>OX377204.1:79065767-79698767 GCA_947396885.1 Heligmosomoides polygyrus polygyrus | reverse complement strand
GTCGTTGATGGATTCGGCCCCAGAAGTTGAACGACCTTGGAAGTGAAACTCTGCCTCACCCAACGAACTCATCAGAACCGTCGCCAACGTATTAGGTTGTCCCAAAAGTCCCCACCGTTTTTTTTCAACGATTCACTGCAGATTTCGCCGGCGGGTCTCTTGCATAGCGCTGCATAGCTTTCGAAAGACGATGATTTGCTCAATCAGATCGTGTATTGCACTTCTTTTTTTCATCACGAATTTTTGTCAATTTTTTAGGTCGTTGAAGTGAAAAGTGAAAAAGTGAAAAAAGTAGCCATTTTGCGCACTTGTTCTCTCCCGCTTAGGTTTGTAATTTTTTTGTGCAGTTTTTTATAGCATTTGGAAAACAATGTTCTGAACTACAAGAATATGTGTTAGTGCTATTTGCTCATTTGTCCTTTATTGATTCGGGTAATCAAATAATCAATCAAGAGAGAGGTCATCAAGTTCGGACGTCCGACTTTTCCGTCCGAATTTTTACCAAAACTCGGGTTCTGCGGTTAGACTTTTTTGCTTGGTGTTATATGTCGTTTGGAAGAGGATGTCTTGCTCAGTAAGAATTTGTGTCGCGTTTATTGGCTCTCGCTGATTGCTGCCGAATATCAACAACTGAAGAAGGAGAAGGAGTTGTTGGTGGAGATTTTTCTCTTTTTGGCATTTTGTTGACATTCAATAGAAGTCAATAAACGCGACACATATTCTTATAGAGCAAGACATTCTCTTTAGAATGACATATAACACTAACCCAAATAGTCCAACCACAGAGCCGGAGCTGTCGGCAAAAATAGCCATCCTCCTTCGGACGTCCCAATTTGATGACTAAAAATCAATAAAGGCAAATGAGCAAACACCACTAACACATATTCTTGTAACACAGAACATTGTCTTCCAAATACTCGAAAAAACTGCGCAAAAAATAACAAAAGTAAGCGGAGAGAACAATGCGCAAATGGCTACTTTTTTACTTTTTCACTTTTCACTTCAACGACCTAAAAATTGACAAAATTCAGGATGAAAAAAGAAACGCAATACATGTTCTGATAGAGCAAATCAATCGCTTTCGAAGGCTACGCAACGCTATGCAGGAGACCGCCGGCGAAATCTGCAGTGAATCGTTGAAAAAAAAACTGCAAGGACTTATGGGACAACCTAATACTATGTTATGATACCTCACCCTATATTTTGGACATATGGGCACGTGATCCACGGATCTCCCTCGATAGAGAGCCTTCGGGCTCTCTTGTTGAGAGGGATCTCGGGCCGCTTGTCGCAGAGCCACGTGGCGCGTCCCCGGGTGGTGGATAGGGGAATTAAACGCGAACCAAATGCGACCGTGTACTGCCCAGAGACGCAGGTGGGATGCAGGGGATGGACTCCTTGCTCCTGCTGTGTCGGGTCGATGCGTTCCTTGTGCGTGGGAGCGGCATGTTCGTGCACAGTGTGCGTGGATGTGTCCGTGACTGTGCGGATTATAACTGTGTCGGCTCGGCCAAAAGCTTGCACTTGGTAGACTGGGAGTACATGTAAGGCGATTCGAGGCCGCCTTAAGTCTCGCCCCGTCCCTTCGTGCAGTCTGGCTGGCTGCCCGGAGTACCCCGCCCGCACGACAGAGCCTGACTAGCTACCCGTGTTGTATCCCAGTCAAACACAGCAGCACTAAAGGGCCTCATTCCCCTGACCCCGAAAGAGCCCTCATTTCTGCAGCGATGGGAAGGACGAGTACGGATTCAGCACGATCGACCACATACACACCATTACGAAGCTCATCGAAGTGTCGCGAGAGTACAAGCTGCCGCTGTGCCTTACGTTCATTGACCTGAAGAAGGCATTCGACTCCGTCGAGACTGAAGCGGTCATGGAAGCCCTGCTCACCCAGGGCGTTCCTACTCAGTACATCAGAGTCCTTCGAGAACTGTACAGTGGATTCACGACCAAGATCTCACCATTCTACAACGACGTCGTCATTGACGTGAAGAGAGGGGTTCGACAGGGGGATACCATATCCCCGAAGCTCTTCAGCGCCACCCTCGAAAACGTCATGCGCGAACTAGAATGGGAAGACATTGGAGTGAAGGTCGACGGCCGGCAACTGTACCATCTTCGCTTCGCTGACGACATCGTGCTCATAACACCGAGCATCAGTCAGGCGGAACGAATGCTGGCCGACTTCGATCGTGTATGTGGAAGCGTTGGACTGCAGCTGAAGACGATGTTCATGAAGAACGGATGGGTTTCTGATGCCCCATTCTCGCTCAGCGGAACGAACATCTCCGAATGCTCCAGCTATGTGTATCTGGGTCGCGAAGTCAACATGACCAACGACCTTGCACCAGAGCTGAGCAGGAGGAAACGAGCGGCTTGGGGAGCTTTCAAAAGCGTCGAAGAAGTCGTGAAGAAAACGAAGAACGTCCGACTCCGTGCCCACCTATTCGACTCCACTGTTCTTCCTGCCCTAACATACGCCTCAGAGACCTGGGTTATACGAAAGCAGGATGAACACGCGATCAACGTCGCGCAGCGTGAAATCGAGAGGACGATGCTCGGAGTGACACGACTCACGCAAGTGAGAGAAGGCCTCCGGAGTTCCGAGCTTCGCCGACGTTCGAAGATCAGAGACGCTGTCGCATGGGCCAAGTGGTCGAAAATTAGGTGGGCCGGCCACGTAATGCGATTCGCAGACACCCGTTGGACGAGAGCCGTCACAGATTGGATTCCGCGGGATGTCAAAAGAACACCAGGACGCCCACCAACGTGTTGGTCGGACTTCTTCGTGAAAGCCCTGAACGACCGATATGACGCTCTTCGTGTCCCTCGAGCGAGGAGGATCCATTGTACCACTCTGGCACGCGGGACGAATGGAGACGCTGCTGGCGCCCGCTCGAGCAAATCGATGATCAACGGGATGACAGGTGATACAGGTGATGCGGTGCAGGAAAATAGCGGAAAATACCCAGACGTCTTTTTAGCCCTGGGATAATAGCGGTCGCTGAACACGAATCTGAAGTTCGTTTTTGAAGTATCGATCCCCATCAATCGATATTGATCAAATTACGGGGCGCGAAAAGAGCGGGAAGTACCCAGGCTTCTTCTATCATATCATACTCTATAATAACGCGCTAAGCGCTGAATGATACTATCGATCGGCGTCGCCGCCGGAGAAATTAGTCATAAAATAGGAGGCGGGCGAAATGGGGGGGGGGGGAATTACGACACGAAAATAGCGAAAAATACCCAGACGTCCTTTCCCTGCCCGGGAACTTCAGCCCTGGGGCAATCGATATCGCTAAACACGAATCTGGAATTCGTTTTTGAAGTATCGATTACCATAAATCGATACTGATCAAGTTACCGGGCGCGAAAATAGCGGAAAATACCCAGACGTCTTCTTCGTGCCAGGGGATTTAAAAGACGTGCGGAATACGTCGCATGACTTGCCTGGTACTCAAAGGACGTGCCGAAACTTCGCTCAACGTGTTTGGGGATTCAGGTGGACGTGCCGAAGACGTCGTCCGCTAAGAGGGGATCATTGAAGTGGACCAGTACCAGTAATGGGGGATCGTTTCACTAATCGTAAGGGAGGACCATTAGTGAGGAACCAATAGATTGCCCTTTCATATTATGTACTGTACGTACTGCGAGCCTTTTGTACTCATAGGTAAGGAAGAAAGCTGTACAAGTACAGCAGCTAGCTCGACGTGATTGTCCTTGGCTTAGTGATCTGCAACATCACGCGAAGCGCTCAAGTGCGAGGCACGCCGACACGCATGACGGAGCACTTGCAATAATAATAATTTCCATTTAAATCAGACACACTTCAAAACGAAAACTTGTAGATCTACACAAACCAAAGCAAACATGGCTTACGGATTTTATGGGGTCGAAATTTTCTTTTATTCTAGGAAAGCTCAAGTAAATAAAAACAAACTGGCAAATAGCAGTTGAACCTCAACTAACTATCACCGCATCACTTTATAATAAACATAGAACTATTGAAACGGCTAAGAATTTCATGTTTATTCAAAAAATATAGTAATTTTTTATTGCGACACATTTCACAAGTGGATTTTCTTTCACAAATTTTCATTTTTCAGAAAACAGTAGGCTACCTTCCCTTCTTAAGTCATGCTCATTTGAACTTCAGATACTCTACTTTGGTTTAAAAAGTGTACATTTCAAAGAGAAAATGGTACGTGTCGAAAGTTGCAAACGTTCACATAAATACGGACTCGGCATAAAAACGTGTGACTGCGGCTTTGGAAGGTGGCATTTGTCTCACCTCACCATCAGTGGGGTTAAAGTTTTTGTAGTGCTCGTCGAAGTCTACAGCGCAATCGCAGGAGTTTTCCGTCTTGCATGCGGGGTAGTATCTCACTTTCCGATGTTATGTCCTTCAGAGTACTTCAGCGGCAAATCCATCCTTCGCTTGTGACTCCGTCATCGATTCGAAAAGCACATCAAAAAAGTCTGCAGGAAAAGCATTTACATACTTCACCATTAATTCAATTAATATCCGAAATTTTATGGAAAGGGATCATACCAAATCCGCTCCCGATAAGATGGGTGTCCTAACTAGTCAGTGAGGAGGGAGGCCTTTCTCAAGCGATTGTCACCTACACCTTCAGGCCATCCGCGCAAGTACAGTACCAGACGCGTCTTTTGAATAGACGCCGCAAAAACCGAGATTTTTCTGCTTTGCGTCTGTTTGATATAACTCTCGAGCTCTATCGTTTGGTATACACTCTTCATATGGAGTCATGAAAATGGCCGAAATTGAACACTTGCGCTACGCTGCGAAGGGCGGTAGCGGACGAGTTGTCGGTTGCAAGCCGTCGAAAACCGTTGCGTGCTCACAATTCCTCTAATTTGATGTTTTCTGAGAAACGGTTGGTACCGTTCGAACTGACTTTTCGAGATCTACACGAAAAAGTATTCAACCTTACCAGACCACCGCATTTTCGCAGTGGGTGGCCAAAACGAACGGGTGGAGCAGGCTCTCTGCGATTGGAGCAGCTTTTTTCCCAGGACTTGCGTGTTTTCGTAGTATCTCAAGCACGGCGTACGTCGCCAGTGCTCTGACATACCAGGAATCCTCCGAGAGTGCGCTGTTCACAATGCACATAGGAGCGAACCTATCAATCGAGCGGGCGCGACCGCTCGCAAATTGGACGCGCGGGCTGTCTGAGCGCAATAGCTCGGTGTAGGGTTCCGTATCTAACGGATACAACAGACGCACATCTTGAATATCGGTCTCTTTTAATTAGTGTCTTCCTCGCTCCTGTCAGCTAGCATTTTGCGGACAGCTGATAGTTCTCAAATCCTAGGTCTTGTTCAAAAGTGTCGAGTTGCAGTGCCTCCTTTGACAGAGAAGTAAAGAGCGCTGCATATAAAAAAACAGAAACAAAAGCAGAAACAGCAACGGGAAGCCAAATGGATGGAGATGAACACAGGGTTCGGATCCAAAACGATTGGAGGTCTAAAGGTATCGGAGAAGCCGTACTGGTGCGGGTACTCGCGGGCGCGATCCGGCCACTGCGTCGCGCGGGGGCTTTTGCCTGCTCCCTTTCGGGCCTGAGCCATGCACCCCTCCTTGACCGCCCGGGATCCGCCGCCCTCCGACGGCAGAGCCCTGGCGACGCAACGCTTGGCGCGGACGCCCGGTCGCCGTACGCCGCGACCAGCACGGGACTCCTCCCCTCACTCCATCCACACCAATCTACTGCCTGGAAGCTGGCTCACAGGCGCCCGCCACGACGCCCAGTGGCAGAGCGACGTTGCCCATGCTATACGTGCTGGATGGTCTCGAGAGACCGTGGGACTGTAGGAGGTTGGAGATTGATAGAATGGAAAAAGGAGCGCTCGAAATTAAGAGGCGGTAGACGGAAAAGTTTAGGAGAGATTGTGCCGGTTGGGGAGTCTGATGGTTGACAAGGAGGGGAGAAATAGAGCGTAGCAGCGGAGAGCCATTCACGGCTTGAAAAGTCGTGGAATTTGCAAGTTGGAGCATGAGCGTAGCCGTAGTTCCTTCAAATTGTGGAGGCGTTCACATGCCTCGGGGAGTGATTGCGTACTGCACAATTTGTCCTTAGCATGAGAAGCAAGTGTAACCACTAAAACGATTTATTCGCGAGACAAAGGCTCACTGAAGAGTTTATATATTTATTTTATTCTACGTTAAACACGTGGAGGAAACCATTAACACAACACAACAGCGCCTAAAATTGTAGTATAGCTAGGTTATAGAAGCACACAAAACATTTGCCTAAATCCTTATGATAATTGGATTGATTAGCTACTAGTGTGAAGGTATCAGCAGATGCTTTATTTTTCGTTACTTCTTTCCGTTCTCTATTACTTCTCTACCTTTTTTAGGGACAAGGAAATTAAAAAAAGAAATGTATGCATTAGTTTGAAACAAATATGATTGAAAAAGACAATAAAATATCACTTATCAGTCTTTGAATGTCATTGAATATCACTGTCACTGTCAATTTAGTGAATATTATGCTTGATGTCGTCCTTAATATAATCGAGAACTCTAAATTTTCAAACTTCATTTTTTCTAGTTTTTACAATACATTATTAATCTTCTGCTGAACAACGATGAGCGCTATAAGTAGTCGAATGCGAAAATACGAGGTCAGCTTCCTGCCTTTTCAGGCCCTATGTCCAGCTGTGTCGTTATATTGGGTCTGCATAATGATCCCTCTTTTCTTCGAGCTAGAGCTCTCATGGCTCCCTAGTATACTTCGGACCGAATCGAATAATTTCGAATGAATATTCGAATAAATTCGAATATTCGAATATTCATTATTCGAATATTCGGTGAGGTCCAAAATTCGAATATATTCATTATTCGAATATTCGGTGAGGTCCAAAATTCGAATATATGCATTATTCGAATATTCGATGAGGCCAAAAATTCGAAAATATTCATTATTCGAATATTCGCTGAGGCCTAAAATTCGAATATATTCGTTATTCGAATATTCGATAAGGTCCAAAATTCGAATATATTCGTTATTCGACTATTCGACGTGCCCCAAAATTCGAATATATTCGAATATATTCGACGCTACTGAGATAGACTACTGGGAGTCAGTTTTTGCGCCTTCTGGATATAACTCGCCTAAAGTATATGAAAAACCAAGGATATATTTGAGCTCAGCATCTCGAGCTCTATCGTTTCGTATACATATTTCATATGGAGCAATGAAATTATTCGAAATTGGAAACATGTTTAACTACCCAAGCTTGAAGGCCGACCAATGGACTTGAGAAACATGAACGATGCGGCCAAGGTCGGCCTCTGTCGAAGGTACTTCATCGTCGGTTTGTTTGGTCTACCGTTGGTGTGGCTTAGGAACACAATCTGGTTCTTTGGTTGAGGCTTTCTTCGACCGCAATCACCGGCCACCAATACCAATCGGAAGTATATCACGCTGACAAGGGAACTGTCTGAACGGGCAAACGAGTATGAGGGTGTAATGGTTAAGGGCCCGCAGAGCGAGCTCTTCACGACAGCGCAAGATCCCGGCGTCGTGGACTGGGTGGCGCAGAGGTGGAGGGCGCGCATGTTCGTGAGGTCTAGGGTTCGCTTCCCATGCAACGTCGCGTTTTTGCACTTTTACCATAGTATTGGATTTCCATAGAGATTTCCAACTGAACTTGTTTTTGGAATTTGCTACGGTAAGATGTTTTTATTACTTATTGTTTGTCGACATCTCGTAATTCACCAGCAATGTCCGAAATATAACAAATGCGATTTTGTATGAAACTTTTACTACAATAAATTGTTCCCATTGTCAAGATAAGACATTTCGTTGCAGGAACAACATGAAACAGCGACAGAAAGCTAGAAAAATGCTTCAAATGCAATTTATTAGTGCCGGTGAGTGCCACCAGTGTACTCACAGTGTAGGAGGTGACCACATGATCTTCAACTTGACCTACCACCTCAATCAATATTCTCGCCTCTTCTATGTTGACAAGGTCGCCAGGTCATAACAAGCTGCTGCCGCCAACGCTGACTCTACAATGTCTGCTAACCCTCGAGTGGTCATTCACCTATTGACACTGAAGTGCGGATCTCCACTGGATGCTTTCGAGGGACGAAATGAAGCTGACGGAAAGAATAGCGAGTATCCTACAGGATTTCGAACTGCGACAGCTGGAAATCGACGAAGTGGAGAAGTTGGAGGTAGTGGAAGAAGAGGACCAAGAGTTTCAACCAGAAGAGGATTGTGCCGGAGTCACGACACCACTAACCAGTGAAGGCACTATCACGTTTTTGGGAGGACAGATCGTTCCGGAGGAAAAGGTTTGGCTATACTAGAATTGTTATCCTCTACAAGTTTGAGAACTGGGGAAAGTGGACTGTATCGCGATTCCAGGCTTGGGCTGCAGCGGAGTACCACTGGGCAGGAACTGTGAAGCCAAACATAGGTTCAGATATGGAAATCTCTATGGAAATCCGATACTATGGTAAAAGCGCAAAAACGCCATGTAGCATGGGAACCGAACCCTAGACCTCACGAACATGAGACGTGCTCTTTACCACTGCGCCACCCAGTCCACGTCATCGGGATCTTGCGCTGCCATGAAGAGCTCGCTCTGCGGACCCTTAAGCATTACACCCTCGTACGCGTTTAATTCATTAAAATTAGAAGAGTTTGGATTTGAAAATTGAAGACACGATCTTACAGAAGAAATTAGAAAAGGCATTTAGCCTAGGGCTTAATTTGACTTTCAATTCAAATACATCTGTCGTATAGTTCGGACCGAATCGAATAATTTCGAACGAATATTCGAATAAATTCGAATCCTCGAATATTCATTATTCGAATATTCGGTGAGGCCCAAAATTCGAAAATATTCATTATTCGAATATTCGACGAGGCCCAAAATTCGAATATATTCATTATTCGAATATTCGACAAGGTCCAAAATTCGAATATATTCATTATTCGAATATTCGACAAGGTCTAAAATTCGAATATATTCATTATTCGAATATTCGGTTTTTCGTGAAACCGAATATATTCGATTATTCGTTTATTCGAAAAATTTTTGGAAGGAAACAAGTAGGTGCTGAGCCCGCCCTAGGTGCTGAGTTTGCACGGTGCAAGCTACTACTTCAAAGTGTTTGCCAACAACCCGTCCCCACAGCTCCATTCCATGCTATTAGTTCTTAAGAAAGTCCCACAAGCTTCGACTTGGCCGCTCAGAAATACTCTTCAGAAGCTCTTTGTGGAAAACCTCGCTAGAGCTTATCCCTCTCATTGCTTTCTTGTATACGGCTTGAGTGTTGTCGATATAACTGCAAACCTATCAGTATTCCTAGAATTAGGGCGATGTTCTATCAATTTAGTGATAACCACCGATGATAAACCTCAGGCGAACAGCCAGCTCAAATACACCGCAGCTTTCAAAACCTAAATGGACGAAAGAACTCTTCATGTGTAGCTATGATAGTCCTCCTATTTTAGTTGTGAGGCGATATGATCTGAAATTAAATGGCAGTTCTGCTCTTAAACGGTGCCTGCAGAATTGTGGCCGACTGATTTCGTGAAGCAACCCACCATCCTTTGCTGTATCTGACTGATATTTATTTATATTGATACTATTTTCACGGACGCCCTTTTTCACTGAACACTATTCTAAGCCTAAGACTCTTGAAATCAAAGCGAACTTTTTCAAATCCAAATATGCTTCTTCTACTCTAAGCGGAATACTCTCCAAAAAGTTTAGAATAATTTTTTGTGCGAATAAAATTTTACTATGATTCCTTTGAAGTTCTAATTCATTTACAATAAGTGCACACTTTGCTTGAAATTTTATGAAGCCGTTATTTTTTAAGGAAATGTAAGGGCTTAAGGCTCGTTTTAAAGAGCAGGAGGGCGGCAATTTTTTAGAGCCGCAAGAAGAGATTGGGCCATGTACTGGTCCAAGACGTTGCGATTTGTATCCCGTTGATTGCAAAATTGATGTTTGCATTTATATATTATATAATAATTAATAGGTTGTAACGAAATAAAGGGCACTGAACCACTGTAAATTTAAACAGTTAATATCTCGGCTTGTAGGCAAGTTTATTAATCGAAATAAATACCTTCTGATTTTACATATCTTTGCCAACGTGACACAAGTTTTTTTATCCCAGTAGCATAAAAATCAGAAGTTCTGGAATTGACGAAAACTTCGATTTCAATGCTCAGCTCATTCAATTTCTGCAACGTCATTCGTGCTACATGGGGGCGAGCATTGTCGTGCAGAAGGAGAACTCGCCTTCGGTTTACCAAGGCCGGCCGGATATCCTTCAACTTTTTCATCATTTCTTCAATTTCAATGCAGTACTTCTCTGCCGTGATGGATTCACCGGGAGGGAGGAAGCTGTGGTGAATAATTCCCAGCGAACACCACCTTACTGTCACCATTACTTTCTCTTGGTGCAATTCCGGCTTCGCAAAAACCTTGGGGCTCTCATCGCTGTCCACCCACTGTGCCGATCGTCGCCTGTTGTCGTACATTATCCATTTCTCGTCACAGGTTACGGTGCGATCAAGGAATGGGTCCGTTTCGTTCCGTAGAAGCAGTGCGGACAAGATCTCATATCGCCGGTCCACGACTTTCATGTTCTCCCAAGCTCTCATCTCCATTCCGGAACTTCTGATAGCAACGATACGCCGTCCGAATTGTGGAACATCCTTGACCGAATGCGGCGTTGATTTTCTCGTCCGCCTCCTTAGCTGTAGTGCCCAGCTTGAATTCATAAAGTAAATACCTCGGATTACCCTTTTGTCCATCTGCAAAAAGTCAATAAAACTCTAAAGTTTTCCCACTATTACATAGAAAATTTGGTACTCACCGGTAGAGCAAAGTTTGCGCTTCTAAATGATATGCCACATGTTACGGTTTGTTCTTGATCAAACGCGTAAAGACGCGCCAAAAAATGGCGCGAGCCAGTGCCATTTAATTCGTTACAACCTAATATATTGGCATCTTGAAAAATCTGTAGCGTCCAATTTGACGTGAGTTGTAAGCGCACCATATCGACAGATGAGCGTCGATATCGCTGAATTACATAGCTCATTCGCGTAGTGTTATATAATTTTAAATATTTCCCCCTTAGGTGGCCTTTAAACACTGCAACAAAAACATAGTCGTATTTTATTTTATTTTATTTCATTGCATTTATTGCACAAGTTATGAGCTTTAAATAAATAAACAACAGTAGACAGAAACGAAAACAGTGCTGCATGTGCATGCTGCAGTCTGAGTGTTTTTCGAACCTTTGATCATAAATATTTAGGAATCGTTTATACGTTTGGGATCGTCTCATAGCCAGTAATTGGAGAGAGAGGAAATGAATATGGCGGCAGCAGTACGAAAAGAAAAGTAGGCAGAAAAAGAGCTTTGCGTGTTAATGCTTCTTTGCCATTGCAGTCACCGTTACACCATCAATAAGCTGAAACGATATGAGAGAGCGAGGAGAGTGTATGAAATGTTGAGAATAAGGAGATTAGACAATGAGTAATGCTACGAGCTAAGAAATTTAATGACAGTTCGAAAAGCACTTATATAATTGGCAGCAAAAATACATAATACTACTCTTAAATATCTTTAATGCAAGTTATTTTTATCTGCCGATGTCTTTTTGGAATTTACGAATGTGAATGTTGCTGATTATAGAAAGGAGGAAGCGAGATAGTGGATCAGAGCAGAATTTGCCAAGGCGAAGTCCATGGGAGAAAGATCCACTGGTTCACTAGAAAACAGTATGCTAAAAGCAATTCTCATTGAAATTGAGATCGCTCTGAAAGGCAAGATTCACCAACCTGCGTCTGAAGACTGAGCCCTTGGAATACTTCAATGGGTAATAGACGAAACCATCTAGAGCACCGATAAAACACAATATTGAACAGCTTATCTTTGCCAGCACGTTGGATTCTACGGTAAGAGATGCAGAGTCTTTTTCGCCCAGAACTGTCGGGCCGAAAAACCCAGTACTTGCTCGCTGAGCGATTTACCTCGTTCCTGATAATGTGGAAGCAAACGGCAACGTCAGATATTATCCTACGAACTGAAAGTGACAGCATTTGAAATGCTTCGGACGATTTTCATAGCTAGGGAGGAGAAAGCGATCCGTAGGATTCGAACAACGGTACCATAAAAGTCTTGTAAAGAGCTTCTGTATTTTCTCGATTTTGAGCACACAGTTTCTTGTTCTGGGGCTCCATAAAGGCGAGCAATATTCCAAATGAGGCAGTACGCATGACTTGTATAAGCGAACCAGTATTGCAGCATCAGAACATTTAACATTCCGAAAAAACTCCCAAATCCTTAACAGTGCGACAGCTGGATAAAAGCACACCACCAATCTCATATTCCACTGGTTCAAAGGTTCCAATATGCATCACCTGGCATTTATTCAAGTTGAGAGGAATTTCCCACTCAGATGTCCATGCAAGCATTTATTCAATGGCATTATTCAATGCCTGCCCTACTTCCGCATAGTGATTCGAGGCGTACGATACGTAAACATTTGTGTCATCAGCATAAGCTTGAACTTTGACGAAAGGCGATGTTTTAAGTAATAGTGGGAGATCACTAGTATAGATGATGAAAAGTAACGGCGAAGACTCCCGCTTGAGGGACACCACTAGTACAACGGTAAATACAACGGTATTGCGGTTTCGTTGGCGATCTCTTGCATAGCGCTAAAGTATGAAAACGACTCTCTCTAAATAAATAAGGATAAAGGATAAAGGATAAAGGACGGCGTTACTCAATCCCTTCTGGGATGCGCCACGCATTCTACTTTTACGGGATGTCGTGGAGGCGATTTGAATGCGTATTTGGCCATACAATGAAAATAAATAAATAAATAAATAAGTAAATAAATAAATAAGCTTGTTCCATAAGTCCTCGCCGTTTTTTCAACGATCCATTGCGGATTTCGTCGGCGATTTCTTGCAAGCGCTATAGTCTTCGAAAGAGAATGATTTGCTCTATCAGAATAGTATTACACTTCTTTTTTCGTCCTGAAGTTTGTCAATTTTAAGGTCGTTAAAGTGAAAAGTGAAAAAGTGAAAGTGGCAATCTCCGCAGTTGTTCTCTCCGCTTAGGATAAATTTTTGTTGCACAGTTTTTTATAACATTTGGAAGACAATGTTCTGTGCTACAAGAATACGTGTTGGTCCTATTTGCTCATTTGTCATTTTCTGATTTTTAGGCCACCAAGTTGGGACGTCCGACTTTTCCGTCCGAATTTTTACCGACAGCTCGGTTCTGTGGTTGAACTTTTTTGCTCGGTGTTACATGTCGTTCGGTAGAGGATGTCTTGCTCAATAAGAATTTGTGTCGCGTTTATTGGTTCATGGTGATCTCTGTCAAATATCAACAACTGAACAAGGAGAAGTTGTTGGTGAGGAAGATTTTTCTATTTTTGGAATTTTGTTTCAATATAAATACATATATATATATATATATTTACACGTTTTTTAACAATATCTATCTTTTTGAGTGACGGTTGGAGCGAGTCCCGCGTTGTTTTAAATGGACCACGTGTTCCTACAGATTTTTAAAATTTTTATAGGATGAGTAATCGAACACAGAGAAGAAGAATCTGAAATCTTTAGCGCAACCTAACGCTGCTCTAGAGAATCAGGCCTACATAATACGTCGCAAGAATGCCACTACAAGCGAGTTGATGACCGTGATGGTTTTCTCGTTATTCCTGATAATTAGGGAATAAGCTGCCTCTATTCAGCAATCAAACTGCTCAGAAGCGTTTTAGAACTTTTTCTTCTTGCACACCCATTACTTTGTAGTTTTTTTGGCAATGGAACATCCTGCAATAAAGAATTCCCAAAGCGAATCAGACAGTACAACAGTACATATTACAACCATTACTGCACAACTACAAGCGCACAACTAAGTGAACAATAGAAGAAAAATCGAGGATACATGAGGCACTTACAAAAGCACTTATTCTATTGAGGTTTTATGAAATGTGAGTAGGAGCTCTAATTTTAAGATGGAGCCTGAGACGGTAAAAATGTGGATAAATGCATAATGGCCACTATTTCGATCGGAACACGAGTTAGAAGCAATTCGTTAGGGAGATTCTAAGAGGATACGATTTTTAATTTTATCTGCTGTCTCTGAAGAAAACAATGCGTATGGAGAAATGACTCCTTTTGAGGTGCGTCATCTATGACTTGAAGCTAAAGAGTCAGCTGAGGCTAGTGCTCCAGAGACTTGACAAAGTCAAACACATCGGTGGCTACTTGACGAGGCATCTCGAAGGCAGCGAAGTGTCCGACGTCAGGTGCGGCAGTGTAGTGGGTCAGATTGTACATCGTCGCGGAAATCTACAACACTTTCCACTTTTTTCGACTTCCAAGAATTTGGTTTTGTAGGACAATGACACGCATAGCCCAAGAAAGAATCTGGTGAAAAAAAACACGAAAAATCTGTACCTCTGGCGGCGTTCTGTCGAAGAATTCGTTCATTCCGGAGAGGTGAGCTGTCGGGACGGTTAGGTACTGCCTGAACACCATCCGTTGAAATCTTAAGCTCATTTACCCCATCACACATCTCTCACCATCAGTACGAATTTCTTTCAGATTTATTGTGAAGTTAGTTAGTTAGAGCTTCTTCTTTTTGTGACGCACAAAGCGACACTGTGTAATCATATATAATGGCTCAGACGAGGATGAAATCCATCACCTTTTCACTTCACTTTCATCTCATTCAAAACAAAAAACCTTTTGTGTGAACATCTAGTTTCAAATCAATATCAACTGCTATCGACTGTTTCTTTCTGCACGTTGCGACCCAGTGGTCGTTCGCTTTGCGCGGGCGCTCTAACAGACCAACGGACGGATTATTGCATCTCCATACGCATAGTAAGACTTATTTCTCGTCTAATGAACCAGCAACTCACTTGCTTAAAGTCTGTTCTCTTGGCTCAGTAAAGTGCTCCCGGTAGAATCGCTGCGAAGACACAATATTGCCGTTCAACCAGTAGATCATCACAATAGTTAGTAATTCATCTCGAGTGTACTTCCTGGAAGCGATGAAGCATTGGACCACGACTTCACGGAATATCTCAAAAGTGAGTAATGATCACCGACTTTGTTAAACCACCGTCAGGTAGAGCTCTGTAGTCCGCATTGGTCCATGTGGAGAACTTTTCCAGAATATAAGCAGCGAGTCCGATCGGTGAATCGTTGAGAGCAGTTCCTAAAAAGAGACTATCGAGATATCTAGAAGGTTGACAAAAACCTAAAACCTTTACTGAAGGCAGGGAAAGGAGATACGTTGAATGCTAGTAGTTAACGTGGCCCACATGGGACGGTAGAAACGCACCAGATCGATCACAGTCAGCCTGATCATTGGACAAAGAAGCGACAGCCAATAAGGCACCGACTATGTACTCCTCCAGCATCGGATGCACACAGTGTATGGTACTCTCCCATTCCTCTTCAACTTCTACACCCTAGATCTGCCCTCTTTGTTGAAAGTCCGCCCGTCACTTCACGTTGCAGACTATTTCAAAGTATTCGTCGTATTTGACAATAGCAACGGAGCTGAAATCCAAAGGACCACACTGTTATTACGGTGAACTCTATTTGCTTTGAGAAAACATTCAAGAAGAATGTTCCTCAATTAGTTTGTAAGCTCACATAGAGTTCACCGTAATAACAGTATGGCCGGACGGTAACTGGTAAAAAAAAACAAGTGACGTAAGCAAATTGAATGCCCATTCTATTTCTGCTTTCTAAGGATTACTTTGTTTGTTTGACGATTCCGTTGTTGTGCACCCTCGAGTACAAATAATTAAATAGATAGAGCGCTGTAGTTAGGTGCGTCAAATTCAATGTATATGCAGCAAATAAAGGTTCTTTCCGTTGAATTTGCCCACGCACCTACAGTATCCGGTTTCGTTGCCTGAATGTGCATGTAGCCGCTTTCGACTATAATGGCGACCATTTTTCCAAACATGTTGTGGTTGTGATCGCGAGGAGCTGAGAAGACGAGCTAAAAGAGGTTTGTTCGGAAAATGTCATTCTTCAAAACTTCAAACTTCTTTTCGGAAGTGCGAAAAAAAGCAAAAAATACCGAAAAATTCACCTTTGGGAAGAACGAGCCAACGATATCGAACAGTGTGGCCTTGAGTGAAGCACCAGGCATAATCGGTATCACGTTCAGATGAAGGCCGAATACCCTGCAAGTGAAATCTTTATCACAAGCTTTGCTAGGAGTACGAAGATGCCGTGAATATTAACTTACTGAGCTGGATAGAGTCTAGCGAGATTGGAGGTGATGAGCGATCCCCAGTCGCCGCCTTGGAGGTAGAATTTCTTGAAACCAACCCTCTCCATCAATTTTCGGAAGACACGAGCACAAGCAATTTGGCTGAAGCCTGAAAAAGGAAGGTGGCCTGTAATCCGGAATGGCTCCATAGGATTTATGTGAACAGCTGATTACCTGTTCGTTTCGGCTGCTCAGACCAACCATAGCCAGGGATCGATGGTGCGACGACTTCGAAGGCGATCTGCAACGACTCACTATCAGAAGTGCGAATTTCGTTGAAAAAGATTGACTACCCTTCGTTAATTTCAAAGTTGTACTCGCAGCATCAAACCATATCCTGCAGCTGTTCCACAATCTCCTACTCAGCTGCGTTACGTACCATTTTCATGACCAAATTGAACAGTTTTTAAATGAAACTGGACACTATTCTAAGCTTACCCTGAGACTTTTGAAATCAAAGGAAACTCTTCCAAATCAAAATGACCTCCGGGCAGGTTAAACTACCAAATTCAAAAAGATGGCTGAAAATAATTTTCGCGCAAGAAAAATTTGACACAACACTCTTTAAAATTTTTATTTTTTCAGAAAAAAGTAATAGGTTAAAATTTGTTTTAAGGCATGTAAAAAGAGTGAGCATATAGTGCATTAAAAGTTCAGATCGCGCTATGCACTCAAAAGTTCGCCGCAACTTTTATTTGATTGATAGTGTAAATGCCGTTTAAATACATGAACCATCAAAATGTGGATATGAGTTGCTTGTGTTGTATCGTTAACATGTATCAAGCTCTATGCGAACAGAGATTCTGCTATCAATCGAATAGAAAATGCGCCGCCTTGGACTAGGACATTTGACAATCTCTTTTTTGGAACCTAAAAATAAGCGTATCAGATACACAAAATATTTCTCAATGCAGGAACCGAATCCACGGCCTTCCGCTCGTGAATCACCTGCACTACTCTCTACGCCAACCGAACTCGGTGATGGCCAACGCTGGATTCTCCACACCGTAGCGGGCTGGTGGCCAGTTAACTACGCCGATGGCGCCTTGCGTGCTTTGCAGTTTTGTCCTAACTTCTTTCAGAGCTGCGATGGCCAGCCGTAACTCTGGAATTGTATTTCAATGTTGAAGGATGCAGCCGTACTGGTAGTTTCATTTTCTTTTCCTCTGGCCATTCCATAGTAATAAAATTTGAATGCATATTTGTTCTATACAACGCTACCAATCAGTAATCGCGAAGCCGGTGCCTCCTATAAAAAATAGTGCAGGGATTCCTTGTTAACTGCCTTCTTCATCTAGGAAATGGTACATGCGGCATGTTATTGCGAGCCCTCTTATCTGCCTGTAGTAGTCATTGGACCATTTGAAGATGTTACACTGAAGGCACTCATCCGCGAGTGTCATTACTTGAGCTATACTGAGCCCATACAGCGAAATCTGGTCTTGGTACTCCTCATGCATTTCGAAAACAGCTTGCATTGCATTCTCTCTAGAGACATTTGTGTATAGCGATCTAACGCCAAAACTCCATAACGCAGCTTCCTTCCACATTTGTCTCCCGAAGTTTTGCTAGAAAAGCACAAGTATCAGGGAGGTGTGCCGGTATAAGCCTGTGCAACTGTATAAGAACCAAATTTAGCAGCCACGAAATACGGTTTGCTGGGCCACCCACGCTACTTATAATAGGTCTAATGTTAAACTGCGAAGGATCGTCAAGACCATCACCTGAAGGCAGGTTATGTGTCTTGATGAGGACATATAAGACAGGGCAAAAGAGATGGTCACACTTCAACCGCGCTGTTAGGTTTTTCCGGAGGTTTGCTGATCTTGAAATCTCCGTCCACTTCCGATTTAGCAGGCGGAACTACCTAGCAAACTCCTCACAGGTAGACCAATTATAGATGTTGGTGTTCTGCAAATGTATTCTTGTGATGCTCCTATCCAGTTGTTACGGCAGTTTAAGGTTAGAACTATTATCCGTAGCGTGGGTGGCCCAGCAGACCATCCCGAAAAACCTGACAGCGCGGTTGAAGTGTGACCATCCCACCTGCCCTGCCTTATATGTCCTCATCAAGACACATAAGCTGCCTTTAGGTGAGGGTCTTGACGATCTTTCTCAGTTTAAGGTTAGACCTATTATAAGTAGCGTGACTGGCCCAGCATACCGTATTTCGTAAATTTGGTTCTTGTACAGTTGCTCAGGTTTGTACCTCTCTAATACTTGTGCTTTTCTAGCAAAACTCCAGGAGACAAAAGTGGAAGGAAGCTGCGTTATGGAGTCATTTGACGTTACATCGCTATGCACAAATGTCTTAGAGAGAATGCAATGCAAGCCGTTTTCGAGCTGCTTGGGGAGTACCAAAACCAGATTTCGCTGAATGGGCGCAGTATAGCTCAAGTAATGACACTCGCGGATGAGTGTCTTCAGTGTAACATCTTCAATTGGTCCAATGAGTACTATAGGCAGATAAGAGGCCTCGCAATCGGTCATCGTCTGGCACCTTGCTGGCTATGGCATATATGTCAAAAATAGAAAGACACGTGTTGGAAAGCAGACCTCTAGTTTACTGTCAGTATATAGATGACTGTTTCATAGTTTCTGCCAAGTGGATTCTTGCTCTTCTCAATCATCAAGGGGAGCATATTAATCACAAGAGAGAAACCGACAAATAACTGGCTGCTATTCCTCGACGTACAAGTGCATCTCTCTCGTGGCACCTTTCAAATTAAGTGGTGAAGAAAGCTTAGTAACAAGAACACCTTAGTGCATTTCCGTTTTGCACATCCGAGCAGCACTAAAAGGGCAATTATTAGGAAGATGTTTTACACTGCCACCGTGGTGTCTTCTAGTGAAGACCTCCAGCCTTCCTCCAGGGAGATGCTTCCCGCATTGCATTGTACAATGGGTACATTGGTCATGCTGCTGAAAGCCTGCGTGTGCACCACCGTCGGCCTGCTGGTGCACGAATGAGCAGAAACCAGGAACGCGCCAAGATCGCTTTCTCAGTCCCATTTATCTCGGATGCTTTAAGTGCTCAAGTCCGAAGCTGCATTCGTAGAGCTGGATTGGATGACTTGATCAGGTTAACTGAGATACTCGTAATCTCAAGGTGTAGCTCGTGCGGAACCGCCTGTACGTTTGCTCTTGTGCCACTCCTTCATGTCTGTGAGTCTGTTTGGTAAAGAGGGAGATTGTATGGTGTCGGGGGTGATGTACCTCACAACTTGTTCTCAATGCAAGGAGGAATACATCGGTGAGACAGGCCGACCGCTTTGGGTAAGGACGAAGGAGCACGTGGATGGAAGTAACAGGTGCAAGCATTCGACATCGTTATTAGAACACAAGCTGCGGAGTCATGCTGGAGCAATGTTTGGGGTAGCGGTAACAGTCCTTGCGCGCGAGGTCGACATTACAGTTCGCAAAACTCTTGAAGCGCTTTGGATTACCTCAAGAAACCTCGTAATGAATAGAAGAGAGGAACGCGTGAGGATAACTCAGGAGCTCGCCCCATTTGCTAATATTTGCGGTCTGGCGCCAGATCGTGATAGAGAAAGGGTCGTTCGAGAGGTAACGAGAAGGAGGGAGTCTCATTTGCCCAATCTTTCTCCATCCGAGGGTGACGAAACAGCCTCTCGGCTCCTATCTTAATGGTAGTAAGGGTTGTGCCACATCCGTTTGTTCTCGTTCCATTTCTGTCTTCTTAGACCCCAGTGACTTGAATGGTCCTTGGGCAAGTAACCTCTCTAAGTTCCCTTGTTTTTCCAGGCTCTGACAAAGGCGGTTGCGCCAAACGCTAGCCGGATAAAGACATATTAACAATCTTGGCCTCAAGCTCAAAGCAATTTAGCAATTTCAATTTAACATTCATTATGCCAAGATTCATAGACGGTCGGACATGAAGTCAATAAACTATTTTTTCCTAAAAGGTACAAGCTTCCTAAACTTTAAAACAGCTTGCGCACTTTTCTAGGCAGATAAACCAAAAAAAATTCAAAGAAAATCGGTGAAAATTTCGGAGAAAATTTTTTCAAAACTTTTTTGGAGAGTTCGTAGATTAACCTAAAAAACGCTCGTTTTAATTTGGATGTTACAGGGTATCATTTCAAAAGTGTTTCTTTTATAGTGGTGTTTAATTTGGGATGGAAAGTTTTCTAGTAGATTCGTGATTCCAATTCGACGAAGAAACTGTATAGCTGCAAAGCAGCCAATCCACTTCCACTGATGCAATAAAAATTGGTACGTTGGTGTTTAAGTTTCACGTACTTACATCTTCATGAGGCCAGACCATTTCTAGAAGGCAGGTCTTACCTCAGATGCGATTCCATGTTTCTTCGGATCTGTGAGCATGGGAATGAGTTTGTAGAACTCGAAGACGTTTCCTGGCCAGCCATGGACGATCAAGAGAGGAACGACCTTCTTGTAACCGCTGGCCGCAGGTTGATGGATGAAATGTACCTGACATTGGCAATGCTTAACAAATTATTATAGGAAAAAAGAAAAATTAAACGCTACTGCAATCCTTATCAAATTACTCTTGTTAAGGACATCATTTTTCCAAACCTATCTTAAGTAACACCTTGTCAAGCGCACTTTAACTTTAACAGTAATGCCAGTAATCTTCAAAGCAAACCTTGATGCCTTCGATTTCCGTCTTAAACTGGCTGAACGCGTTGATGATCTTTTCATGCTTTTTCCAATCGTAGCTCTTCAACCAGTACTGCCTGAACACCTCCAGCTCGTCAGAGTTGAACCCGTACCAGAAGTCGTTAGAGTCTTCCAGGTGCGAATGGGAGATTCTACTGCGCTCCAGTCGGTGTTTCAAGTCCTGTAAGACATTCCGTTAAAATCTCGATAAGCTGAGACGTTTTAACAATGTCATACTTCATCCTTATCTCAGTTGTCTCAATTATGCAAACACGCCGCAGTTTGAAAAACGAACATAAGGCCACAATCTCGGGCCCATATCTATAAAAATTTTATCTCTAGATACTCTCACATTTTCTTCCATCTTATTCAAACCTTTCTTGGAAAGTCTTTAAAATTGGGGTAGGTCTCTATGTCATATTTATTGTATGAACACTGTGCTGTGCAAATTAAAAAATTTGTAAAATAAATAATAACGTAAAATATAGTAGAATTTTTTAAAATATTCTAGAAAACCAAACGGATTAAAGTGACAGTGTTAGCTTCACGATTATATGCAAGTAAAACAAATAAAATGCAAGCAAAGAAACAACTTAGTAAAGGATTAGTATCTTAAAAGGGTTTGCCAATACTGTCCGGGGTCTAACCTAAGATAAGCTATCCAGGTTTTTATCGCAACTTTCGAACCATTTTCTTTTACTTGGTTCTATAGAGATTTTTGACTGTTGATGTTTTATATGCTTAGTGTGAATACAATAAATATTCAATATCTCTGGTCTATATATAGAAGTGTAAATATACTGACCTCGAGTTCATCAGGCGTCACATTCACCTCGAACGGGTAAATGGTTAAGTCATCGGGACGTGGTTCACCGCCTCCAAACCAGCCATTCTCTTCAATTTTCAACTGGAAAATGATAAGTATTACCTTTTTCTAAGTTGTATTTTGCTGAAAGCTATATGCAACCGTAGAAGACGATACCTCAGGAGGTGGTGATATGTAGGTGACGAAAGCAAAATAGACTCCTGAAGCAAGAACCAGAGAGAGAATCAAGTGTAGCACTAGCCCCATTCTCAAGAGCCTCTGTGAAGAATATATACATTAATTACGCTTCTGTAACCAATAGCGTTTCACATTAGAAGCCAAACTACAGCGATGAAACTACTCTACATGTGATAGCGAAGTATACGAGAAAACAATGAAGCATATACTTCCGAGTGAAAGTACATATAAGGGAAAATGCGGAATGACGTGCAGAGGAAAGTCGATGGGCAATTAAGTGTTTCATCCTTCCCAGGCAAGTTTCTATCAATTCACTGAGGGCGAAGGAAGGAAAGCTTGGCTAGTCTGGGATAGAAGTCGGTTCATGAACCTGGAATCGGGTGCAAGCATCAGCCGGCGTGCCCTCCGACTGCGCAACCACGAATTCGGTTCCTAAATAGCAAAAGAAAACATAACACCACTGGGGCGTAATTACGCATATATGGGACTGAAACCGAGAACGACACGAGAATAAAGCAATGAAATATACTGTCAACAAAAATTGCTAGTGACCACGGAGCATTAAAATCCTAAGAGAACTATGAGGCTTTTCTGGGAAAACCGTAGTTACACACCGCAAGAGTATGGTGAAGCAAATGACTACTTTGAAACAAACTACAACAGTGCGTCTCCAAATCCTGGTCTCGATGGAAACCGATAAGCGCCGCGGAACGACGAAACTGTGCTCGGAGAACGGACCTTCTTCATGCAGTTCTCCTCAAGTAAGAGAAGGGGCCGGAATTTTGAGTTTCGCAGTCGTTCGAGAATCAGAGACGCTGTCGCATGGCCAAATCGTTGGCAAAGTAATAACACTCGCCAAACGGTACTTCCATCTGAATAGATTCTATGAATATCCACGAAAGTACCGATGTGGCCTCTTTGTGAACTCTTTGAGCGAAGGATGTCACCCTCCTCGTGTGACCCTGGTGAGATGGCTCGCACGGCTACTCTGGCACGCAGCAGAGACGATTAGAGACACCACTAGCACCAGAACCTTCGATGTTCAGCGGAAACAAAGCGACACATGTGAATCAATCATGGATTTCTTAAAGAGTGCAAATGATAAGGGAGAGTCTTCTCGATGTTCCGCTTTTCTCAAGGCCTAGAAGCTCGGAGCTACGGGAGAAGTCGCAATTAGCAGACCCGCTGCAGTACATGAAGAAGTCCAAATAGCGCTGGGCCGGACATCTGCTTCAACGAAAGGACGATAGATGGAGTCTCCGTGTCACAGAATGGCTCCCGAGAGACCATAAGAGACCACAGGGACTACCGCCAACGCGATGGGCAGACTCATTCTCAAGATCTTTCAGAGAGCGGAGTCTGCCTCATTGGATGCAAGCAGCCAGAGATCGAGCGGTCTGGAGAGTTGTGGTCCCCGCTGAGAAGACCTCCAGCCGACAAAGGACCATCAAAGTATCAAAGTAAGTAAGTATTCATGATGTGAACTAAGGTCACACGTAAAAATACAGTGTCAGAAAAAATACCACCGAACACATCCGGAAACAAATACGACTGAAGCCACTCATGGTAAGGTAAAAGTAGCTTCTTAAAACCGTACAAAGATAGGCTTCAGTTTTTTTTTCAAAAACATCATTACTACGAAGGCCTTCAGCTTAATTGGTTTCATGCTGATATCACCGGCCAGGTCATCTCGTTATCACGGGTGAGTGCTGATGGTGATTGCTTCTAGGAAGATATCGTGGATGTTCTTCTCGGTCAGACATGGTGGTAGGGTGTAAGGCGTAGTATCAGTGGGCAGAAAGCGGAAGGTTCGGGTTCGAATCCCACATAGCACAAGAGATTTGACCGCACTTTGACGTTCTTCTAACGCCTTGTAGACCTAGGAATTTTCACTCAAAGTGTGGTTGAACTCCCTCAAATGACAAAGAAGTTTGCCCAGTCTCAGCATTTTGCCACCGAACCATAAAGTCTGGGTTAAGTGAGTTCATAGAACCTCTCCTTGTTCGTATTTTAAGCATCATGAGAAGGTCAGATATCAAGCGGCTCAGTGATGGACGTCCCTTTGTCAAACTTCTGACCATCAAATTTCTGGAAGAGACTTGTTGGCCATAAAATCAATGGGTAATTATTCCTCGACAAGTCAGGTATCGATCCGCTAAAGCAGTCTTTCGAAGAATTGAGATTCAGTAGAGGTAAAAACAGGCCTCTGCTCCTGCTGAACAATACATACAACTGCAACCACGGCATAATTGTTGGTTTAGTAAAATTACATGCATCTGGCCTGATTATTGGAACTCATAAAAGGCTTGAAAGACGAACACTAAATGTTCCTCTCCAAACTCTATAGAAATGTCCAGGTGTACAACAGTGTGGCGTCTGTTAAATGCGTTCGGCACTCGAATTGTCATTCTACATAGACCGGTTCACTGCGCACGAAAATCGAAAATTACCACTCGCCACCGACCGACATTAACTGACCGTTGCGAGATTAATGACGCAAATTTCGTGAAATATCGTGATGGAAAGCAAAAGTTGAGTTTATATAAAACACTATGTAACAAACAGTACGCGCATGGTATAGCAGTCGGGGGAGGCGCCGACTGCTATACCATGTCGAGATTTGTGTCCAGCCCAAAGTTGCCAAGACTTGCATTTACGCGGGTCGATAAAATTACTAGACATCAGCATGAATTCTCTGGGTGTCGAAATCAGACTTGTCAGGGAAATACAAAATTTTGGGCCCATAAAAAACCATAAGAAGGTTTATTCATAAACTGGCTAAACGTGCATTCCAAGTGTTTCCATGGAAAGTGGAATAGGTGGCGCATCTTGCAATAACGATTGACGTCGTCACTTATCCTTTATCATCAAATTGCGTCCAGAAAGACTTTGCTTAAGGGATCTTAACTTTTACAACAAAAACCTATTGGATTTCGAATGTGCTCATTTCAATGCAAAGGTCGTTGGTAGACCCCTGCTAGGCACAACAGAGTGCTGGTCGGATGCATTTTTTATTTTTTATAATAGACCAGTTTTCAAATTTCAAATTTTTGGCAACAACACGATTTTAGAAACAAAAACAAATAAAAAATGCAATCGGTGTGGTGTGGCGTGCCTAAAATGATGTTTTCTCAGTAGAACAACGTAGCCACACCTGTTCTCATGATTATAAAAAATTAGTAAAATCATTGAATCTGCTGGTGTGTTATATGTAGGAAGAGACTGCGCCGCGCACCCGTTTTATACATAAATAGAAGATACGTGCAATTGATGCTCACATCTGTTAGATCTAGAAGCAGAAGCAGCAAAGCGATCACGATGGAGGAAGTATGTAAACCACCATTCTCCGCTGCACATTTTCAAGTAAACAACGCTGCACTATTAAACAAAGAAACGCTGCGTGGATCTGCACGTGAGCACGGCACAATTTCTGATGAACAATCATTGTGCTAGAGCACCTTAAATGCATCCAAGCGCAGTTTTGGCAAAAGTTTTCCATTCAATGCTAATTCAAAAAACACTTTCTTAGTACAAGTTTTTCTTGTTTTGTGTTCCTCTGCGTGAATCATGTTCCCACCTTGGAATTAATGAATAGACAAAATTCACGTTGTATAGGAGTTTCGTCACACAAATTTTCACGAAACCAATAATTTTCCTGTCTTTGTTGCAAAGCGTGTAGTTTGACATTGACTACGTCTATTTTTGCTTAAATAGGGTTCGATTGAAGATGAAAATCATCTAGTACAAAATGAGGTGTTCGGTTTAAAATGGAAAGCGTTCGGTTTAGAACGAAAAGTATTCAGTTTGAAAAGGAAAGCCTCCAGTTCAAGCAAGAAGTGTCAGGCTTAAAGTGGAAATGGTGGGTATGTTCCGACAATTGTCATCCCGAGCGGGCACGAACTTATTGTTAGAAGTGGACGATTGTATGTTGACAACGCTGAATAAAAACTGCGAAGTGAAGTCGTCTTTGGAATTTTGTGTCAAGCTGAAAATCTGTTCAGGATAATAGAGACTTCAGATTCTTTTCTAAGACGGGAAGAAAAAACGAAAACGAAAGCAGAAGCTTCGCGGAAAGATCGCAGTTCTTCTCTCTGTCGCTCTCGTCTGAGTCACACTCACTGCTCCGACTGAATCAATAGCAGACCTGTGTTCAGCAGGGCGATCAGCAATGGCATCAGACGAGCAGAAACTTGCCGAAAAACTCGCGCCAGTGGATCAATGTCAGAAATAGCACACGACAGCATAGTAGCCAGCGCAATGTGGTTTCAGATCCAGTTGAAGGAAGTGCCCTCGAACTACAAGGTGAGCTATAGCTATTGCAACAACCTCTGGAGAGCTTGCAAGGAGACTTTTATCACATGCATTGAGCCGAGTTGTGAGCTCTCTTTTATACCATTCTCACATCGAATTGGACACTTTTCAAATCAAGTTGGATACTCTTTTAAGCTAGCATTAAGACTTTTGAAATCAAAGCAAACTCTTCCAAATCGAGACGACTTTTGGGCAGGTTAAACTAAAAGCTCGGCAAGATGGTTAAAATAAGTTTTTATTCACGAATATTCCTTTCAAATTCCTTTGATATATTCGTGAATATTTTGATTTTGAAGTATTTTGAAGTTGCTTAGTTTACCTACCCCTATAGCTGTGATAATTTTATATACCATTTTTAGCTGAAATTCAATGTTTTTCAAACCAAATTCAACGTTTTTCAAATCAAATGCAACGTTTTTAAAAACGATTCAACATTTTTCAAACCAAATTCAACGTTTTTCAAGTCAAATTCAATGTTTTTCAAAGCAAATTCAACGTTCTTCAAATCAAATTCAACGTTTTTCAAATCAAATTCAACGACCTTCGAGACAAATTTCACGCCTTTTTTGCAAGATGTACGTTTCAATGTTTACTTCTTCTCAAGAAATTCCAGCATGTCAAAAAGGGCTATCCAACGAAAATTAGAACTATTTCGCCTTCTCTACTACTAGGACTGTTAGAAAATTATAACTATTTTTAGAGGAGGAAAATTAGAACTGAGGGCAGTCCAATATACAAGGGAAGGAAATTAGATTAGAGATTCTAGTAGAGTTAATTACTAGATTCTAGTAGAATTAATTTTTAAGGACGAAAATCAGAACTGAAGGCTATCCAACAGAAATAGGCTACCGAACGAAATATGGAACTATTTGGTCTTTTCTATGTACTACTAGAGCTATTAGAAAATTAGAAAATTGGAAAACGATTTTTTAAGGAAGAAAATTAGAACTATTTTGCCACTCTACTAATTAGAACTATTTCGCCTTGTCTTCTACTTCGCCTCCTCAACCATTTCGCCTTTTCGTTTGTACGAGTTGATAATGCTTCGTGTAGTGTTCTCATTGACACCAGCAATCTGAGCAGCTTCGTATGTGTTCCTTCCGTTGACGAACACCAGCTTGACCAAGATCTCCTTCTGACTCCGAGACCCTCGACTGTATCGGCCGCATCGCTAGCTTTGTTGAACGTCTTGCTGATCGTTGCTTATGTTGCCTGCAAACTTGGCAAATCGCCCAATGACGAGAAAGAGTGGAAGGATCCGTTTATATGATACGGGAAAGATTCTAGAAGAACGTTGAATTTGATTTAAAAAACGTTGAATTTCAACTGAAAACGGCATGAAACATTTTATTTTTAGAAAAAAATTATCAACAAAAATTCGTCTTAAAACAGCAAAGAAATATGCATACAGCGCATTAAATGATCGGACAGCACTCAGAATTTCGCCTTAACTTTTATCTGATTGGTAGTGTAAATGTTGCCTACATAAACCATCAAAGCGAGGATATGTGTGTTCTTTACAATTGTCCTTGTTGTATCGTTAACAGATGCCAAACTCCATGCAAGCAGAAATTCCGCTATCAATCGAATAAAAATCGCGACGTTTAGAGTAGGGCATAGCTCAAGCGCTTTTCTTTGTCACAGTTTATCAAAAAATTGTCACCTCTCTGCGCTTTAAAACAAGCTGCAGTCCATTATTTTTCCTCAAAAAATGAAAACTTTATAGAAATTTTAAACAATGTGTGCACTTATTGGGTAGGCGAAAAAACTACAAATGAATTCTTCCAAATATTTCCTTGAACAAAAAATACTCTATCCTTGTGGGTGAGTCTCTAGCTTAATATAGAAGAAGCTCATTTCAATTTGAAAGAGTTCGCTTTGATTTTGAAAATCCTGGGCTAGCCTAAAAGAGTGTTCAATTCGGTTTGAAAAGTGTCCAATTCGCGTGAAAATGCTATAAAGCGACTTACCTGCCAGCAAATGCTACCGCTATTGGATGGCATGCCGGCTGTCGTGTGCACTGATTCTAGGTTCTTGATTTAGGCTTCCCATCCAGGACACCCAACCCTTCCTTCCCACCGGGATCGGTCAGTTGGTGCCAGACGTATTTACGAACGATAAAGTGCTGACTTCTTCATCGGCTGGTCATCGCAAGTCATTGTTAAGGCAATTACGCGTTCAAATCGCCACCACGACATTCCGTAGAAGATAAATGCGTGGCGGCAAAACGAATTAAGTAACGCTGTTCGCTTTCTTTGGTTCTTCACATATACTTATAAGTTTTCTACTTGTAAGAAGTCAAAGAACGGCATACCTTAGGACTTGAATAAGATCTGGATGACTTTAGCACTCGTATATACAAGTGGTGAATAACGGTGCACCTTTCTAGAGCATGCCATAGAACATTAAAAAAGGAAAATTAGAACTGAGGGCAATCTAACATACAAAATAAGGAAATTAGATTAAAGATTCTAGTGGAGTTAATTACTAGATTCTAGTAGAATTAATTTTTAAAGAAGAAACTTAGAACCGCAGGATATCCAACGGAAATCAGAACTGAAGGCTATCCAACAGAAAAAGGCTATCCAACGAAAATTAGATTTTTATTCTCTTTTTTTTATTCTTTCATTTTTTTATTTTGTACACATGAGTGCGCTTTCAATAAAATGCGTAGAACTATAAGAGAAAAAGAAAGGAAACTTATTGTAAAGTATATAAGTTTATTATACGAAAAACATTGAAAAACTACGAAAAATGCGAGACTACATTCATCACAATTGCCCTGAAAAATGAAGCAGGTAAAGCAGTAGAAGTTTGTTGTCGTAGTTTATTACTAATAGCGCATGCCAAGAAAAACTGTTTCCGTACCAGTCGGCAGGCTACGTACCCTCTAACCTTTAGGTATGTGCTGGAGTTTCGAGACACGGGTATGGCAGCCACCCTAGTAGAGCTAGCCCAAAGTCGTTGGAAATTAGACTAGCATGAACTCATGCAAAAGATAAAGAACGACGTTGCTCACTACCTTTTGGGATGTGCCACGCATTCTACTTCAGCGGGATGTCGTGGAGGCAATTTGAATGCGCATTTGGTCATACAATGAATTTCGGTGGCTAGCCGTTGAACAAGTCAGCGCTTTATCCTTCCCAGACAAGTTTGATACCAATTCACCGACCTGGGAGGGATGGAAAGCTTGGTTCGCCTGGGCGGGAAATCCGAACAAGTAATCTGGAAACGGGAGCACACGACAGCCCGTACCTCCTCGGACTGCGCTACACACGCCAAATTTTTTTTACTAATCATGACCTAAATTTAATGACTTAGGATAATTTTAGAAACTGAGATCATGATGGCCTCCATATAGCACTAAGCGTTGGTCATACAAAAAACGAGAGAACACATTGAGCATTAAGTACTATAAGCAAAGATTTCTGCCATGCTGGAGCTACTCCGTATTCTTTGCCACTGTCATACATTTGCACATTGGCCGTATGAGGAACGTAATGGTTATGAACGTAAGCAAAAATAACTGAGAGATCGTACAGTCGTTGTTTAACTCCTGTAAACCTTCACCATTACCAAACCTGTTCTGCAAATTAGGAACGCTCGGCTTTTCAACGAAATTCACGAGGGTCTTCCGTATTTGCTCAATTTCTGAAGATCGTCACAGTCACGCAGGTAGGTGCTATTGGAAGGAAGTGAAACTTAATGAAGAAATACACTGATTGTTCGACAGGACGAGCTGTGAAGGAATCTCAACACTTTCAGTGCTTAACAGTTAATCAAAATGAAATTGGTGCTCAGGTGAAAAGGTGTAAGCACCTCGAAACGATCTTTTCGAGGGCACACTACGAACTTCTTAAAGTAGTTACATAGGAAAAGGACAAATATGTAGAAGGCTTCGCTGTTGCATCGACTTTATCAAAAGGGAGATACACGCCAAATTCAGCACAGCATCTTTTAAAAACTAAAACAAAAAACGAGAGAAGCAGAAGCACAGGAATTGCCTTAAGCTCTACCCATTCCGAAATCCTCAAATCCACTTCTATCGCCAACATCGATTCTTCCCACAGAACAAAAATAGGGGTGTAATAGGTGTGGGAGCGTGTCCGCTGGTGGCAATGGTCTTTTATGGTCGAGGGGACGTCAGCGCAGAAGTCGGCTACACACTACACCACAAGGTTACATCTTGATAACGTGACCGCGGAAGACACAGAATGACGACGCAGCCGACATGCGATGAGCTGAAATATTAGGTTGCGAAGAATTGCGTGAGAGAGCGGTTCTAACTTTAGTTCGAGGTTTTTCTGATTTATTTTAAGTTTTATTAAGCGGTTGCTTTCGATAATGGCCTCTGGCAAAGGACAAAGAAGTTGCTACTGATTGTTTATTTATTTATTCATTTCTGGTGTGAATTACAATCAATCACACGCGTATAAGACACTAGCACAAACAACAAATATGAAAATATGTAACTAAAATCATCTACAGAAACCTCTTAGGGTTAAAACGTGCTTAAACTGACAGACAGACATGTTATAAAAACCTTCAGATTCGCCTATAAGCAGGTTGAGTTCCTTAAGGTTTCGATAATCGAGGAAGTTAGACCTAACCTGTGACCTTAGCACTTGAGGATACAATCTTAGTCTTCCTCCTCTACACCTCGTTATTGGGACATCAAAAAAACTCTATGCTTTCAATGGAAATTCTGTTTGTGAGGATTTTAAAAAGCATGATCAGATCAGCCCTTTTCCTTCTGCTTCGTAGGGAAGATTAGCCAAGTTGCTTGGCCCTTTCAACTCGGTTTGGAATGTTAGCATATCCTAGCTTGAAGCACCTCAAAAATAGTTTACGCGTGTAGTTATTTTGAGCGCTTTCAAGAAACTGGATGTGTTTTTTTCAGACAAGGGTTAAAAACGGAAGTACAAAGCTCCATAATGGGTTTAAAATAGCACTTGTGTGTACACAGGAGAGTCCGAGGATCATTAGTTTTTAAAGTCTTGAACAGGTTATATATAGGTTCGGTAGTTAGCTGACCTTACAAGGACTTCAAAATGTAGATCGAATTCCAGATCACTCCATACAAGAATACCTAAGTCTCAAGCCTCCGAAACCTGCTGCAGGTCAATGCCTTTGAGCCTGTAGATTGGAAAACGGGGCTGACGCCTAGGGTGTACTAAAAAGCAATGTGTTTTCTCAACCGCTAAAGGAAGTTCCCAGTCGTCTCCCATTTTTCAGCAAAATCGATAGCATCTTGAACATAACTCGAAGCCCCGCTTTTACCTACTTCCTTATAAATTTTAACGTCATCCGCATACATCTTACATTTGACACCAAACCTTGAAACAAAATCAGGGAGCTCGAACGTGTACAACAGAAACAGCAGTGGTGACAACAGTCCTCCTTGAGGTACTCCACTAGGTGCTGATTGCATCGAAGAGTAAACATCACCAACCCTGACTTGAAATGTCCTGTCCTGATCCAGTTTACGATCATGGGGTGGGTTCCAACTACCTTCATTTTGACCAATAGTTTGTGGTTTATGATTTGACCAATATTATTTATTATTTTGACCATTATGCTGCATCTTAGCATGAACGGAAGTCGAAAGGAGCCTCTGGGTTGCGATTTTTGTCGCCTAAGATTTCTTACGAAGCAGTGAGATGCAACACTGCTTCCAACAATAGAATACATAATTTGACTTTTTTTTTAAAAATTATACAAATTTTATTTTTGGGAAAAATAATGGATTCCGATTTGTTCGGAAAAGCAGAAAGGCGGTCACTTTTTAATGCAAAATAGGAGATTGCGTCGTGCCCTGTTAAGAGACATTGCGATTCTTATTCAATGGATAGAAAAACTTTTATTTTCATGGAGCTTCACACCTGCAAATGGTGCAACATAAACATTTGTAAAAACCACATATCCCCACTTTGATGCTGCATGTGAGCAGTATTTACACTATCAATCAATCAAACATTGCCTCTTGCTTTTCGAGAGCACGGCGCGATTCACTCTTTCAATGCATTGTTTTGCTTTAAAACAAAATGGTTTATTATTTTTTCCCAAACAAAAAATAAAATTTGTATAAAATTTTTGCACATCTTAGGTCAGGTGAACTAAATAATTTCAAAGAATATTGAACCAAATATATGGCTTGGACAAAAAGTTATTCTAAACATTTTAGTGACTTTCTGGTTTAACGTAGAAGAAGCTGTTAAGAGTTTGCTTTAATTTTAAATGTCTTGGTTACCTAGAAGAGTGCCCAATTTTGTGTCCAATTCGACGTGCAAATGGTATACATGCCTTGCCCTGGCGGCTAGATTGCCTCTCCCGTCGTGGTCCATCAACAGGCATGTAGATATACACCATTTTCACGCCAAGTTGGATACTTCATAGTTGGATGCTTTTCAAACGAGACACCTTACACGCCAAACTGGGCATATTTCTAAGCAAGGCTAACCATTTTGAAATCAAACTGCTCATCTTCCTAATCAAAGCGACCTCTTTCCACGTTAAACTAGAGATTCCCTAAAAAGGCTATACCAATTTTTGCTCAGGGAAAATTGTAGTACAATTTTCTTTAAAGTTTTAATTCACTCACTCAAGAAAATGAACAGAAATTTTTAAAATTCTATAGAATTCTTATTTTTCATAGAAAATTTTTTAAAGCTTTATTAACACGTTGACGACCGCGCCTTATTCGCGTGTCTGGCGCGTGGGACCAACCGATTTTTTGTGACGCCGACAGCGTGGCACGACATCATGTCGTACGGTCCTACGCGGCCACAAAATTAGCCTCTTGATGGAAAGCGATGATGAGGATGACGAGGTGGTCCAGGACGACGTTGATGCTTAAAACGGTATCCTTGTACTACCAAAAGACGACGATTATGGCGCAGAAAGTGAAGTAATAAAATCCGAAGCAGATGATGAGGATAGGGAAGCTTGGAAAAGCGATTTTGAAGCCCCAAATCGGTGGAACTATGTGACGAAGTCCGGCTTTCATGATGATGTGTTCGACTGCGGTAGGCCGATCGATTACTATCGGTTATTTTTCAATGATGAATTGCTAGTTGAAGCCATTGCTTGACGAGAAGCTCAATAAATCAGTAACCGAAACTTGTTTTTGTGTACCACGCGTTTTAGATGTCTAAAGATGAAGCACACATAACACAAAAAGTTCCTCGGAAAGATCTGAATCCAACTACATAGAAAAATAAATTACAAGGCTGTGGCCTGACATCAGGCCACACGGTCGTCAACGTGTTAAGGAGCAGAATGATGGTTATTTTTTGTGCCGACAGAATAGATCGTCTTAGCATACCTAGGGCCCAGCGCCGCTTCGGGCGCCCTCTAAGTCGCTCTCCAATTACGTCGAAGTCAAGGCCAATATTGCAAGGGCTGTCTACTTTTCCACACAGGACGTGGCCGACCATCGCAGGCGAGCTTCGCGTATCTTATCTTATCAGCTATTAGCGACATCGAACCTCTCTCGAATGACATTGTTTCGGATGCGGTCCAGGCGCGTGACACCAGCCTTCGAGTTTGAGCGCTCTGATATCTTCCTATCGCAGATAGCACACCAGTGAACGAACCAAGCTGAACTCACACGTGAATTCACTTCAACCAACAAAATGCCGTCAGACGCTATTACTTCTTCTTCTTCTTCAGCGTTTGTCCCGCTTCATGACGGGGTCCGCTTTTCTGGTGCCATGTCGCCATCTTTCCCGATCCCGTGCTAGATCAGGGTGGACACCAGCTACTTTAAAGTCCTTGTGTAACGTATCAGCCCAGCGCTGCTTCGGGCGCCCTCTAGGCCGTTTTCCAGACACTTCGAAGTTAAGGCCTATCTTACGGACGCTGCCTTCCTTTCCACGCAGAACGTGGCCGTACCATCGTAAGCGAGCTTCACGCATCTTGTCCGCTATCGGCGCGACACCGAACTTCTGCCGAATAGCCTCGTTTCGGATGCGGTCCAGGCGCGTGACTCCAGCCATCCAGCGCAGCATCTTCGTCTCCATGACGCTGAGGCGACTTTCCGTTTCCTTTGTCGCAGGCCAACACTCAGCTCCGTACATCGCTACCGGCCGGACGACGGTTTTGTAGATCTTCGACTTTAAGCGCTCTGGCATCTTCTTGTCGCAGAGTACTCCAGTCAACGAGCGCCACTTCGACCAAGCTGCACTCACGCGTGAGTTCACTTCAACCATCAGACTGCCATCAGAAGCTATTGCTGATCCCAGGTATTTAAACACCGAAGTGCGTGCAAGCTCAGTACCGTTAATCTTAATGGAGTCGGACTCATTTACGTCAGTCGTGAAATACTCGGTCTTCTTGACGTTCAATTTGAGTCCGAACATGGCCAGGCGGTCGCACCAAGCTTGCACCTCTCGCTCGAGCTCACCTTTGTCTTCGCAGGCGAGCATCACGTCATCAGCATATAGCAACGTCCAAGGGACGGGCTTCTGAAGATCTCGCGTAATGGCATCCATTAAGACAACAAAGAGGAGTGGGGAAAGCGCAGATCCTTGGTGCACCCCAACAGAGATGGGAAACTCCGTCGAGGTTCCTGCTGCCGCTTGCACACGACTCTTTGGACAAGAGTATAGCATTCGCACCCACTCTACAAGTTCTTCGGGAACACCGTGCTGTCGAAGGGCGTACCATATAACCTCACGCGGTACGCGATCGAAGGCCTTCTCCAAGTCGAGAAAGGCAAGATGCACCGGCTTCTGTTTCTCGCGATGCTTCTCTACCAGAAGACGGGCGGCATGTATGGCATCGATAGTGCCACAACCAGCCACGAAGCCGCACTGATTGCTGGAAAGCTTGACGATTTCGCGAATTCGGCTATCGAGGATTCGCTCGAAGATCTTCATGCTGTGCGAGAGCAACCGAATCGGACGGTAATTTGAGCAGTCTGCAGGGCTGCCCTTCTTCTTCCAAATCGGGATCGTCGTACTTTCCTGCCAAACATCAGGCACCTTCTTCTCCGCTACAACCTGGTTGAAAAACTTGGCCAACCACTCAGCAGAGTACCAGAACTTCGACTTCCATAAGTCAGCTGGCAAGTCATCTGGACCAGTCGCCTTGCCCGGTCTCATCATCCTCAGAGCCGCGTCAGTTTCCTCCACAGTGATTTTATGGACGGGACCGTGGATAGGAGCCACAGAAGGGACGGCCGGATGAGGGAACTCTTCAGTCGAAATTCCCTCAAAATAATCGCACCATCGCTTCAAGGCCTTTTTGCGCTCTGTCAGAAGATGGCCGTTCTCATCATTGATGCCAAAGAACTTCTCTATATCTTCGGATTGGCGATGACGGTTTTTCGCAAGTCGGTATAAATACCGCTCGCCATCGCGCGACTCAAGCTTTTCGTAGACATCATTGTAATGAGTGGCTTTTGCTACGGCCACAGCCTTCTTGGCAGCTTTTTTCGCTTCGTGGTACTTTTGCCAATTATTGGTGGTCTTCTCGCCGAGAAACACATGATAAAGCGCTTTCTTCTCTCGAACCTTTTCTTTCACATCGTCCGTCCACAGCCATGCCTGCATGTCGACCTTTCGTCGTCCAGGCTTTGTAGTGCCAAGTTCTGACCTCGCAGCTTGAAGTATCGCGTCGGTCGCTTTCTTCCAAGTTTCGTCGACAGTCGTGACTGTCGGTAACCGTACGCGAGAAATCACAGCTGCTTCCTTTTCCTTCATTCGCCACCACTTGATTCTTTCAGCACCGCATCGCTCAACCTGCTGCAGCCTCGGAGGAGCGATCTTCAAAGTACAGATCAGCGGACGATGCTGTGGGGCGACCGTTTCATACGGCACGATCTTCGCGTCTGCCGTCAGACGCTATTACTGATTCCAGTTATTTAAAGACCGAAGTGTGCGGAAGCCCGATGGCGTTAACCTAGATAGAACCGGACTCGGTAACGTCTGTCGTTAGATACGCTCTTTTTAACGTTCAATTTGAGTCCAAACCGCTTCAAACGATCACACCAAGCTTGCACCTCTCGCTCGAGTTCACCTTTACCTTCACTAACGAGCATTACTTCATCAGCATAAAGCAATGTCCAGGGGACTGGCTTCTGAAGATCACGTGTAATGGCGTCCATCACGACAACAAAGAGTGGGGAAAGGGCAGAACACTGGTGAACCCGACAAAGATGGGAAACTCCATCGAGGTTCCAGCTGCAACATGAACTCGACTCTTTGGACAAGAGTGGAGAATTCGCACCCTCTCTATGAGCTTTTCAGGAACTCCATGCCGTCGCAGGGCGTACCATATCACCTCACGCCGTACGCGATCAAAGGCATTCTCCAAGTCGAGGAAGGCGATATGCACTGGCTTCTGTTTCTCGCGATGCTTCTCTAACCAAAGGCGGCGGCGTGCATTACATCAGTGGTGCTACTGCCAGCTACGAAGTCACACTGATTTCTGAAAAGCTGGACGACGTCACGAATTCGTCCATTGACAACTTGCTCAAAGGTCTTCATGCTGTGCGAAAGCAAGCAAAGCGAATGGTAAATGGAGCGGTCTACAACGCTTCCCGTCTTCTTCCAAATCGGTGTAGTAACACTTTGTTGCTAACATTCAAACACTTTCCACTTCACTACAACCTGATTAAAAAACTCTGACGACAACTCAACAGGTCACCAAAGCATTGATTTCAACAAGTCATATTCCACATCGTCGGGCTCAGTGGCCTTGCCTCTCCCCATCTTCTTTTGCTTTCGGAGCATTTTCCTTCAAGATCGGCAGGCGGTTCAGTACGGGCTCTCCCATAACTCTATACCTCCTATCTGTTTTTACTTTTTCTCTCACTCTTATCCTAGCGGTCTTGGAGACACCGCAAGGAGATAAACAGTTTGCTTGATCTGGGTGGTGCCCGAACCTCGACTAGAATTGGTGCCTACTTTGCGTAAAGAGAGCCTACAAGATCACGTAGCAAATGGACGAGAGAGCAAAACGATTGGAGGTCTGAAGGTATCGGGGAGGCCGTACTGGTGCGGGTACTCGCGGGCGCGATCCGGCCACTGCGTCGCGCGGGGGCTTTTGCCTGCTCCCTTTCGGGCCTGAGCCGTGCACCCCTCCTTGACCGCCCGGGATCCGCCGCCCTCCGACAGCAGAGCCCTGGCGACGCAACGCTTGGCTCGGACGCCCGGTCGCCGTACGCCGCGACCAGCACGGGACTCCTCCCCTCACTCCATCCACACCAATCTACTGCCTGGAAGCTGGCTCACAGGCGCCCGCCACGACGCCCAGTGGCAGAGCGGCGTTCTCCGCGCTATACGTGATGGGTGGTCTTGAGAGAGCACTGGTTATACGAGGTTGCAGATTAAAAGTTGAAAGAGGAGCGCATGCACATCAGAGGGGATAGACGAGAAAGTTTCGAAAACACTATACCGATTGGGGAGTGGGATAGATGAAAGAGAGGGGAGAACAGTGTGCTGACGGCGGAGAGCCATCTGCGCAGCAAATTTCGTTTTATTTTTTTGCAAGTTGGAAAAAGCTGCAGAGCTTGAGGTAGTGGAGCAGTTGATGTGTTCACTGATGCCTGCCACCAGGGCCTTAGTTCTTTCAGCGACGTTGGTTCTTTCTAGCTAGGCTATAAGCTAAAGCTAGTAAATTATATTCATTCACTCCATTTGCGTCCAACTAACGGCAGGAATGGCATAAGGATGTGCATGGGAAATTCTGACTTTTGATGAGGTTATGTAGATTCGCTCCTTACCTGACCACGGAAATCGTTCAGTTGATCCATCAGCTGGAGGTGAAGAAGAGTTGTCAATATCTTCTTGAGAGATCGTGGTATAAGTTCTTGTCGAAGAGCCTGTACCGACTTGCTAACAACTACCATCGACAGACCGGGGATAAAAGAAGTTTTTCGGCATCACTGATGAGAACGGTCATCTTTTTACGGATCGCAAGAAGGCACTGAAGCAATTGTGCCTTTATTTTAAGGAAACCACCTCTACAGTAGAATTTTCCCATCCAAGCATCCCTTCAGGGGCTCCATCCCACGGTCCCGTCCAAGCGATCATCATGGATAAAATCGAAACGGCCTTGAAGAAGATGAGGACAGGCAAAGCCAGTGGGCTAGACAACGTGATCCGTGGAAGTCAAAGCTTTAATGCCCTGCTGAATGGTTGGCGAAGTTCTTTAACGAGGTTGTAGCGGAAAAGGAAGCGTTTGAATGTTGGCAGCAAAGTATTACTATTCCGATTTGATAGAAGAAGGGCAGCCCTGCTGATTGCTCCACTTACCGTCCGCCTCGCTTGCTTTCGCACAGCACAATCAGTGCGGCTTCGCAGCTGGCTGTGGCACCGTTGATGCCATACACGCCGTCCGCCTCCTGTTAGAGAAGCACCGCGAGAAACAAAAACCAGTGCATATAGTCTTCCTCGACATGGAGAGGGCCTGCAATCCGTGTGAGTGATATGGTACGCCTTGCAACATCCTGCAGTTCTGAAGACCTCATAGAGTGGGTGTGAATTCTTTACTCTTGCCCAAGGAGTCGAGTTCAAGCTGCAGCTAGAACCTCAATGGAGTTCCCTATCTCTGTCGGGGTACATCAGGGTTCTGCGCTTTGAAGCCAGTCTCCTGGACGTTGCTTTATGCTGATTCCGTAATGCTCGGTTGTGAAGATAAAGGTGGACTCGAGCGAGAGGTGCAATTTTGGTGTGATCGTCTGGAGAGCTTTTGACTCAAGTTGAACGTGAAGAAGACCGACTATTTAACGACGGACGTTACCGAGTCCAGCTCCTTCAAGGTTAATGGCATCGAGCTTCCACGTACTTTGGGCTTAAAGTACATGGAATCAGCAGTAGTGTCTGTCGGCAAAGTGATTTTTGAAGGGGATTCACGCGTGAGTGTAGCTTGGTCCAAGTCGCGCTCGTTGACTGGAGTGCTCTGCAATACGAAGATGCCACAGCACCTGAAGTCGAAGATCTACAGAGCAGTTGCCCGGCCAGTAACAATGTACGGCGCAGAGTGTTGGCCTGCGGCTAAAGAAGCTGAAAGGCGCCTCAGCGTAATGGAGGCGAAGATGCTGCGCTGGACGGCTGAACTCACGCGCGTGGACTGCATCCGAAGCGATGATATTCGGGAGAAGTTCTGTGTCGCTAAAAGCTGATAAAATAAGATACGCTAACAAGGAGAGCCTCCAAAGTGGTGATGAGTTTTTGCGATGCAATTTTTACGGTATGTAGGGTCACGTGTGGGGAGTCTAAAGCAGTACTTAATTTTTTTGGAGTACTCTTCTGTGGTCGAAAAAAGGCGCTTGGAAACGCGAATGCGTAGCCCATCACGCCCTCACGTGTGGTCGATTGACGCAGTGGATAGCGGTGTCGCCTCTTGGTCGTAAATAGGCTTTACGGTTCGACCCCAGGCTTCGTCGTAGTTTTTGCACACATTGGGTCGTTATTGTTGTGTGCTTGCGTGATCACAGGAGTCATTTTATACACGATTAATGCCTTTAGTAAGTGTTAATTATTTGCCGGTATCAAATCAAATTCATTACCTGTCCCGTGAAGTGTATGTGTATATTTATGTATACATTACATTATACATTACATTATTATACATTATTTTTATACATTTATATTTATTTATTTATATTTGTGTATATTTATTTATGTGTATTTGTGTATATTTATTTATTTATTTATTTATTTATTTATTTATTTATTTGTGTATTTTTTATGTGTATGTGTGTATTTACGGTAACGTTGTTGGCAAATACAATCCATTGAGAGGTGACCCAAATAAAAGCAGAAAAGGGCTACATTTCCTTACTAAAAATTATAATCGTGTCCAAATAGGGGTTATAGAATCAAGTATACCCGCTCAGTTGCCGTTGACACAATGAATCATATTTCAAGAACCGGTAGATTTCAGTGTACGAGCTTGTTCGTGAATGGTCTTTTGACAATTCTTCGATCAAGTCTTGTTCGTACTGTCATGCTAGGAGATCCTAGGCGGCGAGTTTCGGCGGGGCACTTCACCTGTGTCCCACAAAAAAAAACGAATTGAAGTTTCCTCCTCACCGATTTACTTTAAACTGCATGAATTCGAATAGCCTTGTATCTTCAGTTTAAACCCCGTTTTTAGGTTATTGTCATTCGACAGGATTGTCTCTTCTCCATCGTGTACAAAATCTGGATGGTGCTAAATGTTCGCCGAATCTTACAAACTGTCCGCTGATTTATGCTTTTTTCATTTGCGAAAGCTTGTTAAGCAAGAATTTATCAATTTTGATCACGTGTTGAATACTGACCATGTCCGACTTTCCATAAATCTTGGCACTGTTGGCGTTGTTGTCCCGTAAGTTGCTCTTAGCTGTAGACCAAGATTGGTATCGACCTTTTCTTAGACTTACGTTCCGGCGATGCCATCTTGACCAGAGCCCGGAAAAGTCGAGTTCACTTGCGAAACTACTCGCTCGAACGTCTTCTTACACCACTGGAGTGAATTTTGAAGGAATCGTGGAGCATAGCATTTATTTGTTGCACTAGTAATATAGCATTTTCACGTCGAATCGGACACTTTTCAAATCAAATTGGACACTTTGCTAGGCTAGACTAGAACTTTTGAAGTCAAAGCGAACTCTTTCAAATTGAAGCAACTTTAGGCGAGTTAAACTGCAGACTCACTGGAACGGTTAGAATAATTTTTTGTTCAAGAAAAATTTGATAAAACTTTCTTTGAAATTTTTTAGTTCACCAACCCCAAAATTTTTAATAATTTCATAAAAATTTTATTTTTTGATAAAGAATAATAAATTTAACGTTGTTTTAAAGCAAGGCAGTAATCATGTAGTGCATTAAAAGGCTGGATCGTGCCATGCACTACATAGAAAAACAGGTCGCAATGTTAGGAGGTTTGGTAAAACATTCTTTGAAATCTTTTAGTTCAGCTGCCTGAAGGAGTGTAATAATTTAATGATTTTTTTGAAAAAAAGTAAATTAGATTTGTTTGTTTGTTTTCTTAATATAATTTGACTTTTGAAGCGCAGCAATGCAACAATTATTTAGTGCATTAAAACTTTCGATCGCACCATGCGCTCACAAAGCCCTCAGCTATGCTTATTTGATTGATATGGTAAATGCTGCTCACATAAAGCCACAAAGTGGGAATATGTGTGTTTTTTGCAACTGTTTATGACGCATCGTTTGTAAGTGTGAAACTCCGTGCAAAACAAAATTTCGCTATCAATCGAATAAAAATCACGACGTCTTAGACAAGGGCATGGCGCAAACCTTTTTTGACATTAAAGAATTGCTACCTTCCGTTCCTCAAAACAAGCTATAATCTTTGTTTTTCCACAAAAATGAGAATGTTATAAAATTTCAAACAACGTGTACACTTATCGGGTCATTGAATTAAAAGTCCAAAAAATCATTAAAATATTGCTCGAACGCAAACTTATTCTAACCTTTTTAAGTAGTATTCAGTTTAATGTAGAAAATAAGTTCATTCCGATTTCGAAGAATTCGCTTTGATTTCAAAAGCCTTAGGCCAGCTTAGAGAAGAGTGTCCAATTTGAATGTATATATCAAACGTCATCTAGTATGTAGTGATTCGAATTCAAGAATCTTTTATTGTGATATGTTGTTGGGGGGGGGGGGGGCGTGGAGCGCAGTCGGAGGAGGCGCCGGCTGTCGCCTGCACCCGATACCAGGTTCCTGGTTCGGATTTCCCGCTCAGGCCAACCTAGCCCTCCATCCCCCGGGGTCGTGAATTGGTAGCAGACGTGTCTACGCATTCAACTAGCTTCCACGACATCCTGTAGAAGTAGAATGCGTGGCGCATCCCAAAGAGGATTGAATAACGCCGTCCTTTATCCTTTATCCTTATGTTGTTGGGGGAGAGTCGCATTCTGCCTGCTTCCTAAAATCGTTAACGGTAATTTAGTTATTGCCACCGCCTGTTGTGATATAATTATGAGAACTTAAATGAAGTTTTAGTTTAAACTGCATGAATTCGAAGAGCCTTGTATCTCCAGCTTAAACCACATTGTCTGTGTTCTTTCCATTTCCGTGATTCGTATTCCGGTGTCCGTCCATTTTAAGCTCTTCCATTTCGGTTGAGCTTTTCGTAAGAAAATTTTCGCATATCCTCGACTCGGAGGCATCCAAGATGTCCCGTATACCATTTTCGGTTGAGAACAGCTATTGAAAAGATCGTCGAGCGCTTCCTTTCGTATTAGGAGGCTCACCAAAGTGCTACTCTTGAGTGCTAGCCTTGAAAGACCGATAAATGCATGATCTGCATCTGAGTGCGTGATTAACACCTCGTGCTTTTTTCTGTATACAATGAGGAGTAGCACGGCGTGAGCTGCGACTTCTAGTGACCGGCTGTCAGCGGTCCAATCTTCTGGATGTCAGGAAACAACTCAAGCCCCGGACTCGAAGACGAGGTAAGGATACCTCTAGCGTATAAAACACCTATGCCGAGGTCACTCAGCAAGCTAAAAGAGGGTCGGCGCCTTATGACCACTTCTTACCAACTGGAGAGAACATGGGCAAGTTGTGCGATAACGCGCTCCAATCGCAGCGCGCTAAGCGCGAATAGCAAAGTTCAAACAGCCGCCCCCTCTTCTCACAGGAATCTCCTCGTCGTCAACTGTGAGCGCTTTTTGGTTGAGATCTTTGCCCAGGATTCGTGTTGCGAACGCTCCTACTTCATCTTGAGATTCTGGCCGCTCGTCCCACCCATTACTTGCTCCGAATGCTCGCCAGATTTCCGTTGTTCGTTTCCACCTCACACCTTGTTACCTTGTTTGCGGTAGTCGTTTGGTTCCAACATAATTATGAGGAAGTCAGCGCGGTGCAATCCCAATCGGGGGAAGCAGTCCATTATGCATTGTTAGTGATAGCTACGCATCAATACATACAACATGCAACACAACATACGAGTGTCTTAACTTACCTGGTCCCCTCCCTGGAAATATCCGAATGTTACGCTGAAAACATTAAAAAGATTTCATTACTGGGCTATGCATGGCAACACGGTTGTGATCCAAAACTCTATTTGGCACTAGTAAAAAGTTCCGACTCCACCGACACGACTTCGGTCAAAAAAAATATCGCTAAAACTTCGTCTAGGAGGGGGGGGAGGATATTTGGGGTGCTGATCACGAATCTGACATCCGTTTTTGAAATTGCGGCCGATTACGGTAGGTTGCGGTAGCTACGGGTAACTAAGGCTGCCGAGGTCATAATCACCAATTTTGCCCAAACTTCGTCCTGGGGGGTTATCTAGGGTGCTGATCACGAATCTGACATCCGTTTTTCGTTTTACGCTGGAGCTTGAGCTAAATCGGTGACTATTACCTTAGTCACCCGTACCTCCCGTAACCTACCGTACTCCAGTATAAAAGAAAGTCAGATTCGCGATCAGCACCCCAAATAACCCCCCTAAACGAAGTTTCAGCGAAACTATTTTTTTCGACCGAAGTCGTGTCGGTGGAGTCGGAACTTTTAACTACTGCCCTTATTTATTTATTTATTTACTTTACTTTACTTTACTTTACTTTACACACTTATAGGTGTGCCACAATGCGAAATCTGTAACAATCCATAGAGATAAAAACATCATCGTGATATAAAGAAAGGAAAAAGAAACATGGAGCGATCAATGAAGGATTAATGACAAGCCGAGACACAACTTAGTAATGAACTGGAAGGTTCTGATGCTTTTGTGAATTAGCCTGATCTTAAAATATCTCATAAAACTAACCCAAAATCAGAAAAGATTACTACTCAGATTAGTAGTCCCACTGCACTAAAAATACGGCAAGGAGAACAGGTCTTTACTGCGGCTTACTGTCTAAGGATAGCTTAAAGACTACCCAGAAAACACCATGAAAGAAAACCAGCTGTACAGAAGATGGTGAATAAGTAAAATCTTAATTGGGGAACGGCTCTATGTTAATATTTATGACCAGACGTTCAACGGCTAGCGGCCGCCAAACGTCTGGTTGGGGGCTTCGCCCCCAAACCCTGAAACCCCTGAAAAACTTCTTTACACAGACGCATTACCATGCTGATTCGGTTTGCTCATGTCCGAAACCTACTGCGATTGTGATACAGCTGTTTCATATAACTGCTCTCTTGAAATGAAGTTCCCAATAAAGTCATCACTGTTAGAAGATGGAAAGAATCACACAGATATCATCCATTGAGGAGATAACCTCTCTCCTATGTTTTAGAAAAATGTTTTCCTCAAAACTGTCAATAATAAGAGATACTAAACGGATAAGCGAACGCGCCTGCCTCTGTACGTCGGTGACACGTCTTGCAATCCCAAGCGGCCTTTGACCGACATCGGAGACACGTCTTCTGAACGCGGAAGCCCGTTGCCCCACAACACTGACACATCTTTTGAATCCGGACGCCACCCCCCCCCCCCCCCCCCCTCCCCACCCCACCTTACTGGTTCTCTCGAACAGGTCATCCTTTAGTGGTCCCCTCTTGCCCGCTTCAGCTGCTGGACCCCTTCTTTTTGATTGCCCTTATTGATAACCATCCTTAATTAACTCCTCCTTTCTTGTTCCCTTATTGGTAACCGTCTACTGAACACCATTATTGGTTTCCCCATTCCCTTGGTCCTGTCTACTGACCCCATTTTAGAGATCCCGTATTACTGGTTCCCCGTCTCCGTGTCACCTCCAGCCCCCCCTCCCCCCTTCCAGGTCACTTTCACGAATTTCAAGAATTTCACTTTTCAAGATATTCCCCCCCCCCCCCCCCAAATTTGTCCTCCCACGCTCACGGCGTGACATCGGTGACATGCCTGAACCCGGACATCGTTTAATCGACATCGTTGACTCGTCTTCTAAAGCCGGACGTCTTTTGAAGGACATCGCTGACATGTCTTCTGTACCTGCCCCCCCCCCCTTCCCCCTTTGCGCGACTTCGGCGACAGCTCTTCCGAACCCGTTCGCCTGTTGCACGACGTCGGTGGCACCTCTTATGAACCCGGACGTCTGTTGAACGACGTCGGTGACACCTTTTCTGAATTCGGACGCCTGTAGAACGACGTCGGTGACATGTCTTCTGATGGTGAGTACGAAAGCCCTTTGCGCGACATCGGTGACACGCCTTCTGACCCTCTCGACCTGACATGGGTGACACATGGTCTGAACCCGGACGCCTGTTACTCGACGTCTAGGATAGGAAAGGCCAGACGGATAGGCAGACGGACGGACAGACGGACGGACGGACAGACGGACGGACAACCGCTTACTCTTTTATATATAGTAGGATAGGATAGGATATACGATGATAGGATTGCTCCTCCATGTGTGCTACCACCCACTTAATAGGCAGTGACTGGCATAGCCATTCCGGGGTGGGTTCCGTTTCTCAAGAACCTCCTATTTGCTCTGGAAAGAAATCGCAAACCGCTATCCACTAATGATTGAGGTAATAACGTTGCTTTACGGGCGCGTGTAGCGCTGTCGGAGGAGGCGCGACTGTCGCGTGCACCCGATACCAGGTTCCAGGTTCGGATTTTCCGTCCAGGCCAACCAAGCCTTCTATCCCTCCGAGGTCGGTTAATTGGTACCAGATGTGTCTGGGTAGGATAAAGCGCTGACTAGTTCATCGGCTGGCTGGCAAGTCATTGTATGGCCAAATACGCATTCATGTCGCCTCCACGATATCCCGTAGAAGTAGAATGCGCTGGCATATCCGAGAAGGGATTGGGCAACGCCGTCCTTTATGTTTTATCTTTAATAACGTTGCTTTAACGTGTTTTCGTGGTTTTATAGTATTGTAATTGTTCCAGGTTTCTGTTCAATTTACTGTGTTTTCATTACTCCCTCCCACCGATTAGGAAAGCAATTTAGAAAACTGATTTTGGTACTATTGTACTTTTGGTACCCCACTTAATCTTGTTCAAAATAGGTCTACTAGGGGTAATCTGCCATGGAAGAACGGATATCATAGTCGTTTATTGCGGAAATGTCTTATAAGCCCGCTATATTAAGTTGGAATCGCCCAAGGCCTTGCGAAATAGCGGGCGCTGGTAAGAGACGCAGAGACTCCGCCCCCTACCAGCACGCATTCGCGGCCGTCTCCGAGGGGGGAGGGGTACCATAGCATGCAGTGGCCTGCAGGCGTGGCGACTAGATACACACAGCGAATGTAGATGCAGTCTTATCTCCTCGTTTCGATTACAGATTCGGTCTTATTTTCTTCCGAATAGGGCAAGAGAGGGACCTCTAGGATGAAGGCAATTTTAACACGGGTGTCCTAGTGGGCCCACACCCCGGAGTCCCTTCCCCTGTCTAATTATGTGCTCTCCTCCGCGTGAGCGAAAGAGAGCACACAACAGAGCTTTCAAGCCTTTTCGAGATTTCAAGGCTTATGCCCTGGCTAACCTCTGCTGCAGGCTAGGAACGGCGAAGTAGTGCGCATCGTTAGGAGGCGGAGTCTCTGCGTCTCTTATCAGCGCGCGCTATCTCGCAAGGCCTTAGGCAATTAAAGCTTAATATGACGGGCTTATAAGGCATTTCCGCAAAAACGACTATGATATTCGTCATTCCCATGGCAGACTACCCCTAGTGGACCTATTTTGAACAAGATTAAGTGGGGTACCAAAAGTACAATAGTACCCTGATTTTGGTATTGGAAGGACAGCGATTAATAATATAAGCATATATATATATATATATATGTATATATATATATATATATATATGTTGTGGTGCATGTTGCATTTTTTTAGAAATTGAAGTGGAGCCCACCCCCCACCCTCGATTGGGATTGCACCGTTAGCGCGAAATATAATGAAAAATCGACAGACGTTGGTTCCCGGGGTTGTCCACAAATGGTAAAGTTGTGGTACTAGTTAAAAGTTCCGACTCCCGCGACACGACTTCGGTCGGAAAAAATTTTCGCCAAAACTTCGTCTAGGGGGTTATTTGGGGTGTTGATCACGATTCTAGCATTCCTTTCATAAACGTCAATACCTTATGAAGGACTTCTCACCTTGAAAGAAAAGCTGGAACAGGTGCGGCTGTGAGAACGATGCAATGAGAATGAAACAATGACGAGTTTTTATTGATAAATATTGTACCTAAAAATAACCAAAACTACCTGAAATGTATCAACAGAAACTCTAAGACGTGTGTTATAACTTCGCTCACACCGAGCGAAGCCTAATGATAACCTCCCATATCGACCGTGCGAGGCGATCAATCGATATGGGAGCTTATCATCAGGCTTCGTTCAGGGTGAGCTGCGGTATAACATAGGCCTAAGAAAGTAATCCTGTGCCTTCCTGTATCTATATTATCCGGTCGAATCGTGAAAAACGGATGTCAGATTCGTGATCAGCACCCCAAGCCCCTCTGACAATGTTTCAGCGAAAAAATTTTTCGACGGAAGTCGTGTCGGTGGAGTCGGAACTTCTATATAGTGCCAAGTTGGAGTGCGCTAGCCTCTCGCTGGTGGAGATTTTCTTCGCCGTCAGTGACGACGACAATTAGTGACCTAGCTCGGTAATCAATAAATCGGTGAGATTACACCACGTATTCTGTACTTCCATCTGGTACAGTCCTACTTCCTACTTTGGAGGATCAAGTGGTGTTCTGCCCACCAGCGCATACCTAAAACCTCCCTAAGAGCCGTGTGAGGTTGCTGAGGCAGGTTCAAGGGAGGAGGGGGTGATGAGGCATAGGAATGCGAATCAAATGTCCTAACTGTTGTTGGCGCCCTGCAACTAGGATTGGAGCTTGCGTCCTCATACTGCTGTTCCTTTGAATGTGCATTTAGTCTATGCAATAGCGACCAAACATATTCAGACTTAGGACGAGATCACTTTCCTGGCGTATTGGGTTCGCCGGCACTATTGTAAATACTTTCACGACTAAAGAGATCGAGAAGAGGTAAAAAATTCACCAAACTTCGCCCAGGGGTTGCTGTGGTGCTGATCCCGAGTCTGACATCCGTTTCTGAAATTTCGACCGACTGTAGGTTACGGTGGCTGCGGGTGTCTAAGGCTGTCTAGGTCACCATAGCCTTAGTCACCCGTACCTACCGTAACCTACCATGATCCAGGGTAATACGCAGAGCGGATGTCAGATTCGTGATAAGCACCCTAAACAACCGCCCTGGGAAGATCTCCACCTCTGGAGTCGTGAAAGTACAATAGTGCCGGTTGCCTACAGCAGGCGACTTTAGGCATAAACTCCATAGCGGCATTGGTTTTGCACTGCTGTTGTTTACATGTTTACAAGCAAACTACAACTAGACGTAGACGTTCTATTTATCGTCGTCAACGACGATGCCCCATCTTTTTGCTCCGCCCCTTATTAAGGCGTTGGATAGGTACAACGTGGCTAAAATAACTTGTACGTCCGGCTGAGGAAGACTCGTCCAAATAAACAGATTCCTAATTAAAGTGTTGCGTATTCCTTCCTAAGCTAGGGTAAGAACACCACAATGCCTTTTTTCTTAAACTCTCTACCCTTTCCGTCTCCTCCGTATCTTAGCGGTACACAAATGTACCGATAACATACGGAAGAGACAGAAAGGGTAGGGAATTTAAGAAAGAAGGATTTTTGGCGTCTTCACCACAGTTTAGGGGAGAATACAAACATTTCCTTTTGGGAATCTGTTTAATATGTGGAGCATTCCCTAGTTGGAGTACAAGTTATCTCTGTCACGTCCCACCTTTGCAGCGCTTTCATGAAGGGTGGGCGAACAGCTGGGACATAGTCGTCCGCGAAGGTACTATCGGTGTGGCATGGATTAGGCCGAAAGTATGATGTCATTATCGTGCTTTCATGACTCCAGAGGTCAAAAGAATACCGCTCAGTTTTCACCGAAAGGGACTATTTGGGGGCGCTGGTCACGAGTCTGAAACCCGTTTTTGGAATTTCACCGATGACGATAGGTTCCAGTAAGTACCGATGAGTACAGCTGTTGGGTCATCGATTTCGCCTAAATTTCTACCTGGGGTTATTTAGGGTGCTGATAACGTTTTCGGTATTACGATATAGTACGGCAAGTTACGGTAGGTACGGTTGAACAAAGCCGGCGAGGTCGCAGTCATCGGTTACTCACCCGCGCCTACCGTAACCTACCAACCACCCTCCTCCGCGACACTAAAAACGGACATCAGATTCGTGACCAGCACCCAAATAACCCCAACTGGAGAAATCGCTGACTATAACCCCTACAGCGTTACTCACCCTTTCTTAGAGTAGGCTACCGTAATCAGCCGAAATTTAAAAAACGAATGTCAGATTCGTGATCAGGGCTTCAAATAACCCCATGCGTGAGGTTTGGGCGACTTTTTTAGACCTCTCCCTTGGCCTCTGGAGCTTTGAAAGTACAATAGAATCAGAATCAGCATGCCTGATGTCATGAAGTTGCAGGTAAAGACTGCTCACGGCATGATGCATAGATGAGTCTTTTGATCTAGACACCTCTTCATCGATGTAGCAGAGGAGTCGTCCTGTCCATATGGCGTCTAAATGGATTTAGCTTGTATGTAGTGCACTCCACAATTTCCCAGATGTGATAAAATTGGACTCGACTCAAGCGAAATCGCGCTCAAAATCGATCTCATGGCACCTAAGGGGGACCTGCGTTAACTCACAATTTAAAAGTAGCTTATTTTTGCGATAGGTCGTGAGGTTCCGAATGTTTACTCAACTGGTGTAGTCCAAAGGGTTGGTGTGAAGTGCGCCGAAAGCTTTTGTGCTCAACTCTGTGCATTGAGCAAGCGTTCATCGGAACGTCAGCAGACCCGTCGCTTGCTACTGACCATGGTAACTTCCCGACAGTACAACGATTCGAAATACTCATCACCCGTCTACTCCTGTTTCTCTAGACGCGTTCAACCTAACACTTTGGTGAAAGTTGGACCATTCGCGGTCTATACTTTGTGGTACTGCAACTGTACGGTCATCTTAGCTGGTATTAACTTGTCGGCATCGCAAGAATCTTATGCTCTAACCAAAACTTTGAGGTCTGTAAGAAAGCGAGATAGTCAATCTAAGACATCTATTGTTGCACAGTTACCTCTAGCAACTTCCGAGATATTCTCGCATAAACAGTCGTCCGTGGCGAGTTAGTGAGATGACTTAACTGACACTGTTTAAGCCTAGAGAGGATGTTGTTGGGGTTACAAGTCCTTCCGGTGATGTCTAAATCACACCACAAACGCCGCGAGCTCATCGCAGAAGTTCCACTCTATTTTGACACTTGTACTTAAAATAGGCATTTTTAAGCGAAAAGCTATTTCCACCCAATGAAAGCCAACCATACTTAGTTATTCGAAAACGAGTTTATGCTTAAGCCTAAACTCGTTTTAAAATATAGTAGAAATAAGTTTTTGCCGGATCTGCATTTATGCAGCGCTATTCCTCCGTCACACACAATTCCCACAGTTTTCCAGTCGGCTAACGAGCTAATTGGATTATGATAGCGAGGAGTGGTGAAGACTTGGTGTGGGAATGGCAGTTAAAATAGCAATGGGAAGTCTGCCTGTCTGAGCCATGGCCCAATTGTGAGTAGTTCCTTTCGAACTGAAATATTTTACAAAAATAGTGGTCCAGTATTATATCGCTACTGAAATACTTACACTTCTTGTGGAGTTCCTCATTGTTCAAAGTGAACGATTTTATATTTTCCTTTTTTATCGAATGCTTTGTTCTCCCAACAGTGTCCGAAACTCTTCATACAAGAGTTGTCTTGATATTGTCTTCTCCATCGGATGCTCGAGAGTTTTTTTTTTGGCACGACTGCACTTTCACGACTCCAGAGGTCGAGGAGAGGTCGAAAAAAATTTCGTCTAAACTTCACTCAGGGTGGTTAGTTGCGGTGCTGATCGTGAACCTAGCATCCATCTTTGTTATTATTCCGGAGTACGGTGGGTTACGGCAGGCACGGGTAAGGAGCGCTCCAGAATGGATTTCTGGGGGTGCATTGAATATCGAAGACCGAGTCGGCGTCCTTTTGCAGCGTCTCTATCTACCTGAAGGTGCATGGAGTCGTTGCAACTAGGACATAGACGGGATGCGAGTAAGCCGATCCTTCGAAGCAATTCCTAAAAATTGGTTGCGTCCATGATCAGCTTCTCAAAGACATCTTTCTACTTGGAGTTGCGATGCTCTCCTTGGTAGCAGTTGACAACCAGTGCCTAGAGCGCCATCATGCTTTTATCGCTGTCTTGCAACTAAGTCTATGTGTACCGAAGAGTATTCCGCAATATCGGTTTCCCGCAAATCTGCGCACTCTATGATGCGGTCGCTGCGGGATCGCTTGCATACTGTGCCACCACCGTATCTGCCCATTTTGTAAGATGCCAAATTCGTGATCACCTCAGATAGCCTTCATAGACGAGGAATGGGCTAAATCGGTGACCAAGGTGACTTAGCCGCCTACTATCGTAATCTACCGTAATCGACCGAAATTTCAAAAATAGATGTCAGCTTCGTGATCAGCACCCCGAATAAGCCCCCTGGGCGAGGTTTGGGAGAAAAATTTTTGGCACTATTGTACCAGAGGTCGAAAAAAGTTTTTCGCCCAAACTGCGCCTATTTACGGCGTTGATCACGAATCTGACGTCCGTTTTTGGAATTTCGGACGATTACGGTAAGTTACGGTAGGCATGAGTGACTAAGGCTGCCAAGGTTATATTCACCGATTTCGCTCAAACTTCGCGTAGGGGGAGGGGTTATTTGAGGTGCTGATCACGAATCTTGCATCAATTTTCGTATTACACTAGAGTTTGTGCGAATTTGGTGACCATATCCATAGTCACCCGCATCTACCGTATCCTACCATATTCCAGCGTAAAACGAAAAACAAATGTCAGATTAGTGATTAGCACCTCAAATAATCCCCCTAGCCATAGTTTGGACGAAATCGGTGACCATGACCTTAGTCACGTATACTTATCGAATCCTACCGTAGTCGGCCGAAATTTCAAAAACGGACGTCATATTCGGTATCAGCACCCTAAGTAACACCCCGGGCGAAGTTTGGGCGAATTTTTTTCCAACTTCTCCTCGACCTTTGGAGTCCTTGAAGTAGAATAGTGCCAATTTTTTAAACCTCCCCTCGACCTTTGGAGTAGTGATGGTACAGTGCTGCCGTTTTTTTTTTTTGAAGAAGGGTTGCTGAGGCTACAGCGCGAATCTTGCCAATCCGGGTGTCTATGAAGTTGTTGAGATTAGAGGTTCTATTCTAGTTCGCACTGTGGAATGTGGTAGTTTCGAGCGTTATCAGCTTCGTTGTGTGAGCATCGAGTAGCTCTCATTCGATACAAGCCGTTTTCCAGGTGGTCGGGTTGGTGGCTCCTCTGAGCTGCTTGGGAGCTCCTGTGAGTCCGGTCGTTTTAGTGCCGATGTTCTCGCTGCTCTGTCACTTGGCCTCAGCCGTAGTCGGTGCTCTCATACCGGTCTTCTACTCGTACAAGACTATCAAGCGACCCAGTCAGAAAAGCCTGGTGAGTTCTCTTCATTGGAACTGCCATGTCGGCAAGAAGAGAAGTCTTGCAGTCCTACTGGTCCAAGTATTGGGCGGTCTTCGGCTCGTTCCTCGCTATTGATGCGATACTCACCGCGTTGTTCATCCACTACTTTGTGCCATTCTACGAGTTAGGCAAGTTGCTGTTCCTGATATGGGCAATCTGTCCGCAGACGGCTGGTGCACAGTTTCTCTTCGACAAGGTGAGATGATCTTGTTGATGGTAGCCATTTATGGTCTGACACACGGCTGTCAGGTGCTGGCTCCATTCATTCGCAAACACGAGAAGAAGATGGACATCTACGTCGAGCGAATGATTGAGACCGTCATTCAAAACGGCCCTGAGTTAGCGATGACGGTAGGTTTCTTGCATTGATTTCTCTTGCAAATTGGAATCTAGAACATTCTGTGTCTAATTAGCTGTCGTTTGACTTGTAAGTGGTGGCTTTCAATCAGATTTCAATAGCATGCATGGTGCAATTCTAGGCTTATACGGCGTTTTAGTAAGAACGTTTTCTGGCGCAATGTGGTTGGCCGGGGGGGGGGGGGGTGGATATTTTTGATGTACTACTATCTACTTGTACTACTTGTAAGAAGTTGGAATATTTCGTTTTCCTTGCGTAGGGCCAGCTCCGCACTAGGGTTGTACTAGAATAGTGAACTCTAGTACGAAAAAAGCATGAAAGAGTCATAAGAGTCCACGCCCCTCTACCTCGAGTCCACCCGTATTTCGCCCGTTTCCCTACTCACTTAGAAATATTTGTGGTTTGTTGTGCGAAAGGAGTTTCCTTAGACTCCAGGTGCAATACTAGTTGATGGTAGCCGCGTCTAAACGATTTCCGGACATAACGAAACACTATAAATGGGCAGCAACATGAAGAAATAGGTGGACTACGTCAACCTGAGGCCGGATTCATCAACGACTACGTAACTTTAACGGAGAATTGTAAGCTTATGAAGCGATATGGTGGGCGATAAGCTGCGTTGTCTGAGCTTTTAACGCGGCTTTTCGCTCGCCACATTGCTTGATAAGCTTACAATTCTCCGTTAAAGTTATGTAAGTCGTTGATGAATCCGGCCCCTGGTTGCCCAGATGGCACAGTTTCGAGTTCTTAGTCGGGAGCGTGTACCTAGAACAGACCGTTCTCCGTGCAAATCTAGTAAGAGAGGACTCCCTTACTGGATTTGCACCTAGAACGGATCAAATCCAAACAGTTGATACAGAGAACATCAGTAAAATAAATTAAAAATGGCCCAACACACCACCAATCAACGATTTGGACACAGTCAAGACAATGTACTTCAGATCCTAGTCATTTGTAAACGTCCCCGACCAAGCTCATAAATGTTATATACTCTCATTTATTTCTGTGTTAATTATTTTGATTCCGTTACTGCAGTTGTTTCCTGAGGATTGAGTAAACGCAATATATTTGAATAATGAACACATTCAGTTCTTATTAAGAGTTTAAGAGCGGCCACCACCAACGAGGATTGCACCGCACTCCAGGATAAAATCCTCGATTGTGGGTGTGAAGTGGTCTTTTGTCCCACCATCCCCTATTTTAAATCTCCCGGAGAGCCGTGCGACCTACTCGTGGTGTCGGGCGTGATCAAATATCCGAAAATGATTCATTGTGTACATTGGATCGATCGACAATCTTCGGATAATTGGACGAATCGGATAACGGCAATTTCGCGGGCCTTGGTTTTTTGTATAACCCGCCTCGGGATATACGAATCGGATATGCGAAACTGATTCAATCGGATCCCAGGTATAGTGCTCAGATATTCAGATGAGGTTTTGTGAAGCATACGGAGGGAAGAATATACTTCAGTTGTGAGTGTGAGAGGGTTGGACCAACTCTAGGTGGCTAAATCCGTGTAGACACCCCTGTAGACTCAATGAGTTCTTTGCCATGTAGTTGAAAAGCGTTCAATGTCGAAAAAGATCATATATTCATGCCACTTAAAGTCATGAGCACCTCTTGACTCCCAAACTTCAAGTGGCACAGTGTGTGTACGGGGGAATGGGGTGCGCAGTGGCTTATGTGACGACTTTTCTTCCTCATTTCCTACCATAGTTTCGAAATCCAGCGAAATCCTAGAGCTGAGGAAGAGTACGCGGATCTCTTCTAATCTAGGGGGACATCTAATTATTTGCGTCTCCAATCCATAGCTTAAGTAGCCATGAGAGCTATCTGTGAGAGATCCAGCTGCCGTTTCATACTGCAAAGGTTTTCATTTAAATTCAGGGGAATGTGGTTGTGTGGGGCATGGGATGACGTACGCAGTTCACACTACAGTTGACCCTCCTGATTAGTATAGAGCCGACTACGCCAAGTATAGTGTTCTGCCGTGAACTGTACATTGAAGAAATCCACGCCTAGGAGGGAGCTGCTATCCTCTCGTCCTCTCGTTGACTACCAATATCTCCACTTAACCGCAGGTGTACCCCACCGTCCCAGATGAGTACCTTATTTATCTATTTAAGGCAATAATTACAACAGAAACAAAGGTAAAAAATTAGTTTTGAAGGCCATGACATACTCTGCTAAAGCGTTACTTGCTGGAATTGGGGTTAGCGCAGCTCAAGGTTTTAAATATAGCGGTGTTGAACGACAAAATGCAAGTCACATGCTTCAGATTTTGAGGATGCGATAATTCTAAGCGCGCCACTAGACAAAGGCATTCCGGGACTGAACTCTCGAAAGCTGTCCATATGCCAAAATCTTCCGCAAAATCGAGAAGCATAAGGTTCCAAAACAAAGAGTGATTCGATAGAAGTGCTTTTATGAAGCAAGTATTTGGAACTGTGACCGCGATGGACACAAAAGACATCTGCGGGCCACTTTTACCACATACGGGTTCCCTTCGCCGCCATCTCCCTCCGAATAGGACTGCAACGTCATTTTTATGCTTGAATGAGGTTAAGTGATCGAAGAAACTGAAGGTTATTACTGAAGTCTTCGTGCTAATACATATTTCCTTTTAGTCCTGTGAGAATCAGAAAGAGATTCAAGCTTACTTTTCGATCACTTCCACGTTTCTATGTAGAGAACTGTTTCTGGCATGGTGTTTTATTGTTTTATGAAGGTCTTAAGCTGACTGAGATCTTTTTAATTCCAGGCAGGGAGCACTCTGTTGACGGTTGCCAAGAATCTTCACGCTCTCTCCCGAGTAAGGGTCAGTGAAGATTTACCCTGATTTTAGTGCGTAAGTGGAAACTGAGGTACAAAGCAAAGTGTAACCCTCGAGTTTTAGCGGGACGCTGATGGCCGCCTTTGCCTGCCGGCTGCACAGACTGTAGAAATAGAGGAGATTGTTGACGACGAAGACGAGCCAGTTCCGAGAGCTCAGCCTCAACCTCCACCTCCGCCGGGTTTGTATCTAACCCATCTGGAGCAGTCGGGGTGCTTTGGCTTCCTGCTTAATGTTATGCTTTACTACATTACGTTGTAGCCGTTGCCGTAACGAAAGTGGAGGTTGAGCGCCAGTCTGAGGACGAAGTGATCTTCGTGCCAGTCCCGCAGAGGAAAGAGCAGTCGAAGTCCACAAGCGAGGATCCTGCTCCAGCCAAGCGGGTGTGTATATTTAAAGCGAAATCTTGTTAACATGTCACTGCGAAATTAATTGTAGAGTTAACACCACTACAAAATACTGCAGGGCAAGGAATCAATTACCTGACCCCGCGCCTATGAAGCAGTATCTCTGCACTTTCTATAGTTATTTATAATGTTTGAAAAGTGTTGCCTTTTGCTACTGTGCGCTTCCGTAGTGAAGTCTCAGAGTCCCATACTCAATATGATCGAGGACTGTGCAAAAATTTTGCAAATTGCCTTTCTACTATTTGAAGAGCGGAGGTTCTCGCAATGGTTTCCTTTTTCGCCGTTCAGGCATACCTTTTCCTGGTAAGTGTGGAAGTTGACGGATGATTTTGCAAAGGCGTGCGGAATCTTCACCACTTCATTAAAATTCGAAGGATTGCCAATTAATCTGTGATGTTTTTCAATGCTGCAAAAAAGAGAACAGATCTGTCCTAGTCGCGGGTGGGGGCATATCTAAAAGTTTATTTATTTGTTTAATGCACTACACCTGCGCGAAACACACGTGATGAAAAACACAAAATGCAAAAAGAACTGCTGTGATACGTTGTAGAAAAATTAGACAAGGGACTTAAGCCTGATAACGTCTGAAACGTAGAAACAGAAAACAGAGGGAAAATTATGTGACAAATTGGCTTGGGTTTCACGGAGTGACTAGGACAAAATAGGCATAGGCTGACAAAATTCACAGAAGAATGACATTGTGCCCCCTCACTATATCGGATCCGGGTTATAATATGACAGGCGGCGGTCAGCGAGACGCCTTTACAACGACGACGATTTTTTTTTTTAGTTTTCTGTTTTGTTTTCAGGTCCTATTTTGCCCTCTTGAAGGAGCTCCGTTAGTCTGATGTCAATTGGTTGCATAATTATTAGATATGTGCGCTCCACCTCCCCCCTCCGACTAGGATAGATACGAGGTGTCTGATATCCAGTGCACCTCGTGTGAGCTAAGGACAATTTCAGAAGAGAGGTCGTCGGCCAGGATCTGGTGTCACCCGTCGAACGGCGAAAAATCAGACTCCGAAAGTGATTCAAAGCGCCGAGTGGATAAATGAAGATCAAAAAGTGATTGAAGGTGTGGTGGAATCTTCTTTCCGTTGGAGTGCTTGTTCTCTGTGTACTTTCTAAAGGGTCTCGGCGCAATGCGCATTAGGTCTCGTTTATACTTCCGTCGCCGGGCGACGCGATTCCAACGGTGCGATGCGTCCAATCGCGTCGCGCTGCTTCGCACGGCGATGGGCACTCCGAACAGCCGGCGATGCGATCCGCGATTACGCCTGAACGAAACTTTAAAGGGCCGTGGAGAAGTAAAAAACGAGATGAAACGTTTTGTCGACTAAACAAATCAAAAAAGTAGGAGCGAGTGCGAGGCCGCACTCCGAAAATCAGCTGATTGGGTCCATACCTCGTCCCAATCAACCGCGATCCATCGCATCGCACCCATTTCGAGGGCGGCGCGATTAGCTCACGCAATTCATTACGGACGGCTGGCGTCGTCGCTGGGCGACGCGATCAATCAATTTGGCCTGATTGCGTGGCCGTCGCGGCTCGACGCGATGGCCAAGCAATGAGGCCAAATTGATCGATCGCGTCGCGCAATCAATACGCTATACGTGGCGTCGCGTCGCGCAGCGACGATGTATAAACGGGCCTTAGGCCCGATTTATACTTGCGCCACCACGCGGCGCGGCGCGATGGTCCCCATAGATATCGATGTTTCGCGCCGCCCGGTCGATATCTATTCCGACTATGTTGCCGCGCCGCTTAGCGGCGCAACTATAAACCAGGGCTAAGAAGGGGCAGCCCATCAATACTCAAACGCACTCACGGCGTGACGTGGCACTTCTCACGTACAAAACCTTACGCGTACTTACGTACAATGCATTTTTCAGCGACGTAGCGGTTGACCTAGGGGCGCCATGCTACTATGAGGGGGCCAGCCCACATTTGAACGAGTTTTTACCCGTTTGACCTAGGCCCCTCTCGCTGCAACCAACTTGCATTACACTTATGTACGCGCCAGTTTGCTTACAATGTGGGGAATTCCACGTCACCATATCCGACTGCTATTCTTAAGTCGGTCGAAGCCCATGGGTTGTCCCCTCCCCCCCCCCCCCCCCCCGGGGTATCTTTGAGCCAACCTAGGTCTCGAAACCTGCCGTGTATAGGCTTTGTACAATGGAAGAAATGCCACTCCATCGTGGTCGGTACCTACGTTCAGGTGGAAAACCAATGGCCTGCCCGCCCCAACGCGTATTGCGCCAGGGTCCCTTACTACGTAGACGATAAGAAGTGCCGTTTGTATGTGTTCTATTCGAATAGTTTTCGCTTCATCGTAGTAGACCCCAACGGTATCGTGCAGAGTGCAGTGCATAGCGTATACCTCCTCACCAAACACGTCTTTCTAATCCGCATTTTCCTCGAAATCCGTAGTTTCAGTTGCTCAAGTCGTCGAGGTCGTGAGATCGCCGTCCAGACGTCGCCGCAACACGCGAGCTGCAGCGAGCGCGGCGAAGAAGCTGTTCATTGTGGGCGACGGTGACGACACGGCCAGTGAGGCATAGTCAGATTCGGTCCTTATAGCGGACCCGTTCCTGTAATATATATGTTTTCGCCGATCTAGCGAATCGGTTCCATTCTTGCTTGCACATATGCGTGAGATTGTAGATAGCTTGACTCACTAACAGCTGGTCGTTTTGTGGCGACCTCTTGCCTTTAATACTAGTGATAATGCGCTCACTTGTCCTTCCCGTGATGCCCATTCGTGCATGTGTCTGTCTATTATTTATTAATCGCCTCCTAGTTCTCCTCGCGTTGTGTACATTTCAATGTGACGATATTGACTTCGATCTCGTGTCAGATTTTTCCAAATAAATATTAGACTGATGCTTGTGGATGTTCAACAGGGCAGTAGAAACAGGGGTGCATATGTCATGAAACGGTTGATTGTGCATTACCTCTAACAGAACGTGACATCAACAGAGTGGTGGGGAAATACACCATTTTCACGTCGAACTGGACACTTTTATATCAAATTGGGCACTCTTCTGCTAGTTTTAAGACTAGAAATCAAAGCGGCTCTTGCAAATGAAATGACCTTCAGTAGGTCAAACCGCAGACCCAATAGGATGGTTAGAATAATTTTTTGTTCAGGGAGGATTCGGTATAACTTTCATTGAAATTTTTCACTTCACCTGGTCCAATAGATGTAATGATTTTCTAAAATTTTTATTTTGCAGAGAAAAAATAATAAATAGAACTTGTCTCAAAGCACGCATACAGCGCATTAAGAGATCAGATTGCGCCATACCCTCGGAAAGCTCGTCGCGATTTTATCTGATTAATAGTCTAAACGTCACTTACATGAACCATCAGAGTGAAGATATGTGTGTTCTCTACAGTTGTTTTTGTTATATCGTTAATAGGTGCCAAGCCCCATGCAAACAGAAATTCTGCTATTAATCGATTAAAAAACGTGACGTTATGAATGAGAGCGTCGCACAATCTCTTTTTGGTACTGAAAAATGGCCGCCTTCCTGCTCTTTAAAACAGGCTTCAAATATTAGGTTGTAACGGATTAAATGGCACTGGCTAGCGCCATTTTTTGGCGCGTCTTTACGCGTTTGATCAAGAGCAAACCGTAACATGTGGCATATCATTTAGAAGTACAAACTTTGCTCTACCGGTGAGTACCAAATTTCCATGTAAGAGTGGGGAAACTTTAGAGTTTTATTGACTTTTTTGCAGATGGACAAAAGGGTAATCCGAGGCATTTACTTGTATGAATTCAAGCTGGGCACTACAACTAAGGAGGCGGACGAGAAGATCAACACCGCATTCGGTCAAGGATGTTCCACGATTCGGACGGCGTATCGTTGGTATCAGAAGTTCCGGAATGGAGATGAGAGCTTGGAAGGACATGAAGGCTGTGGGAGGCATAGTGATGTTGATGAGGACAAGCTGAGAGATGTGGTAGAGGAGGATCCACACAAAGGTACCAGGGAGATAGCGAAGGTTCTTGGCGTCAGTCACAACACAGCTGCCCGGCATCTGAAGGAAATTGGAAAGACCAAAAAGCTGGAAAATAGGTGCCTCACGAGCTGTCTGAGGAGCAAAGAAACCGACGATATGAGATCTCGTCCGCACTGCTTCTACGGAACGAAACGGACCCATTCCTTGATCGCATCGTAACCTGTGACGAGAAATGGGTAGTGCACGACAACAGGCGACGACCGGCACAGTGGGTGGACAGCGATGAGAGCCGCAAGGTTTTTGCGAAGCCGGAATTGCACCAGAAGAAAGTAATGGTGACAGTAAGGTGGTGTTCGCTGGGAATTATTCACCACAGCTTCCTCCCTCCCGGTGAATCCATCACGGCAGAGAAGTACTGCATTGAAATTGAAGAAATGATGAAAAGGTTGAAGGATGTCCGGCCGGCCTTGGTAAACCGAAGGCAAGTTCTCCTTCTGCACGACAATGCTCGCCCCCATGTAGCACGAATGACGTTGCAGAAATTGAATGAGCTGAGCATTGAAACTCTACCACATCCTCCGTTTTCTCCCGACCTCTCCCCAACAGACTACCATTTCTTCAAGCATCTTGGCGACTTCTTGGTAGGGAAAATATTCAAATACCAACAGGATGCCGAAAGTGCCTTCGAAGATTTCGTCAATCCCAGAACTGATTTTTATGCTACTGGGATAAAAAAGCTTGTGTCACGTTGGCAAAGATGTGTAGAATCAGAAGGTATTTATTTCGATTAATAAACTTGCCTACAAGCCGAGATATTAACTGTTTAAATTTACAGTGGTTCAGTGCCATTTATTTCGTTACAACCTAATATTTTTTCTCAAATAATGATTTTTCTGTAAAATTTTAAACAATGCGTTCACTTATTTGAAAGTGAACTAAAACTACAAAGAAAGTAATACCAAACTTTCCTTGGTCAAAGAAATATTACAACCATTTTAGAGAGACTCCAGTTTAACGTAATACAATACCCACCATAGGGAAAAAGGGCGCGGTAGGCGCGTTATCCGCGTTCTTTCTGTTCTTTTGCTATAGTCGGCTTGACCTTCATCCTTTAAAAAAGCTCGAACACCGCCGTGATCTCCGCGACAAGATCTACCCAGTGCCGCAAAACCATTTTTCGTTACTCCATTTTTGACCGCTAGTTTTTCGAAAGCGCCAGGGGATACTCATTAGCGAGAGACGTTCCCACTAATTGCGCGCATAAGACATTTAAGCGCGCGAATTTAATGCCAGCATAATTGTCAGTAACGCTTCGTGAGTACAAATTTTGTAGATTGAGAGGTTTATAAAACAACGGGCATATTATTCAATTGTATAATATTATTTTAAATTATTTTTGATTACTCTAAAAAGCGCGTGCAGCGCAGTCGGAGGAGGCGCGACTGTCGCATGCACCCGATACCAGGTTCCTGGTTCGGGTTTCCCGCCCAGGCCAACCAAGCCTTCCACCCCTCCGTGGTCGGTGAATTGGTACCAGACTTGTCTGGGAAGGATAAAGCGCTGACTTGTTCATCGGCTGGCCAACGCAAGTCATTGTATGGCCAAATACGCATTCAGCACGCCTCCACGACATCCCGTAGAAGTAGAATGCGCTGGCGCATCCCAGAAGGGATTGAGTAACGCCGTCCTTTATCCTTTATCCTTTTTATACTCTAAAAAACACTATCAAACTTCTCAATTGTTTAGCGAGGAGTTATACCTTTGTCCTTTTCGAATTTCGAATAAAAAATTTCGAATAAATTCGAATTTCGAATATTCGAATTCGACTATTCGAAAAAAGTCCAATATTCGAATTATTCGATTATTCGAATATTCGAGAAAGTCCAATATTCGATTTATTCGTTTATTCGAATATTCGAAAGTGGCCAATATTCGAATATTCGTTTATTCGAATATTCGAAGGCTTCGAATATCGAATATTCGAATAGTCGAATATTCGAATATTCTTTATCAGTCTCTTAACAAGTTAGTGGCACTCTTCTTCGAAAACCAGGGGAGTCTGACCTTATGATAAAAAACGATGTTTGAGTTTCTGCAAACCTTGAGCCGTGTTTTGGCTCATAGCACTTTGGATCTTCCCAGAAGCATGGCGACTTTGCCAAACCTAAACAAAATGAGCATGGTAAGAAATTTTTCTGTTTTGGAAATCTTGTTGTTACTGTTTGGTTTTAGAATCGTAGTGATTTCTCTCGCTTGGTTACTTTTGTTGATGATAGATGACCGCTGTTATTTGTTGTGAAGATGAGGGCACCGCCCATGTAGATGAAGTCGGAAAAGTCAATAAAGAGGAAGATCACGCCTTTTACCATCCAATCTGACTGCAGCTAAGGGAAATTTTGTTTAACGAATTTACCGAATTTACCGATTTTAACTCAAAATGTTTGTTAAAAATGGTCATTAAAAATTTACCAAAAAAATTTAACGCACACCCCTGCTTAGGACCTCCAATCGTTCTGGCTTCGAATCCTGTGTTCATCATATGCCATTGGACTTTCCGTCGCTAGTTGTGCTAGTGCTCTTTTCACGCAGCGCTATTTATCTGTCAGAGGAAGCGCTTCAAATTAGCTCAGCACTTTTGAACGAGACATAAGATTCATGAGAACTATTAGCTGTCCTCAAAATGATATGTGGCAGAAGCGAGGGAGCCCCGAATTAGAAGAGGTTGATATTTAAGATGCTCGTCTATTGTATCCGTTAGATGTGGAAGGCTACCTGCACGGATGGACTGGCGGTGTAGGTGACGAATATTTGAGAAGGGCCTCCCTCCTTACTGAGTACGGAAAGGCCTCCCTCCTTAGTGAGTACTGAGTATCCTAATATACACCATCGTCAGTTGCCGGTATTTTGGAGCCATAGAGTCAAGTGTGGGTTCAATTTTGCCGAAGGTTAGGTCTCCCTTTTTATCGGGATCAGATTTCGTACGATCGCCTATCCATACAATTTCGGTGTTAATTGAATTAATGGTGACTGCTTTCCATACAGATTTTTTTAGGTGCCCTTCGAATCGACAACGGAGTCGCAACAAAAGGATTGACTTATACCAGAATTAATCTGAAGGAAACTAAGATGGTACCCTATTACATTTCAAGCCCTAATTATTATATATAAAAAAGGGCCGATATCTGCTGCGATCATTGGTGGAGCCAGGGATGCTCGATTGGTCGATTTTCTGCAAAAATCAGAGGGCCACAAGGAAGATGCTGCTTTTAGAAGCTGCTTTTCAGAACGAAAATTTGCCTTTTCCTGTTTTCTGAAGAGCTATTAGTTTTTTCAGAGATTCCGAAAACTCCCCGAGTCGCAACGTTTGAGTGCAGGCAACCGTGTTCTCTGACTTCGACGGTCATGTGCGCATTCTTTACTAGTCAAAAAAATATTTTCCATCTGGTTGAAGCAACGCTAACTGATGAAACTGTACTCTGTAAAAACATATATTAGGAAGTCGCAAAATTATTCTCCGTTTCAAGGTATGTACAAATCAATAAGCTGTGTAACCAAAGCATTCCTTTTCAGGGAAAGCCACACATACCGTTCTGTAAGTTTTTCCAGTTCTTTTAAGGAACTTATATTGATGTCGCTCTAATTTTTCTAGCCGACCTTTTCCAGGGCTCCGTAAAATCATGACAATCCGACGACGTTCGACCAGATAGTGAGGAAGGCTCAGACGGTCGAGCAGCAATTTCAAATGTTTTAGGCTAGCAATAGTGTCCATTTTAATTTGAAAAGTGTCCAACTTAGTTTAAAAAAATGTCTATTTTGAAAAAAACTCGACGTGAAATTGGTATAGTCTCTACTCTTCCTCAGCTTTTCCCAAAACCTCTTCAAGAAATATTTAGGTACACTGTAAAAAATTTATCTTTTGTCGGGCCGTGAAGTGTTCCGAGTAGAAGATCGATACCCGAATGCTGCACAACACCCATGGAGAGACGGAAAGAACACCTCCACCACCATTAGCATTCTCTTTTTAATCGGTATGTTGTTCTGTTATGGTGTATGATGCATGTCACAAATAAGCATTGGCGAGTGATGCTTTTCGTTCTTGGAGAGCCTCCCTTGACGAAATTCGTAAGGAACTCTTCTATTCTCCCTGAGTGGATGATTACAAACGTAGCAAATAAAAACACAGCTGTTCGGTGACAGTAAGGCATGTAGGAGAACACTTTGTTCAAGAAGCGCCTTGACCGTAATGCAGCAGCAGAACAGCAGTTCTCTGGGATTTGTTCCTCTTCCTAGCATCACAAGTACTGAGTGTACTCCAACAAATTTCCTCCGGGGTCGAATTCAATTTGATTCATCCAGTCAGATAAGTGAAGAGCTGCAGCCATCAATTTGAGGGGATTCCTCAGTGTTACCTTACTGGCAAGTTCCCTAATGGTCCGTCCGTTGATGTGTTTTGGCCGTGGCCATCAGATACTGACTTTATCGGTCTGTTCTCTGCTCTCTTCTTATTCGGAACGCTCTTTTCTTCGGACTCTTCCTCTTTGCCGTGCTGAGGCCGTCCGAACAATGCCGAAGAGGGTGATCCACAGCGATTGAGCGAAGCGGGAACGGCACCGCGCCGGATCAAGCGTTGCGGCCCGGGTCCTGAGAAGATTCTCGTCTACGCTTTGCACCGGACAGCTGGCGTGGCGGCCACCTACCATTTGTTTGTGTTCGAGTTTCATCTACTCACACTTCGTGGGAAAGCATCTACCTCTAAGGCTATCCGAGAGGATTGCGAGGATACGCATCTGGTACGCAGATTTTCTGGGGACGATTGAAGTAGTCTAACACTCGTCTCCAGAAAATCGTCTCGTTTGCCACTCTAGTCAGTGGGGGGATACTGAGTATCCTTGAGTTCATAATCGTGGTCGGGTCGAACTATTTTCCGCACAACTCCAGTGCATCACCATCGACAAGGACCAAGAGTTAGCTAAAGCCCTTGATGCTCTTCGTGCTCCTCGCCTAATAATCGCTCCTCGCCGGTCCAACGCTTTTGCCTGATTTTAATTAAATTTATTTTCCCGTCAAGCGAGTCTTGCACCGGCCGCGTGTGGAACACCCGGTATCGGTCTCCTTTGGCTAGCCCGTGTTAGCCGCATCCCCTTTCTTTCGCGGTAGCCTAAACCACAGCCTCATTCATTACAGAGTCAATCACTGGGTGGAGATTCACTCGCCTGGGTAGAGGAAGGGGAAGTCCCGAAAAGGGCTTAGGCACCCATCTTACCCCTAGTAGTGTCGACTCCCCAGTAATACCTTTCAGGAGCTGCGTATCCGCCTCCTGACCTCGCTTTAACGGACTAAATCGGTGAGAACATTTAGCGGCATTAGTGCCAGTGAGAGTTCCAAGGGGTGTCTACTTGGGCATTGCCTTCTCTAGTCAAGAAACTACATAATTGGCAGTCAGCTGGCAGCTTCCTAGTGGCGGTGCTCTAGCTTGACCTCCTAGGTGGGCATTTCTAGGTACTCAGCGTACCCTCATCGCCCCGCATCTCGCGGGTTTGGGCTAAGCGCGTCTGCTGCATGTGGTTGCCCTCACTGCTAAGTGAAAACCGTCCTTGAGGATTAGGTAACTCCCAAGTCGGGTTCGATCTCCACCTTGTGGCTGACCCTCCTCCTTCCCTGTCCCGTCCGCTCCCGCGATAGGAACACGAAGGGAGTCAAAAGTGAGAGAGCCGGTGGCTACCTCCTCCTTGTTGTTCGGCCGAGCCCTGTTTTATACTCCCACACACTAACCAACTTCCATCGGTGGCATTCCATTCCTTTTGAGTTCATTGGCATCGTATTCATTTTGAGTTCATTTTGATATCCTTCTAATTTCTCGTTGCATCTGTGTTGAAGTTGGTGTTGAACCGTTCGGCGTTCGTTTGTTTTTTTTCTTTATCATAAATTTTATAACAACAAACGGTGTTTATACCGTCTGACATACGATTCAGCCGTCCGCTACCTAGAGGGGCGATAAAAGAAGCGTTGGGGGACCTTAGGAAACCGTTCTGAGTTGTCAAGCAGAATTGGTACCTGTAGGTTAGGGAATGCTCACAGAAGAAGAAAATCGCCATGTCGGTAGACATGTCCGGGTAGCCATTTCCAAAGGCCCTTCTGCCTGCTCACTCAGTTGCAGTGCAAAAGGCCACTAAGCTCTCCGGGTAGAGACGCGGGCAGGACGGATGGCAAGAGTAACCCTGCACCCACCTGCGAACTAAGTCCGGAGACGAGTTTATTCCACGCTATACACAATGCAACAGCAACTATAACGCAGTCTTCGGCATCTATACTGCCTCCCGCACAGTTCGCAAAATACCAACTTGATACTACATATACAAGGCGTGGACTGCATGGTCGGGTGCTGCGTCATTCCCAGTGTTCACCTTGAAACGGCTCTTGGTTCGGAGCTCTAAGGGGCAAAATCGTACTATCACTGTTTTTTTCGGGTGGTGGGGGGGGGGGGGTGAATGTCGTACTCTCTTCTCCACAGGATTCCTTGTTTTTTCAAGTTTTTAGGTGATGTTTATATCTCTTAATAAGTATTTTTTTCCAGGTATCGCTACGGCAATACGGAAGCTCATCTTCGTCTCCTGAAGTTTAGAATATGGAATTGAACATTTTAAAAGTTTGGTACATGTCGCGTAGATGAGCAGCATTGGTAGGCGGGAGCGTGCCAGCCAATAGTAACCAAACAGAGCACAAGCCGAATACATGCCAGCCCGTCAGGGGCACCAACTGTACATACCCTCTCTTAAAGGCTCCATTCCATGCGGTCTGATTGGTTTAGGCGTTCCCACCTACCAATTCTGCTCACCTACGCGACATATACCAAAAGTTTTTAATGATTATTGTTTTGCAGTTAAAAATAAAGATTTTCTGCTGGTAAATTTCGAGCCTATGAGAGGTTTTCATTTTTTTTAAAAGATTTTTACAGTCATAGACACGACAGTTTTCCACCTGAAGGAGCGACATTTAGATCCGAAATTGCACTCCATAAAATTTTAAGTATTAATACTAAAGATGACTAAGGCACTTACCCTTCGAAATTTTTTGAATCGCTCCTCGAATCGTTGATGATATGGCGACCGAGGTGTGTATCTCACATGTCACAAAATAAAGTGAAATTGTACTCTATAAAATTTTAAGCCGTCTTTGAATTGGAAGGCGCTATGAGTGGCCTGTCCTAGACTGCTACTCCTATGGCATTCGAGGAAGTAGAATTAGGTGGGAATCTGCTGAGAAAGAACCTTCGAGATCTTATAATTTTACAGTGAGATAGATCATACCGTCATAGTGATCACAACAAAAGGTGGTTAAAACAACAACACTGGCAGCAAACAAGAACAATAGCAATCATGTCTTCTTTCACCTCTATCTTCATACAAAACGTGTTTAGATTAGTTACTCCGAAGCTCATCAGTGAAGAAGGTAACTAGTTAACTTACTATTAGTTGTTAGTACAACATAGGACAATGTACAATATCGTATTCTCAATTAGTACTAACAACTAAACTTTAAAATTTTTAATGAGTTTGTTATGTTAACGATATAAATCGACCAACTATGTATATCTTCAACTGATTTTTTGTTCAACAGGCATTGGTTCCCAACCAGGGGTGTGCGTTTAACGGCTAACGATTTACTGATTTAACGGATTTACCGGCATTTTCGCGATAAATTCGCTTAACGAAAGTTTTCGGTAAAATCCCAAATTTACCGGAGACGTAACGATGTTTTCATATGAAATCATGTTTTTATCTATTTTTATCTTCTCTATCTTCTTTCTTTATCTTATCTTATCTTTTTATCTGTTTTTATCTCGGATACAAGGAAACATACTACCGATCTCAGTTAAGAAGTGATTGCATCTATCTTCTCCGAGAGATAGATGCAATCACTTCTAGTACCTCGTGCTGAGATTCCACACACGACATGAGACAATTTGAGATACAGATATAGAAGCTCTCAGAATAGATGATCGCCAGAAGAATAAGGAGAAGATACACTCATGTCTTATTCTCGTAATTTATTCAAAGATGTAAGGCATCGGAATGTATTAGGTTTTCCCATAAGTCCTTGCAGTTTTTTTTTCAACGATTCACTGCAGATTTCGCCGGCGGTCTGTTGCATAGCGCTGCATAGCTTTCGAAAGAGAATGATTTGCTCCATTAAATCATATAGTGCATTTGCGGTACTTGTGAAGCAAAGGGCCCGTGGTGCCGTGGGGTTGCCGGGAAACATGTTAACGCGTCAAATCCACGGCACCACGGGGCCGGTACTTATGAAGCACCCGTCCTCGGGTGCCGTGGGTTGCGTGTTTCCGTTGCCGTTGCCGCGTTAACATGTTTTCCGGCAGCCCCACGGCACCACAGGCCCTCTGCTTCATAAGTACCCTTTTCTCATCGTGAATTTTGTAAATTTTTAGGCCGTTGAAGTGAAAAGTGAAAAAGTGAAAAAGTAGCCATTTGCGCACTTGTTCTCTCCGCTTAGGTTTGTAATTTTTTTGCGCAGTTGACGAGTTAGCGCAGTTGCGCAGTTATAGCATTTGGAAGACAGTGTTCTGTACTACAAGAATATGTGTTAGTGCTATTTGCTCATTTGTCCTTTATTGATTTTTACCTCATCAAATTGGGACGTCCGAAGGAGGATGGTTATTTTCGCCGACATTTGGTTGGATTTTTTGGGTTGGTGTTATATGTCATTCGAAAGAAAATGCCTTGCTCTATAATAGGTGTCGCGTTTATTGATTTTTATTGAATATCTTCAAAATTCCAAAAAGGGAAAATCATCCTCACCAACAACTCCCTCTTCTTGTTTCTTCTTCTTTTTCGTCAGCGTTTGTCCCGCTTCGAGGCGGGGTCCGCTATTCTGGTGTGGTGACGCCACTTTACGCGATCAAATGCTTGATCGGGATGGATACCAGCAACCTTTAGGTCCACATACAACGTATCAAGCCATCGCTGCTTCGGCCGCCCTTTAGGCCGTTTTCCGGGCACATCTATGTTAAGGCCAATCTTCCTAACAGTGTCACCACTAGCTCGAAGAACGTGGCCATACCACCGAAGGCGAGCATCACGTAACTTGTCAGCAATTGGAGCGATACCAAACCTCTGGCGTATTTCATCGTTGCGAATACGGTCCAGACGCGTAACACCAGCCGTCCATCGCAGCATTTTCGTTTCCATTACGCTGAGGCGAGTCTCAACCTCCTTGGTTGCAGGCCAGCACTCAGCTCCATACATCGCTACTGGTCGGACGATGGTTCTATAGATCTTCGATTTAAGGCGTTCCGGTATCTTCCTGTCGCATAAAACGCCTGTCATCGAGCGCCATTTGGACCACGCTGCGCTCACGCGCGAGTTCACCTCGAACGTCAGACTACCATCAGACGCAATTGCAGATCCAAGGTACTTGAAATTTGTCGTTCGTACTAGCGCAGTGCCATTGATCTCAATGGACCCGGCTTCGTTTACGTCTGTCGTCAAGTACTCAGATTTTTTGACGTTTAGCTTGAGCCCGAACATCGCCAAGCGGTCGTACCAAGCTTGCGCTTGTCGCTCGAGTTCGCTCTTCTCTTCGCTTGCAAGCATTACGTCATCTGCATACAGCAGCGTCCAGGGGGCAGGCTTCTGAAGGTCTCTCGAAATGGCATCCATTACGACAATGAATAGGAGCGGGGAGAGCGCAGAGCCCTGGTGAACACCAACGGATCTCCGGAGATAGGAAACTCCGCCGATGTGCCGGCTGGCGCTCGCACACTACTCTTTGGACCAGAGTAAAGTATGCGCACCCACTCAATAAGCTCTTCGGGAACACCGTGTTGTCGTAAGGCGTACCATATAACCTCACGCGGTACACGATCAAATGCTTTCTCTAAGTCGAGAAAAGCTATGTGCAGCGGTTTCTGCTTTTCGCGATGTCTCTCTACCAGAAGACGAGCAGCATGTATGGCATCGATGGTGCCATGGTGCCACTGCCCGCTACGAAGCCACATTGATTGGTGGAAAGTTGGACGATATTGCGAATACGTCCATCTACAATTCGCTCGAAGATTTTCATGCTGTGCGAGAGCAAGCGAATTGGACGGTAATTCGTGCAGTCCGCAGGACTGCCCTTCTTCTTCCATATCGGGATCGTCGTGCTTTCCTGTCAACTACCAGGTACCTTCTTTTCCGTAACAACCTGATTGAAAAACTTTGTTAGCCACTCAGCAGGACTCCAGCACCTCAACTTCCATAGGTCGGCCGCTATATCATCGGGGCCCGTTGCTTTGCCTGGCTTCATCTTCTTCAAAGCCGCTTCCGTCTCCTCCACAGTGATTTTCTGCACAGCACCGTGCGTAGGAGGGACGCAAGGGATGGGCGGATGGGCAAACTCTTCTGTCGAAATTCTCTCGAAGTAGTCATGCCATCGTTTCATAGCCCTCTTGCGGTTCGTCAGTAGATGGCCATTCTCATCGTTGATGCCCAAGAATTTCTCGATGTCCTCGGCCTGACGATGGCGTGCCTTGGCAAGTCGATAAAGATGTCGTTCACCATCGCGCGTCTCGAGTTTATCGCTGAGATCATCATAATGGACGGCTTTTGCAACGGCTACGGCCTTCTTTGCCGCTTTCTTCGCCTCCTGGTACGTACGCCATTTGTCTGCAGTCTTGTCGCGCAAGAACGCGTGATATAATTTTTTCTTCTCTAGAACTTTTTCTCTTACGTCGTTAGTCCACAGCCATGCCAGCCTCTCGATCTTGCGGCGTCCAGGCTTAGTCATGCCTAATTCAGAGCATGCAACTTGTAAAATCGTATCGGTTGCATCTTTCCATGTTTCGTCGATGGTTGTCACCGTCGGTAACCGAATACGAGAAACAAAAGCTGCAGCGTTTTCCTTCAATCGCCACCACTTGATTCTCGGTGGACCGCATCGCTCGACATGCCTCAGCCTCGGAGGGGCGAACTTAAGAGTGCATATCAGCGGACGGTGCTGTGTGGCGACAGTCTCGTACGGCACCACCTTCGCATCTGTAACCAGCTTTCGATCGCGATGCTTCACAAGGATGAAGTCGATCTGTGTCTTGGTGCTCCCGCTATAGAACGACACCAGATGGGAGTCACGCTTTCGAAATACGGTGTTTGCGATGATGAGGTTATGCGAGTCCGCATACTCAAGGATTCGCTCACCATCAGCGTTACGTGCTCCATATCCGAAACAGCCGTGACAGCTGCGACCATCTTTCGCAGTCCCCACATGACGGTTGAGGTCACCTGCGATAACGACAGCGTCTTCTGACGGTACCTCTGCTGTCTTTTCATCAAGCAGGGTCCAAAACTCATCCTTGGCTCTCTCAGAGCAGCCTGCCTGCGGAGCGTATGCAGAGAAGAAATGATACATACGCTGTTCAGCAGCGACTACGACCTTCATCAAGCGGTCATTAAAACGTTCCACGCTTATAATCGCGTCTCGGAAACGTTCGGAGACGATTACACCAACTCCGCTGGTGGTCCTGGGACTGCCGCACAGAATGGCCTTGAAGCCTCGGCCTATGTCCCTCGACTGACAACAGGACCACCTCGTCTCCTGTACCGCACATAAGTCGATTCGTCTTCGCTCCAGTGCTTCTGCCAACTCGCACGAGCGGCCCGTCAACGTACCCACATTCAGCGTAGCTACGCGGGTCTTGCCTACGTTACGGGACTTTCGGACTAGCTCAGTTTCCCCCCGATGCCGTCCTCGCATCAGGGACCCTCGCATACTTCTCACACTCGCCGGGCTCTGCGAGTGCGCGTCGGCTCCCGCGGACGCCGTAGCATTATCTCGATACTCACTTAACGTCATCACCCATGTGATGTGACATGGGATCTAAATAGGCCGGCCTGTCACTAGGGCCTGTCGCCTGTACTCAAGTGTCCGTGATTAGCTTAGCTCGCAGAAGCGAACAGTTTCCAGTGGCACCACGTGGAGGAACGGACATCGCCACCTACTCCCTATTCTTGTTTATTTGTTGATATTCGACAGAAATCAGCGTGAGCATTAAACGCGACACAAATTCTTACTGAGCAAGACGTCCTCTTCCAAACGATATATAACACCAAGCAAAAAAGTCCAACCACAGAAACGAAGTTTTGGTAAAAATTCGGACGGAAAAGTCGGACATTCCAATTTGATGACCTAAAAATGAATAAAGGAAAAATGAGATAATAGCACTAACACATATTCTTGTATACAGAACATTGCCTTCCAAATGCTACAAAAAACTGCGCAAAAAATTACAAACCTAAGCGGAGAGAACAAGTGCGCAAATGGCTACTTTTTCACTTTTTCACTTTTCACTTCAACGACCCAAAAATTGACAAAATCCATGATGAAAAAAAAGAAATGCAATACACGTTCTGATAGAGCAAATCATTCTCTTCCAAAGCTATGCAGCGCTATGCAAGAGACCGCCTGCGGTGAATTTGCAGTGAATCGTGAAAAAACTGCAAGGACTTATGAGACAACCTAATACTCCGCTAGTCTACCTGATCTCCTGGTGGACTCTTGAGCTGTTTTCCCGTATAAGAAAAGAAAGAAGTTCGTAATCATATCACATTTCCTTGCTTTTCTTCTGAGGTGTCTGGTTATGCTTCAGAGGACAGCTAAATGGTTCAAAAGCATAGTGGTTGAAGGTGAAAATCATTCTTTCATCGATTGAAATGATGATAACTGTGATAATTTCAAAAAGCAGTTACGCTGTTAATCCAAATGAAATATAGCAGTATTAGATCGATTGTCGGATGTTCCAGAAATGTTTTTATAGAGCTTCAATCAAGCTTTCATAGTTCTTCGCTTTAGGATGACGTACACATGATAAAATGAAGACGATATGGTTTTTCTGAAAGTGATATGTTTTGATGAAAAGCTTTACGCTTTTTTTATATCACTGTCGCTTAAAACTAATGGTTTTTGATTGAACATTAAATTTTAAAAATAATGGATTAACCGGAATTTACGGAATTTGCCTACAAATTTCCGCGTTTAAAATATGCGGTAAAAACTTTACCGGCGGCAAGTCAGCGCACACCCCTGATCCCAACTAGGCACAAGGCAGCCAAGTAGACGGCTGCGCCTCTGCTGCGTAGCGCTCGATATTGTTCTGATGGTGAGTCTCTTCAAAGCGCAAAAGGTATGAATTGCAATTCAGGACTTTTTCTGGAAATTCAATTTTATGGGAGACCTCTGTTGATGATGGAAGTGGTCTCTTTCTTGATCCTCGTTTCGATAAGCAGCGATTGAATTGGTCGGTGCTTTTTGGAAGTGTTTTACAATGAGTTTTTTTATGTTAACGATACAGATCTACCAACTGTGTAAAGACCACGACCTTCGACCAAACAAGCTTTTTCAAAAGCACAATATACCTACACGAAAAAATTTTATGCGGAGACTTCATATGACTACATAATAGTGACAGAAAAGAGAGTTGTCCATCTCGTTAAAAGATAAATGGATAAAGATCGGCGTTAGTGAACCCATTTCGAAGGATTCGCCAGAAATTCTACTTCGAGCCGTTGTCGTAGAGACAATAGGAATTGTTACGTGTGTACGTGATTATAACGATCCCCAGTGGCCAGCCGATAGACAGGGAAGTGTTCTACACTTTCCGGAAACCACAATATCAATTCATCCACTTAGGAAGGCGGAAGGCTGGTTGCCCCGCCTGGACTGGAGTTCTACATGACACTCGGCGACTCCGACTGCACTGCGGCCCAGACCTCACAAAGTGATTATTGGCTCTTTGTGAGTCGATGTCACTGAACTGAAAATGTGCAATGGCGTTGCGCAACTTTTCAACCGAAATTTTTTCGATGGGGATCTGACTTCTTGTAGGAGTGTTCGGAAATTTGTCCGCGACGGCCTGTTAGTTTGCTGAGTTGGAGGACGGGTTCTTCAGTTTGCTCGCGGGAGAGACAGCGCGCTACTACAGTGTAGCCAGTGGTTTCTTGCAGTTTTTGAGGTGTTTAAACGCAATCGTCCTTTGTACCCCCGCCGGAGACGCGTTCTCGGACGGCCGCTTCTTTTTGTCCTCCTTTTCGCTGTTGGTCACGGATAGATTCTTATGTGAAGGCGAATCAGTGAGTCACCAGCTATGGAAGTGTGGTTTGCTGCAGCTGAAGGAGACTGCTATGACGATGACTCGCATAAATTCAGGAATCGCAATTTTTAGAAATTAGGAGATTTAGATATTTTATTTTGGAATCGCAATCTACGGCTACCATTGGCAGTTTTGTCTGGATTACCGTTTCGAATCTGTTTACTGAAGCTTATATCTTTAACTCCATTGAAAATTGCTTATTCATATATTCACTGCGTTGAAGGGCGCATGTAACGCTGTCGGAGGAGATGCCGCCTGTCGGGTCACCCGATACCAGGTTCCTGAATCGTACTTCCCACCCAAGCTAACGGAGCCTTCCATCCAAATTGGTATTAGACTTGTTCGGGAAGGATAGAGCGCTGAGTTGTTCATCGGCTAACCACCGCAAGTCGTTGTACGCCAAATACGCATTGAAATTGCCTCCACGACATACCGTATAAGTAGAATGCGTGGCGCATCCGAAAAAGGGATTGAGTAACGCCGCCCTTTGTCTTTTATCTCTTTTTATTGACTTCGTACACTGTACAAGGCTGCGCTCATGTAAACACTTAAGAAGAAACACTTTCTGTTGAGACTGCAAACGAATTCACTAAACAATTTCTTGTGGGGAAAGCTCGAAGAATTTGATGACGAAATGTATCCAGAGAATTAAAGGAATTCATAGTCGAGCTGCCACCTAGCTGACATGCAGGCCTGATTTACTAAAAATCAAGAAGATAACGGAGGAAGAAACTAAGCTCAAGGTCGAGTATTTGCTCCTACTTCCGTCCTGCATCCTTTGGGCCGAGGGCGCGTGGAGCGCAGTCGGAGGAGGCGCCGGCTGTCGCCAGCACCCGATACCAGGTTCCTGGTTCGGATTTCCCGCTCAGGCCAATTAAGCCCTCCATTCCTCCTGGGTCGGTAAATTGGTACCAGACTTGCCTGGAAAGGATAAAGCACTGACTTGTTCATCGGCTGGCCACCGCAAGTCATTGTATGGCCAAATACGCATTCAACACGCCTCCACGACATCCCGTAGAAGTAGAATGCGTGGCGCATTCCAAAAGGGATTGAGTAACGCCGCCCTTTGCCCTTTATTCTTTGGATTCATCGCGAGCGATTTTATAGTCACATCACTTCAAGCATTACTCACTGTCTGACACCGCACTGTGAAGTCGACCACATAGGCTCTCGCGATTCGTCATTGCTGATCACTAACCACAAGTCTTCCGTCGTATACTAGCTCCGTTATCTAGCCTTGGGTCATAGTTCGAGGTTATTCGTTCATTCCATAGGTGTTGTAGAATCTTGGAGGGTAGGTCTTATCGGACGCTTCAGAATGTGTCACATCTGGACTTCAACGTGGTACTCAGCTGACATTTTGTTCTATTAAACCTCCAGCTGTGGAATATCTTTAGGTTCTTAACAGAAAATATCAACACAGTGCAGATCCTTTAGTGTGCGCTATGCATTCTTTTAGGCTTTTGCTTGATCTTATTCAGGGATTCTGAGCGCTCATCTGGGCATTATAAATAGTAGCCTAAGAAGTTCAAGGAAAAACGAGATATGGATAAATATTGTTAGAAAATTTAGATATCAAAAATTGGTGCAATCCTAGCTAGTTGGTGGTGGTCACTTTTAAAGGATTTCTCGACACAATAAAAAACAATAAATGCGCAACAACATGTAGAAATAGGTGAACTACGCCACCTATTGCCTAGATAGACTCAATTTCCGAGTTCGTAGTCGGAAGAGGGTAACCTAAAAGAACCATTCTCGGTGCAGTTCTAGTAAATGAGGACTCCTTACTAGATTTGCACAGAGAGCGGATCATCTTCAAGCAGCTAAAACAGATAACATCAGTAAAATAAAATAAACGTGGGCCAAGACACCATCAATTTATGTTTGGACACAGGCAAGACAGTGCCCTTCACGTTTTAATATTTGCCCACCTCCCGTCGTAGTTTACAAATGTCATATATTCTCATGTTTTCCGTGTTATTTATTTTGACTTCTTTAGTGCAGTTGCTTCCTAAAGAAAGAGTAAGTTCAGTAAATTCCAATACTGCGCACATTCAGTTCTTATGAAATCATTTAAGAGTGGCCACCACCAACTACGATTGCACCCAAAAGTTCAAATGTAGCCGAATCCTGCAATCAGGGGGCTGTAGGCCAACTGTTTTAAAGAACTTTCTTCATGTTATAGGAGATTGTGCCACTCTCCCACCACATCACTGCTTCATTGTTGGTTTAAAACATTCGAAGATACACAGAGGCAATCAATAATTATAGAAAGTTTAGTTATCTAAAGTTCATATGTGCCATCACATGCAGGGTGAACCATAAGTCTAGCTGAAGAAGCTTAGTCGCATAAAAAGGAATACACCAAATTTGGTGCAATTTGAAACACTATTTGCCCATGGTTTGTGGATTATGGTGAAGCGGGACAGTTTATTAGAGGCCACTCATGGATTGATAAGAATTCCTCATATGTTCCAAAGAAGATATTAGACAATAGTTTTTCTACACTATGTCAAAAGAACTTCTTCTATAAGATAATAAATAACGAAGATTTAAAATCTAGAGATGCAGGAGTTTCAGAGCTAGACTTTTGCAGGGGCGATGTCCTTCAGATGGGCGGAGAACCGCTACCACGTCTTTTTCTTTTGTTGTCAAAATCATCGCTTTAACGGAAAGTACATTTTGCCTTTAAACAACGCGATTGCGTCCAGAAAATAAGGTGTTATATTTTTGTGCCCATCGAACAAGCATTTTTCCAGAGTTTCACTCTTTTTACACAAAAACAAAGTGTGTGAGGGAAGAGAATTTGGAAAATCGTGTATGACGAACAGCTGTCATGCGCGGCCATTGCTTGCATATAATCACATTCTCCAGAGGCATTAATAACCGCACTAGTATTCGGGATCGCTCAGCTTCGAGAAATTTTTCATCAAATGAAGCGGTGGCCGAATTCCCAGCCAGAGCGACGCGTTCCAACTGCGCGTAGAAATTCTTCTTTCCACTCTCTTCTCCTCATAGCTGAATCTTCGCCTCACTTGTGGGCTTGTAGATCGAAATTCGGGTGTCCAACTCTTTGAGGCGCAGCCACCCAGTTTTTCAAAAAAAGGCAACCAATACTTGGCGAGGACGTTGGCGACATGTGATTGATAGCAATGGAGATTGCCTCTTGTATTATGAAACGGCCATTCTTTTTTTGTAATCCGACTGGCTTTTACTACATAGCAGTTGGTACGTGTCTTTCTGCAATAGGAAAAGAGCTCCTAATAAGGTCGTCTAATTTTATTACAGGACTTGTGGTTCACCCTGTTGAGCTAATGAGCCAACTGTTTGCAAGTCATTTCACCAACAAATCCAAGCTTTTGACATTTAGACTCCATTCCAGTAGTGTTAGTGTTCTTGCGGCAGGCTCAACAGGTGTCATTCCAGGGCTTAAAAAGGCAGCGAAAAAACGAGACGATGGCGAAGGGAGAAAGCCTCACAAATTTTATGAAAGCAACTGAAATACTACTGAGAGTTGCCCGGAGACGAAGGGAACTGGATAAGTGATGTTTCTCTCTCTCACCACTCTTCTCTGAACCAACAGAGTTTGGAAGTACTTCGATAAACGTTGGGGTAACCGACGCTCCTTGGATGCAGTCGATTTTTCCTTTCCCAAGCTGAATATTGTGTCCCCACATCAAGCCAGATCGCATGGGGACCGATATCAAACACGGATCCAAACCAGGGATGAGCGGATTAACCGTTATCCGTTATCAAACATCTGGTTTCCGGTGGGTTTCGGCCTATCCTTTTGTTGTTCGTTATCCGGGGATTCTTCGTCGGGTAACGAACAACAAAATGTGGCAAGTTTGTGACTACTTATCGTTAGTTGAATATAAGGGCAATTTTTTAAAAATCGTCTTGTGTTTTTCCACTGGCAGTCAAGATACGCTTGCAGTGCCGGGTCTGTGCCTTCTCAGAGTTCTCAATGTTATAATTAGACTAAACAACCTAACTGTTCATAGCGCATCTGAAATGCTGAACACTGCCTTGCTCATTTTTATTTGTGGGGTTTTCACCAAAATTCCTTCTAGCATAACGTACGATCTGGAAAAAATCAGTCGATCAGTGGAGAAACGGACAAACGTCCATACGAATCAGTTCGTTTTAAGATGTGCCAGATACTCCGCATCCACACGACTTTTTAACGCTTTTTGAAACTATGTTTGGACTAGCAGCAATTTACAGTTTACCTTTTCCAAAGCAGTAGAGAAAGTTTTATTCGATCTGGGCAAGAATTGGTGTTAAATTCAATTGGAGAGTAAAAAAAGCGACTTTTTTAACGACTGCCCCACGCAAGCTCAGAAATTCCTGTGGGATCTATCCATAGTAACTTCATTGCAGCTGAAAAACATGAATAAAGGATATAGTACGGCGGTAGTGCCAGATGCGACACGCATTCTACTTTTACGTGATATGCTGGAGGCACTTTGAATGCGTATTTGGACAGTACAATTACTTGCGGTGGTGAGTCGATGGACAATTCAGTGCATTATCCTGCGCGGACAAGCCTGGTACCTATACATCAAGCCCGAAGGGATGGATGGCTTTGTTGGCCTGGAGGGGAAATCCGAACCAAGAACATTGAGTCGGAGAGCATGCGACAGGCGGCACTTCCGACTGCACTCCCACGTGCCTTGAAGAAAAAACACTAATGAGAATGCTAAAAGTGGCTTATTTCACATGTAACATTGCCAGTATTACAACTACCGACCTACCATTGGAGAAAGAATGGTTTAGAAGTAGTTTTAATTTTTGTTGTTTGTCCGTTTTCCGTTATCCGGCCATTTTTAGGCAAAATTATCCGTTATCCATTATCCGGCTTTCAAAATTTTATTGTCCGCTCATCTCTGGTCCAAACGTCAGACCATAACGACTTTTCAGCTTGCTTTCTCCAAAAACGTGGAAATTTTGGAGTAATTGATCTTATACACGTGCTTCCTTTTTGTTTTGTTCAGCCTTTTTGTTCTTGCAAATATACCCCTTACTGTGTTTAATGCAAATCAGGTAAATTAAGCACTGCTATTTTTCAAAAAGACAAACAATGCACGAGACTGAAGAAGTGTTAAAAGCACAAAGTCGGAGTTCATAATTTTCACGAAGGGACTGGCTAAGCTTGCCTATAACTTCTATCCTTTATCTTTTGTCCTAGTTTGTATTAGTTTGTATAAGCCCACTTCAGGATCAACTTGAAAGCATTGTTTTAGGCAGGTGGATAAGTTTTTTTGTGCTAATTCTAAAGGTGTACGCGTTTTTTCTCAAGACGTCTCTATTCTTCAGTACAGGTTTTCGCCTGTCGCCTTTTCTCCTGCCTTTTATTGGAAATTTTCCTGAAACAATAGAATGCTTATCTTCTTTAGAAAGTGCCTATTTTTACGGCGCCGTTGATTAGTGCGTAACTTTGCGCAAATAGAAATTGCTATCAATCAGAAGAACGTGCTAGACGAGCACGTGGCACAATCTCTTATTATAACACTCCAAAAAATGTCTGATTTTTTGCCTTTAAAATAAGTCCAAGTGTATTCTTTCTTTGTTTTTTTTGGAAAATAAAAAATGTATTCATTTTTTGGAGAAAAAAGCGAATAAAAAATACAGAGAAACGCAAAGCAAACTCTTGATTCCAAAAATATTTTTACTTTCTTGAAGGTTATCTTCTTAAAGAGTGCCTGTGCGCGTGTAGCGCAATCGGAGGATGTGTTGTCTGTCACTGCACCCGACACCAGGTTCCTGGTTCGGATTTCCACCCAGGCCGACCAAGCCTTCCATCCCTTCGTGGTCAGTGAGTTGGTACCAGACTCGTCTGGGAAGGATAGAGCGCCGAATTGTTCATCGGCTGGCCATCGCAAGTCATTGTATGGCCAGATGCGCATTCAAGTCACCGCCACGACATCTCGTAAAAGTAGAATGCGTGACGCGTCTTAAAAGGGATTGAGTAACGCCGTCCTTTATCCTTTATCCTTATTCTTGTCCTTAAGGAGTGCCTAGTTCAAGTTTTGATTTCGAAGGTTGGTTGATGGTTGGTTTGATTTAAAAAGCAGCCAGTTTCAAGAAGAGGTTTAACTTTGGAAAATGTTAAGGAGCTTTTTGAAAATTTTCAGTTTTTGTTGGGTAGCCTTTTGTTCGTCCGTATCTCTGATGCTTCTAGGCAGAATTTTTGTTGTGCTGACTTTTCCCGGATAAATTAACCTACCTTTCCCCGACTGTGTCCTCTCACTTGACCCAGTTCCGCGATTTCCACCACGTGAAGGTTAGTCTGCTGCTGCGGCGCCATCCGGGATGAGACGACACCTAGTGGGATATGGACGGGCGTCGAGCCAACGTGAACTCCTCCAGCGCGCGCCGTTACGTCGTCCGTCGCCTCACATCCGCGGGCCTCGTCGCCGCTATCGATTCCGTCCACGACATCGTCCTGATTCCGCTCCGCCGTTCGTGGCTTCGGATGCTGTTCGATGACTCTGATTCCAGACGTGTGCTGATCGGTTGGGCCTGTGGCGTTGCGTTCGCTCTGTGATAGTGTCGAGTCGAGTCTGAAGAGTGGGTCGGAATGTCGAGCGAATCGAATGGCTCCGTTGTCGGTCCGCTAGTGAAGCCGTTTCCCCTTCAGCGCACCTTCCCGACACCTTCTGAACGAGCCTGCTATCGATTCTATGTGGGTTTTCTGAACGTACAATTCTTCTGAAGTAGTCAGTATGCAGAAGCGTGATCTTGTGTCGCTAAACTGACCGTAGGCCTTCTATTAAGAACGACTCGCTGGAGATAGAGGCTTATTGAGCGGGAAAAAGTACTTGCAAGGGCTTACTAAGAGTGTGCCATGCATTCCAAATGCACGTTTTTTAGAGGGTTGGATAAGCATTTGTAATTAACAGTAGAAACGTGTCTTGTCTGACCATGAGTGCCCTGTTCCTGTTCTCACAAAAATATAAATCAACCCTTCATTCTCCGAGAGGTGAGAAGTTTAATTTCACTCAGCTCATGAAGGAAACGATTTCTCGTTGTTGTCAAAAGCTTTTTTCGGATTTATCTTAGCCAAGAAAATCATCTGATGCCTTTCTAGAGGCTAAAGAAAAACCGGGAAAAAACGAGGCTAGAGACGAGTCTGATGACGTAGTGGCCATCGTCCTAAGCATGTCTTCTTTCTGGTGCTGAAACGGGATATAGTCTCTCTAGTGGCATTAAACTGCTGCTCTCCCATGGCTGGAGGCGTAAACAACCTACGTCTTCCTCACAACTCATCTCTCTAATGCTAATTCTCGAGCCGTCGAATCATCATGTGTCCCATGAACTCTTACCAACAGTGTGATGATGTTGTTGACACGATTTCTTCTGCGCTTGCTCAAGTACTAATGATGAAGCAATTATATGTTGATACGTTCAGCGTTACGCGGGTCATGTTCGAACTCAATTTCTCTCTGGGAACGGCCGCTTTTATTTCTGGACAACTGTAGTGAATTTCCTTTTAAATTTATCCTGAAGATTTGAAGAATTGGGTCTATCTGTGTAGGTGTCATGTGCCGTTTGCTCAAGTCATCCACAAGTAGAATGGTAGATTGTGAAGCGTACTTCAGACGAATGTAGGCCGCTTGCTGATTCATTTTAACCTATTCCAGCGGAAGGTTAGGTATCACTACGAGAATTTCTTCTTTATTGCAAAGGATGTGATTCTTTCCCTTATTTCTCTTCTTTCATTTTTTTCTCTGAATCTTCACCACTGCGTTGCTCCCGGTTCTGATTTCTACGCTGATGCATTATTTAAACAATTATTTTTTGGAGAGTTTACTAAAATTTATTATGATGATTTTTTCGATGTTTAGTTTATTTTTTTATTATACATTTTCCTTTGGTCAGTGAATGGCAATGATTCAGAGGACTTTAGAACAGATACTGCACTAAAAAGCTTTTTTTTTTGCATTTTTTCGCAACAAGGTGCTAAAGTATTGGGAAACGTTGGTTTTTGATAACATTAGCTTCCTCGTAATATTTTTTATTTATAAGCTTTTAGACGTTTTTCATTTATTGAGTTCGCTAGAACAGCGCAGTTTTGATGGTCATATATGAGAGCTTATCGGAAAAGAGAGCGGGTGATAGCGCAGTCGGAGTGGGCGCCGGCTATCGCGTGCACAATCGAAGTTCTCGGTTCGAGTCCCGCCAACGCCATTGTAGCCCTACATTTCTCCCTTGTCCTTGAATTGATGCAAGACTTGTTTGGAAAGTATAGACACTTATGTCTATAGACACTGAGTTGTCAATCGGCTGGTGATCGCAAGTCATTGTATAGGCCAAATTGAAATAGTCTTCACGATATCCAGCAGAAGCATAATGCGGCTTTGTAAATCCCGAATAGAGATTAACAAACCCCAACCTTGTCATTTTATAGGAAAATCTAGAAGGTAATAGGCACTAGTGACAAATTTTCGCTTAGTTTCTACTTTCCTTGGTTTCTGGAAGGTCCCTCAGAGAGTATTTGGCAGTCAATAAGGATCCTGGACAAAAGGAGCTCACCATTAGTGTTTTCCCTCTCATATTCAAGTCGTCAACCAAGTCTGCTTCCCGGGTAGTGAAATACTTGGCCTGAGAATCCCGGCAATGGTGATCGACTGCGTGGGAGTCGCGACTTCTAGCACTGGCCCTCATTCCCCCAGTATTTGACGACTAGCATTTAGAAGTTTGGACACGAGCATTCGAACAACGTTCATTAAGAAATTTTGTGCTCGTTATCGTATTCTCATTCGAAAAAGTTTCACAAATCAGTAGGTACATAGTATACAGATGTTATGAGAAACTAGTAGGACTGGTTCTGTTCTTCTTCATTACATAAACAGTCGTCTTTAATAAGCAGTTGTGGTGCTGTGAAGAAAAACATTTACGGTCCCCACTATGTTGCTTTCGTGAAAGGCTAGTTTGTCTACAGCGAAATACGGAACGACACCTCAGTTTACACCTGTTTCTCTTCGACACGAACAATCAGTGAAGTAGTAATGCGGCGGACAAGGCTATTTGTCAGGTCGACCGTCTGACTTTCGCCGCGTAATGTGCGGAGTTGACACAGATTTGACGAATCTACTGCGAATAGCAGGTGTACCTGTGCATAGAACGACCATAATGAAAGCGGAGCTCCCACGATGTCGTTCTTCTTGATGTAGCTTTAGAATGCCCATCGGACAAGACAGAAGATTGGGGACTCTACACGATTTCACGTCAAATTGGACACTTTTCTAAACAACCCTAATCAAACTGAACATCCTGCAAATCAAAAAGAGCTCCTTCCACATTTCGACTGGAATTTCCAAAAAGGAATGATTTTCTGCTCAAGTAAAGTTTGGCATAGCTTTCTTTAAAGTTTTAATCCACCTATCCTAAAAGTGAGCACATTGTTTGAAATTTTATACAATTCCTATTTTTTGGGAAAAGACAACGGTTTAAAGCATGTTCTAAACCGAAGGAAGGTGGAATACGTCGTTGTTTTCAAGCGATTGATAGCAGAAATTTTGTTTACATGCAGTTTACCAGCAAACGATGTAATAGATACAAAGAGAAAGATGCAAAAAACACGCAGTTCCTCACTTTGATGCTTCGTGTAAGCAGCATTGTCAACAAATAAAAATCGCAAGGACCTTTTCGGATGCATCTCGTCTAATTTCTGTTCTGTGTGCGCTTCAAAACAAAGTTTAATTTATTGTTTTTCCTCGAAAGATAAAACTTAATAAAATTATTTCATTTATTGGTACAGCTGGACTGAAAATGTCGAAGAAAGTTATATCAAAGTTTCCTCGAACAAAATATTGCTTTAGCTATCTTGGAGAGCCTGTAGTGTAACCTGTAAGAACCTAATTTCGATTCGAAAGACGCTCAATTCTGTTTTAGAAGTACAAAATAGTTTAGAAATGTGTTCAATTGGACGTGAAAATGGAATATAAATCTTTTTGTCTGAACGTGTTCGATCTACTCTGTAGACCGAGTGGTCCTTGTTGTATCAATTGTTCTATCTTGAGCGATATTCAAGAGACACCGTCTTCACTTGAGAACTATTAGGGGAGGGGGGGGGGGGCAAAAGTAATGAAACACCCCATGCCGTGTTCATAAATCTCGTGGCTGGAGTTTGGTTTCGTGCTTATCGTATTTGTATGTCTGTATGCTACTTACTGAAGGCCACCTGAGAAGTTACCCCTTCCGCCCATTCCAGAAACATGCCAAAACCCCAGTCTGTCTCATGTCGAAACCCCGGTCTGACGAGTCGACCCATGTCGCGCAAATCTCGCACAATTCCCAACCCCGAGCAGCCTGGACTCAATAGTCACGCAAGATGAGAAGTACGTCTTCTACCTTAACCCTGCCAAGCAGCGAGTCTGGATGAGGCCTGGTGACCTGTTACCGACCTTCGTTCGGCGAGATGCTCACGACGAGAAGCACCTTTGGAGCTTTTGGATCTGCGCCCATGGATCGGTTCACGGGAAGCTGTTTCCCAAGAGCACTATGATTAACTCCAAGGCCATGGTGAACGAAATAGAAGAGATGGGCCGGCGACTCGCTCTTATTCATTCGCAGCGCTTCAAGAAGGTTCTCCTCTTCGACAACGCTGCACCCCATCGGGAACAGGTAACAACGGATAAGCTTGGCCAGCTGGGCTACGTTCACATGCCTCACCCACCGTATTCGCCGGACATCTCTCCATGCGACTACCACTACTTCTTGAGCCTATAGGACTTCATGGTCGGAAGGGACACAAGAACCCAAGCAGTGCTTGACAACCATATCGAGCAGTTGGTTAACACCAGGCCCAAGCAGTTCTGGAAGGATGGGATCAGGAAGTTGGCTGAGCGACGGCAGCAAGGTCATTGCCCTTAATGGCAAATATATTACTCAGCATCGTTGAGTTGTAAATGAGTTTATAAAGAGATAAAGATTTTTTTAAATTTGTCTCATTACTTTTGCCCCCCCCCCCCTAATATAAGGATAAATGATGAGGGACGGCTTTAGTCAATCCCGTTTAAGATGCGCCACGCATTGAACTTGTACTGCATGTCGTGCAAGCAATTTGAGTGCGTATTTGGCCTACACAATGACTTGCGGTGAGCAGCCGATCATTAAGTCCGTATTTTCCCGACAAGACTGTTACCAATCTACCGACCCGGAGGGATAAAGAGCTTGGTTACTTTGGGCGGAAACTCCAAACCAAGAACCTGGTATCGGGTGCACGCGACCGCCGGCACCTCTTCCAACTGAGCTACATGCGCTCTAGAAGAACAAAGCGATTCACCACAAAAAAGCATTCTTCTACCGCGCGACTCTCTGTAAACGCATATTGCACTGAAATCAAAAAAGATTGTGGGTCCGTAGATAAGGCCTAGTGCCTTCATGTAACCTCTTACTAAGAAATTTTTTGTACTTCTATTATTTAAAAGAAATCTGACTGCACTCATATGGCTATAAGAGCCAAAATCTTATCGCCATGCGAACAAGGCAGCGATTTTGGACACTCTGTGTACTCTGTTGTACTGAAAAGGTGGCGATCGATAAAGGACGCCGTTGACCACCCCTTTGTGGGATGCCTCGTGCATTTTCTTCCTATGGGGTATTGTGGGGGCAATTTGAATGCGTATTTAGTATAAGTAGGTGCGTAGTAGCGCTTATTTAGGAGGAGGCACTGGTTGTCGCGCGCTCTCGGTTCCAGGTTTGTGGTTCGGATTCCCGCCCAAGCCAACCAAGCCTTTTACTACTCCGGTGCAGGTGAATTTGTACCAAACCTTTCTGGGAAGGATAAAACACTGACCTGCTTATCGACTGGTCTTCCGACTACGCTTCACGCTACGAAGAACATCAGTCCATCCACATTTTCATCGGCTGTGCACCGCAAATTATTGCGTTACGCATTCAAAATTCGCATTCAGATGGGCTCTACGACATATCGCAGAGTAGAATGCGTAGCGCATCCAATAGGGGATTGAAAGATACCGTGTATTATATTTTTATCCCTTACCTAGTCGAAATACAGGATGATGAATCAGATTTTTCAGCTGAGCAAGTTTGCACCGGTAGAAAAACGCTCGATAAACTAGCCCGTTGCAACGTTTGTTGAAAAGTTGAGAGGATTTGTCGTGGGGCTGGAGTAGTCTCCTAACCCTTATTGTGGTTAGAAGGCCTGCTCCAGTGACATTCTGAGAGTTCGATGTTGAGAGTGCAATACCCGCATAAGGATACGAGATAAAGGTCATCGTAAGTCAATCCCTTCGCGGGGTGCGCCACGCATTCTACTTCTATAGGATATCGTGAAGACGACTTGTATGCTGATTTAGTCTTGTGGAACTTGATTCAAGGACCTGGTTAGGGATTCGCGCAACATCCGACCCCAACTCTGACTGCGCCGACATAATCAGTGCAAGAATTAAGGATGAACATTTTACACCGCGAATTTATGTTGACATTTCAAAAAAGTGTTCGGTTTTTTTTTGTGAAAAAATCCATTTTAATTTCTTTCACGTCCGTTTGGATGTGAAAAGTTTCTACTTCCTTCTGAAAATGCTTTATTCATAATCGCATCAGGCATGCTCGGCCCAGATATAAATGCAGAACTGTTACATAGTATGACTAATTATTTCTGATTAGTTGCGGTTCGGAGAGCCTCCCAGTGCTGGGATTTTACACATCATCTTTGGTCATTGTCACGAGAAAATTGACCGTTTGGAGTATGGAACCAGTTTGCATGAGTCATGAAGAAGAGTACCATATATACTATAGTTAGCCCATGCAACGACTCACAGACCAGTTTGGTAGTCGTCTGTCTGTGCAGGAGAAAAAAATGTCGAGACAATATTAGTCAACCATTCTACAATATTTATTTATTTATTTATTTCTGTACGATGCGTAAGGCATACGTGATATAGGATGTAGTCCAATACATACAATACAAAACACCAATACAGGAAGAACAACTGTTAAATCTAGAAATGTAAAAGCCAGTTGCTAGCCATGTGCTTGAACAGCCTGTAATGTGCCGACACAGGAGTTTAGCGAGATAAAGCTGGAACCAGCTCTACACGTGAAACTACATGATCTGGTATTCGTTTTGGGTACACCGTAAGATATTTTTTCTGAGCTGTCCGTAGTTCTAGATATTGTTATACGATAGAATTTTGAAGCATCTACATCAATTAGGCCAGTCAAGAGTTTGAAAACCACACAGACATCAGTAAGTTTACGACGAAAGACTAAGGAATGCAACGTGTATTCGCCAATTCTAGCTACAAGACGAGGAGCTCTTACAGATCTACTGCAAGCTATCCTAAAAAATAATTTGCCAGTGAAATTGTCTTGCATCTTCTCAAGAAGAGCGATGTCTTTTAATTTCGAAGGAGAAAAGACTGGTAAACCATACTCCACAATAGGGCGAATGTATGACTTGTAAGCCCTAAGAAGCATTTCCTGATCCACTATAGAGAGAGCTTTGAATATGCCGCTTCTTTTTGTGCTTCCGGAAAATCAGGCTGCCACTATCCTGCTAAGTAAGATTTGTGAGTTAGTGCATTTCTGGACATTTTGCCGCGCTCACTTTAAACCGGATTTGTGTGAACTTTTCAGTTTTAACTTTAATGTGGGCCAATATTTCTTTAACACACGGGTTAAGTAGGTGCTCTCGAGCCCAGAAACGGGTTTACTAAGCGGAAATTTTTTGCCTTCTAACATCTAACAAGGAGTTTTTGCCTTCTAACATCTAACAAGGAGTACAGGGGTGAAGTTCATTTTTGCAGATGGCCAACCAGTGGCCCTCTGCAAAAATGAACTTCACCCCTGTACTCCTTGTTAGATGCCCTACAAGGCGACGTAGGACCTGTTGGAAATTGTGGGGGTGATTTCACAGACGTTCCTTGTAGATTACATTCGCATTGCTTTTAGGCCTCTTTGGATAACCGCCTGTGGCCAGTTCGGCCCGTGTACTTTCTGACGGGAGCCGTGTCGATCGGTGCTTTACAAGTGAAGATGTCGCCATCACCCCTGTTCTATTGCATTCCAGTGTTCACGAATAAGTTCGCCGAGGTGCGTTTCTATTTTTCTTGCTTTTGGATACATTGGCTGCAATGAGGATTGACAAAGCTGTTCCTAGTTGGCCGGTAAGACCTTAACGAGATCATCCACTTCTAAGGACTAGTTGTAGAACGTGTAAACTTAGAATTTTCAATTATTCATGTGGAATGAGTACTTGGCGCAATCCGCATAGAATTTTGTTCTTTGAAAGGAGGCATATAAGGGAAGAAATTAAATGGCCACTGAGTTCAGTGAAGTGAAGACGCCAACCTTTGCTCACTCCTTCGACTCTGTTTCTGAAGATAGTGGCAGTTTTGTTGATAAACGTTGGTCACTTTCAGTGGACCAAAGTGTGCGTCGTTTCGTTGGTGACTGCCTACGTGCCAGTGTTTCTGCTGCGACAATTTCTGAGCAGATTCTACTTCACCTACAAACGTTTTCTCTTCGAAGATCCCAAGAAGCCGTCTTTGGTCACCCGATTTTGGGGTGTAGGTTTTAGCCATTCGTTTGCTGTCTTTATTCATCATCTACCGATTTGTTTCTTTAGCTCTGCCGCCAATTACTGACAGTGTCTCCACCCCTACTGAAGTCGTGCGAAAACCTGCTCCCAAGTCCTGCTGTGCCGAATCTGGAGGACACCGTTGCCAGATATCTGAAGTCGATTAAGAGAGTTGTTAGAAGGGTGAGATTTCTTTTCGTTTCAAGTTAAAAATATCGGCTCTTCAGCATACGTTGAAAGTCGGCTACTGAGGAGATGACAATCTTTGGTTCTTAGATTCCGTCAACCTTTCGTCAAAGGGGAAACCTGCCCTTAAATTAAGTTTAAAGAGGATGGCGAAGTTTCTTTCGTCAAGGAAGGAAACCTGCCCTTAAATTAAGTTTTTTTTTTGATAGACTTAAACGTGACGATTGGAAGGAACAGATTGAACACGAATCACTTGAAAAAATATAAGATGAAGAATAAGAAGAATAAGGAATAGGACTTCTGGAAAGCGTAAATAATTGCACAAAAAAACTAGTATTACGCCATTATGGTACTGATTACCGATATACACCTTCTACTGTGGAAAGGCGTAAAATTTTGAGGTTGCCTAGCAGATGGAAAGGGATTCTGTAGTGGCGTTCAGGATAATCACTAAGAAACGAGCTCCAATTTTGCCATCCTCTTTAAACTTCTGCCTTTATGCTCTAGAAGTGGCTTTTTTAAACTTAAAGCTTCACCTGCTTAGTCTGTCACTAGGACCACGCTTTTCAGAGGGTTGCTTCTCTGTTTAGCAGTTTGATTAAAAAGGGCGGACTGTTCCTATGCTTGAAACCTTTCTTAAAGCTGGTTACTACTGCGTCTGATTAGCTGCTACCACTTTATGTTCTAGGTGCTTAATTTTCCTACATTTTATTTCTGCTACCAATGGCTAGGTTTAGGTTTGAGCAAATAAATAAAATAAAGGAAGGAAGACACAGGATGATCAGCCACTTGGCCGTGATGATCGCATCGCATTCGCTAAGTTGTAGCTCTACCTAGAGTAGACATTGAGTCCAACGTCGATTCTGTTAATCCGCCATTTTTTCAAACTCTTGTCAAAAAGCGTTGTGGGAACAATGGAATTTGTGAAAGGCTGCAGATTCTGCAATAATTCAGATATGAGTAGCTGTAATAAGTACGGCTTTTAGATGATCCAAATGACTTATCGGATCTCACATGGGATACTCGGATTGGATGGAACAGAAGATTTCCGATCAAAATCAGTTATCTAAATAATCCGTTAAAAGGTGCTAGGTTGGAAGCTAGGACCCCTCTATTTTTTAACATCTCGTCCTGAATGATGCTGAATTTTTTTGCCTAATCTTATACAACATTTGGAAGAAAATGATTAGGCTTATCGGAATGGGTGTTTTGCTTTTTATCATCTTGAGCTCTTGTTAAATTTTGGATCATCAAAGTGGAAATCCAAGAAGAGAATAATAAGCTTCGCCAATTTGTCTTCCGAACACTCACCCTTAATGCCCTGAAAATCAACGAAAATCAAGGTGAATACAAAGCCTAACTATATTATTGTAAAGCAAATTATTATTATTTAAATGGTATATAACTGTGCGAAAAATCTCACAGTTAAGCAGAGAGAATGAGCTGTCGGTAAAAGGCATCATTCTCTTTTTTGTTAGTTTGACTTTCCACTTGAAAAGTGAGCCATACAATCTGATAACCAAATCATTTTCTCTCGTACGCGTAACACTATTCAAAAAACTTTCGGAGAACTTCAGAATAAAACGCTTAACAACGGTAGGGACTCTAGCTTCCTTAATGTTTATCTTGGAGAGATTCAAATGAATGATTTTGACCAGGGGTCGGATTCATCAACGACTTGCAGCAATTTAACAGAGAAAATTACAGCTGAAGTCCCTGATAGCGCGGCTTGTGAAGCGATATGGTGAGCGATAAGCCGCGTTATCTGAGTTTTCCGCTGTGAATTCCCTGTTAAAGTTATGTAAGTCCGTTGATGAATCCTACCCAAAATCGGATTTTCGCATAATTCTGATAACTGATTGAGATTAGATAGCTGAAATCCTATTCAATTCGGAGATCCCATATGAGATCCGAAAATAAATCAGATATTTGGATTATCCGAAAATCCCTGGAGTGCACCATCTTGTGGTAGGCCTCAGTGGGTTTCATCCGGTTGACATCAGGTTCTGGCCTCATCCGTCTCAACGTAAAGGTAAAGAACATCTCGTGGGTGTACATACCGAACGGGTGGGTAAGGTATATGATGAATGTCACGCTGGGCATGATTCCCCTTCTACTTCTCATACCGGCATACCTCTTTAGTCGCGGACAAATCCGGCCACAGCATTCGAGGAGCCTAATGTGGGTTGCAAATGCCCTGTAAGTTTAATCCTCGTGTTAAGTTGAAGTTAATAAAGTATAGTCTTCATGTTTTCTCATCCTAAAACTTCGGGATCGTTGCTGCTAAAGGTGATGATTCTGCTTCTTTTTCTGTTTCTGCTTATTAATAATGTTTTTACCATAGGCGTTGGTCCAATCAATCGCTCTTCTAGGACCAATTCGAACTTGTGAAGGAAAAGGCCGAGGACTTCCTGAAGAATGAGGGACCTCGACTACAGAAGTACGCCTGGATAATGTCGCTAACTTCATCCAACTATATCACACCATTCTGGGAGAAGTATGCTTACCTCTACAACAGGTAAGGGGAGAAACAAACGCTCCTATATTGTCGCCAATTACTGGTGTTGAGCTTAAAAATTTCTTCAGAGAGCCGCTGCTGGTGAAGAGCAGCGTGGCGCACACGGATCTTCTCGAAGTGCCGGAGCATCGGAAGGCGACGAGAGCCTTCATGGCGGCTCGAGTCACGTACTTCGAGGGAATGTCCCAGCTGGCGATTGATCGGCAGGCCCTCAAACCGGTACCGTTCTCAGTTCTGGACGACAATATTGAACAGAACTTCTAGAAATGTACCACTCATGTCAAATCGTCCTCTCTTCCGAACAGACCTAAAGCTTTTGAAATCAAATCAATCGAACTCTTCCCAATCGCATTGAGTTTCTTCCACTCTAAACTTTTCAAAAATGTTTTGTTTGAAATTTTAAAAATCCTTACTTTAAGGAAAAATTGTGGTTTAAAGTTTGTTTTAAAGGCCAGGATGACTGCCATTTTTATTGCTAAAACAGGAGATTTCACCATGCCCTCGTGGAAGACGTCGCAATTTTTATTCGATTGATAGCAACGTTTCTCTTTGTACGGAGTATCACACCTGTAAACGATACAACAAAAACAAAAGACCAACTAACCTTTATTTAATGCATGTAAGGAAAATTTACACTATCAATCAACTAAGAATCGCAGCGGCTTTTCGAGTACCTGGCGAGATCTGGTTTTTTATTGCACTATATGATTGCTGCCTTGTTGCACTTTAAAACGATTAATTTTTTAAAACTTTGTAAGCCTATTATGTACTTCACTCTTTTATTCGGGTAGATGAAGTAAAAAATTAAAAAAAAAGATTTCGAAGTTATACAAAACCTTCCCTGAGCAAAAAATATTCTAGCTAATTTTGGGAGTCTATCGCTTAATCTATAAAAACTCGTTTCGATTTGGAAGACGTTCACTTTGACTTTTTAAAGCACAAAGCTAGTTTGAGAAAGTGTCCAGTTTGATTTCAAAGGCGTCAAATTTTGTGAAACCGGTATATAATATCTCGTGAAAGAGACATGAGCACTCTACAACCAGAAACGGTAACCTTGTGGCTGTTCAAGTTTTCACTCAACCTACGATGCTAGGAAGACGTGCTAAGACAAGTGAGCTTCCTTCTAGCCAAGTATTTCAGTTAGGATCGGGTCTGCTGTGCTCTTGCCATTATGAAAAGCTTTACGGTGTGTGTCGTGTTCCAGGTGAAGAAGTCGACGAACTCGTGAACTACGGTAGGAAGAGCTTCACGTAGTCGCGAGTAATCTTCCACCTCTTCACTTTGTTCAGGCATCTCCAAGCACGTTGTTGCGATCCTGGACGGCTGCTTCTACAAAGTGATGCTGTGCGACGAGAAGAATCGAATGCACAGCATCGAACAGTTGGCGAAGTTCGTCTGCATAACGCATTTGAGGTGATACTCGAAACGCCTCCTCTGTTTCAGGATCTATGCTGAAATCTTTTCTCGGCAGGAGAAGGAGAGCGGATCCGCTGGAAAAGTGGCTGCACTCACAGCAGACAGACGGTTAGATTCCCTCCAATTCTCTCCTGTGCCTTGTGCAAATAAAATGAGTGTTCGTGGCGCAATCCAGGAAGACCACCTTAACACCCCTAAACTTATTTATACTGTCTTAGCACTGTTAGTTTTTTCCACTATTAATGCTTTTTCTAATTTTTTCATGGATATGGACGAAATTGTATGAGTCCAAAACTCACTTAGATGTTTTCAAGATTTTTCTTCAAGATCTGAGCAGCCCATATACTTTTAATACATTTAGAGACGAATGGGCCAGAAATAGAAAGAGATTCTTCTTGGAGAACCCAACAAATGCAGCAACGCTGCGCGAAATCGAATCAGCCGCCTTCATTGTAACCCTCGACGATAACGAATACACTCCGAACCAGGTGAGTTCAGTGTTGGATCGATGTTGAATTGACTTTATTTTTATCGATTATCGATTTTAGCTTCTATTTTTCGAAAAAAAAATTGAAACGTTTATGCAACATGTGGGCGTGTGGAGCGCAGTAGGAGAAGGAGCCGGCTGTCGCCTGCACCCGATACCAGGTTCCTGGTTCGGATTGCCAAGGCTTCCATCCCTCCGAGGTCGGTGAATTGGTACCAGACTTGCCTGGGAAGGACAAAGCACTGACTTGTACATCGGCTGGCCACCGGAAGTCATTGTATGGCCAAATACGTATTCAACTTGCCTCCACGACATCCCGTAGAAGTAGAGTGCGTGGCGCATCTCAAGGTGGATTGAATAACGCTGTCCTTTGTCCTTTATCCTTTTATGTAACATGTAAATAACGTGCTTATCTACAAAAGATATGAGCTATTTTGTAGCTTGATAGAATCCATTTGTGGAATGTGCCAAGCATTCTACAATACTTACGTACGTTATTTTATACAAAAATATACAAAATATACGTTATAATTCGGCGACTTACAGTAGCCAGTATATGCCTAAGGCGGGTTTTTAAAATTTGTAATTTAACGAAATAAACGTTTGCCGCCGTTGTCGCTCGTTCTTCTTGCTGCCTCCGATTATCTAACAGATCAATAATTGTAATTGGTATCAGCATCTACCATAAATTAACTATCGGCTTAGAATTTTGCGTCTTATGCTTCGCTAGTTTTATTGTTATTTGTTACCGACCAACATACACGATGTCAGAAGGGTAATTTGCAACAAAGACGAACAACAGAACAGCTTAAGCCTAGTATCCACGAGACGCTCGTCAACCACGGGCGCGCTCGAAGTTGCGTCCCTTTGATCGCACGTACGGCTTCGTGTGGCTGTGGGGGACTCCTGGCGCCAGACCGAAGTGCTTCTGTGCCTCGCGAGCCTTGCGCGGGCCTTGAATGAGGAGGGTGTTCTCTCCCTTGGGGGCTCTCAGTGCAAGCTGATCGAGGGTGATGACTTCTCCACCAGCCTTCAGAATACGGGCACGAGCAGCTTCAGTTACCTTCAGTGCAGCAAGCGTGAACTTGGGGACATTGTAGAGGCGAGCGTCATCGGTTACAGTTCCGCATGTGACGACGAGCTTTCCTTCAGTGCCCTTCTTGCTCAGCATTCGGCTAATACGGGCGATCGAGAAAGGGGCCCGGAAGCGTTTCGACATGAACATTCTCTTCATAATAATGTTGTTGAATTTCTCCCCAGTGCGCTGGCGAGGAATGTGTACAACTTTGCAAGAATCCTGAGGTAGGGGTACTCACTTTTTGGAGCGGTTCTGCGGACCTTGCGGTCATGCTTGTGGTTGATATCAGTACCCATCTCAGATTGAACACAAGTTCAGGGATACCCTCTAACTTGGGTAATTAAACCAACCTGTTTTCTTGAACATATGTGTTTTGCTTCAGGAGAATCCTGATAAAATGTCGTTCTTCATGCGAAATATGCTGACTGGGAATGGAGCGAATCGATGGGCCGACAAGTCGCTGAATTATGTCGTCTCCAAGAATTCAAGAGTACGTGACATTTTTTGGAGCGGACCAACACTAAAGCTGAGTATGAAAGAGGACTTCCAGAAGATTGCATAGTCGGCAATTTTTAGTGTGGAGGTACCACTGAACACTCGATTGGAGACGGAGCCGAGTTCGACCACATCATGGAGAACTTCACTGCAATGGAACTCCTCACTGAGTTAGTTCCTGTCTACGTTGGCTTATATTCTTTCTTCTTTCAATAACTTTTAGCTACCCGTCACTTGAGGAGCAAGAGAGGATCCAGAAGTTGTCCGAGAACGACCGCAACCTAACGTTGGCCACTCGACTGCCAATTGAGGTCAACACAGAGGTGAGCGGCTTTAGCACTGAACTCCGCCCGCTGATATGTAGGTTATCGTCGCGAGGTTTTGGAGGGGAGAAACGCAAATGTCGCTGTCAGCCGTTTCGTTGGGAAGCACACTTATACCTGTTGACGTCAAGGCGATTGAATGTGTATGTAAGAAGTAAAGAGGTGAAAGCACGATAGCTGGAAAAAGGATGCTTGTAAATGGTGAGGGAAGTGATCGATATGGCTCCAAAACCAAGCTGATGACTGCCTCTAGGCGTCACGTCAAGAAGTTTAGGATATGTGCGAGCCATTACATCACCACTGCGCTTGAAAGTTTCGGCCCAGTCCAGTCTTCCTCAGAGAGTCATCCGTTTCATGTTTTCCAGATGGCGACCGCAATAGAGCGCTGTTACTCAGAATACTCGAAGCTGCGAGATGATGTCGACGTTGCAGCGACAATGTTCAGGTGAGAAGCTGAATAGATTTGGTAACGAATACCATCAGCTAATTGACTGGGCCTGGAGAACTTTCTCGTCTCCATTACTGTTGCTTAAATTGCGTGAATTTCTACAAATCGCAAGAGCATAAGAACGTATCCAATAAAGCAGAAAGGATAAAGGACGGTATTACTCGATACCTTTTGGAAGGTGTCACGCATTCTACTTCTACGAGATCTCGTGGAGGCGATTTGAATGAGTATTTGGCCACACAATGAATTACGTCACCAGCCGATGTACAGGTCAGCGCTTTATCCTTCCCAGGCATGTAGCGCAGCTCACCGACCCCGAAGGGATGGAAGGCTTGCTTGGCCTTAGCGGAAAGCCCGAACCATGAACCTTGTAGCGAGTACATACGACAGCACAGCCGGCATCTTCTACAACTGCGCTACACGCTCGCAATGTATTCAATAATTGGGAACATTCTAGAAGGTTGAGCTACGTGCAACTTTAATTGATTTGTTTTTGATATGAGTTAGATACAGAAAGCTAGCGCCAGAATTAATCAGGAAGGGAAACTCCTTGATGCACCGAATGAGCCGATGCAATCTGGAGTGCTTTTGCGGTCGGTCCTCCCGTCAGAATGGAATGCAGGGCGGGCTTCAAGCGATGAAATATTTTCGTTTAGCTGTTAAAAAATAAAGGGTAAGGAAAAAGGATGTAGAACGGCGTTTTTCACACCCTTTTATGATGCGCCGCGCACTCTACTTCCAAGGGTTGTCGCGGAGGCGATTTAAGTGCTATTTGACCAAACGATGACCTACGGTGGTTTTTAAGAATTTGGAAGCTTGCTGAGAAATGACCAAGCACCTCGAGTTTCAGAGATTTCGGCAAAGGTTTCATCAAGAAGTGTGGTCTTTCTCCGGATGCCTTCGTTCAAATGGCGATACAGCTGGCGAACTATCGAGTGAGTGGTGCACTCGTGCTGCACTTGAAAAATTCCTACTGGTGTTAGACGTGTCTCTTGCAGGATCAAGACCGCTTCGTGCTCACCTACGAAGCAGCGTCGGCTCGTTTCTACAGGAACTCTCGCACAGAAACGCTTCGCTCCGTGACGGATGAGTCCTGTGATTTTGTGTTCGCCATGGTGAACGGAAGAGCCTCTGTGAGTGGCGTTGCGTTCCTCCCGGATTGAGTAAACTCTTATCAATGAAAGAGGAACCGTTACAGAAAGACGAGAAGATTGAGAAGCTTCGGAAAGCCTGCAGTGTCCATACGAAGAACAACAGAGAGGCAATGGTGAGTTGAAGAGTATTCCTTTTTGGTTATTTGGTCACTAGCCAGCATAACTCTCACATTCTCACCACAAGGTTAGCTTCTAGCTCACTATGAATTTAGCAGCTTTTGAGAGATTCATAACGTGAAGGTCAATCTGGTATAGCGACAAGAAAATGAATACAATAGTTGCGCAGTTTACGTCATCTGGGCTAGCATGTGAGCTCCAAAGAGGTTGACAGGTTAGAAAAACGCACTCTTTACAGAGCAAAGCTCCAAAATTACGATTGCAATTTAGCTTCATACTTATTTACGCTTAAATAAAGTATGTGAGGAGGATTTCTAGCTTACAAGATGCCCTTACGCTATTAGACCGACTTTTTTTGGATAAAGTTCTAAGCATGGTCTGAGTAGACGATGAGGCGATTAAACCCGGAGGACAAGCAAACCTACTTTTCTAAACAAATTTATTAATGCAAAATACAACTGAAGTAGAAAAATTTTACACGCAAATAGAGGAATATCTCAACAGTAAAATGACTCAATATATCCTCCGTCAGCTGCAATGACCGTCTCCATCCTTGGCATGAAGCCCTCGCATGCCTTCTTCAAAAGATCTCTTTACATATTTGTGAATGCTGCTTCATTAGCGGTGCCAAGAGATGAGACTTTAGGGTGTCTCGCCTTGTTAGCAACCCTTTCGACTACGCTCCAAAGAAAATAGCCCGGGGATTCAAATCCGGGAGATTCAGGGCCAGAACTCCTTAGACCCAAGCATATACAAGTCATCGGACAGCCAGTTCCGAACTGAATGACTCATGTGAGCCTAACTCCGCCTTGCTGGAAGAGAAATGGCCTCCCTGGGGCTGCAGTCACCATCTACGGTTTCACCACAGTCTGCAAAACTTACAGATAAACTTTTTGGTGTCTGTTTACCTTTTCTCGAAGAGATGTGGCGGCATGAGGTCATGCTCACTGGACACAAGACACCCAAGACGTCAACACTTGCCTGAGATTTTGTTCTAGCAACAAACCTGACCTTCTCCAGACTCCTCAGAAGCATTGCACCTGCCCGTAACGTCGTAAACTGTTGATCTCGCCTACCCGAACATCGGATTATTTCAGCTGGCGAACGCCCAACGAGAATACTTTCGATAATCGTGGCTATTCGGTTGTACTGCGCACTTTTGTGCAATATCGAGGCCATTCTGAGGTTATAATGTTTAAGGAGGCCTCAGGCTTCGAACGACAAAAATCATGGCCTCTGGTGGAATTACGGCTGCGCGAAATCTAAGTTTAAATTTGGTCGGATTTTAGCGACTCGTGTAGCGCACTTGGAGGAGGTGCCAGCTGTCGTGTGCACCGGATACCTGGTTCTTGGTTCGAATTTCCCGCCCAGGCCAACCGAGCCTTCCACCCCTTCGGAGTCCGTGAATTGGTACTAGACTTGTCTCGGAAGAATAAAGCACTGAGTTGTTCATCGGCTGGCCAGCACAAGTCATTTTACGGCCAAATACGCATTCAATTCGAATCCTCGATATAGAAGTAGAATGCGTGGCGTATCCCAAAAGGGATTGAGTAACGTCGTCCTTTAATCGCCGCACCATGCGGAACTTGAATATTTTCCATTCCCAGACGGAAATATCTATCTATCTATCTGGGAACCTAACTCCAAAATTGCACCTGATTCCCTCTGATGTTCGTTATTGTTCCAATATAAACTCCTCTCTGTCACGTCATGTTTCTTTCTCTTATTTAGCATTTTGTTTTAGCTAGTCACAGGTCTGTATTTCATTAGATAGTTTGTCTGTTGATTGTTATGAAACAGTGTTGTAGCACGGAATTCCATGTAACAAATACAGAATACAGGAAAGGATGTCTCATCTATAAACCTTTCTTAGGTTGGTAATGGAGTGGACCGTCATCTGTTCGTGCTCTACGTGCTTTCCCAGGGCACGCTCATCTCCAGTCCGTTCTTGGACTTCTACATCTCTCAGCCGTGGCTTCTCTCCACTTCACATGTGAGTTCATGTTGTCGTTAGCTAAATAAATAGAGCTGCTTCTTCCTCTTGGGCAGCTCACATTTTTAATGAAGTAGTACAAATAGGGCTCCGATTTTGGATGGAAAATTGGTCATAATGATCATAAATCTGCCTCCTTGTTTCTTCTTTGTGAATTTACGATTGGACGCTAAATTGTGAACGTCAAATTGATCCTTTTTCAAATCAAACTGGAGGTTCTACCATGAGAAAGTCTGATGCTTTTGAAATCAAACATAATTTACTGTGACTTTCTTTGGGATTTCTTAAATCACCTGCCCAACAAATGAACACATTGTTTGAAATTTTGTAATTTCATAATAAGAAAATGAAGAAAAAATGAATAGAAGTTCATTCTTGAGTGCAGAGGAGGCAGACATTTTTTAGCATACTTAAACGAAGGACCGCGCCATGCACTCGTCTATCCCGTCGTGATTTTCATTGGGTTGACAGCGTAGGTGATGCTTACTTGAAAGAGCCAGGCGTAGAGATGTGTGTTTTTGCAAACGTTTTTTTTTTGCTGAACGGCTGAAATTGTGTATGTAGCTCCACGCAAATAGAATTGGTGATGTGAATCGAAGAAAAATCACGACATCGTGGATGGATGAATATGTAGCGCAATGCATTTTTGTATTGAAAAACGCCGCCTATCTGTACTTTAACGTGAGCTCAAAACAACGTTTTTTGTTGAACAGCAAGTTACAATTTCTAGTACTGCGTTCACTTTTTGAAGCAGGCGGATTGAAAAATTTCTAAGAATGTCATGCTAATCCCTCAAACAAGAAATTATTCTGGAGCCGGATTCATCAATGACTTACAGAGATTTAACGGAGAAATTACGGCCGAAATTCCTGAAAAAACGCGAATTAACGCGGCTTATCAACAGGTGGTATGGTGAAGTAGTGTTGGCGTTATCAGGAATTTCGGCTGTAATTTCTCCGTTAAATCTCTGTAAGTCGTTGATGAATCTGGCCCCTGGTGGTCGCAGAGAGTCTCTAATCTGGAAGACGTTGTTTTAATTTGGAAAATATTCAATTTGATTTCAATACCGCTCAGCTGCAGAATAGTTAAATTTAATTCAAATACTGAGCAATTTGGTTTGAGAAGTGTCTTTTTTTTTGAAGAATGTCCAACTGGAGGTGAGAATGGTACAATCTCTTTTTTAAGTAGGAACTTACAAATGCTCAACATTCTGCCAGGGAATATAGCACATGATGATGCAGATGATAGTTGCTCCTGACTTTCTTTCCTCTATATGTTGAACTTATATCTTCTGACTATATGCGCGTAAATTCTACTTTAAGGTGCCAAATGTGACTAATCAGATCGACGAAGATGCAGAGGTATGGAGAACGTGGAGCGGCGCCTGTTTTGGAGCAGTAGCTAAGGATGGTTATGGTGAATTATAATAATTTAATTATTTGGGCCAACACGGAAAATTATGACTAGAATTGGCATTCGTGAAAGCTCTGAATTTTTTTAAGAGGTGGTTAAGTTGAGGTATCGCATTAGAAGCGTTTGGAAAAATAGACATCGAAATTAAAAAGCTAAAGCACAGTCGAAAAGTACAGTCAACAAGTTTAGAAAAACAAACTACTGATCGACACTGAAGCTCTTTGCTTTTTGTTCTGTTGTCCTGCATTCTGAAGGCTGGATTCTGTAGAAATTCTGATTGCATTCAGTTTCATTACGTCTTCACTCAAAAAATGCCTGTTTACTTTAATATTTCCTTTTCCTTGCTTTAGGTATTGAAAAATCGTGGTTTCTTTTAAGCATTATATGGACTCCAGGAAGCGTGGACGGAACTAGAAACCCTTATGACGATGTTTCGTTGAGATGAAAATCTAGCGCCAGACGGGACTTGAACCCGCACCTCCTGCTGACCGGGTGGGAACTCTCTACGCTATTACACCACCGGCGCTGTTTGTTCGAACGCAACATCCACATCTCGTGGGATAAACAGCACTCACCCTATATCAGGATCAATCGGGCGCTGATGTCCGCATCCAGCTAAACTGATGGCCTCAAGAGGTTCGGGTTCGAGTCCCGCCTGACGCCAGAGTTTTGGTCGCAGCAAAACACAGTTATATAAGGGCCTTCAACCTCGATATACCAGGCACTTGAGCCTTAAAGGTACTTGATGTAATTGAAAACTTTCGTTCCAAATCTGTAGAAAGAGTATCGACATGACTGCAACGTTTTCTTTTAAAGTATCCACATCACCTGGTTACCACCTTGATTCCTCAAAGAATCAGTCATTTTGAGACTAGTCGCTACCCGTTCTCGGACATTACTGTCACCAATATTCCTCTTAATGGAATCAAAATAGAATTGGACATAGTTGGCAGGTATCTTCAAGATGCTGCTTACCGTTAGTCTAGCCGGCTTTGACGGTTTCAGTCTGCATAGTCTATTGTTGTTCTAAATGCAGCTTGTTTAACACTTTTAAATTATTTTATCTGCATGGCTTTCCTTGCGCCAAATTAAAAAATATTTTTTTAAGGTGTATGCTATCGATTTGGTGGAAATCACAGTATTTTCGCTCACGTGACTAGCTATAAATCCGCGGAGAATACGGTAGGTTGCTTTTGGTTTCCTCCTTTCTAGTGGCACAAGACGGTTCGTGAAGAGTTGAATGTTTATCTTTCGGAGTAGCTCAAAGATTTTGAGTAGAAGCAGTTCTTAGTTCAATTTCGCACAAGCCCTACCACATCTGAAAGCGATTGTTCACTTGCCGCCGGACAGTTCTTGAAATATTTGAAACGTCATCAACATTTTAGAGCTCGGCTCGGTTCCGTCGGCGACTCATACTGGCATTCAAGGAAATGGCTGCGCTGTTCGAGGCAAAGTCATGAACACGTCACCTCTTCATTGGCTTCAGCATCTTCACTTTCCGAATCTTTCGCTGCTCATATCCACTAACTATTATAAGTGCTAGAAGAAGCTACAGGTGTTTGAGAAGTAAGAACCCATTCGTCCCAACAGTCGGATGCTTAGCGACCATTGACAACCGGGATGTCCACTCGACTTATGACTAGTACCTGTGCAGCAATGTTCAATGGTACTTCGAAAATATTCGCTAAAATTGTACTGGAGGGTAGTCCGACTGACTTGAGCTCTGATAGGCGTTCATAGTTAGACTTATACACCTTCGCACTCACTGACATTGTAGCCACTAGCAAAGTATTGGGCGGCTGCTCGAACACGGGAAGTGTCCACTTCTCGCCGCTCAAGCGGAGAATTAATTCAAAGAGGTATGACTGTTACTGCCTGTGAGGTACATGTAGCGAAGACGCACAGCAGGGATGCTGGAAAGTGCCATTGCTCCTACCGTAGCCGCCGCAGCCAATCAGGTAGTGGCTCAGCCGCACAGGCAGGGCAAATGATTGGCTGCCGAGGCTACGGTAGGAGCTGCCGCGCGTTGCCAGGCTCCGCTGCATCTTCCCGCACACTGCGATGCGTCTTCGCGACATGTTTGCGATTACGGTAGATTATGCTTGGTGCGGATTAGTAAAGTTGTTGGCGGTATGATCGCCAGCTTTACCCAAACTTCGTCTATGACGCCATTCGGGTGCTAATCACGAATCTCTGTCCGACTCACAACCGTTTATTGTATTGTTGGTAGTCGCGACCCCAATAGCCTTACTCCCCTGTCGTGAACTACCGTACCCCACCGTAATACTAGATATAATATAATTATAATATAATATGTAAACCCGTATGTACCGTAATATGTAAAAATATGTATGTATTATAATATAATATGTAATATGTAGTTTCGCGATCAGCACCACCATATAACCACTCTCGTCCAGTTTAGACGAAATCGGTGATCATGGCCTCCACATGCTTACTCATCCGTGTCCACCATAACCTACCGTACTCCACCGCAAAACTAAGAACATATTAGATTTGTGTTGAACACTCCCAAGTAGGGGGGAAAATTTGGGCGAAATCGGCGATCATAGTCCCTCATCTGCACTTATTGAAACCTACCGTAATGAGTCGAATTTTCAAAAGCGGATGTCGGATTTGTGATCAGCACCCCAAATAACCTCCATGAGCAGTTTGGACGAAAAATCTTTTCAATCTCTCCTCGATCCTTATAGTGGTGAAAGTACAATAGTGCCAAGAGGCCTTTATACTATGCTGAAGGAGCTGTAATTAGGATATTCTGTTTCTTCAACCTCTCACCATAAACCTTAAGTGAAGTGAATGTTGCTGTAAGGTGAGCCTTACGCGTTTCCTTCTGATTACCGAGTTTACCAAGGTCTTCGAACAAGGTGACGAATGATAACTGTTCTTGAGCTTTGTAGTCATTTATTGCACTAATTCCTGAGTTATATTATTTCTTCTTGTAAGCGGTTTTCGTTTATATCATTTGGCAATATATTTTGTGGTTACGGTGGTCGTTGACTGCCTGCGGAGTTCTGAAGAACTTTCTTCCTCTAAGCTACCTTTTGTACGTTGCGTAATAATGATAAGTGAAGCATGGTGAGAAATCTCCTATCAAGATGTGTTTTTCCTTAGAAAATGTACTGGTACATACTGTGCACCGAAGAGAAACTATTCACGATTTCACTGCATAATCATGGTAAAGTATTCCGAATTCTCGACACTTAGAGGTAAGGTATCGAACCTTATCATGTCAACGTGTATGTCTCATGTCTGATGCAAATGTGATTTTCTGTGTTGTTTATGAGAACAATAAATCTGTTACTAAGTATTTTGAGGACAAACATGTATATTCTACTTGATCAGAGGTTGACTGGTTGTGTACACCAAACATCATAGAGTTCCTTCGTAGCAGATTGGAGATCCTCTATACTTTGGCTTCTCCAATTTAAGCAGCAGTCACGTCCATCTAACAAAAGCTTTATGTTAAAACTAATGTTACTTCTATAAAACAGTGCCTCAGTGCATCTTCTTGAAGAATGTCATTGTTCATTCTTGGCCATACAACTCTTACCCTTCCCAGAATCCATCACAGCCACGCTGTTTTTGATTGAAAGATGGTTTCTGAGGTAGTTTCTCTGTTGAGGCCGCCTCAAGATTTTCTGGTTAGACCTAATGGATGACCCTTAACTGCATCGTTCCATCCATCGCTCAGCTCTGTGTAGATACATCCTCTACTAGTCGTGCTTTGGAGTCCAGAATTTTGTCGTCAGTGCTGGAACGTATCTCACGGTGGAAACATAAATTTTTCCATAAGGCAAGCCCCTTAACTATCAAGTATTAGAGGCTCTCGAAGACGACATTTTTTCTGTGAACGTGAAATAACGTGCCCAAAATGCGTTCATCCTATCACAAGCCAACTCCGCGGAACGTGCTACATAACATGACCCATACTAAAACGCTTCACCTTGCCATTAGGCTTGGATGCTCTGGACTCTCCAGTGCATACTCTATTCAGAATTTCCCTATTGTAACAACTAGTTAAGCTTTCCACTTTATTATAAAAACATCTTCAGAAAAGTTATTACTCGCACCTATCACATATCATTCGGGCTCGTATAGAGCAGTCGGAGGAGGTGCCGGTTGTCGTGTGCACCCTACATATACCAGGTTCCCTTCTCGGATTTTCCGCCCAGGCCAACCAAGCCTTCCATCCCTCCGGGGTCGGTGAATTGGTACCAAATTTATCTGGGAGAAAATGTACAATCGTTCTTCGGCTGGCCACCACAAGTCACTGTATGACCAAATACGCATTCAAAATCACCTCTATGACACTCCGTTGAACCAGGTTGCGTGGCGCATTCTAAAAGGATTTGAGTAACACCGTACATTATTTTTATCGTTCATTATAGATTCAAGGCGTTAACTATTATAAATAAAGGTGTACTGCTAGCGGCACACAAATCATATGTAAGACCAATTTTGAAGTGCTGCAGCACGGTTTTCTCGCTACATAAAACAATGCATTTAGCCCTTCCTGAAAAAGTTCAAAAGAAAAAACGAAAAAATATGGACTAGATCACGAAAAAAATGGACTAGATTAGGAGGGTTCCTGTGTTCACGTATACCTCGCGCGCAGTTCCGTAATGTGTCTCCTTGCCAACCTTCTCTAGAAAATTGACGAACGGCTGCCGATCTATGTGAAATGTATAAATTGGTGAATTAACTGCTCCACAAATTAGTCTCCATTGATTCCGACCAATTTTTTGAATTGTTGCCCTTTCTAAGTAGGGGTTGTGGGACTAAACTCTCACTTTCTAGATCTAGAACAGCAGTCAGACGGAATTTATTTGCTGTCAACGCAGGATTAGCCTCTCTAAAGACTCTGTAATAAGTGAAGCTCGACTTGTTAATTCTTTATTGATATCACACTTTAAGTCCTTCTTCAGGTCTAAAAAACAGTGACGTTGCACATCTCTACAACAATGCCATACATTGTGTGTGTGTGTGATGTGTGTGATGTGTGTGGTATGTGTATGTGTATGTGTATGTGTGTGCGTGTGTGTGGTGTGTATGTGTATGTGTATGTGTATGTGTATGTGTGTATGTGTGTATGTGTTTCCGTCAGAAGCTGCCCGAAATTTCAGTTCGAGGGTAGTCGATGTCGCTGAACACAAACCTGAAGTTCGTTTGAAGTATCGATTGCCATCAATCGATGTTGATCAAATTATCGATTTTTTGTAGGTGGCGTTCAAACGGCCCGAAACTTCGTCACCTGGGGCATTCGAGGTTGCTGAAGACGAATCTGAAGTTTACTGTTGAAGTGTCGGTCGCCTTCAGTCGATATTGGTCAAATAATAGGAGGCGCCGACTGTCGCGTGCACCCGACACCAGGCTCCTGTTTCGAATTTCCCGCCCAGGCCAACCAAGCCTTCCATCCCTTAGGGGTCGACGAATTGGTACCAGACATGTCTGGGTGACTCGTTCAATAGCTGGCCACTGCAAGTCATTGTATGGCCAAATACGCATTCAGATCGCCCCCACGATATCCCGTAGAACTAGAATGCGTGGCGCATCCCAAAGGGAATTGAACAACGCCGTTCTTTATCCTTTATCCTTTATCCTTAATCGCTTTTTGGTGATGTCGTTCATTTTTTCGATTTTTCTAACTTGCCCCAATCGACGTAGTTAAGATGTTCTTCCTGAGGAAACCATGACACTGGTGGCAGGTAGAATTGATGATGAGAAGTTATTACCACGGCGAAGCTGTTAAGAAGCCGTCAGTGCGGCCGAGAGGAGGCTCTGACGGCTGGGGTAGGGTGATAACCCTCATTGCCTTCTTCATTTCCTTTCTTCGATTTATAGTGTTTCCCAGTGGTTTGCCTTAGCGCTTCCTTGACCATCCTCTCCACGATCTGTCAGAGTCCTGTGGAGAATCGAAACTCGAAGTTGCGGCAGCGGATCACGTGTGTTTTTAAGGTGCAGTCTTTCTAGAGTGGTTTGTCTGGGTAGCTTTGAAGGCTAGCAGAGCTCTCCGATGTTCATCCATTCTCTTTCCAAGAGGTCTTCCTGTCTCGTCAATGTAGAATCTTCGCAGAATATGCAGATCGCTTTGTAAAGCACACCACTAATGTTGGACCTTTCGTTTTCTACTTCGCAGATCAAATAATCTGTCGTTTCACACGGATTCTCATATGAACGTGAAGTGGTAGGCGTAGCAAAGATGGAGGTGGTCGGAAAAATGAGGCTTATAGGGAGCCCCGATCGTTCTACGATGCGGTTCACGTCCAAAGTGAAGGAATCCGAAAATAAAGGTATTATTAAAGGAGAGCAGCTGCTCCTCCCTGCCCTATTCCCTCATTTAGATGGTTTTCGTATACAGCGCCAATTATCCTAGATTTCGCATTACTTGAAGGCATTACGTACTTTCTGTGTTGTACTCCTTCCTTTACAGACGATGTTAGTCGCTAGTTGTTCTATTGTAACTGAATTTCTTTTTTACGTCTGTCCTATACGACGTAACAAATATTATTTCAGGGCGCAATGTCAGCAGTGTCCGCAACCCGAGCGAAAGTGCCAAGCTCGATGCTTTCGTCAGCAGCGCTGCGATGGTTGACCACGTGCCGTCGATAGCTCAGTTGGTAGAGCGGAGGACTGTAGAGTAGCAGCTATCCTTAGGTCGCTGGTTCGAATCCGGCTCGACGGAGTGTTTTGCAAACGGGCCACTCAGCGAAATTCTCGCTGACTGTAGTCTAAAAGATCCATGCTCGGCGGTTTTCAAAGCTTCGGAAGCCGTCCACTTCTCCCTTTTCTGTTCTTCTACCATGTCGTTTTCCGATAAGTTCACTGCAGCGCTTGTGTACGAGTGGCTAACGTTAACAGTCATCTTCTTGAGCAATCTATGGAGCAAACATCAGGATGATCGCTGAGAGGGTGTCATATGGTGGAGAAACCACTAAGTATCCGCTCAGTTCGTTTTATGGTGTCTCGGAATACAAGGATGAAAAGACTTCATCTTCGAAGTGAAAGTGGAGCAATCAGTTCTATACACTAAAAGGACTGGTTATATACTGTGAAACGTACCGAAAGGAGATGAGTGTAATAGAGCCAGATGCCTACACATTGCGAGAGTCTTTTCTCCCCAACATGTTTGCGTCGACGACCTCACAGGGGTCATCAACCAGAACCAGAATTTTGCTGTCGCGGAACAAACATGCCAGTGTTTACCTTTACCATTTCTGCCTTGTTAGAATTCTGCTAGCACGGGTTTTACTATTTATAAGCCAACCTGAAAGCCTCAAGCTATGCGAAGACGATGGTCCACTCGCTGTGTGAGCTGCTTTCGAAAAATTGGCGACTTTGGCCTGCAAATCCTTTTGTCCTTGGTAAAACTCTACACATTTTTCTACAACATTAGAGCATCCTTCGGAAATGCCTCTCGAAACTCCGACATGAAGTCGGTATATGTTCGAAATAAACAAACAATGGTGAGAGAGCATTCCTCTTTTCGATTGCCTTTAAGGTTCAGTTTCTTGCCGATAGGACCATTAATATAGCGAATGATCCCAACTGCATCTGCACTTTTTAATGTAACAATTACCTACCAGGCATCTTTTCATCTCATCTTAGGTGGTCCGGTCCATCATTCCCTCCAAATTAAAAAGAAATAATCCGCTGATTTTTACTAGAGGCATCACTGTGATTCTTGGATTCACCATTGAGGTGGTGTACGTAGAGGGTGCTAGGGAGGCTAAATAGTAAGGATGCATCCGCGAGAACTCAAGAAATTCTAGCATGAGTTTAAAATTGCAATCTACTAGCTTCTTCAACGAAGGAGCATGAGGTGCGTGGCAGAAATTTCTATGAATACTATAAAGCATAAGGTTGTAGGTAAAGTTCTCGCCGTTTTGCCTTCTAAATACTTTCAGATGATCATAGCTTCGCTAGTTGTGAAACGTTAAATGAAGTTGCGGCCAACATTTTTTGCACTTGGCTCTCTGGCATTAAAACAGACTAGATACGACTTCCAGGATGCAGAGCTCACAAACTGCCGGGAGGTACCATATTTTGCGCTCTTCTCCTATTTGGTGAGAATCCTCCTCCGAAAGCATTTCGAGAAACACGGTGAAAAAATAAACAAATATACAAATAACTCGGTGAGAGCAACGTACATATGTAGCGATCGCAAACGATCAAAAGAGCTTCCAAATCGAAACCATTCAGGTCCATTCAGCTTTCAAATCGAAACCACTTATTAATCGGAGTAGGGCACAGGGCAAGTTTTCACACATAATTTTTAGATGTTCATCAGCATTTTCTGCTCTAATTTACTAGCTTCCCTAACAACCTCATATTGAATTGCACTGCTAGTGACTCATCAATACTAAGAGTGATCATTTGGATATAACCTAGAAATTTTGCGATGGTTTGAGAAAACCAGATCGTGTTCCCAAATATTTCGCAAGGCATTTTGTGCTACTAAGTTTATTTAAATCTCATACGCAAAGAAGCGTGTGACAATTTTGACATTTTGACATCCCAATCCTTAAGCCAAATTTTGGGAGCATCGTCTTGCTTCTACTTATTCCTCTGTACGAGCGTCTATTCTGAGCAAATCATTTTAAGGTTCTACACCTTTAGTTCAAAGTGCGCCGTACAAGTGTGCACTGCAGTTTTTAGGAAATGCCAACCAGAAATGGCATCTATGTAAGATTCGACTTCGTTCCGACCTTGCGCTCCAGAGATTTGAGTTATAAACCTCCGTGACACGAAAACGGGCTTTCCTTCTGTCACGATAGGTGGAGTAACTCTTCAGCTTCTTCAAGCCATTTAATATATTTTACACCTGCTTAAGCTCAATCGTTCTTATCTACACAAGAGTATCAAAACCTCTTATTAAGTCGTCGAGTGGAAAGCTTAAACAATCGCTGGGATATTCGTCGCACTGAACCGGCGAGAAGTTACGAGCACGTTTCTGGCTACTTTAATGTGGAAATGGCTGGAGGAAATGCATCGTTGGTTACAGTAGACGACCTGAATTCGAAATTTACTATTTTTTGCAGTGTTCCAAATCTCCCGGCCCATCCGTGAGCCGGTCCTCACGTGCGCCCGACTCCAGGTTCCTGGTTAGGATTCCGTTCCATGGTCAACAAAGCATTTTATCCCTCCGCGCTCAGTGAATTGGTACCAGACTTGTCTGGGCTGGCTAAAGCGCTGACTTCTTCATCGGCTTTCTTCTGATATCATCGGATATGCCAAATATATGAGATCAAATTACTGCCACGACATCTCGTCGAAGCGGACTGCATGGCTCATACCAGAAGCGACTGCCTAATGCCGTCATTGTGTTATCTGTTATTTGTGTTATCCCTCACACTTCCACTCAGGAGCACCTGCCCCATCATTTTCTTTCAAACCACGTCGTGCCAGTTTATTCCTGGATTCGTCTCTTAATGCGAAGCTACAGTTTAGGAAAATCGTTTTTAAAGTGGTCCTTTTACAGAGGATATTAGCTATGGGACTGCTGCTGCACTTGATTCTCTCTCTGGCTCTTGCCTCTGCAGTCTATTTCGCCTTCGTCACCTACATGTCTCCCCCTCCTGAGGTAACGCTTTCTATGATTACTGAGAGCTCTCAATTAATTTCAGTCTGATGAAAACAGACGAGCTCATCGAAAGGTAATCGTTAACATTTTCCAGTTGAAAATTGAAGAGAATGGCTGGTTTGGAAGCGGTGAACCACGTCCCGACAACCTAACCATTTACCCTTTCGAGGTGAATGTGACTCCTGACGAACTTAAGGTCAGCATATTTACATTTTCATATAAAAACCTATTCAGTATTTATTGTATGCACACAAAGTGGATGAAAAGATAAATAGCGAAGACCTTAATAGAACCAAAGAAAACAGCATTGTTCTGAATTTTATTTGAATAATAGAGCAAATGTTGCTTACACGAAGCATGCATATTTGTATCAAAGTGGGTATCAATATAAGGATATTTGTGTTTTTGCAATTGTATTTGCTTTTGCTGTGTAGGCGGTGTACTGCAATCGGAGGAGTCAGGTGGCTGTCGTGTGCATCCAATACCAGGTTCTTGGTTCGGATTTCCCGCCCAGGTCAACCAAGCGTTCCATTCCTCCGAGTTTGTTGAATTGGCACCATACTTGTCTGGGAAGGATAAAGCACTGACTTGCTGATCGGTTGGGTACCTCAAGTAAATATATGGCCAAATACGCGTTCAGATTGCCTTCAGGGCATCCCCAGGAGTAGGATGTGTGGCGCATCCCAAAAAGGATAACGAATAATTTATTTATTCCATCCTCATTTGCTTTATAGCTTACGAGTGTGATACCCCATGCAAACCGATAACGTTTTCACGACGAAATGGACACTTTTCAAATGAAATTGGACACGTTTCAAGCTGAATTGGGCGGTCTTTTAAGCTGGCGCTAAGACTTCTGAAATCAAAGCGAACTCTTCCACATTGGAATGACCTTTAGATAGGTTAAACTACAGACTGAGTGCGATGGTTAGAATAATTCCTTGTTTAAGGAAAATTTGGTAAAACTTTCTTTGAAGTCTTTTTAGTTCACTTGCCCCAATAAGTATAATAATTTTATAAAACTTTTATCTTTGAAGCAGAAGTAATAAATAGAATCAGCCTCAAAGCACAACATTGAAGCAGTCATATACATAACACATTAAAAGATTAGATTGCGCCAAGCCCACGAATAGCTCTTCGTGGTTTTTATTTGACTGATGGTGTTATTGCTGCTTACAAGAAGTATCTAAATGAGGATATGTGTGTTCTTTACTACTGTTTTCGTTGTACCGTTTACAGGCGAGAAACTTCATGTAAACAGAAATTTTGCCGTCGAAGGAACAAAGACTATAACGTCTTAGACGAAGGCATGGTGCAGTCTCTTTGTTGGTATTAAAAAACGGCCGCCAATGTGTTCACTTATTGGGTGGATGAATTATAGCTTCAAAAAAATATACTAACATTTTTCTTGAAAATAATTATTCTAACTTTTTTGGAGAGTCTCTAGTTTAATGTGAAAAAAGCTCACTTCGATTTGGAAAGTTCGCTTTGTTCTCAAAAATCTTAGACTAGGTTAGAAGAGGGCCCAATATGATTTGAAGAGTGTCCAATTCAACGTGAAATGAAAAAAATTGTCCCGATTTGTTGGCCTTTTCGAATTGAACGAGACGGAATAAAATGTAAGAGTGCACTAAAATAAATAAGTTTTCTCACATACATGGACAAAATCGTGAGAGCATACGCTGTTTGTACATCTTCAACGCTTAGCTGACTCACATCTGGAAAAATGCCACTCGTAGCTATTTGCACTGTTGCATGTTTTTTCGCAGATAATTGAGACAAAGATCTTGGTAAAACGTCCCGACTTATCGAGCTTTCAAAGAAATGATTTGCAGGACTTGAGACGCCGACTGGAGCACGGTCGAATCTCTCACTCGCATCTGGAGGACTCCAACGACTTCTGGTACGGGTTCAACTCTGACGAGCTGGAAGTGTTCAGGCAGTACTGGCTGAAGAGCTACGACTGGAAAAAGCATGAGAGGATCATCAACGGGTTCAAGCAGTTTAAAACGGAAATTGAAGGCATCAAGGTTTGCATTGAAGTTAATTGATAATACTATTAACTCTAGAGTGCGCTTGATAAGGCGATGCCTAAAAACAGGTTTATCATTTTTCTTCTCAAGCCTAATTTGATAAGGGATTGCAGTAGTGTTTGAGTTTTCTTTTTCGTATAATAATTTGTTAAGCATTGCCAATGTCAGGTACATTTCATCCATCAACCAGCCGCCAGCGGTTACAAGAAGGTCGTTCCTCTCTTGATCGTTCATGGCTGGCCAGGAAGCGTCTTTGAATTCTACAAGCTCATTCCTATGCTCACAGATCCCAAGAAACATGGAATCGCATCTGAGGTGAGACCTGCCTTCTGTGTAGAAATGGGTTACTTATTCTACATATTAATTCTTACACAGCTTCAACGCTAAGAGAAAACAGTCCTCAAGAAGATGGCAGCAAGTGATCAATTGTAGTGGTGACATACAGTTCCGGACGCGTCTTTTCAATAAACGCCGCAAAAATCGCGAATTTGCGATTTTTGCGTCTTCTTGATAAAACTCACCTAAAGATGAACCATTTGAAAGACCTGCAGACGAAAGGGTATATTTGAGCTCAGAAGCTCAAGCTCTATCGTATGGTATACACAAGTCATTGGAGCCATGAAAATGTCCGAAATTGAACACTTGCGCTCCATTGCGAACTCTTTGCGATTAGAGCAGCTGATTTCCCAGAACTTGTATGATTTCGTAGTATATCAAGCATGGCGTATATCGCCAGTGCTCTGTGATGCCAGGAATCCTCCGAGGGTGCGAAGTGCACGATGCATACAGGATCGAACCTATCAATCGAGCAGGCGCGACAGCTTGTAGAGTGAGCGTTTGAGGAGTTTTATTAGAAATTCCCAGCCGCCCTACTAAGGAATTGCCGTGCTCTGTTCCAGCGAGCAACAGTTTTCGACGGTTTTCGACTCCTCCGCGACCGCCCTTCGCAATGGAGCGCAAGTTTTCAATTTCGGACATTTTCGTGGCTCCATATGAATAATATACTGTATACCAAACGATAGAGCTCGAGCTCCTGAGCTCAAATATGCCCTTGGTTTTTCAAATGGGTGACTTTTAGGCGAGTTCTATCGAAAAGGCTAAAAACCCGCAAAATCGCGGTTTTTGCGGTGTCTATTCAAATTTCCGGTACTGTATTGTTGACTGCTTGTAGGCTGTTTCTCAGAAAAATATAAAAATTCCAAAAAATTGAAAAAGCGGACAGAACTTATGTTACACCACTATATTTCCTAACTGGCTTCCGTTTAGTCTGCACTGTGATTAGCGAGACAATTAAATCAAATCAAACAACTAGGCAGAAGACTATTACTGAAAGTCAATCCAAGTTGTGCATAACTCCCAACAAAACTGAAGGGATCGTTATGAGCATTGGTTGAATCTGATTCAATGCCGTGATTATAACCATAGAAGGAATAAAGAAATAGGCAACCTCCTTGGAAAAAAAATCGCATTTATGGGTCATTGCAGATCGCATTCGAAGTTGTTGCGCCATCAATCCCTGGCTTTGGTTGGTCTGAGCAGCCGAAGCGAAAAGGTATTCAGCGGTCCACACCAATCTTATGGAGTCATACAAGAATAAGGGCCACCTCGCCTTCCCAGGCTTTGGACAAATGGCCTGTGCTCGTGTCTTCCGAAAGTTGATGGAGCGGGTTGGCTTCCAGAAATTCTACCTCCAAGGCGGCGACTGGGGATCGCTCATCACTTCTAATCTCGCTAGACTGTATCCAGCTCGGTAAGTCAAAACTCATCTGCTTACTCTCTTAAGCAATCCTGCAACAAAATAGTTGATTTGCAGGGTTTTTGGCCTCCATCTGAATCTGATGCAAATAATACCCGGTGTTTCGGCAAAAGCGACACTGCTGGATATCGTTGGCTCTTTCTTTCCTAGGGTAAATTTTTTTGATAATTGTAATTCGTTTTCGCGTTTCCACTTCCCCCACTCTCCGAACCCTGGGCCTATTTCAGCTGGTCTTCTCGGCTCCTCGCAATCACAACCACAACATATTCGGGAAATTGTTCGATATGATGATAGTCGAGTGCGGTTACTGGCACATCCAGGCGACGAAACCGGACACTGTAGGTGCGTGTGCAAGTTTATGTTTATGCTTATGCTTATTCGAGCCAATAACCGTGATAGGCACGGTTAGCAATAAGAATAAGAAATTCCATGATTGGTCATGTAGCAACGTGAACAAAATAAAACAACGCTATTCACCGGAATAGAGGTTAGCACACCTCGAGAGCAACCCAAGACTTCTATGGTATAAAAAAGATTGAAGAAAATAAAAAATAAAATCGAACAGTCGAGAAAAGGATTGCGCCACGAATTTCGAATTTGCTGAAGAGCGCAGCGACCTACGAAGCGACCGTGATCCTGGGACGGGAACTATCCTTCAAGGGCCTCTTTGAACTGGTACGCACCCACAGGCGATTGCTTAGAAGGGAGGCACGATACGACTACTTTTATGAATTGTAGAAAAGGGCAGGAAGGAAGATATGTATAAATGTAAATATGTAAGTGAAAATAGATGAATGTAAATCTAAAAATGTGTGTAATATGTAATCAAATGCTAAGCTCTCTAACGCTGTGCTTGTGAAACTCGCTTCACAGAGATTCGAGATAGGTGCATGAAAACGAGCATTAAAAGTCAAAATGAAAAATAAGTAACACACTATTAGAAACAAAGGAAATGAATACCAACAGTTCAATGAAATAAACTTCTATTTACTACATATACATATAGACCGGGTTTAATAACCTGAGCCACTCTTCGAAATGTCTCCACACTCCTTTTTAGGAACTGCTCTCAATGACTCCCCGATCGGACTCGCTGCCTATATTCTGGAAAAGTTCTCCACATGGACTAACGCGGACTACAGAGCTCTACCTGACGGTGGTCTGACAAAGTGGGTGCTCGTTACTCATTTTTAAAATATTCCGTGAAGTTGCAGTCGAATGTTTCATCAATTCCAGGAAGTTCACGCGAGATGAGTTGCTAACTAATGTGATGATCTACTGGTTGAACGGCAACATTGTGTCTTCGCAGCGATTCTACCGCGAACACATTACTGAACCAAGAGAACAGGCTCTAAACAGGTGGGTGGTGAGTAAACGAAAAATACTTTCTACTCGAAAGGAGACCCGTCCGCATATCCGTTGGTGCGCGAAAAGAACGAGCTCACCGGGCGGGCTTCACAACTTACAAGCACAACCAGTCCCAAACAACAAGGTCTAGGGATGTCGTAGAGACCACGTGTTCCTATATTTTATATTGAATGCATACTCGGCCTATACAATCGTTTGCGGTGGACAATCGTTCAGCAAGTCGGTGTTTTATCCATCGCAGACAAGTCTAGCTCCATTTCGCCGATCCCAAAGGGATGGAAGCTTGGTTGGCCTAGGGAAACCCGAACCAAGAACGCTGACTCGAGTGCAAGCAACGGACGCCTTTATCCGATGATATTCGCTTGAAGGATGCGTGTCGAAATCGTGGACGCAGTCGGAGTAGGTGCCGGCTGTCACGTGCGCCTGATACAAGGTTCCTGGTTTGGAGTTCCCGCCCTGGTCAACCAAGCCTTCCATCCCTCCGGGGTCGGTGAATCGGTATCACACTTGTCTGGGAAGGATTAGCGCTGACTTTCATCGGCTGGCCACCGCAAGTCATTGTATGGCCAAATACTTAATCACATCACCTCCAAGACACTCTGTAGAAGTAGAATATGTGGCGTATCGCAACTGAATTGAATGACGCCGTTCTATATCCTTTATCTTTTATTCGCTTGAAGTGAGATGGTGTTAATATAGAGGCATTGGTTACTTTGAATGAAATGAGAATGGAATAAAAAGCATAGGAATTTCATCCCTGTATGAGCTTTACGATCACACTGCCTCGCTTTGTCAGCCACAAATCAAACTTCCACAAACTATTAGGGTAGGCCAAAAGTAATGAGACTCTTCATGCCGTGCTCATATATCTTGTGGCAGGAGTCTGGTTTCGTGCTTATCGTATTTGTATGTTTGTGCGTTACTTAACCCTATCTGAAAAGTTGCCACTTTCGCCCTTTCCGGAAGCATGCCAAAACCCCAGTCTGTCTCATGCCGAAACCCCTGTCTGGCGAGCCGATCTGTATCGCGCAAATCTCGCCCAATTCCCAACCCCGAGCAGCCTGGACTCAATAGTCACCCAAGATAAGAAGTACGTCTCCTACCTTAACCCTGCCAAGCAGCTAGCCTGGATGAGGCCTGGTGACCTGTTACCGACCTTCCTTCAGCCAGATGTTCAGATGGCGAGAAGCACCTTTGGAGCTTTTGGGTCTGCGCCCATGGACCGGTATACTGGAAGCTGTTTACCAAAAGCACGACGATGGACTCCAAGGCCATGGTAAACGAAATAGAAGAGACTGCGACTCGAACTTATCCAGTCGCAGCGCGTCAAGAAGGTCCTCCTCTTCGACAACGCCGCACTCCATCGGGAACAAGTAACCACGGATAAGCTTGCCCAGCTGGGCTACGTTCACGTGCCTCAACCACTCTATTCGCCGGACAACTCTCCATGCGACTACCACTACTTGAGCCTACAGGTCTTCCTGGTCGGAAGGGACACAAGAACCCAAGCAGTCCTTGACAACCTTATCGAGCAGTTGATCAACACCAGGCCCAAGCATGTCTAGAAGGATGGGATCAGGAAGTTGGCCGATCGATGGCAGCAAGGTCATTGACCTTAATGGCGAGTACATTCCTCAGCACCGTTGAGTTGTAACTGAGTTATAAAGAAGTAAAGAAATTTGTTGAATCTGTCTCATTACTTTTGGCCCACCCTAATAGTTGTTCGGGAAATCTGAAAGAAGATTGCACACGACGGTGTGTAATGTGGATATGAGCGTGAAGGATTCAACAACGTCGGTATTTAGGCAGTATCTAGCAGTCCCAACAGCACACTTCTCCGCAATGAACGAATTCTTCGACAAAACGCCGCCAGAGGTACAGTTTTTTCATTTTCTATCACCTCCTTTTTTGACCTGGGTGTGTTCTTGTCCCTCAAAAGACTTCTATGTCGAAAACATCGATCTTTTAATGCAGATTTCCTCGACGTTGTTCAATCTGACCCACTACACCGCCGCTCCCGACGTCGGACACTTCGCCGCCTTCGAGATGCCTCGTCAAGTAGCCGACGATGTGTTTGATTTCGTTAACTCTCTAGAGCACTACCCTCAAATTAACCTTTAGCCTTAAGCCTAGATGATGCACCTCAAAAGTTTCATCTCTGGATGAGATGTGAAGAGAACGTTCCTCGCTCCATACGCTTCCTCTTCCGTGAAGGCGGGAGACAAGCATAAGAATGATGTCTATTAATAGTCCTTAATGAGTTGCTTACACTAAAAAAAACAGAAATAGTGGCTGATATGCTATAACAATCACTTTTTGTCCAGATTGTATCATAAAAATTGAGTTTTTGTCATCAAGCCCTTGTCATTAATTCATAGCTTGTTGTTAATTTCTGCCATTACGCCTTTATAAGTATATTTATAAGTGCCTTAGACATGCTAGATTTCATTTGTAGTAAAATGATTGTAGTGCGGTGGCAGGCATGTATTTAAATATGCTTCTAGTATGAATTGTTGTACTGTTTGAATCGACTGTGGGAATCTTTCTACGCAAAAAGCAAGGAAAGTTTGAGCAGGCCCCAGAGCAGTTTGACCAATGAGAAGAAGCAAATTCTTTGCCAGTTACCAGGATTAATTAGTCAACCCTCATCGGTAGCTTGCAGTAGCCTTCCTTCGATAACTTCGGCAGAAGTGGTTTCCCAAGACAGGTTGTGCCAAAATTGTTGGAAAACAACTTTTTCCTGTTCGATTGCCTTGCCTAGAGCATGGCAATCCTAAAAACTTTGTAAACATGCGATAAGTCTTTTCAAAACGCAGGAATGGCTTTAGCAAAAGGATAATTATCGTTCAAACGCTATGAGCAATGAAAAGGTGGAAGTAATAGAACGGATATTTCTGATTCAAATCAGTTTCGTTAAGCCTCAAGTGGCTGGTATCGAGGTTGTGAGCTGTCATAACGATGTTTTGTTGCGATCAAAACTTCTAGCGCCAGGCGGGACTCGAACCCGCACCTCCCTCTAACCGGGCGGGAATGCTCTACGCCATTACACCACCGGCGCCGTTTGATCGAACACGGATATTTCTGAAGCAGCTAGTCCTTCACTCCTAAGCCTGTCAGTCCAGCTGTAGCGAATGCGTCAATCCTGTCTTCCATGGAGCTAAACAAATTTCTTATTCACGTAACGTAATCGAAATAGCAGAGCGTCCACACAACGGTCGCCCGAGTCTCCGTGGCAACGGCAGCGTCGTGGCGGGGCTTCCGTCAGCTTCGCCAGACCCTGCTGGGCATTCGAACACAGCCTCCACGCTCGAATCGACAACCTGCTCAGTGGTTGAGTACCAGCTGACGTGCGCGGGCTTCACTGAACCTCCATCGCCCTCGTTGCGTGCTGTTTCGGTCCATCCGGTTGTCGATCCCTAGCCGTATGCCAGGGATCACAACGGTTGGGTTACCCGTCGTTTATCATGAATATGTCAGAAGGTGTTCCTCGTGTAATATGCTGCTTCGGACGTGATTCGCGTCCTCCATGTTCAGATTTTTCTACCCAAGCGAGCACATGCTTTGAAGGTTGCTCCTTCTACAGTATGACCTACTTTGTCTAGACGCTCTTTGAGAGATCTAGCACCCCATTACATTGAACTGCATTACTTATTTCTTTATGCGTCAAAAACTGTGCGCTAAAACAGTCAGTGAAACACTGTAGGCACGATGTATCAAAAATCGAGAATCACTGAAAAGAATAAAGCCTTATTAATTTTTATCTCCGATTGCGGGCGCGTGTAACGCAGTCGGAGGAGTTGCCGACTGCCGTGTTCATCCAATACCAGGTTCTTGGCTCGGTCAGGCCAACCAAGTCTTCCCTCCGTTCGGGGTTGGTGTAGAGGTACCAGGCTTGCCTGTGAAGAATGGAGCGCTGAGTTGTTCATCAGCTGACACCTGCCATTGAGTCCTGAAGTCATTGTTTGACCAAGTACACCTTCAAACCGCCTCGGCGATATCCTTAGAGGTGGGATGCGTGGCGCATCCCAAAGGGATTGAGTAACGCCGTCCTTTATCCTTTATTCTCTAAGTCCAATTGGAGTTGATCGATCTCTTGGATATAGTTCTTTTTGGACGAGTATGTAGTGCGAAGATAAAGATGTGTCGCTTCCGAGTCGAGGTTATGGTTTCGCGCCTAGACCAACCAATACTTACATCGTTCAACAGTTGACGAAACTTGTCTGGGAGGATTGGGACACTGATATCTTCATCGGCTAGTCACCACAAATCATTTTATAGACCAAACACCAATTGAAGTTGTCTCCACGAAATCTCGTGGGTGAATGCGTGGAGTATCCTAGAAATTGATTAACGTCAACATCCATCCAACTGGATGCACGTAATTCTGCAAAGAAAACTTAGAAGAGTGGCACAATTTTTGAAGGCGAAGCCCTGCAGGAGCATCGAAAACTTGAACAATTTATCCTAAAAAGAAATTAAACTACTCTCCTAAGGTTTTGTTGTACAGGACGACGCGTTTCTTTCCAAGTTGCTATCCTGGTCCTTGTTTTTTGAAACAACTATTATAGCAGTTATTATACAAATCCTTCGGGAGGTGCTATTTCTGAAATTATTGGTGGAAAATTGTAATCGTTGCTTTATGCCGATGACGTGATGCACGCTAGCGAAGACAAAGGTGATTTCGAGAGAGAGGTGCAAGCTTGGTGTGACCGCATGGAGCGGTTTGGACTCAAACTGAACGTGAAGAAGACCGAATATCTAACGACGGACGTTACTGAGTCCAGCTCCATCAAGGTTAATGACATCGAGCTTCCACGCACTGCGGTCTTTAAGTACCTGGGATCAGCAGTTTCGTATGACGGCAAACTGATGGTTGAAGTGAATTCACGCGTGAGTGCAGCTTGGTCCAAGTGGCGCTCGTTGACTGGCGTGCTCTGCGATAGGAAGATGCCAGAGCGCTTGAAGTCGAAGATTTACAGAGCAGTCATCCGGGCCGTAGCAATGTACGGCGCTGAGTGTTGGCCTGCGACCAAGGAAGTTGAAACGCTCCTAACGCTCCTCAGCGTCATGGAGACGAAGATGCTGCGCTGGACGGCGGGAGTCACGCGCATGGACCGCATCCGAAACGATGTCATTCGGCAGAAGTTCGGTGTCGCGCAGATTGCGGACAAGATGCGCGAAGCTCGCTTACTATGGTACGGCCACTTTCTGCGTGGAAAGGAAGACAGCGTCCGCAAGTTAGTCCTTAAGTTCGAGGTGGTAGGAAAGCGGCTTAGAGGACGCTCGAAGCAGCGTTAGCCTGACACGTTACATATGGAATTGAAAGCAGCTGGTGTCCACCATGATCTAGCGTTAGATGGGGAAAGGTGGCGTCATGACACCAGAATAGCGGACCCCGCCACGAAGCGGGACAAACACTGAAGAAGAAGAAGAAGAAGAAGAAGAAGAAGAAGAAGAAGAAGAAGAAGAAGAAGAAGAAGAAGAAGAAGAAGAAGAAGAAGAAGAAGAAGAAGAAGAAGAAGAAGAAGAAGAAGAAGAAGAAGAAGAAGAAGAAGAAGAAGAAGAAGAAGAAGAAGAAGAAGAATTGAAGGAAAATTGAAGCGAGTCCAGCATATTTAGCGAAAATTGTGTGAAACAAACGCCCAGTTGGAGCTGCATTTACCGCTAACCTTTGCAACGTTCCTTGACTGCAGTGGAAACTTTAAGTTTCTAGTATTTATTTATTTATTTATTTATTTATTTATTCTACGTTAACCAATTTGTGAATACTTTATTATGATTATTTCCTAGTTTCTCTTTACTATCCACTTATTGTTGCAATGAATTATCTATCCAGTGTCTTTTTTGAAATGCTTTAGGAAGTACGATTCAAATTTAAACCTTTCTCATAAATTCGTGTACACATACATAATAAAAATGATGCGGTGCTCACTCAACTTTAAAAGCACTATCCCTTACAGAAAGCAAAACTTGTTTGCTATTCTCGCCTATCTAACACATTTAAATGTTCCTATTATCAGAATGCCTTCCTATTGAGAAGATATGTTCCCAAAAGAATTAAATTATAGAAACTTGAGTATTAGTATTTTGTTGAAAGTAGTTCAAAAAACTTCAGTGATGAAATTTGAAAGGTGCGTCGAAAATGCTGTCACATTGAACGGCCATAGAGTACACACTCGTTAGCTACAATCAAGTTTCATCTCAACAATAAAACGGAGACCATATAGTGACTTTAGTATTAAGATCGCACTGGGAACTTGTCTCCGTGTTGGTTGGTGGTGGTCATTATGGTGCACACGTTTTGTGAACTGCTTCTTTTTACGAACCTTCGTTTTGAACCGCAATTTTGATCATCTAAAGTTACGCACAAAGCCCAAAGATAAAATTAAAGCTCTATGTAACTATGCGGTAAACATACAAATTGGAAAAAAGTATTCTCGTATAAAGTGAGCATAACACAGTACTTGACTACTAGAGAAGATAAAACACTAATTATCCATCAGCTGATTCCCACAAGTCATTGTGTAAGCCATAAGTGCACTCGAGTTCCTCCGCGCTGTTCCGTCGCAGTATAGTGCGTGGCGTATCCAACGCTGATGTTGACAAATGCCCATCTTTAATCTTTTCCTTGCAATATTTAGGATTAGCCAGGGAAGTCACATGTTGAATGCTAAATATAATGTAAAAAAGATGCCTTGTTTCCTCCCCAGTTTTGATTTTACAGCGTTCCCTGCGATCGCTACTTTTTTCTAACAGGAGTCTTTTTAAAGTCATGTAGATGGGGTCTTGTTTTGTTTCCATTTCACTTTCATTTTTGTTTGATTGTTGTTTCGTTCTCAGACTATTCGGGCCAAAGAAAGCTGCTAGATTTCGAGAAAATTTCGATGCAATTTGTCGAAAATCCTTAGCTAAATAATGCATAAAGCACCGAAAGTAGAGATTGTCTTTAACACAGATAAGGTTGAGGACCAGAATTTGTAAGAAAACACTTTCCGTCTTCTTGCATGAGTCTGAATTTCATGAATGTGTCTGCAAGTTGAAGAAATTGCAGATACGCCTATTATGCACCATGCTCGCCTAATTTATTTTTTGTCTTTCCTCAAAATCTTCTAGTATTTTTGAGTACGTTTCTGTCACACATCTTCCGCCAATATCACCTTGGTCATTTTCAGTACACCGATTCTGAAGTTACTTTCAGGACCAGCATGGTAGAAGGCGACATAGTGGCGAAATGGAGCGTTCCTTTACAGGATAAGGTAAGGTTTTATAGACTCCAATGTTTTCAAAATATGGTGAGGTAAATTTGGGTTCGGACTTTTAGTAAACCTAAATGTACCGCATCCCTTTCCATGGTTAATAAACGCAGCGCAATGGTGCGGGTTTCGCTCCACTGGTAATGTTGAGGACCTTGTTCAGTTTGGTTTAGACAACTTTTAGGCTGGATCTATAGTTACTTTAACTGAATTATAGATTTATTTTTTCTAAAGTTGTTCGAAATCGTTTTGTAATTTGTTTCTATTTATTTATATTATTTATTTATTTACATTTTTTTCAGGTAAAATGTTTAACACGGGATGTTACGGTCACGTGCAGAGAAAGTGAACAACTGAATCAATTCTAGAAAATCTTTTCGTTGTCCAGACTCTTCACCAGGCTGTTGTGCTCCTTCATTGACTAACGCCTCGATCTGATGATCGTCCACAGGGTCTAAAAAATCACATCTATTAGGATGTACTCCAATACATATCACCTTATTGTTATAAGTTAAAAAAAGGTTAAATTTTTGATATCGTGGTCTGTGAAGAGAATTTAAACACAGTACCGTTAAATATCGTATGTCGATAACCTTCGAAATTTCCAATTTTCGAAAAGATTTATTGTCGTTTTTTGGATCCCCCAGAAAATCTAAAAACGACTTGGAAAAGAAGCTTGTTGTTTTAGTGTTCAAGTTGTTCAAGTTATCTTTTCCTAAGGCTTCAACATTTTCACTGCTTTAACGCTCGTTATTTTACTGCTCAATAAAATGGTCCACCTGCTAACTGCTCCCGTTTTGCGCAAAAACGGAAGACAAGAAGAAAGAATAAGATAATTTCGAAACTTTCTGTGGTTGACTGTTGTTTGTAACCCTACGTATTACTTTGTAATAATCAAATTTTTATTTCTGTTTCACGCTTTTTTGGATTTTATTTTAGATTGTTCCTCATTCTAGTATGCAAATCGCCAATACCTTCTTACGATATCACAGTCGGGCTAAAGTTACGATACAGAACCAGTCGACTGAATTAAAACGGGATTAGGGACTGCTCAGCGAGGATTGAAGAGAATACGAGAAGGATAGGCGAGGATTCTGCAGACGTGCCTCTGAAAGCGCAGCCAGTTGTAACTGAAGAGGGGCACTAAATAGTTGAGCTCGTCCGTAGAGGGCCGCACCAGATTTGTGCTGAAGTGGCAGAGCACTTCGAGAGTGAGTAATCGACGGTGCACAATTTGTGTTCACGACCTGCTTATTCAGACCAATGCGATGGCGCTGTCAATGTCTGTTCTTTTTCTTGTTCTTCCAAGCGGAGCTGTCTAGGAGATGGCAATTTGTTGTCAGGACACAAGTAATACTGGTTATCCTTCCTTTGTATCTATTTGAAGCTTTTTCTGTCGGAAATCGTCTATCCTTGTTCTGTGAGATTAAAAACCTAGAATTCTTTGAGCGTAGGGTTTTATTTGCTACTTGTAGACAACTAAGTATTATTGAGTCGTCAGGTGAAGGTAATATTTGATTTTCTGGATAGCGAATAAAAGATTTCGACTCATGTCGTAAAGGTGGGCAGCATTTGGAGATGAAAACTCGGCAGGCAATCAAGTAGGATTGAATAGGTGTGCCATTCACAGTAGTGCATGGTCAGCGCTCTGATTGGCTGGCGTGTATTTGGTCTGTGCTCTGATTGGTTATGATTGATTGACGCGTTTTCACCGCCCAATGCTGCCAACTTCGCAACATGGACCAAAATTTCAATTCGAGTCTCTTAGTGGAAAAACAGCACAAAGTTTTCCGATACCTACTTTCATAAACACCGTCCGCACAAATGTGATATAAATTCGTCGACAACTTCCGAAATACCAGTTATTTCCAAGATTTCAATTCAAATTTCTTCGTGGAAAAACGACCCCAACTATTTAAAAACTGCTGCCTTTTCAGTTTTGAGAGTTTAGAGTTCTAATCCATCTAAGGGGATCAATATAAAATGCACTGTCACGTTCACGATACCGCTAACTATTGCGAGAGTTCTGAGAAATGAGATCATTCAGGTTTACCGAGTGGAGTTCGAGCATGGCACTACTACTGGAAAGCGAGTAATTCGAATAGACGGAAAGGTGAGTCGTGTAGACGCCAAGCAAGTACAGTATGGCTTATATTGTAATCGAAATACAATAACATGGGATTCCGGGAAAACATTGCTTTGCTCAGCTAGCAAGCAGCAGGCTTCACAAATCAGGTATGCCTTCGCAGGTAACGAGTTTATTGAAGCAGTGGCACTTGGCCTCATAAAGGGAGCAAAAGCGAAGAGAATTGCAGCTTCGATGAACGGAAAACCTTGTCACCATGGGTGAGTGTGTACATACGTCAGCTTGCACGATCACAGGAAGAATCTTCTCAGTGCTACACAAACCCAGACTACGTTACACTCCTAAGCATTCATACATTTGAGCACAAGCGCAAGCTACGTTACACTCCTAAGCATTCATACATTTGAGCACAAGCGCAAGCTTATTACCGTATCGCGGGTGTTATCGAGCAAAAGAATCGGGCCCCTTCTGTTGACCAATACGGACTGAATTTGACGCAAATTTCGGTGCAGTTCGTCGATTTCTTTACTGTAGGACTCTGCTGTGATCGTTTGGCCTGGTGCCAAAAAGTTCTAATGGATCACCCCAGCCGCCGACCACCACACAATGACCATCACCTTTTTCTTGGTGGAGGTTGGCCTCTGGAAAATGTCTAGAAGGCTTGTCGGCGTCCAACCACTGTCCGAACGTTTCCTGTTATCATACAGCATCCATATTTCATTACAAGTGATGATTCAATCCAAACACGGGTCAATTTTGTTGCGTAAAAGTAGAGAAGAACAAATCTCGAAACGTGACAATTTTTTCCGCTCACTCAACTCGTGTGACACCCACTTTGCGAGCTTTTTTCACCTTTCCAAGGCGTTTCAAAGCATCCGCAAACAGGAGTTTTACTGACGTCTAACTATTCAGCGATCCCGTGAACTGCTAGGGATGGTTCAGCTTCCACCAATTCTTTCAACTCGTCCAGGATTGCTCTAGGTCAACCGCTACGGGGGTCATCTTCGAAGCTAAAATCTCTGGTCCGAAATTTACTGAATTACTGACGCACAGTACTTTCTCCATTGTCCCTATTTGAAGCCAAAATAAAATATCGTACTGAATAGCTCCTTCGACATGTAATACTTCAACAAGATCTTCAAGAGCAAAAATATAAAACAACGTTGGAACATAAATTATTTAATCAGATAGAGCGAAAAATTCTGTACAGAAATTCGCATAAATCTAAATGAGAAAATAAATTAAAGTTGAGTTTTTACTTAATAATAGACGAATGAAAATAGTAACACAAAGCGCTGGAAAACTTTCTGGACAGCCTAATCTAAGGTTGTTGCAAAAGTAATTTCTGGTTCGGCATGCGCTTTCAAGGTGGACCAAATTGTACAGTCCCCCGCGATTAGGATATTAACTAGGATATCGACCAGCGCATTTGTTTCTTTAATCTTTTATCAACATAATATACCGTCCATTACAAGGGGGAACACACATTAAAATCATCAAGCTTATTATGTCGATTGGACGTCATAGAAGATGGACTCAGGACCAAAGAAGTGGGCCTCGAACAGCCACCTAACCAAGTACCGTCACCGCTAAAACTATCGCTACCCACCTTAGGACGTACCTAGCCATTTCATCCGACGCACTGAGGCTGTGGTTTCTCTACTTGACCCTGGGTCGGTCCTTAGCAAGTTACAACTGCGACCACCGTATTCCCACAAGATAAGGAAATTCGTATTATTTCAGGTTTGCGTCGAGAGCTCGGAAAAAAATTGATAGCTAGGAAGAGGCTTGAAATAATTTCTAAATCACAACAGTAGGACTCTGCACTGACTGTTTTACCGGGTTGGAAAATGCCGTAGTGGAAAGCGGAAATTGCAGTGAAACTTTTGCAGCTCCACCAAAAAGTGAACATACTCATTTTATAGATGTGGTTTAGGAAAGGCTGATGGCGGGAAAGACGTATCTACCGAGACATAACCACGCTTTCCCACTTCTCACCTAAGGTTACCAAGCGATCTAAGAACGAGTCTTTTTTTCAGGGAAACAAGAAGGGAAATAGCTTAGAGATCCTCGCTCAAGTGTGCAACCACTTCTTCAGTCTAGACGGCTGTAGTTCTTATATAGTTTCCTTCAATCCATCCAAAAAACTAGCTTCAAGCAACACGAGATGTGAACACCTCAGTATACGTCTTTAATAAATAAAGCACTACAATGAAGTAGGTTTCGTCAAACGTTACACGCAGTACATACAGGTGCTCTTCAATGTTGGTTTTAAATCTTCAAATAACCAACCATTTCTTTTGTTCCAAAAGCATAACATTTCAGGAAATTCTTCGACGTGACTGGATGTTCAAGCTAGTGGGAAAGGAGTCCTTTCAACTCGGAAATATGAAGTGCATCATCACAGTCGAAGCACTTGGAACGTTCGCCTATGAATACTCTTTGGAGGTTGGTGCTTCTACATAGACCAACAAGATACTTACTTACTTTGATACTTTGATGGTCCTTTGTCGGCTGGAGGTCTTCTCAGCGGGGACCACAACTCTTCCAGACCGCTCGATCTCTGGCTGCTTGCATCCAGTGAGGCAGACTCCGCTCTCTGAAAGATCTTGAGAATGAGTCTGCCCATCGCGTTGGCGGTCGTCTCAGTGGTCTCTTATGGTCTCTCGGGAGCCATTCTGTGACACGGAGACTCCATCTATCGTCCTTTCGTCGAAGCAGGTGTCCGGCCCAGCGATATTTGGACTTCTTCATGTACTGCAGCGGGTCTGCTAATTGCGACTTCTCCCGTAGCTCCGAGCTTCGTAGGCCTTCTTGCCATTGCTGACGAAGGCTTGTCCTTAGAAGACATCTCTCCAGTGCACGATGCGTAGTTTGCATCGCTCTGGCGATTGTCTTGTTGTCGGGCCAGGTTTCCGTCGCGTAACACATCGCAGGCAGTACAGAGGCGTTGAATATCGAGGCCCTGAGGCTGGGATCCTTGACCTGATCGGTGACTTCGCGAATCGAACTGAAGGCTGCCTATGCTGCGCGTCTCCTGCGGGCGATTTCAGGAGCGAGGTCGTTATCCATGTTCAGCTCTCTTCTCAGATAGACGTAGGAGTCGACCTGTTGCAGAGCGACTCCATTTAACCTTACGAGTCCCGTGTCACACCACTGGTTGACCATAAATTGCGTTTTGGACATATTCATGTCCAATCCAATCTTCATACCTGCCACATTGAGCTCGTTCAGCATTTCCTCGACTTCTGCCGTGCTGTTAGAGATGAGAACAATATCGTCGGCGAATCGAAGGTTGCTGATCCGTTTACCGTCGACAAGGTAGCCTTTGTCGTCCCAGTTCAAGTCTTTCATGGCATCCTGGAGTGCCGCTGTGAATAGCTTGGGAGAAATCGTGTCTCCCTGCCGTACTCCTTTCCCGATAGGAATTTTAAGCTTTCGATCGAACAGCTGGATGGTAGTCGATGTGTTCGAGAAGCATTCGTCGAGAAGTCGGATGTAGGGCGATGGTATACCAGCGTGCACAAGTGCGTTCAAAACGGCGTTGATTTCCACAGAGTCGAACGCTTTCCGGTAATCCACGAAGACAAGGACAAGTGGGAGGTGGTATTCGCGGCTCCTCTCGATGAGCTGTGAGACAGTCTGAATATGGTCCATGCAGGAGAAATCCTTGCGAAACCCTGCTTGCTCCACTGGCTGATATTCATCCAAGCAACGCTCTATGCGGTTAAGCAGTATCTTGGTGAAGATCTTGTACACAACCGAGAGAAGACTGATGGGTCGATAGTTGTTGATATCCTCCTGCTGACCTTTTTTGAAGATTAAAACTGTTTTCGACTCCTTCCATGAGTCCGGAATCCTACCAATTCGAAGGTAGTGGTTGAAGTGCTTGGCAAGAAGTGAGCAGACGGCACTGCCACCCGCACGAAGGAGATTAGCAGAAATGCCGTCCGGTCCGGGAGCAGTGCCCGGCTTCATCCTTCTGATGGCATGAGCAACTTCTGATTCCAGAATGGGAGGTACTTCCTCAGCTGGTGGCATCAAGCATTTCGGGACAGTGATGGAAGAACGGAACAGATCTGTGTAGAGTTCCTGAACGATGGCCTCCATCGCTCTGCGAGACGTTTGCGTTGTCCATCCTTATCCACAAGGGCTGACATTATTGCCTTCTGATCGCAGAGATCTCGTTTGCAGCGCTTTATGCTTGAACCTTTCCCAGCCGCTTCTAACAGCTTCAATCTTCTGTAGGCTTAAATGGACTCCTTCACTGCAATTCGACAGGCCTTCGAGATGGTGACTTCTTTTAGATGGGAAGCATTAGGATCCAGTTTAACAGCTCTTCTTTGCTCCAAGAGTTTAATCGCATGTGCGTTGAGTCTTGAAGCAGACGGTGATGTGGCTTCGCAAGAGCTGCTAGCACATTTCAACAGTACTTTGGAGAGAAGGTCGTAGTCTTCCGATGGATCTTCAAGAAGATTCCAATCGTACGACTTTATCGCATATTCCAACTCCTCAGACTTGAATGTGGGGATCCTCACCGGTGCCGGTTTATGAGTGTCACGCTTGAACATCCTCTTTTGAGAGTCAGCTTCGCACGGACAAGACGGTGATCCGAGCCGGTGTCAAATGAAGGCAGCACGGAGACGTCGAACAGACTCCAGCGTCTGTTTGTAAGAACATGGTCGATCTCCGAACGTGTTTCTCCATTTGGGCTTTCCCAGGTCCATCCTCGGTTTGAAGGCTTCTTAAACATAGAATTTCCATGGTAGAGACGGCACGCGGATAGGAAGTCTATCAGGCGCTCTCCGTTTTCGTTCCTTGAGGAAGTTCCATGTGGTCCTAGCCTCCATTCGTCGTGATCATTCGTACCGACGATAGCGTTAAAGTCACCAACGACAACTTTGTAGTAGCTCTTCTCGTCGTTGACAGTCCATTCGAACAGCTTGTAGAATTCCTCCTTTTCTTCATCTGTGGCCGTAGATGTTGGAGCATATCCATTTATAATGGAGATGGTTTCTTGATCTTTGGTTTCCAGACGAAGAACAGCTACTCGCGGACTGATGATCTTATAAGAGTCTACTAGGTGGTGCACTGTCGAATTGACGAGAAATCCAACTCCGCCAATATTCTTTCTGTCCACCTTTGCTCCGATAATGAGAAGCTCGTTGTGGTCGGTCCTTCTTATGGTTTCCGTTCTGCCTTTCGTTTCCTGCAGGGCGATAACGTCGTATTTGATGTTGCGGCTTCTGTAAAGCAGTGTCCGAAGATCCTGCTCAGATGCGATCGAACGACAGTTATAAGTGCAGACGAATAGGCAGTTTCCGTGTCGTGGTGGGAGGGAGTTTCCGGTAGTCCGATTCCAATGACGTCCTGATAGTTTAACTCCGAGATTAGATGGCCCCTCGCCGGAGGTGGATGCAACCGACGTCGTAGAAGTCCACCTCCGGCGCGCGGAGGACTGGGGCGCGGGTTTAGTTGTTTGAGCCGTAGCGGTGGTCTGGTTACTCACATGTTCCTGGCCAGGGATACAGGAGAGCCGCCCATACACGACAAAGCGTCGCGTACTACGTGACCGTTTGTGCCGTTAGTCACCACAAAGTGATGTTCACCCCTTCACCGCGGTGAGGTGGCACATGAAGGGGGACCAACAAGATAACTTCGATTAAATGTAACAATTTTCGTTACACTAACACTCGTGCTATTCGTCTGTTTCTTGCGTTGTAGTCGATTTTTTGCTACCCTTCATGGACACGCATTCTTCTTCTAAGGAATATTGTGGACGCAGCTTGAATTCGCATATTTGGTCTCCACCAATTCAACCACCCCAGAGGTATGGAAAGCTTGGTTGGCCTGAGCGGTAAACACGACCCAAGAACTTCGATTCGGGGTGCACCCCACAGGAGGCGTCTCCTCGACTGCGCCGCACGTGGCTTTCTACAGGTTCGCTTCCATATGCATTGTTCACGGCGCACTCCAAAGGCAAGCTGGACAGTCTTAGAGCAATTCCTGATTAGGACGGCCGGAAATTTCCGATAAAACTCCCCAAACCATCACTGTGCAAACCGCCGCGCCCAGTCGATTGATAGGTTCGATTCCGTATGCATTGTTGAGGACACTTGATTGAAAGATTCGATTCCGTATGCATTGTTCACTGCGCACTCCAAAGGTAAGCTGGACAGTCTTAAAGCAATTCCTGAACTCCAATAAAACTCCCCAAACCATCACTGTGCAGACTGCCGCGCTCGCTCGGTTGGTAGGTTCGATTCCGTATGCATTGTTCACGGCACACTCCAAAAGCAAGTTTGACGGTCTTAGAGCAATTCTTGATTAAGACGGCTGGAAATTTCCGATAAAACCCTCCAAGCGCTCATCCTACAAGCTGTCGCTCGCTCCTACAGGTTGTCTCGTCCACTCGATTAATTGTGTCGGGCCTATATGCATTGCTCAACTCTACTAAGATTTATATATCAATAGATAGAGTTCGAGCTGCTGAGTTCAAATGTATACTTATTTTTACATGTACTTGATTTAAAAAAAAGTTATTTTAAAAAAGCCACTTTGGGGCGCTCCAAAGCGGCTTTTTCGGCAATTGACCAAAAGACATGCGTGGTACTGTAGGATCCTCATTTTCTCTGAATGTTGCACAGATCACGTCCTTACGACTTATACAAGACAGAAACCGTACTAATGGAAGAAGAGAAGGGCTCGTTAAGTGTGAGCCGCTGGCTAGCTTTCATTGGCAGTCGCTATCCAGTACTTGCAGGTAATAGAAGTATATTTGTAGCGTAATGTGAAACTAGAATGTTCTGCGCGCACCGAATGAACTGATAAGTGGATATCACTTTAACCTTCGTATACTAGAAGGGATTAATGGCTTCTTAAATGCGTGGAATGGCATAGAAATAAGACAAAATGATGAAATTTAGCTAATAAAGTGCTGGGTAAAAATAGATATGAAGTGTGAACAATGCGAATAAAAAATGAAATCGGTGCGTGGTAGCGCAGTCGGAGGAGGCGCTGGCTGTCGAGTACACCTGAATCGAGGTTCTTTTCGAGATTATCTGAGGTCATCCAAGGTTTCCATTTATCCGGGGTGGACGAATTAGGACCAGAGTTGCCTGGGAAATATAAAACACTGACTTCCCATTGACTGGCCGTATAGGGCAAATACCATTGAAATTGCCTCCACATTATCCCGTAGAAGAGAATACGTGGTGGATCTGTCGTCCTTAATCCTTTACGTTTAAAAGGAAATGCTTTTCAGGTGAACGGCAAGAACTACGAAAAATTTCGAGAAGAGCAAAGCAAGAAGCTGCTTTGTTGGGAAACGCACATCGGCGGGGAGGAGACGAGAATCGTATTAGGTTAGTAGGTCTACTTAGTTTTCTGGTAACTTTAACCAAAACGAAAGGCAATGAACATGAGAAACCTCAACGATCTGCCATTTGGTTTTCAGTTTAGTTGCGGATCTAAATTACTAACACTTTAATCATGTGGTTTTCAAATCAGAAGCAATTAACAGAAAAGCGTTGCAGTCCACGTACGTCATTTTTAGATGTCTTGCAATAGGCAAGACATCTACAGGTTTTAGTGCGTGCATATATACATCACAAGTAAGACCAGTAGTAGAGAGTGACGCCTCAGCGTTTTGCCGTTATAAAAGGAAATAAATATAACCTCATAGTGGAAAAAGTGTAAAGAAATTTCACTAGAAAGCTTCACTTAAGACACAACGGGTTTATTTACATGAGTTTGCCTCAATAGTCCCACAGATACCAGGTGTGCATTCTGTAGAATCTCACCGAAAATTCAAGAAGGTTTGTGTTGTTTTTGAAATTCTAAGTGGGTGTTTGAAACGGACAGCTCAAAATTTCATCGAATTTCATCCTCAGGAACTATAGACAGCTCTTTGAAAATCACCTACAAACCTCCAATACGAGCCTGGGGTACCTGTAGAGCAGACTCTTTATTCATAGCTTTGAATAGTGCAGCAGATTTATTCCTTTCCTGCTTTTCTACTTTCGACGCAAAGATAGTTCTCGACTTCTATATTAATAGCAGCTTTATGTTGAGTATTTGTGTTTTTCTCTGATGTCTACCTTAAGTAGCGTGCTGAACAAATAAATGAATAAAATATGGGATTCCATCCTCTGGAATCTGATGACACTGCATCAGTGGATGCTGTGGTCTAACTGCAATGTAACTGCAACGAACTTCATTATTATGTTTAAATTTCTAAAATACAAACATCTTGACCTGGTTGGGTTGAAAGTACGTTTGAAACATAGGGTGAAAGAAGGTCAAGTAATAATTTCTAAAAAGTGGCTCATAAAGCATGTCTTATGCGCTACTGAAGCACTCCTGTTGAAGCCACCAGAACATATAGCGCGGAAAACGTCGCTCTGCCACTGGGCGTCGTGGCGGGCGCCTGTGAGCCAGCTTCCAGGCAGTAGATTGGTGTGGGTGGAGTGAGGGGAGGAGTCCCGTGCTGGTCTGGTCGCGGCGTACGCCGCGACCAGCACGGGACTCCTCCCCTCACTCCATCCACACCAATCTACTGCCTAGAAGCTGGCTCACAGGCGCCCGCCACGACGCCCAGTGGCAGAGCGGCGTTCTCCGCGCTATACGTGATGGGTGGTCTTGAGAGAACACTGAATATAGGAGGTTGCAGATAAAAGGCATCAGGAAGGGAGCGCTAGCAAATGAGAGGGGATAGACGGAAAAATCGCGAAAAGACTGCATCTTCTGGAGAGCATGACGACTGAAAGAGGGTGCGAGATAGAGTGATGGCGCTTGAGAGCTGTGGATGCCTCGAAGTCGTGGCATTCAAAGTTCGCAGGCAAGTCCCAACAGGTGGAGCCGCTGCCGATTACATTGACGACACCGGATGCTTTATCTGCCGCACCCACACATGCTTTACTAAACCCATTTATCTAGCAAGCTCATAAGTGCATTCGCCATCTTCGACGTTGATCCGTCCACCTTTTTAAGAGCAGATGAGTGTTTGAGAGTCTCCAACGCCTAAACCTTTGGAAATACAGCTGTTTACGATGTGATGTCCGAATCGAAGCGGAATTTCTATCGCGGATGAGTCTCAGGGATCGGAAACAGGGGTCGCGAAAACTTTTTCGGAAAACGGAAAATCACATTGGTCAAAAAACAGAAATCACAAAACAGAAAGAAAATTTCGAAATTATCGTTTGAGCTAATTACTCCATCCAATGATATACTTTTTCCGAATAGAAATTCTTTTGCTTAAAGATTACAGCCATAGCCGCAGTGCTGCGAGACTTTCTGTGGAAAATAAATGCATTGGCTCTTCAAGAGTTGGAGCCGGTGGGATAAAAAGAATGGCTTACAAATGATAGATTTTGCCATTCATAAAGGATAAAGGACGGCGTTATTCAATCTCTTTTGGAATGCGCCACGATTCTACTTCTACGGGATATCGTGGAGGCCAATTGAATGCGTATTTGGCCATACAATGACTTGCGGTGGCCAGCCGATGAACAAGTCAGCGCTTTATCCTTCCCAGACAAGTCTGGTACCAGTTCACCGACCCCGGAGGGATGGAAGGCTTGGTTGGCCTGGGCGGGAAATCCGAATCAGGAACCTGGTATCGGGTGCAGGCGACAGCCGGCGCCTCCTGCGACTGCGCTCCACGCGCCCACCAATCATATTCAGATTAAAATATAAACAAAATCCTGGTAGAGTGCAACATTCACGTGTCAATAACAATTCGCTGAATTAATGGTCCCATAAGGGAAAAATTGGCCTCTTCGAGTACTGGACATGCTGAAGGTTCACTGAGCACTGTTTGCAACCCAATTCCGCCCAGATTGAGATTTTCTCGCACGGGTGGTGACAGTATGGCGGTGTGGTTGAATTCATCAAGTCTTTTCTTCTCGAAAGTGTTCTGTCCAGAATCGAGCGGCGATATCTCGCTTACACATCGGACTGAATAGAAAAGTGCCATATTCAAAAACTGCTCTAGGGCACGACTTGATCTTGGCCTGTTCGATTATCTTTCTTTCCATATCCCCTTCCTTCTGATCCTACAATTTTCGGAAAAAAGCTCCTCACTTCGACCTCCATTAATGATCGCTGCTCAAGGGTAAGCCTTCAAGGTGACGGTCACGTAAACATGTTGGCTGGTAAACTGCACAAAAATTGAGCAGTATCGGTCATACAGCTGTTGTCTTTAGGTCAGAATTGCTTTCCCGAAAGAATGAAAATGTTGGAGGGAGTGTGAGCTTCACAGCAATTAACATTATTGAGCGCAGAGCCACTTTAGACAGAATCCATTTTGGGCCAGAACTGACCGCTTGATGTGGGAATCGTGTGAACATGTTGGATGACAAGAGAATCGTCCGATCGATGCCGACCGATGATTATCGTTATCGTATAGTTATCGTTATCGTTCATTTATTTATTTATTATTTATTTATACACTACAAATAAATAAATAAATAGTGTATAAATATTTATTTATTTATACACTATTTATTTATTTATTTATTTATACACTACATTTATGCCGATCCTTTCCAGAATCTAACAATGTTATCGTTACATCAATCGCTTGTGACATGGAAATTCCGTGAACTATTATACTTTTATCCTAAGTGTGTCTCAATCTGTCTTCTAATCGATAAAATCAACAAATTGACGAGCAGCGAAGAATGCCAAAGGATGAATCTGGTGCAGTAGCTGATTTTCTTCAATGAGTTGCTAGGTGAACAAGGAGAGAAGGAGGTAATCGACGATGTCCTACTGGATCAAGCGGAGAACGGAGTATGCAACACCGAGACATCAGAAGAATGCCGGCGCTGAGGAATTGTGTGTGACGATTCGTGCAGAGATAGAAATGGGCCTCTCCTGGTGGTCCTCTAGATATAAGTATGTGTTCACTTAGGGCGCAAGAAATCTGTCTGAAGTCGAGGTGTCATGCTTTTTCAAAAACACGATATTGTTACTTTTGAGATGTACCAGCAAGACGTGATGCCAAAGACCATATCGGAAATCATATACCATGAAAAGATGGAGACCTTGATTATTTGATTTCTATCGCCACAATTCACAACAAAGTAGCAGTGTATGGAGCGTAAAAGTCGATGTCAACTACTACCATGCATAAACAGTCAACAACTTTTGTGAAAAAGCAAAAATCATGAATTATATTCATCATCAATCATCATCAACCCATCATTGTAGAATGTGAGAGCTTCCTGATTCTAAAGGAGACAGTGAGACTATAGCCGATAGTGAGAAGGTAGACGAGGCTGCAAAAATGCAAAGCCTTCTATCCCCACCATCTTACCATTACTAGACTTGTCTGAGAAAGATTGGACAATTACCTGCATATAGGATGAGTAACGAAAATTGTAAACAGCAAATGACAACGGTTTTCATACTTATCCGTTATTATTTTTGCTTAAACGCAAACTGTGCTTAATTTCTTTGACCATTACCCACCCTTTCCTTCCGATAATTTTGCAGAGAAAAGCTGAACAAAACACATGCGGTCAAACAGCGCCGGTGGTGTACGGCGAAGATCGCTGCCCGGAAAGCAGAAGATGCGGGTTCGAGTCCCGCCTGGCGCAAGAGTATTGATCGCAACAAAACATCCTGTAACAACATATGGCTGAATAAAACACTCTGAAAAAAGTATATTCCTTATTGGTAGTTCTTTATAGCGAGTGATCTTTTTCAGATAAGGAGACGATGGAAGTCTGGGCGAATGGCAATAAGATCGACACTGCCGTGAGTTGTAATAATTTTTCTGACTTAATTATTAATGGCATAGAGTTTCCCTGTTGAAGGGAGAATTCGTCGCGGATGGCACGGAAACTCACTTCGAGGTTGGCAGACACGTGTGCAAGATTCGAGCGACGAGCAGTGGTCGGAAGAAGACTGGCGTTGTGCACGAACTGTATGTCGACGGCCAGCCTATACCGCAGATGACGTTTGCGAAGACACGGTGATATTGAAGAAAAGACGAATCCTGCAGAACTGTTCATAGATGCATGTTCAGGGCCTTTTCGCAACGTCTGAACTAGAGGCGAACCTTGCAACAACGTAACTTTTCTGCTGTTCTATTAGCGTTTCATTTTTCGATCTCATTTTTCATCACATTTGCCCCAGAACTTCGCACATTCTGTATATTCTACAAATGTACTCTAATCTTGTGTGAAACTGTATAAAAGTATCGTTCAAGTCCTTTCTCCACAAGTCTTCAGCAGCACCACAGTGATCATTCGTCTCTCAATCTGCATTGTCAGACGCACCGCTGATCTCAAGTCGGTGTCTCATTTCTCTCGAACAAATGGTAATTATTTTTGCTCCTAAAAAATGAACGTGAACGCACATCAAGCTTTTTTGAGTACTGCTTTAAAGGCTGAATGGCTTTGAGCGCGTTACGTTACCTCTGTTGACTACTGCAACTTTACAATCCTCCACATTGCCCATACTTATGTTCGCTATTTGTGCTCAACAAACTTGTGGAGTGAGGGTGTTGATGTTTCTTCTTGTCTTAGTAGTCTTTATCTCAAAATAGCCTTCCTGCAGGAAAGAATGAAAACAGTAACGTTATTTTGACAGGGATACACAAAGCACACCAGAAAAGAAAATTCATTATGAACAAGTACAGAACTGAACAGACGCAGACTGAAGCTTAAAATACTATTAATATAATGAAAATGAAAATGAAGGGTTGCGGAGATCAATGACAGATAAACACAATTTTTGTTTTCTTTTTTATTAAATACATTTTCTTGTGCTCGAGCAATCAAGTTTGAATAATTAAACAGTTACTTGATTTCTGTTGAAAGTAGAAAGCTACCTTCGTCTTGTCGTTGCTGAAGATGTTTGTGAAGATAATATGTGAGACTTTCCTTGAAACAGCCATTCTTATTGAATGAGTAGAACGCCTCGAGTACAGATCGGCAGCCTGTGCATCCCCAGAGCTTTCCAATAAATCTTTGTTTTCTTCCCTGCGGATTTTAGTTTTGGCCTTCTAGTATGAGATGATATTGTATTTACCTTTCTTGGCATCGGTTGACAGAGGTGACCGTAAGGAATGCAGCAGAAGTAGCAGACTGAAACTTAAAATACTATTAATATAATGAAAATGAAAATAAAGGGTTGCGGAGATCAATGACAGATAAACACAATTTTTATTTTCTTTTTTATTAAATACATTTTCTTGTGCTCGAGCAATCAAGTTCGAATAATTAAACAGTTACTTAATTTCTGTTGAAAGTAGAAAGGTAGCTACCTTCGTCTTGTCGTTGCTGACGATGTTAAATTCTAATACACAAGCCTATTCCACCTCTTTCATAAACATTTCATTGCTCTTATAGTTGCTGTTCTGGGAACTGGAGGAAAGTGAAAATTTGAAAAGGTAAGTCAAGCGGAAACCACATGAGGTAAGAAAAGCTTCTGATTGTTCCGTTTTTTATTTTTCATTTCCCCCGTTCAGCCTTTAGACTATGAACCGACGCTTTTCTGGAACGTGTTGTGACGACAGGCAAGAGTGTTTTCAGAGCAGAGCATTAAAATGCAATAGCCATTAAAAAGATGGGAAAGGTCAGCGAGAGCAAAATGGATGAATGTCTATCACGCCTTGCAAAGCCGTTACTTCCTGAAGTAAATTGACATCCTTTACTGTAGAAGGACGAGGGGGATGGACAAGGAAACTCCAACAGCTTGCCAACTCAGCGTGGCGGCATGTAGCGTTTTAATAACCTTCGGGTATCTTGGATTTCGACTCCCAGGTTTACAACTTTGAACTTTATTGAAGCCGTGTCTTTGCGAGCTCCTTGTAGAATTCGCTTACAAGACGAGGGTTTCAGGTGCATCTTCACCTTGGCGCGTTTTGGAGTGCATTCAAGTGTGCTCCTGATGTGCCTTTTCGCTTTCTTCAGATACACCCAATACACATTTCAAGCGCATATATCCCTTCAAAGATGATTGTGGTAGCGCATATGTTCACCCAAAAAAGAAAGCGTCTAGTTTGAAAGCCTCTATCTTTAAAGCTTGAGCGCGTGTAGCGCAGTCGGAGGAGGCGCCGACTGCCGCCCGTTCCTGGTTCGGATTTCCCGCCGAGGCCAACCAAGCCTTCCATCCCTCCGGGGTCGGTGAATTGGTAAAAGACTAGTCTGGGAAGGATAAAGCACTGACTTGTTCATCGGCTGGCCACCGCAAGTCATTGTATGGCCAAATACGCAGTCAAATCGCCTTCACGACATCCCGTAGAAGTAGAATGCGTGGCGCATCCCAAAAGGGTTTTGAGTAGCGCCGTCCTTTATCCTTTATTCATCCTTTATTATCTTTGAAGCTTACCACAGAGCAAAACTGAACAAATCCTTGCATTTGAGAGTAGTTGTGAGAACGTTACAAAGCATTTGATAACAATGGAGCAGCTGGTTTGTTGTGTTTTGCCGCTGGTGTTTAATTCAAAAGTCTGTTTTTAAGAAAAGGTCATCCAGAATTTTCTAGTACTTGACATTAGAAAACCCTGGAAACTGCTGCGCACAATTTTTGTGGTCCTCGACCGACAGTGGTTGCGATGCAAATACGGTGCGCTGCGCTACCACGCCCTATCCATTTTTTGTAAAACACAGGAATACAATATTCAAATAATCCCCAAGTTTTCTTTTCGCGAAACATCGGCATTTTCTTAGTGTGTCAATAGCTCTGTGCCGAACGGGTTTGTAAGGTGGATCAATTTATCGAGCGGCCTAATGTTTCGACCTGTTAGTCGTCTTCAGAGACCTGCTACGACACTCCTGTCTAGAGAGGGCGACTCGCTAGGGAATAGCCAGAATGTTCCATGTCCGACCGTCGCTGAATCTTGGCATACTTTTAAACTGGAATGCTTTGACCTCGAGACCAAGATTGATATAACATTTTTATCCGGCTAACGTTTCGGCGCAACCGCCTTCGCCAAAGCCTGGAAAAACAAGCGAACTTAGAGAGGTTGTTCGTCCAAGCACTACCTCCAAGTCACAGAGGTCTAAAAAGATAGAGATGGAACGAGACAGAACAGAAGTGGCGCAGTCCCAGCTAACCTTAAGATTGAAGCCGAGAGGCTGTCACGTCACCCTCGAATGGAGGCAGATTGTGCGAGTGAGACTCTCTCCTTCCAGTCATCTCTTCAGCGACCATCCCTCTGTCACTATCTGGCGCTAGACCGCAAAGATCAGCAAAAGGAGCGAAGCTCCTGAGTTACCATCACGTGTTCCTCTCTCCTATTCATTAAGGGGCTCCCTGCGGCAATCCACAGCGCTTCAAGGGTCTTGCGTACTGTGATGTCGGCCTCGCGCGCTAGTACTGCCACCGCTACACCAAACATTGCGCCAGCATGACTTCGCAGCCTGTGTTCCCCTCAGTGTCGAATGCTTGTACGCAGTACGCAAAACTCTTGAAGCGCTGTGAATTGCCGCAAGGAACCTCGTAATGAATAAGAGAGAGGCGCGTGATGGTAACTCAGGAGCTCGCCCCTTTTGCTGATCTTTGCGGTCTAACGCCAGATAGTGATAGAGGAATGGTCGCTCAAGAGATGACTAGAAGGGGAGAGTCTCACTCGCCCGATCTGCCTCCATCCGAGGGTGACGTAACAGCCTCTCGGCTGCAATCTTAAGGTTAGTTGGCTCTGCGCCACTTCTGTTCTGTCTCGTTCCATCTCTATCTTCTTAGACCTCTGTGACTTGAAGGATGAAGGTCCTTGGACGAACAACCTCTCTAAGTTTCCTTGTTTTTCCAGGCTCTGACGAAGGCGGTTGTGCCGAAACGTTAGCCGGATATATCAATCTTGGTCTCGAGGACAAAGCAATTCTACGACTCCAGTTTGAAATAACCAGAATGCTCTGTCGGATCTGGACCCATATAAATGACCATCACTGCTAGATTCTCCTGTATCACCAACAATGCCCTACACTTATATTTTTAGCCTAAAGCAGCTAGTATAAATGGTATCTACTGCTACAGGATGTTTTGTTGCGACAGGAACTTTCGCACCTTGTGCCTGTACCCTCTGCTTTACAGACAGGAACAGCAGCAATGCCGTCTGATCAAACGCAACACCATATTATGGGAGAGTGTTGGCAAGCAATTTGCAACAAAGATATCGCGGAGCCATTTAACAGCGGTGACGGTGTAGTGGGCTAAAATCGCAGGCGGGGAGTGCAGATTTGGATTCCTTCAATCGCGTTATAACGAGAGGGAAGTGTATTAGTCTTTGCGTTTTTGAAACACCTAGGATGAGCTCTGTCACATCCTAGGTGGACGGTTGGAATTAACCAACAGTCCTACTTGCTTCTTGAGTTTGATTGTCAGCAAAAACAAAGCATTAGGGCGCGGAGTTAAGTGAAATTGAGAGAAGAGGGTTGGAAAGAAGTGATAAAAGACGGTTGTTTGCTACAAGTGATATGCCGAATGAAGGAAGAAATATCACTCATGCTATAATTATAGAATACTCGTTCATTGATCGTTTTTTTAAAGCCTTTAAAAATGTTAGACTAAGCCTAAATATGCTATTAATTTCCCCATCTGTCATATACGTACAAGACAACCAATGATAGTCTCGGAAATATTTTTTTAACCAAACTCCCGTTAGGCTTTTCTCTAAACACTATATCTATATATCTATATCTATCTAACGGTTTTTGTTAGTCTACGTTTGTGAAAGCTCGTAGAATGTGCCTCTTGCGCAGTTGTAGCGATCGCGTGCTCTTGCCTGCATCCCCCCCCCTCCCCGCCAAATAAGCTTGAGTCGTATCTAAGCCACCAAGGCTCTCGACCGACCTAGGATGCGTTCCTTAGCAGACTGAACTAGTATGGATATCACCCTGACTTCTTCTTCCGCTGTCATTGATTGTCTAAGGGCCTCTACAGAGTCTCGCGGCAGCACCCCGAGAACTCGTCCATATCGCTCCCACCGCAGTGGGACCCACGTCGCCACTGTGGTGAAAGCTGCGGGGCGGACGAGTTGTCGCGGAGCCGCCGCACGCAAAGGCCCACGAGGGCTGCTGCAGTTCACGGCGGCTCTCATCCGCAGTGCCAGGAGCTGCGAGTGAGACCCGCCAGGGGCGTAATAGATTGGTGTTGATTGTGATTCATCTGTTTGTAAACATTTTTGAACGAATCTACATGCTCGGAATATAATAGGTTGGTGCATAATTTCTGTCCATAAAGAAGCTTGACAACCAACAATGTAATCACCGTTAGTGTCGACAAATGGAGGCGTATGGAATCCTGCACTCAAAACGGCAAAAAACGAAAAAAAACCTTAGCACGTTATTGGGTAACCTAATTACACTGCAACTCTTCGTGGCCTTCCGGCCACATGTTAGCCATGTGAGGTTTAAGGAAAAACCCTTACACAGAAATGCAACAAGAAAGCAGACTGTTCTTTTTAGTATGAGCTATAACTGCACTGGATAGACCTTCCGGACTCAACAGAGCATCGGAGGGAATGCTGTCACTCACAAGGGCTACTACATTATCTTTCAGCTGCTTGTCAACCGAAGAACTTTTGGTGGAGGTAGAACGACAAAAGTGAGAGCAAGCGCAAAATGCAACAGAACTGTTGAGTTACAAGGAGTGTTCTCTTAGATTTCGGAACTTACATTCAAGAACTCCTAACTTAGCTTAGAAAACGCTTCTTCACGAAACAAAAAGCGTTCTGCTTACTACATCTCTGACATTGTGAGGTCGCAACTGCCGGCAAAGTACACGGTATTGCGCACAGTAACCCGCGGCGCCGCACTACCGCCGTTGTCATTGCGGAGCCGCGGCACCCGCAACACTCTGCTGCCGGCCTAAGGTAAATACGTCTTTAGTAGCCCGCAACCAGTTTATCACGACGATATCCGGTAGATCAGAGTGCGTTTCATAACACGCAGAGAGGTTGATTAATGTTGATCTTTATCCTTAATCATGGTATTGATGAAAAATTCGTAGACGAGTTTATACCACTTTGCGTCGGACTGTACTCTTCTCAAAACAAGCACAACGTCCTTAATATCGAACTGAACATATTCCAAATCAAAACATTCGTTTTATAGGCTAAATCGGAGTCTTTGTAGACAGCTTTAAATAATAATGTTTTGTCAGAGGAAAAATTGGTATGACTTTCTTTGAAAATTTATAATTCAACTGCCCGAAAAAAGGGAACAGATAATTTAATATAACAGATGATTATAACAGTTGAACAAATGATTTTTGCTATTTATAGATGTTATTTATTTAATACCTTGAATGGATGATCGATAAAGATATGCGTCAGTCAGCCCTTTTGCTGGATTCGCCGCGCATTCTACATCTGCGCTATATCGGGGAAACAATTAAAATGTGCATATAACAGATGATTATAACAGTTGAATAGATGATTTTTGTTATTTATAGATGCTATTTATTTAACACATATTCACACGATGACTACCGGTCGCGAGCAGATGGAGAACTCATTGCTTCATCTTTCCCGAACAGTTCTGTTGCCAGTACGCTAATCCCGGATGAATAGAATAGAAGGTTTGGTTGATTCAGGCGCGAAACCCAAACAAAGGACCACAAACCGCAACTTCTGGTGCACACGACAGCCGAAGCCCCTTCGACTACGCTACCCTCCGATTCAGTGAGTAAAGGTGCCACTCTAACGCTCCTATCCTATTCTGTTCTATTCTATTCTATTCTGGTGGTATCAGCAATAACGAGCTAGGCCCAACACCTTGAAGAGCTGTTTTTGAAAGCCATTTGTGAGGTAATAAGCACACTAAAGAGAAACGGCGTTTTTTCCCCGTGTAAAACATTTGCTGCATTCGTACATTCGCTGAACTTTTTGTTCGTCGTTTTCTGTTGTCCACCTCGCAGTCCCTTTCATAGGCACTCAAAGAAGTCCATTATCTATTCAACAGCCGCGCTGACCACTTGACTGCAAGAGATGAAGTCAACTACACGGAACAAAGACCTACAACAATAAGACCTATGCTGCTGTAGCAAGTTTACCCTTGTAGAGTGATATTTATTACCGACGCTGTATTGTACTGTATTGTATTCAATGACTTAGACAAAATCTATGAAGAATACAACAAATCATACCAAACGCGCAGAAAATGTGAACTAAGCCACAACATGAAGATGACCTGAAGAAAGATATAAAATTAAACTGCATCGAATAGCAGCAAAAAAATCGCGTAAAGAACAAACAAAACCAAACAAGTCCTTATCAGGAATCTTCTGAGTATACCAGCTTATCTGACTCTAAAGCTGTATTCTGGCAAGAAAGCACTGAACTTAGTAGCCCTCTCTCTTGTTCTGGACCATAATTAGGTTTGAAATTATTCTTTACATAGAGATGCTTTTCTGGTTAAGATCATGAAGTTCATAAGAAGCTCGCTCCTTTGTCTTTTACAACCCAGCCGTAAGCTCTGCAAAGCGTACTAATGGCATCTATACACACCATTAGCTATAAACTGATAACCCAGTCTAGAACATTTCGCGAGTGTTAAATTTATTCTGAACACCCTCCAACATAGCTATGTCCTTCTTTTCGCAGGTAAAGACAGACGTAAAGTTTCAACTAATGGTCTCACATTGCTCTTGTAGACATTACAACCTTACGAGGTAATATTAGGTCATCCAATAGGTAATGTCGTTTTTTCAACCTTAACTTCAATTGAACAAGTTTTCAAGAAAACTTTATTTCGACCAACAATGTAATCACCATCATTATCAACAACCTTTTTCCATCTTAAGAGCAAATCTTCAATACCTGAGCAATAAAACTGTTGTGGTTTTTGAGCAAAATGTGTGGACATAGCATTTTGAATATCCTCCAAACTTTAAAATTTCTTGCCACTAAGGAAGTGCTGTAGAGACCGGAATAAGTGGTACTCCGAAGATCAGAAAAATGTGGTGGTTGAGGCAGAACCTCCCATCCTAATTTGTTGATTTTCTACAGCATCTGTTTTGCACAGTGCCATCTTGCATTGTCGTGATGGAGAATTACGCCATTTCTGTTGACGATCGCCAGATACTTTTCCAGTAAAGCTTGGTTCACTCGATCCAATTGCTCACGATAAAGGTCTGCGTCAACGGTCTGTCCAGAGTTAGGCACTTCGAAGTGGACAATTCCACGGATATTCTACCAAACACAGAGGAGTGCCATTCTGAGATGAATAATCGTCTTCGCAGTACTTCTTGGTTGTTCATTTTTGGAAGCCATTGCTTTTTGCGCTTCGGATTATCGTACAATATCCATTTTTCGTCTCCTGGGATCAGTCGATCAAAAAACGGGTCTGTACGGTGTCCTTGAAGCAGTCTGTTGCAAAGCGTCGATCGGTTGGCACTGGTCTCGGCGGATAAATCGAGCGGTACCGAAACACCTGCTCTGCATACCTTACCAATTTGGCATAGATGGAAACATGGTTGATTTAGGTCCGTTGAGAGTACTCGAAAGTTCCTGCACGGTGTGACAAGGATTACCTCCAGTTCTGCCATCAGCACGTCGTTGTCAAATGTTACGGGCCTTCCTGATCGGGAAGATCAGATAGGTCCAAGTTACTGGATTTAAACTTGGAAAACCATCGCTGGCATTTGCGAACGTCAAATACATGTGAATATACATTGCAGATATTTTTGGTAGCAACCAGTGCGTTACTACCCTCCCAAAATTCGAACAGCATGCAATGCCGAATATGCTCCTCTGAGATTTGCCAGACCATTTCACCTGAACTCGCAAGCTATCAATTCAAAGAATGATAGATTCGAAAAGAGCAAGTCTCATTTACCTTAGAATCACTTTAGTACACCTTCGAAATACACAAATCTGCCAACAAATAATAAGCTAAAACCGTAGTGCACAAAAAACGACATTATTTATTGGATGACCCAATACTTACATAACAATTCCAAACAACCTTACGAGGCAATATTTACATAACAATTTTCGGGGAAAGTTACGCTTTACAGAAGAGCAAGGTCTCTCTTTCTGATTGGATTAGACACTGAGGTACTGCTGCTTAAAAGGGCCCTAACATAAGTTTAATCTGCATGAAGGATTGCAAACGAATCTTTAAGTAGGTTTTAAGAAGCTTGAATAATTGGAATCAGAGCGATAAAATCTAAGCCAACCAACCTCCGTTTGTTCTTAATAACTTTGCGCAGAGGGACAAACAACTCGATCATGTGATGCAAAATCGCCAAAAATGCTCAAATTTTTCATCCACGGAGGACGCATTTCTATCGATTCTAAACTAATGTGTATCACTTGAAAGACCTTCGGAGTTAGTAGTGGAGCCAAGGCAGAATGATCACTTCCGCCAACAGGTGTTAGATTAACGCCATCAGTGAGCAAGATTTTTAGGAATGGGGAGCTGAGGGTTAGTTGCATCACAAGCCGAGGTTATGTTAGCAAAAGCTATTATAAAAATCATATGATGTACCGTGTAGAGAAATGGGACGATGCCAGTCTATAACGAGCAAATTGAAACCTAGGACTATTGTCGAATTCTTAGGTTAAGAAAAATCACCACGTTGTGAAGTAAATTGGAATTGCGAGTAGTGCAGCTCGACTTGCAATATATAATAGTAAATCTGACAGTATTAAGAGTAAACGTCACATCCATAATTAAGACCCCATACCCATCCCTTACCGAATGCTTAAAAACTTTCCGAAAATTAGCGGTATTTTCAAGCAGGACAGAAAGGTCAGCTCCATCTCAGTTTTTTAAATAAGCGCGTTCACTTCGAGAAAACGAATACCAGAAACTAGCAGTCTCTAGGATAGGTGCCACACTATTTTTTGAGCTAAGCCAAGGCTCCGGTGCGAGAACATATCACAGTTTTTATGAATTATTGTTGATGCTAAGATGTTGCTATTTTTTTAAAGACATGATATCGGTAAACATGCAGTTTATTCCACTTCTACAATGAGGAAGTAAAGTTCAGAAGTCTTCCGACAGCGAATATTGCGGAACATTTTGTGGATCGGCGGAAAGATCGGGTACATGAGAGGCCTGATCAATTATGGTGACTAAGCCAGAAACATTTGGCAACCTAGGACTGGAATTACGCTCAAGACGTTGTCGTTCCAAATCGTTTGAAAGCGAGAGGAGGAGAATGTACCAGATGGGTCACCGCGCCGGTTGCTGAACCACAAGAGTATTGACAGCGGAGGCCAGTGCGCAGGATTTTGAACGGAATGGGGTGCAACCATTCGATTGTGGCAAAGTAAATAAGTAGCGGGCAAGATGGGGCAGTGCTCTTCTTCTATCATTGCATGCTGCCAGTATTGCTACTATTTCGTGCTGAATAAATCTTCCATCTTAGACGTGCCCGTGGCGCACTCGGTTTGCCGGTTGGTGAATGCTGAGTTTCGGAAGGCTGTGGTCGCTCAGGAACAACTGCTCGCCGAATCACAGAACGTGACGCCACGCGGTTAATGAACACAAATACGAAGGCCGAAACCGCAGATCCGAAACCTCAAACTTGGGTAATTAAACCTTTATTAGTAAACTAACATAACATAGCAACGGTACGAATAACAATAAACCAGTGAAGCACAAGATCGGGGACATTGATGAGTATCACAACTAATTACTACGTCCTGACGTCTCACATGAATCGACCACGTTAGCTACGATTGACGTTCACTAATCCGCCGAGACTCTTATACATGACATACACTTGCTTCCCCTTAGTACTTAGCCAGTTCTGCAACTTGCTCCCTCTTGGCGAATGAATTGGTACCTTAACACGCTTCCCTAATATGGCTCCCCTGACTGAGATGACGCTGAATGAGATCCTAGCGCTTCCTAACCTTACTACCAGCCAAGAGCCCCAAGGAGAAATCCGATGTGATCGAATGGCTACACAAGAAAAAGAAGAGAAGAGAAGACCGTCTCACAGTCGACGACGGTTGGCCACTGGGCGCACTCCCTCCCATCGACACTCGCTTCCCGCCACGGCAGCACGGTACCTTAACGACTATCGATGTATCACGTTTGTTGTCGACCGATTGCCGGTAGGTCACGCCCTACTTGGTCACGCGAAGGGCTCAAAGAAGCGAAATGAAGGGTTCGAAAGGGTCGGCTTTGCCGACACTGAGTAACCATCCGGTAGTAGAAAAATGTTGTTGCAGAAGAATGAAGCACGAGGCGCGTTTAGCAGCATAATCTTTATGTTGGGAGCGGGGAAACACAATTTTCCCGAACCTATGACCAGACCGTTGGCTTTCCTATGCGATGTACCGAACAAGGAAGGCACTCATCATCTGAATGACCAAGAAGATAACTTAAGAACGACTGTGGATAACCCTATCAGTAGCGGAAAATGATGAGAGATCAGAAAACATATACGAAAAGATGAAAATCAGAGAGAATCCATTAATAGCACCAATAGGAGGATGATCATTGGAATTTGATGACAAACTATTATAAGCAGCCCCTAGACTGGTATTTTTGCATTCTACCAACTGCCCTAGCCTAGCGTTCTCTACCTTCAGCTGAGCGTTTTCTTCTGAAAATTTGAATTTAGCAAATATACTACATAAAGCATTTAGCCGAACGCTCTCGTGTCTTCAGGGCGCTTTCCTCCTTCGCTTGGGCCACTCTGCGCGGCACAAGGGAACCAGCTACAACAGCTGCTAAAGTGCTAGAAGGTAACATTAGCGTGTTTTGATTGTCTGGAATGATTCTGGAATGATTTCTCTGTTCAAAAACTGCTGCGAGTGGGTCACCCAAAAATTCGAGCAAAATTTCCAACTTCCTCTAATGACACACAGAACTTCGGAAAGCACCGTCCTAGCTTGAGAGGGTTGTTTGCAAATGTTAGTAGGGCATCATATCAGAGGCAATCAACGTCAGTGTTCTCACTATGCTAACTTCTGCCTTCTGCATTAGTACAGACTGTTCCTCAACTTTCTGTTCAACGTTTTCGGCGTGCCGCTCTCGCAATCCTTTTCATACCCATTCAAAGGAGCACATTAGCCATTCAGTGGCCGCTCTGACCACATGGCTGCAAGAAAAAAGAAGCCGCCAGCTACACGGAAGAAAAACCGCGAACTACGAGGCGCTTATGCCAACATAGCTGTCCTGGCATTGCGCAATGAAATTCAACGACACTTGTGTGCGGTGAAGGTGAAGAGATGACAACATGCTCTCAACAACTGGCTTATGATAGTACAATGTTGAAAGAAAAAGGTGAGTATTAGTCTGTTTTGTGGGGATATACCGTACCTCCTTTCCCTCCCCTTTTTTATTCCTTACTTCAGATCCATATGCTCATAAGTCCGCGGTTCCGTGACCGCCTAGGTCAATGAAAAGCAAATTCTGTCAGCCTCGGTTAGTGTTTTCCTCCAAGTTTCTTGGTTCGGGTTCTCGCCCAGGCCAACCAAGACTTCCATATCTCTGGTATCGACGAGTATGCATCAGACTTGTCTGTAAAGTACAAAACACCGACTTGTGCACTTATAACCTTGCATGTCCTAGCATATTCAAAATACGCGCATTTAAGCTGCCTACATGACACCCGCAGAAAGTAATTGCCGAAAGAACGTCGTAACTCAGAATGTCATAACTTGGCTCATGCACAAATTTGTTAAGCAAAATAAAAGCTGTTGGTTTCAACTCAGCTTTCCCATCGATTCTGAAGGGCGTATCTTTTTACAGCAAAAGTCTGGAATTCTCAGAGGAGGGTTTCAAGGTGATCCAGATTATGAAAGTGGCTACTGTGGCAGGTTTGTATCGAAAGCTCGGAAAAAGTGGTGATCAGTTGGGGAGAGGTCTGGAAAATAGAGAAGATGAGGGAGAACTTCGATGCCAGGTGCGTTCGTTTTCGGCAGGTGATTTTCGAGAGGCCGAGCGCTGTCCTAAAGCAAGACGGCATCTCTTCACCACCACACCATTCGCAACTTTTTAAACACAACTTCTAAATCACAACGTTACTGAGACTGCTTCATCTGGTTGTAAGATGCTGTAGTCGATCATACCTTCGCAGCACCATCAGGCTGTTAACATAGCCTTTTTAGGGTTATAAAATTATGATCGTGTGGAAGACTTATAAACCCAAACGTACCCTCGCTGGCTGTTATCATAGAAGACTCATGTCTCACCCGATGGTATCAAGTAATCTAAGAACGGATCCTTTTCAGGCGAACAAGAATGTTAGAACAGATGCTGAAGGGAGTCAGACAATGCGCATCCGCCAAGCCATGGGTTGACCACTTCTGCTGTTTTTTTCCCATGCCCATTGAGACCGGATATCTCGATTCCGTAGCGGGTCGAACATCCAATCTGCTGCTATCTACGGATATTTGTCCAACTTTGATTGTCGTCTGCTCTTAGATCTTATTCGTCAAGCGATATCTCCCAGCAGGTTTGTCTTCGGGATTTAAATCTTCAGAAGAACAGCATTCGAAACAATACCCCACAATACGATTAAAGGGCGATTCCAGGTGGAACGCGATCGCACAACTACGAGTTGCCTCAGGTTCAGAACGCAGCTTGAATATGTAGAGCATAAGCACTCTAAAGTCGCGTCAGTTCAGTCGGTTCACCTTTTTCAAAAGTCTTTAATAACCTTCAGACTGAAGGCGAAAAAACAGATTGGACGAAAACTTCTGAAGGTTTTTATGCAACCGCTTTTCGTTGTTTATTACTGAATCAAAATTTTAATTACTTCGAATTTTCATAAAACGCCTTACTTTTCGCTGTATCTGACGGAATAATTTGTTTCACCTATGCTTAATAATTGTGTATCTTCGAAGACTTACTGAAGTATGTTAAAACAGCAATTTCGAACGATGTTCTATCTCAACTTCAAACAGGGCCAATCCGCTGTTGAAGCAGCCCAGCAAGTTAACCATGAGTGACCATGAGTGCCGAATACTGTTGGAGAAAGAACCGGGCGGTACTGGTCCGAAAAATTTGATCCTGAAGATTTCAACCCCTATACCCGTTGTACGGATAGAGGGAGCGGTAGGGATAACGAAATGTTAGAGGAGTAACGCGATTCTACTTCTACACGCAATTCTGGATGGTTCAGTGGTTAATCATTTATATATACCATTTCAGATGAAATTCAATGTTTTCAACTCAAATTTAACGTTTTTCAAATCAAGTTCAACGTTTTTCAAAACAAGTTCAACGTTTTTCGAATCAAATTCAACTTTTTCGAGCCAAATTCAGCGGCTTTCGAGTCAAGCTTAACGTCTTCTTTGCAAGTTGCACATTTCAACGTTTACTCCTTTCAGCATGTCAAGAAAGGCTTTCCAACGAAATTAAGAATTATTTAGCATCCTCTAGAACTACTAGAAAATTAGAACTGTTTTTTAAAGGAATAAATTTAGAACTGAAGGCTGTCCAACATAAAAAGGATGAAAATTAGATTAGAGATTCTAGTATAACTAATTTTTAAGGAAGAAAATTAAAACTGAAGACTATCCAACAGAAAAAAGGCTATTCAACGAAATTAAAACTGTTTTGCCTTTTATACTATTATTAGTGCTATCAGGAATTAGGATGATTTTTTAAGGAAAAAAATTTGAACAATTTCGAATTCTCAGCTTTATATTTCGCCTTTTCGTTTGTACAAGTTGATAATGCTTCGGGCAGTGTTCTCATTAACACCATCAATCTGAGCAGCTTCGTGTGTGGTCCTTCCAATGACAAGAAAAAGTGGAGGGATCCGTTTATATGGTGCGGGAAAAGATTTCAGAAGAACGTTGAATATGATTTGAAAAACTTTGACTTTGCTTTGAAGAACGTTGAATTTGATTTGAAAAACGTTGAATTTCAACTGAAAATGCATATAATGAGCAGGAAAGGGGATAGGACCATTCGTCACAACCGCTTAGGACAAGTCTGGCGTACGCCGCTATCTTCTCTCATAGTGACCTGTTCCGCCCATCTGAGGCCTCTTCTGGTAGAGGCATCGTCGTCGTCGACGATACCCCCGAAGCGGCATTCACAGCAGTCCAGGAAGACGGTTAGAAGGCCATCGTGGCAGCAAATCCATCGCGAACAGTCTTTGATGGTGCGAAAGGACTAGAAGTCAGAAAAACTGCCGTTACAGATGGTTTGAAACACCTCAGAAAGGCGAAGAAGCTTGAAAGTTGTGTGCCTCAGGATCTCAGTGTCCGCGGCTGGCGTGATTCACTACAACTTCCTGGAACCAGGCCGTACCATCAGAACGGAGTGCTATTGTGGCGAAATCGATGTGATGTACCGAAAATTGCGTGAGCTGCGGCCGGCACTGGTCAACAGAAGAGGTCCATTCTTCTACAAAACAATTTCGCTCTCAACTTTCTCAAATCACCATTTGAAAACTAACGAACTAGAAGTTCAAGTTCTGCCTCACCCGCCAAACTCACCAGACCTTGCGCCAGCAAACTACCACATCTTTAAGCACTTTCAGTACTTCCTCGCTGGTAGAACCTCCGCGAATCCGGACCGCGCAAAATCAGCTTTCTTGATTTTGCAGCATTACTCAGTTTTATTTTGCTGATGGAATTGGTGAAATCGTAGGGCATTGGAGAAAATGTGTGCTGACCAGACTGATGCTTATTTCGACTGAACCAGTGACTATGAATAAAGCTATGATCCTTTGAAGTGGACCAGTCAAAACCGCCAAAACCTTCCGGTCAACCTATAAACGATGTCCGTATGAGATTTTTGAGCTGAGCTGTCTTCCATGCAATTTATCAGCGGGTCACCTGCATAAGGCTGAACCTTTGGTGGATGCGAGATGGGCAAAATAAGGGTCTAGAAATGTATGCACATCACGGGTACTGTATAGAAATCTATGGATTTACTGTTTTATTAGCCAAGGCTCAGCGGAACAAAATGATGTAGTATAGCAAGGGGAATCAGTTTAGCTCGTGATGGAGTTGATCTGTATGTTAAGCCGATGTAGTCTTCAGACATTCATAGCTACGAATTTGTATTCGGACTAGTATGCAGCATCAGAACTACTAGTTATGAGGACGCCCATGTGAATTCCCATGAATACGAAATGTGAGATCCATGACGCGGCCTCTAGATGTCACGGCACGTCTACACCTCGAAGCGATTTCCACATTCCCCTATAAACTTCCAACAGAACTTCCGTTGAGCGGTGAGACCTATGCCACAGCCATCCCCGAACAGTTCATCGAAGTGTTGAAACCCGATGCTCTCCATTCACTACACCGGCTTCAGACTTCTAATTAGTATCAGAAATGGTGCCCAAAATAGCCCGCCAGGCGACAAGTCGGTGCAGGAGCAGCAAACATCGCCGCCTATTGCCATAAACAAGTACGGTGATGACACTCGGGGCCAAGCATCCCCGTGTCGCTTAGCCCGGCTCAACTGAATACATTTGGCGTGGTGGGCGCTAAAAATAGGCCCAGAGGGGTTAAGTGGTCTGAGAGGCACCGCCCACCTTGGACGGGTTGCCACGGCATTTGCCTCGTCGAGCAATGCGAACAAGGTCGAGCTCGCTCTCAACGCTACACGCGAAACGTCAGCGAACAGGTCTCCTCTTCAGTACCTTATTCTATAAAAATGACACATTTGTATTGCTCTAGCATGCATAAAAGCTGATGTGAAAAAGGTGTTTTTCTGAGGTCGAGGCATTTTTCGTGATTTTTTCTAGAATATGTTTCAATTAATTTTTAACTTCAGCATTTCATTAACGATTGCATATAATTTATTAAAAATTGCTTATTTGTGATGATATAGTGGGCCATAAAAACCCGAACAGCTCTTTCTGAGATCAAAGAATTTTTAGTGGTTTTTATTTGGGTTTGTTTAAACTTCATCGACTGTGTACGATGCTCACTTAAAACTGCACACTTTTTCCTTTGAAGCGGGACTCCTTCAAAAATAAAATGATTATTTGGCAAGCAAAATTAGAAGTGTCTTTAGTTTAAGCAGACATGGTATAATGTGGTCAAAAATTTTCTTTTTTGTGTTTTCAGTGTTTTAAGAAAAAATTCCTGCATGGCGTTAGACGCGAAATTCTTCATTCGTGTGACTTCAAGCGAAAATTTTAAGCTCTCATTGCGCTATACGGGAGCATGCGCCGTGCAGTCGCCTCTTTTATCACATTGCCTATTCGACTGATAGTAAAAGCGCTCTTCACACATAGATCCAGAAGCACTATTCTGAATTACAGTAGAAGAAACAAACTAACATAGCCACTAGATAAACAGCACTTCTACTATCAATCAAGTAAACTGCAAAATTTTGGACGAGAGCACGGCTCATTCTCTTCAAACAAGAATTCTTTCCATAAGTTCAATTAAAAATGAATGTAAAACCATTGTCTGACCTATGATCATAAAAATTTTACAAGGTCATTTAAAAGACGTACAAATTTTGCTTAAGAATGGAGGCGTCTTTGTTCAATACCAATTTTTGTAACCTCTGCCTTCGTTAAAGGTGTCTTTTGTGAAGTGTCTCTTTATAAGAAAAAATGTTGCTTTATATTGCAGACCAAGCGGCCATTTTTCATTATGTTATAAAAGCAAATTGTACAACAACACTGGCTCTGCGTTTCCTCATAAAAAGTGCATTTGTTTGCATTGGTCAACAATTATTCCAAGTTTGTTTACTATTTTCCTGAAAGGTGACAAAGTGAAGAATTTATATCTTTTATTCATTTTCAGCAATGATTATTCACGTCACGTCATGTTGATATTGCATTCCAAAACAAGCGCAGGCAGCTACTTTTTAGCTTTTACTTCGTCTTGAAATATCCTACATATGACTCATTAGATAGGAATGTTAACCATCTAAGAAGCGCATGAGATCTCATCCCATTTCTCTACAGTTCGTGAATCTATTAGCTCCTTTTCCTTACGTTCAAGAATGTATCCCTCTCTTTTTAATGAGTTTGAGAAGCGACTGGAGCAAATCCTATTACAAAATATGTAGCGGTACTCACACTCTAACCGTGAGCTGGATTTTTTAAAACATTTTATCCACAGACTTATCTGAAATAGCATATAATGGTTAAATAGCTACGAAATATAGTGATCAAGAAGATTCTGTGAAGGCATAGAATAACCTTAGAGTATGAACGCGGCCCCTGTCTTCATAATTACCTTCAGTAATAAGCGCAGCTGCAAACATTGGGTAGATGGATAATTTATAAATGAATAAAAGAATAAGCGCAAGATCTAACAAGAGCCGAACGGGCCCAGGCAGGATATGTTAGACGCGATCAATCGAAAACGGAATTATCTGACATTGTAAGGACCTCTACCTTTCTGGTAAAGGAAATCTTTCATTTAGCGCTAGCTTCTAATGACATCAGAATCTCGTGCACTATTCTTGACTCGGGCGCGTGTAGCGCAGTCGGAGGAGGCGCGACTGTTGCGTGCACCCGATACCAGGTTCCTGGTTCGCTTTCCGCCCAGGCCAACCAAGCCTTCCATTCCTCCGGTGTCGGTGCATTGGTAGCAGACTTGTCGGGAAGGATAAAGCGCTGACTTGTTCATCGGCTGGCCACCGCAAGTCATTGTATGGCCAAATACGCATCCATGTCGCCTCCACGACATCCCGCAGAAGTAGAATGCGCTGGCTCATCCCAGAAGGGATTGAGTAACGTCGTCCTTTATCCTTATCATTCTTCTTGACACACTGCCGCAGCTTGTCTAACCTTAGTTAGGCTGGTAGACGATATGGTAGCTCCGTCGTAACTACGAATACTTTTCTTGGCGGCGCTCCCGACTATGAACGAAGCCATAGAAAGTAAGATTGGATTACGGAACACAGTCACCACCCTGCTGCTCTTCAGTCTCTGACTCGGATAGGAATTGAGTTGTGCTCGCGTTATATCGGAAGTCATTTTGAACGAAAAGCTCCTCTTCGACCATAGAGAGGCTAGAGAGGGAGTAGCGTTGTATCCTACGCTCCCTATGTAGTCCGAATTGTTTGTGTTTGTGTGCAACTAGGTTGGCCAGTTTCCGGAAAAGACAGCGTTACATGGGGGAGCATGTCCCATTAGGAGACGTTATAACGGGAAGGGACTGCACTGTTAGATAGGACTGGAGTTTCCGCAGGTTTGCGTACATAGAATTTTTCCGCTTTTGGTTGGAAAAGGTTTAAATGCACGAAGAGGTAGACTGTTTCGGCTATATTTTGCAGAAAAGATATAACATTAGGTTCACGTCAAACTTAAAAGTAAAGGTAAGCGTTATTTCATCTGCTTGAAGGATGCGCCATGCATTGCATTTCAACGGAATATGAGTGCTTGGCCCATACAGTGCCTTGCAGCAACGGGCCGATAGACGATAGAGGCCGACAGAAGTCAATGTTTTATTCTTGACTTACAAATTCGGCACCCATTCTTCGATCCCGTAATGATGTAGGTGGTGGCTGGACTAGCAATAGTTTATGCGTTCTAACAACTCAATAGTTTCAAACTAGAAACTTTTACCATTGGATTTTATGGGCAGATATATACGAAATTAATGGCGCCCAACCTAATTAAAGTTTCTAGCCATGAAGAAAGTTATCATTTTCGGGAATCTGAAGTCGAAAACTGGTGTATTTGGTGCAGCATAATATATCAGTCCTATGCTCTCACTCACTGTTTCCTTCATTCATGGTCATACTGCAAGCATATTCACATATATACGTGGAAAACTTCCATGAAGAACGCAGGAAATTGGTACGTACCAAATGCAAGATGAAACTTTTATTTATTCCGAGTACCGCGTTTTGAGAAGTCCTGTAGGTTTTATAAATTCACACATCTATTAAACGGAATGTGGGCAGTGTAGCGCAGCATCGAATGTACCCGACAGCAGGTGCCGGCTATCGGGTACATTCGATATCAGGTTCCTGGTTCGGAGCTCCGTCCAGGCCAACCAAGCCTTCCATACCTCCGGGGTCGGCGAACTGGTAGCAGACTTGTCTGCGATGGATAAAGCGCCGAGTTGCTCATCAACTTGCCAATGCAAATCATTATATGGCCAAATATGCATTCAAAGCATATCCACGATATCCCGTAGGAGAAGAATGCGTGGCGCCTCCCAAAAAGGATTGAGTAACGGCATTCTTTATCCTTTTCTCCTTTTATTAAACGGAATTTGGTGTAAGAGTCACGCTAGGCTAATGTAAGCAGGTTAATCAATTGAGAACAAAATAGGCATTTTATCGAAAAAGAAAATATTCCATCGTCGTCGAAGTCTACGATATATTGCTGCATAAAAAAAAACTACACGCTGCACTATGTTCCACTGTGATTTGCGTTGATTTCGAGAGCATGTTCTTCCTGTATTTTACTAACAATAAGCACCTAATCAAAAAAGGAAACGTAGAAGCAGAAAGATAAAGAAACAATATAAAGAAATAAAACAATACTTGCATCACTGAAGAGCCTCCTAGTAAATACAATCTTTTTTTAAGTTTACCTGTAAAATTATTTAAATTTCACAGTTCTTCAACTGTTCAAATCTCAATGCAACAACACTTGACCAGAATTAGATAGAATTAGGTGCATAACTGGGCGCGTGGAGCGCAGTCGGAGGCGCCGGCTGTCGCCTGCACCCGATACCAGGTTCCTGGTTCGGTTTTCCCGCTAAGGGCCAACCAAGCCGCCTTCCATCCCTCCGGGGTCGGTGAATTGGTGCCAGACTTGTCTGGGAAGGATAGAGCACTGACTTGTACATCGGCTGGCCACCTCAAGTCATTGTACGGCCAAATACGCATTCAACACGCCTCCACGACATCCCGTAGAAGTAGAATGCGTGGCGCATCCCAAAGAGGATTGAATAACGCCGTCCTTTATCTTTATCTTTATCTTTATCTTTAGGTGCATAACTACACCCAAAATCGCTCGAAATTTGATAATTTCTCAACAGCATTATCCTAATATCACAACAATCACAAGCAAAAGACAACAACAGCTAGAACAAAGACAACAATAACATGTTATAATTGTTGATGATGTTTATGGCGATGATTATGATGCTATGATTTTTTTTGAACGAAGGGCGCAAAGCGAACCAAAAAGGTTTAAGTTTCGTTTCATGTTATAGAAGTTTATTTGCAAAGGTTGAATGTGCTTTACACTAGCGGAAGTTGTCCTCAAACAAAAAAGATCGTGAAAGAAGTTTCTTATATCAATCGGTATGCGTTTTTTTGAATAGAGAGAAGGTCTATGTATAAGTTCTGTCTCCGTGTTTTGTATACCGATTTCGAGAATTTTTGAGTCTTTCTTCCTCATTCGTGTCCTGCTTTTTGCCAACAATTTTCCAGTCCACCTTTTCCATCAAGAATAAGATTTGTTCATATACGAGGCCGCTCAAATTCGGAGCATTCCAAAGCAGTTGGTTAACGTCTTTTTGTCCTATATCCTTTCGTGAAGGTTCTGTTATTAAGGCTTGTGAGAAGGCTTGTGAGTGATGGTACTACTTCGGAATGCACAGAGAAGGGTTGATTTACTCTTCCTTTGGAAAGTGTGATAGTATAAAGCATAGCAACGTCGTGTGGCGCAGTCGGAGGAGGTGCTGATACCAACTCCCTGATTCGGATTTCCTTCCCGAGTCAATCAACCCTTCCTTCCTCCTGGGCTTTGGATTGGTACCAGAGTTGTCTGGGAAGGGTACAGACTTGTTCGCCGGTTAGCCACAGCAAGACTATGGCTAGGCTAGATACACATGCATGGCTAGATACACATTCAGATCGCCGCTACGACGTCTCGTAGGAGTAGAATGCGTGGCGCATCCCAAAGGGACTGTGTAACGCTGTCCTTTATCCTTGTCCTTTAACGTTTAAACCACGTCGCACGTTATCGTGAGACCGTAACTCGCCCTGAAGTGTCTCACGGTGAATGGGTTGGCGCTTTTCGGGCAAACAAGTGCAAGCTTTTTCTCACCTTCGCGTGGCGGAAAGGCGCCGACCCTCCACGTCGCTGCAGTGGGCAATTACTGACGCATTGAGGCGCCGGCAGCGCCATTACCTGGGTACAATCGCGTGCGGCACTCGCTATACGTAGAAGAAGACCGGTCCGAAGACGACGGAGCTTCCTGTTGCGATTCTGAGGACAAACGTGGGAAACAACCGCAATAATAGCAGTTCTAATGGGTAGTGGACTAGAGTACGCCGTTTAGATGGACGTTTCGGTGACGATGAAGCTGGAACAGAGTGCGAAAGATGTTATGGCGCTGACTCAGCGCTGTGAGAAACAAAGCGATTTATGCAAAAATTATGGCAGGCTTTGCTATACTATGTTTATCTGCCTATAAGAATAACGTTTTGTGACTCTTCAGAAGCACATCTAGGAAGCGGTGAGCAAATAAAAATATTTCGAAAGCTGCCAATTTTTATCGTTCTTTTGCCACATAAAACACTGATTCATAATATGATTAGGTACGGCATCAAAGCCGGCCATACAGGTGTCTCAAAAAATGTATACACTGTTTGAAAGGCGATAACTTTGCTCGCAATAAAGGTACTGAAAACGTTAAGCGCTCATATGAAAGACTACATAAGGGAATGGAAATTTTCAGACATCTGAGCGGTGTGGACTGCGCCACGCACTCGTCTGAAGTTTTGCATTTTACACTCGATTGATTGTGCTTCGCTTGAATAGTTGTTATAATTTCCTCGCAACGTGACCGCATTGACTGAATTACACTCCTTTTAACGTTCAAAACTCAAAAACATAATGAAATTTTCGGTAAAATGCAGGAAATGTCAAAAAATGCAGGTTCTATTTGAAAGTTCTAACATTGATGCTAGTGAAGCTTTTGAAGATGTTGGAGACTCATATAAAAGCACAGGGTATCGAAGTTTGTGCGACGTGTAGAGAGTTAAGATTGCTCCATGCTTCCGCCGAAAACCTTGCATGTCCGGCTCGATTGATTGTGTATGGGCGGAATGCTAATCTTGGCACAACTTGTGCTGATTAACCTGTGTTGCGCTTCATTAGACGTTTTCCTTGGCCCAGAAGCTGTAATTATGGCAACGAGCTTCTCCAATCAGTTTGAATGTTGCTTCAACAGTCCACAGAAACCGTCTTGGAAAATGGGTGTTCCTGCTCACATTTAAGTTGTGCGATCAATAAACTTGCACGTCACGTGTTTTTCGCATGATTATCAAGTTCTAGAAGTTAAAAGAAGTGCAACACAGGTTAATTTGGCTAATTGTTAACAAGATTGTAACAAGCATTCAGCCAATGCACCGTCAGTCGAGCTGGAAATGTAGAGCTTCGGGCGGGAACATGGAGCAATCTTCTCTATTTACACGTCTTAAAAATCTAGATATCCAGTGCTTTCAGATACGTCAAACATCTTTGAAAGCTTCACTAGCAGCAATGTTAGAACGTTTCATACACTACCTGCACTTTTAGGATACCCTACATTTTCCGAAAACCATAGAACGTGTTTTTAGTTTTTAAGTATTAAACTTTAAAAGCATCACAAATCAATCAAAACGACCACTTTTTGAAGAAATTATAACAAGTATTCAAGCGAAATGCAATCAATCGAGTGTAAAATGCGGAATTTTATACGAGTGCATAACGCATTCCATGCCGCTCATATATCAGAGAATTTCTATTTTCAATAGCTTTCATATGAGCTCTTAACAGCTTTAGTACATTTAATGTGAGCAAAGTTATCACCGTTCAAACAGCGTATACTTTTTTTGGAGACACCCTGTATATAGAACAAATAGAGGAACCCAAGTCGCATTTAAACATCCATTTAACATCTTATAACCTCTATAATAGCCGCTTTAAGCTCTAACAAACGTGTAAAACAAAACGTGTTTATCCATTTGTTGTACACTTTAAGGCGAGGTGCAAAAAATTCAAAGAAAATTCCTAAACTTCACTTTCGCGACAATCACGCAACGGGCAGTAATACCGTATAAGACAAATAATAATCTGTATTGTTAATTGAGATTGATTTCTGTGGTGCTTGTGAGCGGATATATTTATTTTTCACCTCCTTATAATTAAATTTTTCATTTACAACCTTAGGCACATGTAGCGCAGTCGGAGGAGGTATTGGCTGTTGCATACACCCGATATATAATAGATTGTTGGCTCGGATTTCCTGCCCAGGCCAATGAAGCCCTCCATCGCTTCGGGGTCGGTGAACTAGTACCAGACTTGTCTGATAAGGGTGAAGCTTTGACTTGTTCATCGGCTGGCCTCCGCAAGTCATTCTATTGCCAAAGACGCATCCAAATCCCGCAGAACTAGAATGCGTGGCGCATTCTAAATGGGGTTGAATAACATCGTCCTTTATCATTTATTTGCAGTTGTATGGATTTATGTCCCATTTATAATTCGAAGTTTGTTTTTGCGCAGAAGGCTACTGAGGAGCTCCAAGCTCCTCGTCGCCACGGTCAGCTGGATCAATCACGAAAGAGTCAGACTAGCTCCAATGTGCTGAAAACAGCAACCACTGTGGTGGAATGATCCCAGCTGGCTGTCCAGCAATGGTACCTGGATAGCTCGACTATAGTAGAAGGCTGTTGATCGGCTCAACGTTCCACGTCGCTGAAAGCTATCCGTGTGTCCGCACTCAGTGTCTTTCGCTGAGCCAGTCGCAGGGACACGCAGGAAAATCGGTTGTTGTTGAATGCTCGTGCCGGGTGTTGTGTTTGCACTCGGAGACGCTCAAAACCAATATGTTCCAGTTCTCGGTCGCGAATGGGCTAAATGCTCCGTTCCTACTAGAGGATATTCCAGCGGTGCATCCAGTGTGGAGGAAGCTGGAAGTGTAGCCGAGCGTGTGGCTTTTTATTCCGTATTCATGAAGCGGAGTCAGCAAAACTTTATTATAAAATTTTGATTTTGGAAGAACAGTCCACAGTTTCCTAGATATAGTATTGAAGAAAGTGCTGCACTTGTCAGGAGTTCTAGTACAAACTGCTTCTGCGAGTCCTACTTAAACTGATGATTTTGTTAATATCATCAAGGTATGAAGTATACATTGGATCCGACAGAAAATCTTCGGATAATTGGATGCCTTGGATGACGGCAATTTCGTAGATCCCGGATTTTCGGATGACTCGAATCGGCATATCCGAATCGGATATCCAAAAACGAATCATTCGGATCCAATGTATAGTGTGAAGAGGTGTCAAGGTGTGCTCAAAATGCTGCAGTTTTTACGCAGAATAGGATCTGCCAATTACGAGCGCAATATATCTCATCAGGTGCGAAAAATATTGTCAAAATATGTTGACGATACGAAGTGCCTTCTAAAGCAGCCCTTAGACGAGCATGTGCGAGAGCTGCTAGAGCTGAGTTCCCGTCCCCCGACATGCTTTTGAACCAACGCATGCTTACCCGTACCCACGAACTCGTTACTGTTCTTGGGATTGGCCACACATTCTAGGTCTACCATATGGAATATCATGGAAGCAATTTAAAGGCGTATTTGTCCTACATAATGACTTCGGGTAGTCAGCTGATAGACAAGTCAATGTTTTATCCTTTTCAGAAAAATCTGGCACTAATTCACCAACCCCGGAGGGATGAGAGGCTTGGCCAGTCCGGGTGGTAAATCCGTTCCAAGAACTTGGAATCGGACTCACGCGACAACCGGCACCTTCTACTAGTGCGCCGCCATGCTCCCATCATAAAAGTACCAAAATACGCTAATGTAGAATCAGGTCGTTTTAGGACCTGATTCTATCTTTATTTGACTGACACCTCCATGGCTTATTCAAAGACGCATTATTTGTTGTTCGTCCTGTCAAGGGATAAGCTTTTGAATTTAAAGCTGCAAGCCCTGCTTTTAAGGACCTCGTCCTGGATAGTTTGCTTCCTTGACTTTGTTTCTATACAGATGATCACGCCCTTTGAACAACATTTTTGTAGACCGTAAGAACAGCTACGCAGCAAAACTTTGTTGTTTAGGACACCGTAATGACTCCACACAATCATTTGATACCGTGTTAAGTTGGTCAAGCTGTTTACTCAACCTTGGAGCGTGGTAGCGCAGTAGGAGAACGCGCTAACAGTCGTGCGTTCCTCGAATCGAGATGTTTGGTTCTTCTTCCGATTGGGGATATCTAAGCTTCTTATCTCTCATGAGCCTCTGAATTGGAGGCAGCCATGGCCTTAAAGGATAATGCGGCAACTATCTATCAGCTGGTCATCGTAAGTCATTGACTAAGCTAAATATGCATTCATATGGCCATCTCGTTATCCCGTAGAGGTAGGGTATGTGGCGGCCGACCGACTGAAGGAATAAAGATCGATTATCGTTGAACTTCATCCTTCTCATTATTGTCTCTTCTTCTCGTCATTACGAGAGTTATAGTGTCACACTTCTAAACTCAATCTCGTGTACCTGGTAATCTAGTGGACGCAAAAGAGTTGGCCATTTGAAAGTAAACTCTCTGAGATATCTCTCGGATGCTTCTTTTCCGTGTTTTTAGACTTTTACGCGTTTTTTGTAACATAGTACCTTCAATATGAACTTATGGTTAGTATATCTCTTGAAATACTTGGTTAGCAGTTCTTTTTATCGTGGCAATTGGTTAGACAAATGACTAAACAGAATTTATTTATTTACATGCACTCGGATCTCCCTCGATAGAGAGCCTTCGGGCTCTCTTGTTAAGAGGGATCTCGGGCCGCTTGTCGCAGGGCCACGTGGCGCGTCCCCGGGTGGTGGATAGGGGAATTAAACGCGAACCAAATGCGACCGTGTACTGCCCAGAGACGCAGGTGGGATGCAGGGGATGGACTCCTTGCTCCTGCTGTGTCGGGTCGACGCGTTCCTTGTGCGTGGGAGCGGCATGTTCATGCACAGTGTGCGTGGATGTGTCCGTGACTGTGCGGATTGTAACTGTGTCGGCTCGGCCAAAAGCTTGCACTCGCTAGACTGGGAGTACATCGTAAGGCGATTCGAGGCCGCCTCAAAAGTCTCGCCCCGTCCCTTCGGGCAGTCTGGCTGGCTGCCCGGAGTTCTTCGCCCGCACGACAGAGCCCGACTAGCTACCCGTGTGTACTCAAGTCAAAAACAGCAGCACTAAAGGGCCTCATTCCCCTGTCCCCGAAAGAGCCCCCATTTCTGCAGCGATGGGAAGGACGAGTACGGAGAGGCTGCTAAAATTTGCGCAGCCTGGTTAGGCCCCTCTCAGGGCCTAACCAGGCTGCGCAAATTGAGAAGGACTAGGATGACGATCTGTACTTACAACGCCCGCACGCTTGCATCGGAAGCATCCGTCGAGGACCTGATGATGCAAGCCAGGAAGATCAAGTACGACGTCATCGGACTGACCGAGACGAGAAGACACCACCCCCTGCACGCCGCCTACGACTCCGGAGAAGAACTGTTCCTCGGAACATGCGACAGCAGAGGAGTAGGCGGTGTTGGTGTCCTCGTCAACACGCACTTGGCCATGAACATCGATTCGTATGAGTCTCTGACAACCCGAATCGGACGTCTGCGACTGAAGCGATGTGGTTCCGTGCCAGCTTTGACTGTATTCGTCGCGTATGCCCCAACATCCGACTACGACGACGAAGAGGTCGAAGCCTTCTACGTGGAGCTGGAGAAGTTCTATAAGGAAGATCACACCTTCTACAAGGTGATCGTCGGCGACTTCAACGCCAAAATCGGACCGCGAAGGTCGCCGGAAGAACTTCACATCGGAACCCACGGTTTGGAGTGGAACGAGCAAGGTGAAAGGCTGTCTGAGTTTATCATGTCGACCAAGACCATCCATGGAAACTCGCAGTTCCAGAAGCCTCCCTCCCCACGATGGACCTGGGAATCTCCCGGTGGCCAGTTCCACAACGAGATCGACCACATCATCTTCAACCGCAAATATTGCCTGACCGACGTCTCCGTTGTCCCCAAGTTCTACACGGGATCGGACCACCGCCTCCTTCGCGCAAGGTTCCGCTTTTCGCGTCAAGGAGAGAAGGCCGCGAAGTTCAAGAAGAGGAGTCCCAGAACGACCATCAACTGGGACCTCTACACCTCTCTTGCCGGTCTTTGGGAAGATGCCGTCATGGACAACGTCGACGAGGAATACGACCGCTTCGTGCACCATCTCCACGATAGTGCTAAGGGGGCCGAGAGCTTGAAGACCACCAAGAGACGTCTGTCTCCAAAACTCTCGTGCTGATACGCCAGCGTGGAGCAGCACGAGCGTCAAGCAACCACCAACTGACGTCCGAGCTTGCGAAGCTATGCAGAGAGGCGATAAAGGAGGATCTTAAGGAGAGAAGGGTGAAACTGTTGGCTGAAGCTGCAGAGGCAGGGTTGAGCATCCGCAATGCCCGCCGGAACTTCGCCAACTTCAAGACCAAGATGACAGCTCTCCGATGTCCCGACGGAACCGTCACCTCTTCCAGAAGGACCATGGAGAGGGTCATCCACGACTTCTGCTCCGATCTCTTCGATAGCCACGTCCACCTGCCCCCATGCCATCTTCCGCAGGATGGATACGTCGTCCCCTCTGTTCTCCCTTCCGAGATCCGACACGCCATCTCGTCGGTGAAGAAACGTACAGCACCCGGTCCCGACAGGATCAGACCCGAACACCTGAAAAACCTCCCGCCTACGCTCATCAACACCCTGGCGCGGCTCGTCACACGTTACCTGTCGGAGTGCAAGATTCCATCTCAGTGGAAGACCAGCAGAACCGTCTTGCTGTACAAGAAGGGAGACGTGCACGACATTGGCAACTATCGCCCGATCTGCCTGCTGTCCGTAGTCTACAAGCTGTTCACTCGAGTTATCCTGAATAGGATTAGCAGAACGCTGGACGAAGGACAGCCATGCGAGCAAGCAGGATTTCGGAGAGGATTCAGCACGATCGACCACATACACACCATTACGAAGCTCATCGAAGTGTCGCGAGAGTACAAGCTGCCGCTGTGCCTTACGTTCATCGACCTGAAGAAGGTATTCGACTCTGTCGAAACTGAAGCGGTCATCGAAGCCCTGCTCACTCAGGGCGTTCCTACTCAGTACATCAGAGTCCTTCGAGAGCTGTACAGTGGATTCACAACCAAGATCTCACCATTCTACAACGACGTCGTCGTCGACGTGAAGAGAGGGGTTCGGCAAGGGGATACCATATCCCCGAAGCTCTTCAGCGCCACTCTCGAAAACGTCATGCGCGAACTAGAATGGGAAGACATGGGAATGAAGGTCGACGGCCGGCAACTACATCATCTTCGCTTCACTGACGACATCGTGCTCATAACACCGAGCATCAGCCAGGCGGAGCGAATGCTGGCCGACTTCGATCGTGTATGTGGGAACGTTGGATTGCAGTTGAATCTTACGAAGACGATGGTAATGAGGAACGGATGGGTTTCTGATGCCCCATTCTCGCTCAACGGAACGAACATCTCCGAATGCTCCAGCTATGTGTATCTGGGTCGCGAAGTCAACATGGCCAACGTCCTAGCACCAGAGCTGAGCAGGAGGAAAAGAGCGGCTTGGGGAGCTTTCAAGAGCGTCGAAGAAGTCGCGAAGATGGCGAAGAACGTCCGACTCCGTGCCCACCTATTCGACTCCACTGTTCTTCCTGCCCTAACATACGCCTCAGAGACCCTGGCTATACGAAAGCAGGATGAACACGCGATCAGCGTCGCGCAGCGTGGAATCGAGAGGACGATGCTCGGAGTGAAACGACTCACGCAAGTGAGGGAAGGCCTCCGGAGTTCCGAGCTTCGCCGACGCTCGAAGATCAGAGACGCTGTCGCGTGGGCCAAGTTGTCGAAAATTAGGCGGGCCGGCCACGTAATGCGCTTCGCAGACACCCGCTGGACGAGAGCCATCACCGTGGATTCCGCGGGATGTCAAAAGAACACAAGGACGCCCACCAAAGCGTTGGTCGGACTTCTTCGTTAAAGCCCTGAATGACCGATATGACGCTCTTCGTGTCCCTCGAGCGAGGAGGATCCATTGGACCACTCTGGCACGCGACAGGGACGAATGGAGAAGCTGCTGGCACCCGCTCGAGCAATTCGATGATCAACGGGACGACAGGTGATACAGGTGATACATGCACTCGAGGGTACATTACAACGTCAACAAAATTTTCAAACAGGCAAAATAGAAGTTAAAAGCAATAGTAATATGAAAAATTTTTAAATTGTAAAATTATTCTTCATCTATATCTGCAGAAAAAAGAATAAGAACCCCTATCCAGTTTACCCTATTGTCTTCAAATGATTGATGAAACCATTTTTAGGTGTATCACTGGACCGAAACAACAACCATGCCCGACTAGATCGTCAGCCCCGAATAATCCACAACACTTCGAAACACCTAAACGAAGGTTTTTTCGGTGTAAGTTCTTTAATATCTTGCGATATTCTTGGGGCGCGTTCTATGCAGCCGACAGGTGAGCCGATCTCGCTTAGCACCCGCCTTAAGTTGGTTTTCCATGATCAGGAGGAGGGGGAGGTAAGTGATACGTCAGTGCCTAGCAATTTATTTGGTAAAGGACACATTTTGAAGAGGTGGGTGGTAACACTGACGGAGGAGGTCTCTGACTCGGATAGGAAAGTTGGGTGCACGTGTAACCGCGTGCACCCAACTCTAAGTTTTAGGTTCGGATTTCTCGTAAAGTCCTATCACGCCTTCGATACCTTCGGAATCCGTGGATCGCGATGTAGAAGTAGAGCACGTGGCTCATCCTAAACGGGATTGACTAACGTCGTCCATTATCCTTTCCATGCTTTATATTTTCAAGAAGCGCTGAGCCTGGTCCGCGAACACCTTCGTCTCTTCACTATTCATGAATGCGCTTAACAAAATAAAATGTACGTCGTAACGCCATGTGTTCTTCAACGCACGAATTTCACTGCCGCAGAAGCTGAAATTACAGTAGGCCAGAATAGTCGAACCAATGTTATGGTCTCATCACATCTTTTTACTTCACTGGCATTGTGAGGAAGAAACGATTATTTGGCACATGAAAAGAAGTGCGCTGCTATTGTGAAACAGCGACCTGAGGAAATGTGTATTGATATCAGCTACTCTTGCAGAAGCGTTTAGACCTATGGTACTCTCCGCAAACAGAATTTTCGCTATCAATCAAATGAAAGTCGCGACCAGCTAGTCATGTGCATGGCGCGGTCTCTCCTTTTAAGGCGCTAAACGCTTTCTGCTTTTCTTCACTTTAAAACAAATTGAAACTTTTTCCTCGAAAAATGAAAATTTTATAAAATTTCAAACAGTGGGTTCACTTGTTAGGATTGGTGAATTAAAAATTTTTATAGTAATGGTTTATCGTGCTGTTGAACTCGAGACCGATAGTACCTGCTTCATTGACGACTAACGTTTCGGCGATTTCGCCTTTTTCAGAGTCTGAAAAAGTGTTGAAGCTACTAGGTCAAACATCGCCAAGGTCGGTGAGTGCGAAAATTCAAAGACCCGCCGAACAGCAACCCTTCCAGCAGTGAGAGGCAACAAGCGCCCAACATTTAGGACACCCGTGGAAACCCCACTAGGTGAAAATAAAAGGCGAGACAGATGTAAGGGGTGAGCTCGCGGGTTATATTGACACATTCCCGTCGCCGATTCAACCTCGGGCCCTCGGCCTGTATCCAGAACCCTCCAGGGTTTTGCGTGCTTTTTTATAGTAAGTTCTATTCGATTTTCTTTAAGTAAAAAGTTATTCTTACCGTCCTGGAAAGTGTTTGTTTTAAATTGGAAGAAGCTCATTTTTATTTGGGAGGTATTCAGATTGATTTCAAAAGTTTCAAGCTTACAACAGCTTCAAGCCACAAAGCACGAAAGAAGGACGGGCACGGTTTAACACGGTTTCATTGGAAGTTGTGGTATGTCCCTTTTTTGTTTGGATTCAAATCGTGAGGTTGCATTAGAGAGTCTCCGCATCTTGAAGGCAAAAAATGCATCTTTATAGCATGTAGTATGTTGTCAGCAGTCCGATCTACGCTCACATATAAGGCCGAAAGTGACTGTGTTATTGAAGAGGTTGCTTCGGAGGCAACGCTGAAAAATGTAGAGCAAAAACACAACTTGAACTGGACCGTGCCCTAGTTCTTCCAGCTCACCTACCTCCTAGAAAATTTTGCTTCCATAACGCGAATGGATTTCATCATACAGTACCACGCATGTCTTTTGGTCAATTGCCGGAAAAGCCGCTTTGGAGCGTTCTAAAGCAGCTTTTTTAAATAACTTTTTTGAAAATCAAGTACTTGGGAAAGAAGGCATATATTTGAGCTCAGCAGCTTATAGGCCCGACACAATCAGTCGAGTGGGCGAGACAACCTGTAGAGCGAGCGAGCGTCAGCTTGTAGAATGAGCGCTTGGAGAGTTTTATCGGGAATTTCCAATCGTCCTAATCAGGAATTGCTCTAAGACTGTCCAGCTTGCTTTCGGAGTGCGCCGTGAACAATGCATACGGAATCGATCCTTTCAATCGAGTGGGCGCGGCAGTCTGTACAGTGATGGTTTGGGGAGTTTTATCGGAAATTTCTACTTCTACTTTACGTTCAATTGACGCTCTACTAGACAGTTTCACTGCCTACAAGATCCACGAGTTGCAGCCGAAACGATTCGAACTTAACCGAGTTATGCGCTCCGAACACGCCCGCGCGTGCAATTTGCGAACGGTCACCCCCTCTATTGATAGGTTCGGTTGAATATACATTGTTTCCGGCGCACTCCAAAGGCTAGCTGGACAGTATTAGGGCAATTCCTTAGTAGGGCGGCAGGAAAATTCTGATAAAACCCTCAAACGCCCACTCCACAAGCTGTCGCGCCCACTCGATTGAAAGGCCGATCCTATATGCATTGTGTCCGGCGCACTCCAAAGGCAAGCTGGACAGTCTGAGAGCAATTCCTGGAAAGGTCGGCTAAGAATTTCCGATAAAACTCCCCAAACCACACTCACTTGATTGTGTCGGGCCTATATGCATTGTTCAACTCTATTAAGATTTATATGTCAGAAGATAGAGCTCGAGCTGCTGAATTGAAATATATGCATCTTTTCACAAGTGCTTGATTTTTGAAAAAGTTATTTAAAAGAGCCGTTTTGGAACGCTCTAAAGCGGCTTTTTCGGCAACTGACCAAAAGATATGCATGGTACTGTACCTATGAGAATTGCAGCCTCTACGACATATACATGCTCGCTCTTTGCTCTCGTTAGAATGTCAACTATACGAATACCTGGGCGAGGACATAATACGGAGGTAGCCTGCACTCTGGCGACCAAGTCCAGCTGTCGGACACTTCCGGTCCGGGGAACGGCGAAAAAGGAGAGCGGAAGTCGGGGAAATCGTGCCTGCTAGTAAATGCTCGCTTATTACTGAGATGACGTGAGTCACGAGCGCACGGGAAGGGGAACGCGTGGAGAACTGTCTTCTAACATGCTTGTCGTTAGAAAACGGTGGAGATAGAATTGAAAAGGTAGTGCCTGTTCATTAGCCAATTAGGGTTAACAGCGCTTGAACTTGAGCAGTTGAGCCCATGCAGCTCTGGCTGAGTCGTCATTTCGATAAGACACATCAATGACGATTAATAAGTTCCAAGTTCTTTTCATCGGCTCTTAAAAGGTTTCAGAAGCCTGTGTTTACATTTTCATCTTATTAGACTTTCGCTCCCTATTCTGAACATAAAATGAACCCGATCTCTCTTCTGTTTTCTCATTGTCGACCTCTTCAAACACAAAAGAACCGCGAATCCAAAAAATGTGGCATGCGTGTAACTGTCATCGTCAACGTCGTCGTAAAAGAGCTATAAAATTTTATTTAAAATTAAAAAAGACAAACAAAAAATCCTTGGCTATGATAAATAAACGGAAAATATTACAATTTTTTCACATAAAATTTTGAGATGCGTTTAGCGCAGTGGGACGAGGTACCGGCTGTAGCGTGTACCCAGTACTAGGTTATGGTTCGGATTTCCCGCCCAGGACAACGAAGCATTCCATCCCTCCAGGGTCAGTGAATTACTACCAAACCTCTCTCGAAAGGATAAGACGCTCATTTCCTCATCGACTGGCCACCGCAAGGTATTGAATGACCAAATGCGCAATCAAAATCGCCTCCGCAACATCCCACAGAAGTAGAATGCGTGGCGTATGCCAAAAGGGATTGAGTAACGCCCCGTTATCCTTTATCCTTTTTAAAAACATGGAAATGTTTAGCAAAGGAACTGAGTAATATCCATGTCCTTTTCATCAGCTTTCAAAAGTTTGCAGAAACCTCTGTGTTTATGTACTCATCTTACCAGACCTTCGCTCCCTATTCTGAAAACATCCCGATCCTTTTTCTGTTTTCTACCGACGGAGAAATGCGCATTCTCGAAAAGCTGAAGGCGATTTCGTTAAAATTTTCCATAATTTCAAAAAGGATAACGGACGACGTTACTCAATTTCCTTTGGTATGCGCCACAAAATCTACTTCTGCGGGATGTCGTGGAGGCGATTTTGAATACGCATTTGTTCATACAATGATTTGCGGTGGCCAGCCGATAAGCAAATCAGCGTGTTATCCTTTCCAAACAAGTCTGGTACCAATTCACCGACCCCGGAGGGATGGAAGGCTTGGTTGTCCTGGGCGAGAAATCCGAACCAGAACCTAGTACCGGGTGCACGCTACATCCGGTACTACATGCGACTGCGCTAAGCGCGCCGCCACAACCTTTTGTGAGAGAATTGTGATATTTTCCGTTTATTTGTCATAACCAAGAATTTTTTGTTTTTCTTCTTAAATTTTTAAATAAAATTTTCTAGCTCCTTCAATTTTCTAGCCGTTGTCGTTGACAGTTTCACGCACGCCACATTTCTTGGGCTCGTGGTTCTTTGTGTTTGAAGAGGTCGTGAATGTGATGAAAATGAAAACGACTTTGTTGAGCATCATTCCCAGTAACAAACCATTTTCCTTCCAAACTAATTCTGGAATTTCAGACTTCGGAAAATATTCGTCATGTGGAGTCGCGGAGCAATCTAGAGAAGCACTATGAGATCGGTGCGATGATCGGCCAAGGAAACTTCTCACGAGTCTTTTACGCTGTCCGACGGAAGGACGAGAAACGCTGCGCACTGAAGGTGAGTGATGCAGAATGCCCCTTCGGTTGCTGCAGGACCTATTTGTAAGGAACAAGAACTTATTGCAATCATTTGGTTGCAATAAGCTTCGTTAAAGCACTGCTACAACTTTCGAAAAAAAACAAGGAATAAAGGGTCAGCCTCCGTCAAGCCATGTTTTTCATGCTTCAGCTTTAAATATCAAAAATCGATATATCAATCAGTATCGATTAGTGATTACCTTTTGTAAAGTCCGTTCAACACCTAACATACCCACAAGATTCCCATGTCAAGCGGTGATCTTTGCCAGAAGAAGCACGCACAGACGAAGGAGACATCGGCTGTTGTGTACATCTAATCCAGGTTATTGAATCCCTTTCTGGCCTTCTATCACTCCGAGGTTGGACAGTTGATACCAGACATGTCTGGGAAAGACAAAATACTAACCTGACCATCGATCGGCCAACATAATTCACTGTAAAGGCGAATAGTACCAAATTCCTCCACGACATCCCGCCGAAGTAGAATGCTCTGCGCAACCCACAAAATGATACTGTATATTATTTTGTGTTTATTTTTACGATATTTCTTCCTAACCTCTCTGAAGAAACTTTATCTGATTCATTTCCAGAGAAGCTATCAGTTACCGATGGAATAACCTATCCTTTCATCTATCGTTGATTAGCAACTATGAGCTGTTGGTAATGTTGACTTGTTGTAGTACTTGTCCAGCGACCAGCAAACTCGTACGATTCTCATCTGAATTATCCAACAATCGGCTGAAATGAATGATTTCAATCTTTGCATGAGTCCTGTCGAGTGAGAGACTCGAGACATGGGCAGAGAGCGGACCTACGGATTAGCTCCCTTGGGTATAGAATCTTGAAGGCGCCTTTTGCTGTAGACATTTGTCTCCTGGATACCGAGGGAACCCCGGATTGGATTTACCAACGATTTACATAACTTTAGCAGAGAATTCACAGCGGAAACCTCAGATAACGCAGCTTATCACTCACCATGTCGCTAGATAAGCCGCGCTATTAGGGATTTCTTCTGTAATTTTCTCCGTTAATTTGCTGTAAGACGTTGATGAATCCAGCTCCAGTAGTACTAGTAGTAGCAGAGCGTTCCTAAATGATCTGCGCTTGTTTGGGTGGTTTTGTTTTGCTAATAGGCGATCTCAGTGTGAAGGCCTTCAATGGGATGGCATTAAATATTCACCTAAGCTGACCGCTCAGCTGAAAAAACACCCAAATTTGCTTGGCCAAAACACAGGGATGCTGTCCTGCCTACTGACTTGAAAATAGAGAGATGCATGCAGCAGTTACGCTCAAATTTTTTTTCAAAACGCAACAAAGGGTAATGCTGAGTCAAGGATTTCACACACCTTCTACTAAGACACCTTCTACTTCTTCAGCCTACACCCCTTCTAGTCCTTCTGGGGACAAAATCATCAACGGTACCGCCGGTATCACACGGCGGATTCACCATACCGTACTAGGTGATACAGAGGGATACAGAGATACAGATACGATAACCGATATACCATTAACAATGGTTGATGAATTCTGGCCCCTGGCTGGAACTATTTTTATCTGAGGATGGAATGCTTCGCAACGACGCGACTACAAAGGCCCTTCCTTTCACAAAAACGACACCAATTTCCTTTAGTAGGATTCAGTGTTCTTCTGAACTTCTACTTCTAACGCTTTTTAAGATCTTTTGGTGGCATGGAAATGAAGCCATATCCTGTGTTCTTCTATTAATGTCTTCATGGAAACTTTACCCTGCTTCATCAGCTTTTCAGCAAAAAAATGGGCTAGTTAGAGCAATTTACTGTGTGCTAAGCGTGGCTACCCAGAAATAGGAAAATCTGAAAGTATAAAACTACTGCACCCCTACACAATTGTTTCGTGTCTGCTAAGACTTCTGGAGTTCACTTGAAGATGGTAACGGTATGGGAACGGAAATCTGGTGCACGATCTATCTTTTTCATACCAACCCTCTACTTCCTCAAATTTTTCATACATATACAGCATTGTTTTCAGAACAATGATGTAACACTACACGAGTAGGAGAGCATAGAATCATTAAATAAAAAAAGCTCAAATGCTAACAATGTCTATTTAACTTAGCTGGATCTGTATTTGCATGTGCAACCTAGGCTTTGGAGTAGGTATGCCACAAGTTATGTTGAGACCATTATTAAAGCTCCAAACTTGAGGAAGTTACGGTTGGGTCACGCTCCGTCCTTAACGAGCGTCCAATAAAGAACAGCGTTAACCAACCCCTATTGGGTATTATTGCGTATTCGCTAAGATTCGATTGAGCCTAAGCCACTTCTACAGTATGTTGCAGAGGCAACTTGAATGCGTATGTGTCCTATAAAATGCGGTGGCAAAGTCAGTGTTCTAAAATTTTCAGGCAAGCCTAGCCCAATTCCCAGACCAAATCAAGAACACGGGGAGATGGAAGGCTTTGTTGGTCTAGACGAAGCCTATGCCAAAAACTTCGATTTGGGCGCATGTGGCGGCCGACGCCACTTCCATAACTGTAACCTCTACTACTGGCGTTTTTTTGTTATTGAAGCGCGATATAGGATCCCAACCAGATCCTTCTCGGAGCGATGTTATCTACCTCCTGTACCACCGGAGGTGTTTCCTATTCCATTACCTTTACGACATTCTCGAGTTGGTCTTTGAGCATTCACCATTTAAGAAGTTGGATGTCGATGTAATATAATCAGTTAAGCACAAAATCCTCGCTAGAGTGGCACTGCAGATTCAAATTGTTACATCAAAGACAATTTTAAGCCAGCCAAAAACAAGAAAGAGAAGGGAGCGCGAAGTAGAGAATACAGGAAAATTGAACAAAAACTACATAAATTAAAAAACAGAAAAAGTCATAAGGAGGAATAAAAAAGGCTTGCTTTGTCTTCCTTGATCTCATTTAAAAACTTTGCATTTTTGTTGACACGAGAAGCTACTCTGTTTAACAGATTACGGTGTAAGACGTAGTGACTATTTCTACTCTATTAAGGAAATCGAGAAGCAACAACTGCGTGGGAAATGGTTTTTCATCGAAAACGAAGTCGAAATCCTTCAAATGAGCAACCATCCGAACATCTGCCGACTGGTTGACGCGTTTAAGACCAGCACGAAGTACATGCTGATGTTCGAGTACGCACAGGTGAGTTCAATGAACAGGTGTCGAGGACATAGATGGAGCTACGCCCGGTATCGTGAAGATGGTTGCTTCTGGGAACTAGAAACCTGAACAGCCCTTTCTATTCAAATGCTCTCAGGCCAAAACGTTTATCAGTTCGAGAACCTACATGAACAACGCTCCGGTTAGAGCATCTCTCTTCCCTGTTTTTCTGTATGCCCATCTCACGAGATCTATGCTTTATTTGTGCTGTAGGGTCTTGTGTGAAGCTGTTGAGCCAAGATTGGGATACTTCTTTATTCGGCTTTTGTTTCGGCGTAAGGGCCTTCTTCAGTGCCTGGAGAAGACAAAGGAAATTACGCTCCAACGATCATTTCATCTACAGAGCTCCAATGATAACCGCGGAGCGTAGGTTTGTGTTTGTGCTCTACTCCACGAGGCGCTACCTCTATATTTTCGAATCTTTTCCAATCTTGGCTCAACAGTTTCACACGCAGCCCTGCAACAAATGTAAAGAACATGCCAAGATTCAACGGCAGTCGAACATGGAACATTCTAGGTATCTCTTTATTTGCTAACCGACGTTTCGACTTTTCGTCCTCTTCAGATGCCCAACAACCCTCAAAGTGGAGTTTACGTTTATGTCTGCGCTCACCTCCACCAGGCGCTTTAGCTACATCTCTACTTTTGGCCCACTCCTAGGATAACTGGGCGGTCTCACGGATATCTAAAAGGGGGAACTCAGGTATATCATCTAGTAGTGGTTGATATCCGCCACCTACTGGACCGATAAAGGCGAATGAGGCACACTGGAAGAAGATGTTGCCGGCTAGTCGGTCAGCAGTTCATACATGAATACAAACGAGATGATGTCACTCGGAAGAGAAACGCACTCTTTCGGTTGTTGTTCAGTTTGAGGCGAAACCAACATCAGGTTGGAACGAAGGCACGTCGTTATAAAGGTCTATGAAAAAATCTTGCTCACTCCATCATACTGACAAAATATCTAACTAGGGAAGGGTTTCGGCCTTCCATAGAACTTCAAGTTGAGACCGGGATCGTTAGAAAGAGCACGGAATGCTGATTACGAACATGGGTGTCAAAATTGCAAAACGAAATCCCTGAGAGCGTTATGGCCTGCCGAAATCGGGTGGCCTCACTACATGCTGGCCGTGCGATACAGCTGGCGTGAGAACGGTGAACCATTGAGGCTCCGTAAGAAGAGCCGGCCAGCTGCGGCGATGGCGCAGGGGTACTGCTGCTGCTCGTCAGGTGCTATGTTGTTGGTTCGGTTTCCCTTGCCGCCGATTCTTTTTGGCATGATTACTCTTTGAAATGACCTTTTATTCTAAATTATGACACGCTTTAGATTAAATAGCCGGAAAACTATCAAACACGTTTGTAAAAATGCTTGAAGGCAAAAAATGCTATGGAGAATTTTTGTTTACTATTTTGCACAAATAGATTCCAATTCATATACGGAGCAACTAGTGGTGTTTCTAAAAACCTTGGCGTTCGTGGAACAAATCAAAAAAATGTGTGAAGCAAAAACGTAAGTAGAATGTATGATGAGAAGAAGATGTCGTTGATCTACTGCATATAGCAATTTTTTGCATTAAGGAATTTTTACAAACGTGCCCGGCTATTTAATCAGACACGTGTCATAATTCAGAATAGAAGGTAATTTCGATGACAAATTATGATCTGCAAAAAGGCCGACAGCAACAGGAAGCGAACCAATGTCGTCCTACCTGACGAGCAGGAACACTACCCCTGTGCCACCGCCGCAGTTAGAGGCCCTTCTTGCGGACCCCAATGGCTCACCACTCTCGCGCCAGCTTGTGGTGAGACCACCCGATTTCGGCAGACCATAACTCGCTCAGAATTTCATTTTGCAATTTTGACACATACAAATGGTGATACTGTCGGTGAATGAGCGCGATGTGAGGTATGAGGGTTGGGTTTGTTAACCACCTATTGGTTTTCATGTTTCACTACGTTTCCCCATCAGGCTCATTGCCGTGATTCTAATACTATGGGGGTCTGGAGCACCATCACTTTAACATAGTTTATTTACTGCCAGATTTACTCTTCATGTGCCTCAGGATCACTATCATAATAATACTGCCAGTTTCTGATAGCTTGTTTCAAGCATCAGGCAAAAGTGTTGTTTCTCATACACCTACAATTGGCCTATGGATAGTCATCTTCGTAGGCACTACATAGCACTTATTACTCAGTTGTTTTGCCTATATTGAGGTGCATTATGACACCATAGTATACCATGGACAAGCTCGTCTGATTTTCTGCAGTGATCATGTTACTTGGGGGTTTGTTGCCCTACCCTTCTCTGGTTATTTTCTCGTTCATAGATGCGCAGGTTCATAGATGGTGGCCTCTCCCCAATGTTCTCGATAACTTTTTTAGCGCTTTCGCTGTTTGTGAGTTGAGTTCTGAGTTTTTTCATATCCGTATTCCTTCCCGACAATTTTATCGCAGTTTGTTCCCGAACATTGTTAACACATCCCTATGAATGTATTAATAATAAACAAATAAATATTTGTAATCAGCATCCCGAGCTCTTTCTGATGATCCTGGTCTCAACTTGTAGTTCCGCGGGAGCTCGAAACCCTTCCCTAGTCAGTGGGTAGCGAGGAACCCGCTTGGTCCTGGCAGCCTAAGACAGCATCTGCCGCACCTTTACCATGCACGACTTGCATCTTAAGTCCTCTTCTTCAAGCCAACGATCGGACGCACTGTTCGCTCTCTGAAACCCAACTTTATACGCCAATTTTTTCAGTGATTGCCCTGGGTCCTCCAGAATCGCCTGAGCGTTTTCCACGAATGCTGCAGTTCTTAACACGCGTTCTCACGAATGGGCTTTCGTCGCCCGGTTAGCGGTGCATTTCTCAGTTCCCCGTAAGCATTTTAAATACCTGGCCACAGCAACTAAACGGTGGACCTCAGCTACCCGGAGAATCCAAAAATCTCAACTGGCGAACGTCAGCGCGAAAACTTTCGATAATCGCGGCTCTTCGATTCTTTGATTGAACTCCGCACTTGTGTCCAATATCGAGGCCATTCTGAGGTTATGACTGTCTGCTGGTTTCTGGCTTTCGAAGGCACAAATCGCAACCTCAAATTGCGTTACGGTGGGAATTTTTAATTTAAATTTGTTAGGATTTAGGCGTTGTACTTTGTACATTTGCCAGGTCTGTCAAGCATCCATATCCTTTCGTTAGGAATTTCTACGCATATATCAAAAATGTACTCTCTCTCTCTCTTGCATGCAAGTCTAGCTACTACCGTATTTCACCATCTCCCAATCCGAGCGAGCCAACTAGAGTCTACTACTCCACATCCCCTGCTCGTTCGTATGGTCGTTAACTGATTGCTTTAGAATGGTGACTTGTTCGAACTGATCCATCGAGAAGGACGGCTACCAGAGTGCGATGCTGCAGCATTTACCAGTCAGGTATGTACTGACCGACTACACGTATGTGTGTTCGGCCATCTGTGAATTTTAAGACAGTTTTTCACATGTAGCCTAAAGCGTGTTTGATGAGCGAATGAATGAATAACAACCACTTCAATTAAATAATTTATGGCATTTAAAAATAATTAAATTAAAAGCAAACCGTTTTTTAACCAGTCGTATCTATTTGTAAAATATGGGCAATTGGTTGACATTATACATATTTATTTATTTATTTATTTATTTATTTATTTATTTATTTATTTATTTATTTATTTATTTATCTATTCCTGACGTGGGCCGAGGCTACATGTGAAAATAGAGTGTAAGAAAAATACCAGCGAACTCAATCAAAAACAAATATGACTGAAGGCATTCATCGAATATGTAAAAGTATAATAGTTTCTTAAACATAAACAACATATAGCTTGTGGACAATTTTTTTAGGAAAAAATTCAGTGGCTAAAAAAAATTAATGACAGTTCTCTATATCCTCCTAATTTAGACCTCCTCAGCTCTGGCCTATTTACATGCGAGGAAGATTGTTCATCGGGATGTCAAACCAGAAAATCTTCTGCTATTCAGCAAGAAGCAGGTTGGTCACGGCAGAATCTAATTTGTTGGTTAGCTAGAAAATGAAATGACTGAGCTGACTTTTTTCCAATTGTTTTCTTTGTCAGGTTCAACTGTGCGACTTTGGGCTGGCGTGCACCATTCTTGGACCACTGTTTCGAGTCTGCGGAACACCAACCTATTGTGCTCCTGAAATTCTGAGAGAAACAGGTATTTCAGCAATTTTAAGGGAACATTCTTTCACACAATGGAGAAGAAGCCACCCCCCGACGATTTTCGACCGAGACGGAAAGAAAGTAGACCAGCACTTAAGGCAGGAGTAACAAAATTAAAATCTTGTGGGTTGTTCGGTGTTAAGAGAGCGTGATGCACTTCGTTTCCTGCGATCTTTACTTCTTTGGTAGTGCTGACGCTAGCTATATAACGACTTTGCCATGAATAAACTACGGATTCGCTACCGGCTACCTTGATTGCCAAGCTTTGGGAGCAACGTTACCCTCTCAAAATTACTCATGAAACTCTGAGCAGAACTACTCTAGTAGATAGAGGTAGCCGTGATGATTTGGTTCCCATGGTATCTCTGACCAGATAAGTAATTTTAATTATTTATTTGTTCATTCAAGGCATAGACGAGCATAAGCAAATTTAGAAACAAAACAATACAAGAACACAACTTTTTAACAACATTTTACAACATTTTTAAACGGAAGCACCAGCCGAATAAAGCACCATCATCAACACGATGTACGAAGTTCGTTGTCACCCTTATCCACCTCTTAAAGATTTTTGAACTCCAAAGAACGGTTATAAATATCAGTCGTTTAGTTACTTCTTGATGTTCAAGTGGACGCATTCAGGATACGGTACGGCGGTAGATGTGTGGTCGTTGGGCGTACTCTTGCACGTCATGCTCGTCGGTTTCGCCCCGTTCCGCTCGTCTGAACGAAGTCGTCTCTTCCGTCTAATCACACAATGCAAACTTCACTTTGACCTTCCCGAATGGAAAGGTGTATCTTCAAGTACGTCTTCTTCAGACTGTACTTAAAACGGCTTGATGCTTAGGAGGGGACGGTCTGGAAGGCAGACAAGTAAATTTTTTAGTGATGGGGTTCAATAACCTTCAATTTAGGTATTCTGCTTTGATTAAGGAGAATAGGTCTTAATAAAGAAGATGATAGATGAGTCAATAGGCGAGCTCTTGAGGTCTAACTTTAATCTGAGATAAAACGTGAAAAATCTTTTTCCTATTAGGGTACGTCCACTTCAAAGCACAAGCGATGGCTCATGTATTCTACACATCAATTCTGGAGGAAGCAACAAGGCAGAGTGCTCACTTTACAGCCAAAACGAAATCTGGATAGCCATAAAGAAGTTCTTTTATTCGCGCCTCTAGGTGTACCAGCAGAAAGACATAACAATGCGAAACAATTTCTTGTTTGATTTAGGGGTGTGTTGTTTACAGTATGTATGGAGAGTTACGCTAGCAGCTTTTCAACAAAAAACAACGCCAACATGTACAAGAACAGTGAAGCAAGAAACTGCTTTTAAACCAAACGTCCAGAGCCCTACCGTCCACCAAACGTCTGCATGGGTGTATTGGCCCATACCTCGAAAAGTGGACGCCTTCTCCGAAACAGCCTCCTTGAATATTTTTACTCTCATTACCACGAAGAAAGCTGTTTTTGCATATTATATAGCCCAGTGTGATAGGATAGTGTAGTATTTTCAATACGGTACAAGCATTAAAGCGACAAAATTCACTGAGGTAGAGCTTGAGAGGTAAAACTAGGGCATTAGACGAAAAAACTGGGAATCTTGTCAGAGATTTAAAAACTGAGAGCCTTGTCAGAGGCCATTCGCTTGAGGAAAACAAAATTGGGAGGTTAATGAACTATCGCGCTTGTCAAAGACACGTGCATGAATGCACGAATCAAGCACAACAAATGAATACTCGGATAATAGTCCAAAGTCTTCGATAAGCCAATTTTTAGCAATTTCTTCGCGTCTTCGAAACTAGGCATCTATAGAGCGTTGCCCTATCAATGTCACACATTCCAGACATTATGTGAAAAGCCATGGAAATATCTCTTACCTTCCAAAGAATGAAGACTTGTGAGGAATATGTTTCTACATAAATGTAGATATTGGTATGAGGGAGTACAGAAATCCGCTATATCTGACCATCAATATTTTGGAAAATTATTCTGAATATATAGTGTAGATTTTATCCTCCGTATTTGGCGGTGGATATGGTTCGCAGCAGGCAAACGGTACCGATTCGACGCGGTTGTCCATCTATTTTACTCTGTGTGTTTTTTCTTTTTCGCAGCGGACTATTAGGGTTTGGAGCCACCCGAATATGCTGGGCGGTTGGCAGATTTCACATTTAGCGCACAAATGCAACCAACCAGATTCTCTGACTTGGACTTTTCACATCAATAGCTAGGTCGAAGTCCCTGTATGTACAGGGTGCGTAAAAAGTATTGACGCATCTACGTTTTGATTCAGCTCCAGCTTTTTCTTTCCACCCCTCTAGGTTTTTGTATGTTATTTTTGTTGTCTGTATTGTGCTCAGAAAACACTCACGAAAAAACTGAAGAAACATGATCGTCATCGTTACGGTGGCCCTTTTTTTGTCTGTTACCCAAAGAGCCGAATACTTCCTTAACAAGAGATTTAGGCGCTGTTCGAAACGGTAGGTGAGGAAAGATGTCAGCAACCCAAACGTCAGCCACGGCTCTGTCATAACATATGATGATTACAAGAGGTTCACGCACGTTAACGTTCAAATCCGAAATTATCAACCTCTGTCCGATAACGGTGAACAGATAACGCGCGCAGGTGTAGACAGCTTCTCAGACGAGCACAGCTTAAACAAGAATCCGCTGGACTACTCTTTTTAGGCGATTTTGGAGAATGAGGTCTGGGCTACTTTCAACAGAAGTGACCAGTCGCACAAGGCTACCCTGTTCAAAGCACGGAACGAAATGCAAGCAAGTGTTTGCGGCGCGTGCTCATGAATTTTTCCGTCGTTTTCGCTCCTGTATTCACAGTAAAGGAGCCAATGTCAATTACGAGTTATTCTATCGTGTTTGCAAAATCATTTTCCATATTTCTCAAATGAATATTTTAAAACTTACTGCGCAATACTATTTCCACAACCGTCATTTAGTGCGTCAATACTTTTTACGCACCCTGTAGATTGACCCCAAATCTTATTCGAAATCCGGAGTTTGCCAAAGCCTTTGTGGTGAGGAGACTCTAAGAGCTCAAGGCTCACTCGAAAAGTACCACTTGCTGACCAACCAGGGGTGCACATTTAACGGTTAACGATTTAACGGATTTAACGAATTAACGGCATTTTTCGTTAAAATTTGGCTTAACGACTTAACGGAATTTTTTAGGAATTTAACGAAATTTTTAACGGAGGACTTTTTTCTCAGTGAGCTCATCACATTTGCCCTTATCGTTAGTCTTCACTAATGTTGCAGGTCTCATCCTCCCTATTAGGACTGTTCCTAAATAAACTATTGAGATCAGCAAGAATATTTTAATGTTTTCATGAATATGTTTTGAATTAAAAAAATAAATAAATGCATTTCGGGTGCGCGAGTAGCGAAGTTGGAGGAGATGCCGGTGTCGTGTGCCCCGATACCAGGTTTCTGGTTCGGATTTCCCGCCCAGGCCAACCAAGCCTTCCATCCCTCCGGTGTCAGTTAGTACCAGACTTGTCTTTTGTTCATCGGCTGGCCACCGCAAGTCATTGTATGCCCAAATACGCATTCAACCCGCCTCCACATCACGTAGAAGTAGAATACGTGGCGGGGATAGTGATTGAGTAATGCCGCCCTTTATCCTTCTAACCTTTGATGCATTTTGGACCTAGACGTTTCTTCGCCGAGCCTACAAGCACGCCAACGAATCCACAAAAATACTGGTCTAACCTCCTAGTAAGATATGCCTATCCTCACCTGGCGTTGCCTATCACAGAATAATTTTGCCCGCCACCTGGAACAGTCTTGACGCACATATCTTAAGGAATTTTAGAAAACGCTAATAAAAAAACTAGCAAAGCTACTTTTTCTGAACGTTAATACGTTGACGACGCAGCACACCTTTTCGGCAGTGTAGGGCCGTGTGACACGATGTCGTGTCACGGTCTCGACGTTGCAAAAAAATGGATTGGTCCCACACACCGGGCACTCGAAAATCGTGCGTTCGAGAACGTGTTCACATCCCATTGATAGGTTTTTAATTGTATCTTTACTAAATCATTTCTGTGACTGGTGGGGTGATTCCGGCATCGAAATTGTATATGCTCGTAGAACAGTCACTCGAAACGGTTTCGCAAAAAAAAACTAAGAAAGGGGAACCCCGGGTTTTGCCTGATCGCACATTTTAAGATGCCTTGTTGGTGAGCATCTTGCATGGTAATTCCATTCCTCTCTTGTTCCACACCCTGTAGATAATCTGTCACTGAAGGCTTATTTATTTTTCTGTGCTTGATGATGATGAACTGTTTTTTTTATATTGCAAAGTTACACTCCATCCCTTGAACTTCAGCTGTTGACCTCATGAATTTGAAACGTATAAGGTTTTCCTTGACTTTTTCACTTAAAAGAACGGCTTGCAGCTAATTGTAATTTTTTTAACGAAATTTAACGATTTACCGGAAATTTAACGAAAATTTTCCGTTAAAAAATTTCGTTAAAAAAATTTAACGCACAGAATTTTGTGTGCACCCCTGTGACCAACTGCAGAGTCCAACCTTCAAGAGATAGGGCAGTTGAATACAATTTGTATTTTGTAGAAGCTCGAGACCTGCTCGCCCGAATGGTTTGCGTTGATGCCGGAAAGCGACCAACTGCCCTCGAGATTCCTTCTCATCCGTGGATTAGCCAGCCCAACCACACCTCCGCTTAATCGCTCTAGGAGACCGCCAAGGCTTATAAGAGAAGCGTACAGCTATTACACGATATTGTTCTCAATCAAATCACATCCATGCATTCCACTGTAATGAGCTCGCCGCCATTACTGTGACTGACCTATTTCGTGCACAGATTGATTTGACTCTTGAAACTTTTTACCCTATTCGTGTCGTGCCATACGTCGGGTATTCCCTATTCTTCCCGCCATGCATGAATTGATTCGCCATATTACTGTAATCGTCCAACAGTTGTTAATAAAATGAACGTCTTTCGACTCCGGTCTTTCCCGGGGAACACAGATGTCTTTCAATAAGCTGCCGTCTTTCAGCTCTGCATTGCTCTGCTTGCCGTGTCATTTTTGGTGTATTTGCCGGAAGTCTTCTGTTGTCCGCTGGTGATGGCGATGCATCTGCAGAAAAAAAAAACTCGCGTTTACTATTCTTTGTTAGAACCAATTCAGTCGTACGCACTGTTTCCATGTGGTGAGAATAAACATTCGTAAGACACCGTGTCAACACGACGAAGACAAACTTCGAGAAATATTGGTGAAGGTTCTGTATTTTAACAAGTAGAGTGGAGGAATAGGTTTATTTCGGTCGGCTGCTTTACGTGAGCAATGCCTTAGAGCCTGAAACATACAGGAGGAAGAGAGCTGGATGGGCTGCGTGCTAGTCTGTCAACACTGTGATTGAAAGCACCAGAGACTTAGAACAACAAATAAAGCTGTTAAACTCTGCACTTCTTCCTGCCTTGTGCTACATCTGAAAAGCATAGGCGTTAAATAAGTCGATGGACCACCAGCTGCGAACAACGAAACGCAAGGTCACTGGCATCTTCCTGCTCCAAAGGCGGCGTCAAAACTGCGTGGAGATGACACATGGGCAGCGTCTGTTACATCATCTTACAAACAACATGTAATGAATCATCTGGTTCAATATGGTGCTATTCCAAAAGCACCGTTTGGATTCATAGAGGGTTAGTCAGTTTAAACTGCTGTTCTTACCGAAATGAATGATTGGACCAGAGAACTTAACAAGATAGTAGACTTTGTTTTCTTTGATTTCCGTAGAGCGTTTGACAAGGTTTCACACACCAAATTAGTACATAAACTGGCAGCTGTTGCAATGCATCCAGAATTATCCCTTGGATCCGGAATTATCTCACTGCCAGAACCAGGTACATGTGGGCAGAGCGTTCTCACCCGTATAGTATACCTTTGTCCTTTTCGAATTTCGAATAGCCGAATTTCGAATAAATTCGAATTTCGAATATTCGAATATTCGACTATTCGAAGAAAGTCCAATATTCGAATTATTCGTTTATTCGAATATTCGAGACAATATTCGAGTGTTCGTTTATTCGAATATTCGAAGACTTCGAATTTCGAATAATCGAATTTCGAATATTCTTTATCAGTCTCTTAACAAGTTAATGGCACTCCTCTTCGAAAGCCAGGTAATTGTGACTTTTTGATAAGAACGGTGTTTTGTTTCGCGTGTCATTCAAAGTGGCCGAATTGTGTGTATGCAATCTGACAAGGGAAGGGTCTGGAGCGTATGTCTGAGGGGAGAGCGAGTCATATAGGGAGAATCCCCACCCCTAAATTGGTATAAAAATGGGTTCATTTTTGCCAATTCGTTAAACACAAGGAGTAGGGAGTCCGTTACAATAGAATTCGGAGTCTCGTATGCCCGCCAAGTGACTTGGAGCGCAGTGTATAGAGACGTTGTTTCATGGGTGGGAGGTCGTGGGTTCGATTCTCCAGCTCTGCTGCATTTTTGCACTTCATATGTTTGGTTGAGGATTGAGCGGTTCTGGCATCTATACCATTTTCAGATATTTTTGCTTAATTTTCCAGTTGTAACCGTGGAGAGTAAATTTCTTGCCATTTGTTTATTACTGATTGGTTTTTTAACTACAAGGCAATGAGAAAGCTGGAGTATAAACGATCAACACCAGTGATACACAGGCCCAAAGTGCATGAAACAGAAGCGTTGGTCACAATCGGGCAGCGTTTAAAAGCTACAGGCTCGTCACAGGTACCAGGACACCATCTTCAATGTCGTTATAACTCTCCTTCAGCTACCCGCAGCTACCCGCAGCTTCGACATCTACCTTCAGGATGTTGTCCCTTTTTTGCAGGTCAAAAGGAGATCGTGCACAATGACGTGGGAGTGAAATCATTGCACCCGAAAACGTTATCATATATCCAATTCTTGCTTGCATCTCCACGTCCATCAGTTCATCTTGCGGATCCCAATCTTCTTCTTCCACCACTTCCAGCTGTTCGTCAACTTTAAGTTGACGTGCTTCGAAGTCCTTGAGTATGCTGGCCATCCGTTCGGCCAGCTTGATTTCTTCCCTCGAAGGTTCCTTGTCTAAAGGTGGGCCACACTTCAGCGTAAGTAGGTGGATCACCACTCCAGCATCGGCGGACATTGTTGGTGTTAGGTTTAAAAAACCTTCAGCAGACCTCTGATTTTCACGTGATAGGCAAAGATGAGAGAAAGAGTTATCGATGCCGTTTAGGTTAATTTGCGGGATCCACACACATCGTTTCTCATTTTAACCACCTCCGACGTCACATCCTGGTCTCTTTTGAAAAACCAATCAGGATCGTTTTTCCTGAGGTCATTGGTCCATGTATAGAAACAAATCGTGAGGAGCCTGTAGCCTTTATACGCCGTCCGTATTGTGACCAGTGCTTCTTCTTCATGCACGTTGTGACCTGTGTATCACTGATGTTGAACGTTTATATATCATTATGTTTACCACAGCATGCAGCTGGAAAAATTAGAAGAAAACCTCTGGGATGGTATAGACGTCAGAATCCATCAAATCTCAACAGTTAGTTGAAATGCAAAAGTGCAGCAGCACAGAAGAATTGAACCCTCGATCTCCCTCGCATGAAGCAACGTCTCTATCCACTGCGCTGCAACCAGCTTGCGGCAGACGCATCGCGGACATACAAGACCGCCGAACTCATGGGGCGCCCATTACGTTGTAACTACAACGGCCTCGTACTCTTTGGGTTTTCTTGGCGAAAAAATAAACACATTTTTATACCAATTGAGGGGTGGGCATTCTCCCTATATGACTCGCTTCAGACATACGCTTCAGACACTTCCTTTGTTAGTCCACGCGAGATAAGCGCGGGCAAACGCGGACCTCTGCTGCGTCCCTGCTTCCTTTGAACGACATCGAGCCTCCTACGGCCAGTCACGTGAATAGCAAGTGAATCGTGTGTTATAGCTGTGTTATAGAATGTGTTATAGCTGCTCAATGACGCTTTTGCCTTCGGTATACTCCGGGAATCTCCGTTTTGTATTTCTACCTCAAGTACAACGGCTGAACGATTAAAGCCGGAAGGAGCTGCGATAGGGAGGTAGCACTTTCTGGAGCCTGGGAAGCTCCTGCTTTCTGCCAGCAAAGACGTTAAAGAAGAGAGGAAGAGCAATGGCTATGGAGTTCAAGAGCCAGTCATACTCCGTTTCCTATGAAAGCGAGCCATCCACATTTTCGCAATAACACTGTCCAAGTCGTAGTGTATTATCAGATTAGATTCAACCATGGACATCGGATCCGTTTGCTTATAAGTGACGGGAAGCTCTTCAACAGAGCCAGAACGCAGATTGAATGCCACTCATGAGCCTCCAATGTGCCTCTGTGTTACGTCTTCGTCCGTGCTAGCCTTTCTTTCACCACATAGAAAGTTTGGTATAACCTAAGGAGACAATAACCTATAGAGCAAGATGTATAACAATCTAGCTCTGCCTATCCAGGGTGTTTCTCCCTTCTCGGGGCAGGAATTCTTAGGGAAGCAAGGGTGCTTCATTGTCATTATACCTTATTCACCGTCTTTTGGTCTCGTGAAGGAAATAGATGGAGCAGCCTTCGAGGCGCTTGAACAATGGTATTTGAGCCTGGACACCGACTTCCACAGCCTCGGTTCGGTCCTCAGCTCCCCCTCGCCTCGCTCGTCGCCCTCAGCCTCAGTAGCGCTTATCACTCACTGGACTCGCCACACTCCACTCCATTAGCCCTGATTTAATGTAAGAGTAGCGGGAGTATGTCGGCCACGGGACAGGAGATCCACTGATAGAAATTGATGCACCGCAATTGATAATTACCGATCCTTTTCGCAATTAACCAACTGGTATAAGAGTAATGACAATGAGCCTTTGTATATGCCGCTCTGTCGAACGCAGTTTACAGTGGGTAATAAAAAATAAGTAAATGTCAATCATTGGGTGACCAGAATAAGTAATTGATGTTCATAGGTGTTCATTTGATTATTCGAATATTCGACCATTCGAAATTAAAAATTTTGAGAATTGAATAATATTCGATCATTCGAAATTCGAAATTTTGGAAATCGAATATTATTCGATAATTCGAAATTCGAAATTTTGGAAATCGAATATTATTTGCTCATTCGAAATTCGAAATTTTGAGAATCGAATATTATTCGATCATTCGAAACTCGAAATTTTGGAAATCGAATATTATTTGATCATTCGAAATTCGAAATTTTTTTCCAAGGACAAAGGTATACGGCGTATACGTGTAGTGGTGTACAACAGGGGGAGTGCTACCCCCCCCCCCCATTTTGTTCCCAATATATGTATACTGCGGAGATTCCGAAAGCTGTAGCCTTGGAGTTTCAGTCAGTATGTATGCTGATGACATTAAGATATATAAGGTCATTGAGTCGGCTGAGGATGAGAGTAGCGTGCAATCAGCTATAGATTGCGGTGGGGGCAGTTGTTCAGTACACCGTGCTGTCCGCCGCCCACTTCCCGCCTGCCCGCGCCGCCCTATATGGTCAAGTTTGCTGCGCGCGAAACGTCATTAATTGGCGTAACGTCGTCCAAAACCTAACAGCTGATAGGAGACGATTAGGAAGCGTATCTCGGGAAACTCTGAAGTCATTTTGCAATCGGTTCGGTTATGGAGGCAGCTGACGAAGGGAGAACGCCGCTCTTCTCTTTGGATTCTTTCAGTTTTCACCTCAATTCTTTAAATTTCGGCTCAACTAGAGACTATGGGTGATTCAGGTTAGGAGTTCTACTTTGAAGGCTTATCCGTAACTGTGCGCAAAACCGGCTCACCTCTCTTTCCAAGGATCAGATAATTTTCCTTGTGTTGGAGAAGTTTCTAGTGGATGGTCGCGTTGTTGTCATGACATATCTCGCTAAGTGTTGCTGTACTTGTCGGAAAATGCAGACGACGCCCTAGTACTGCGCAAAGTGGCGGGACCTGAAGAAAGCCTTGGCGCTGCAGCTGAAAACTCTTTTCCTCCATATTTGGTGAACAATAATCTGACTCTTGTCTCAGAAACGAAATCAATTCAGGAAAGAGCAGTAGGGCCGAGAGAAGTGATTAGAAATGCGATGCTCCATGTGATGACAGGGACCCGGACATCTTGTCCTCAGTGCGCCCCTCGCCCCGCCCCTTTCTGAGAGGTATGTATCCAACGACTCTCCGCCATAGATTGCATAAGTAAATGGTCTGAGTATTGGGAATTACCCCTGGCCGTGAATAAAACTCATGTTCTCGTCATTGGGATAGATCGATTTCAACGAAGTATTCTATCAGATCTGATGCTTTAAATAGGGTGGGCGAGATTAATCTTGGTTATCTTATTGATAGCGATCTGTATTTCACACCTCATTACAGAATGTTAGTAAATAAGGGTACGACACGCACTTATAATTTTTTCCGATTTTTAAAGACAAGAAATCCCAAGGTATTGGTAAGTGCGTACAAAATGTATTTCAGGCCAATTCTTGAAAGTGGGACCAGTGTTTTTAACCCATATGGTCTTAAAGATATACTGATGCTTGAGAAAATACAAAATAATTTCAAAATTAATGATAAGATGTTTTGGATTGGACTACGCCTCTGTTCCAAACGGTACAAGTCGAGCCATTCAGATGGTCTTACCGTCCCTAAAACGCAGAAGGACAGTATTCGACCTGGTAATGATGTTTCAAATTCTGACGGGCGGGTAGGGTTAAAATTGATGCCTATGAGTTCTTCTCAGTAGATCCCTTACCTAGAACAAGATCTAGCGGTCTAGGAACCACGGATGTGTAAGATCCCAAACTCGCTCGGTCCAGCTGCACCGCGTGTGTTGTGTGAATGCACACAAACACCGCATTTGACGACACCGCCCTAGAAATGCACCTCAGCAAACGTGAGCTGCGTTAGCGCCGACGTTGGCATTCGATCGATGCGCATTGGTCTCTTGTGTGCCCGCGGTGGACTGGCTGCCAGACTCGTCGTGGCGCAGTGGGTAGAGGGGCGGGTTCAGGCTTGGAGGTCGGAGGTTCGGTTCCAAAGCATGGTGGTGTTTTTGCATTTCATTCAACTGGCTGGATGAGGTTCAGGGGTTTTAAGGTCTACACAATTTTCAGGCGTTTTCTGTTCATTTCCCAGCTGTATGCTTCTGCAGAACTCGGCTGCAGACTTCCCCCTGAGCGACGAAAGCGGCTTCCACACGAGCAGCTTGGATCGCACCCACCCTGGAGTCCCTTCCCTAGCCTGAATCTACGCTCGAAGAGCGCAGAATCCAGCTTCGGACTCCCCCTAAGCGACGAAAGCAGTCTCCACACCCGCAGCTTGGATCGCAAATACCCTGGAGTCCCTTCCCGAGCCTAGTTCTGCGCTCGAAGAGCGCAGAACCCAGCTGCGGATTTCCGCTGATCGGGGAATGTAGTTGGAGGGGGATTTTTGGACGACGCCGTCGAATTCAGTGTGTTGTGTGCATTCACACAACACACGCGGTGCAGATGGACCGAGCGAGCTTGGGACCGTAGTCCACGGATGCAGTTGCGAGAAACCATATCAGACAACATTTTTTTTTCAAACACGACTCTTCGCATTTTCCGTCCGTTGCTGAGGGAAAAGGTGCTTCAGATGTCTCTCAGTAGGTTCAAGAAGCTTGTCGATCAGCTCTGATATGTGTAGTGTGTTTCTCCCTGTAACTGCTTTTGTTCCTCTTTGCTACCGTTGTTTTCTGCATCTCCTCTTTATTTGACGTGGTATTAATTTCATTACATTTGGTAATTGATGAGTTGTTTTCTTGACTGTTAGTTTTGCAGTGAACGATACGGATTGTAGCACCGCGCGATAACCCATGCCTCAAAGTAAATAAATAAATCCTTCATGCTGATAAAACGAAACACCAATTTCCTGCACTTTCTCTTGTGGCGTAGTGATGGAACTGCGTGCTGTAAACCTCTCAGCAAGAAGCGACTACGTGCTCGGCTGCCACTGTGAAGGCCGGATTCGCATGCAGTGCATATGACACCAGCCATCCTCTTTCGATTAAGGTACTTGTCCACTGGTGATCAATGGTTGAAGGTCGAGGGGCCTGGAGATGGGACTCGCGCAGAACAAACAACTGCTGAGCAATGGGACCTAGTTGACGTAAGCACAGTGCGCTTCAAAAGCATGTGTCCACCCCAAAATTTGTGCATTTCTCGTTTTGCGTTTATTTCTGAAGGCTCGCACTAGCTCCACTAGATTCCACGTAGTTAAAAGTAGGTAACCACCCATCTTCAGGAAATTTTTTCGTCTCACATGAGAATCAGGCTTTTTTGAAGAAAATTGGTTGAAAATTGCTGTTTCAAAAGTATGTATCCACTTGTGAGAAACAAACTTTTTATTATGATCAAAAGTCGATCGAACTACCATTGCTTCCTATAACATACATCCTATTGAGCCGCACACAAGGTTCTGGATGATTTTGTTTTCGATAGTGTCGCAAGCAGTCAAAATCGCCGCCACTTCCTTGAACTGTCGGTTATTCGCGTAGACTACTGGAACCAAAATGTCCCGCATTTTCTCCGTCGTGTTGCAGTCAGGAGAACAGGCCAGCTAGTCCGCTACTTGAATGTTGTGACGGTGAAGCCAGGGTTTGGTCGACTTGGACATAAGGACTGCAGCGTTGCCCTGGTGCAAAACATGTGTCTGCCGTCTTCTGCCTCTCAAGAGAAGCAGAGGGATAGACTCTAGTACACCTTCACACTCCAGACTGACCATGTGACACGACGGAAGACTAACCTTCAGGTTTCCGCTGCTGCAGAAGCCGGCCCATGTTGACCATGCGACACGACGGAAGACTAAGCTTCAGGTTTCTGCCGCTGCAGAAGCCGGCCCATGTTGACCATGTCGCTAATGAACCTCCTCCAAAGTTGCGAAGACGGAGGCTTCTCGCAGGACTCTCCAGTAATGTCGATATCCATCGGGACTATCCAGATTACGTTTTTCCGGTTGGTAAAGATGAAAAATCTAATCCTGAGTAACACACCAACGTGTACTACACATTCACAACAATGACGGTCAAAAGTATTGCATACATAGGTTTGCCTACCAATAAGGGATAAACGACGGCGTTACTCAATCTTTTTTTGGAGTGCGCCATACATTCTATTACATTTTCGCATTATGGAGGGGATTTGAATGTGTATTTACCTATACAGTGATTTATGGTGAAAAGCCGATGAACAAGTCAGCGCTCTCTCCTTCCCACACAAGTCTGGTACCAATTCACCGCCCCCGAAGGGACGAAAGGCTCGGTTAACCTGGGCGGGAAATCCGACCCAAGTACTGGTATCGAGTGCGTGCACTACACGCGCTGCCTCATACGTAATTTGGGTATCAACTCCGAAAGTTTTTTGTGTTCGATGTGGTGTCAACTATTGACTTCAACGAGCAGGAGGAGTTTACCTTGCGCATGTACCTCTACCAGCTTTCAAAATTAGGTAATGCTCGATAATACGACTCAACATTTTGAGGGCATAAGGCTGCTTCAAGTTGTTTGTCAGGACTGCTATAGTTGCGTTACTACGGCTTATGTTTTTGTGTTATAGTCTTCCTGAGAGCCTAGAAACGTCGTAGAAACATGTTTTAATCACCAAAACGACACTTCATTTTTAAGTAAGAAATTAAAACATTAAAACGGAAAAAGGAGCACACGTTGATATAACGGCAAAACAAGCATCACTAACATTTAAAGTGCAAATCAGAGGCGTTCGCTACCCATCCGTAGCTGAGAATAACTAACCTGGGTGAGTGGGAGTGGCTAAAATCCTTTGTTTGGCCGTCCACGCATTCTGTCAAGTACGAGCAAATGAGTGTAAATGGATCCTACTGATTGAGAGCGTGAATACCAAGCCAAGAAATTGCAACATTATCCGCCCGCTTATACTAGCAAGTACGTAGTTCTATTTAGCTCCACGCTTTGAATTTCTTGTCGTTTTGGATTATAAGGAGTGGTTCTACCCGATCCTGTTAAGGTTGCTTCTGTTACCCTGTTACTGCTTTATCAGGTACTGGTAAATATCCCACTTTTTAATTGTTTAATGCACTAGTACCTCTACGATTAGAAAGATCAAGGATAACAATTTTCATTACAGTTTCGAACACACAATTTATTCATGGAAGGGCAAATGAAGTCCATCCTAAAATGCGCTACACACGTTGAATAGTTTGTATGTGAAACTGACACCTCCACTTCTGACACCACGCATTCTCAGATCCAGTATTTCCTGTAGAAGTACCAACGCAATGAACTTATAATTGATTCTTAACTCGTCGAAGCGACGTTTCGCGACAACAACCTTTGAAAAAGTGCGATATTTATTTGTTCGTGAGACACTGGTGAAAGAGCGGTTTGAATAGGATACTCTGAACGCTATCCACAAAACGCTTTTATCAAATTAGCTGAAGGACATGCCAATATTCCGACATTGTGAGCGAGTTCGACTTCCAAATATCAATATCATGTTGTACAAAAACTGGCGGATTTCAACCAGCTTCAACTGATTTAGTTCAGCTCAAGAATTTCTACTTCAGTTAAAACGAAGTCCTCCTGAGGCCGGTCTCATCAACGATTTACAGAGATTTAACAGAAAAAATACAGCGGGAAATCCTGATAACTCCAACAATTCACCACATCGCTTGTCGGTAAGTCGCGTCAATTCGCGTTTTTTTTTTCGCTGTAATTTTTCTGTCAAATCTCTTTAAGTCGTTGACAAATCCGGCTCTTCGTTTTGAGCTGTTTATGGGCCTTAGAAAAAACTGATCCATCTGCCATAAAACTCTGTACTTCTGGAACCGATAAAGTCTCTAAAGATTCAGTAGCTGCTCTGAATTCACACATCATTTTGGATGTAGGGTTCCGTGGCAGTGCAGCAGGAGGCGACAGTTGCCGCATGCATCCCAAACCGATGTCTTTGGTTCGGTACCACCGAGACCAACTAGGACTTCCATCTTCCCAACGTCGACAACATAAGAAGCACTGATATATGTCTATATCCATTTTGTACCCGCAAGTTATTGGTCGATTAAAGGACAAAGGTCTGGTCAAGTCAATCCTCTGTGGCATACGCCATGCACTCTAAACTAGCCTTGCAGACTGTCGTTCTCGCGAAAAGATAATTTGATAATTGCGGTTCTTCGTCCGTTACCCTTTTTATTTTATTCTCGTTTGTTTCCAAGGCAGAGTGTTTAGGGGAGCTCTTTAAAGTATTATAGATACAGTAGAGTCTCTATGGCTGCTATGTGCTGTCAACTAGGTGGTAATTCATACTAGTAGAGTTCGGACGGCTGCATCCCTTGGTTCAACAGATTCTTGTGAAATGGCAAAACATTTCCGCTGAAACTGCAAGTGCGTCGTTTTAAAATCAATGGTTCCTCAGCCATAATTCTTTGCTGAGCTCTAGGAATATGTGAGGAGCAATCTTCGATTTCTTCGTCATCAATTTCACTTATGAATTTATACCTGAACTTTTCACTGTGACACACGTTATGCACAGAAATATCGGTTTCATCCGAATAAGAAACAACGCTTTCTTACAATCATTGTGCGTTCTTTGCTCGGAGGTCAAATGAAGATAGGCTAATATTTGTTCTGTATATTTTGGAAGACACAATTCACTTTCATTTTGAAAGTACTTCCTATTACGAGGAATAATTGCGTATTGCACAGTTTGCCTTTCACATAATAGGTCTATTTCCACTTCTTCAGGCAGCCGTGTCACTTTCTTAGGGCAGTGTGGTGAATACACCTTTGTCCTTCGGAAAAAGTCGAATTTACTATTTACTGAATAATTTCCGCCTTCAAAATATCCCGTCTCGGATCCGAATAATATTCAATTCTGAAGATGCTGAATTTCGAGTCGACGAATATTATTCGTTTTTACAAAGATCCAAGTTTCGAGTAAGCAAATAATATTCGTTTTCTAGAAAACTCGAATTTCTAATTTTTGAATATTGTTCGGCTAATCATTTAGGAATACGGCTCAAAAGTCCGGTTATCGTGATTTTTAAAAAGACCAACAAAAGAAGTTAGTTTCTAACAGCAAAATGGTTTTACCTTCAAAAGTCCCGAGTTTGGTTTGGAAAGTGTCCAGCCTCAGTTTAAAGGTTTCCAAATTCTGAAGCAAATGGTATAATTTGTCCAAGAAATTCGAAGTGAAAGGTTTCTGCGCGCTTGAATCAGTTTTCGTCATGTGATGACACTAACTTGTTCGATCATGGAGAAACTGCGGAAAGGAAAGGGAATGTGTACAGTACTCTGCACGATAACTTCATTTCTGTGTCACTACCAAGAACAAAGTCCAACGACTGGATTGCAGTTGTTCCGTCCAGCAGGGCATGCACCACAAATTGGTCCGATGGGGTAGATGCTCGCTCCTACTGTGTTAACACTGGAACAGTTTTTGCTGAATTTCTGAAAGAGTGACCAGCGATCAAGACTGAAACCATACAAGTTCCTGTAGAGGCAAATAGTGTTGTAATATCTGCCATGACACACATGAGTTGCACATCCCACCTCCTGGTTGGCAGCCCAGATCATCTGCAGTGGAACTGTGACAGAAACTCGCAGAAACGTGGAGAACAAAAAGATTTGAAAGTAGTGAATCCTGCTAAACTTGCTAGCGTTCTCACGCTATACTCAAAAAAGTTTGACACTACCTTCGTAAACCTTCTCCTAGTCAGAACGTTTTGCATTTGTTGGGTGTAGATCACATTTGACGGAGCTCCATAGCTGTATAGCTCCGACTGCCAAGTTGAAATTGCCTAAACTGCAAGCAATACACGAAACAGCAGAAAATGATCGAAAGGGAACCCACATTCTGAATGGCTCCATAGATGTCAGTGTGTGTTGTTCGCAGAACGTGGTAGTTTTCTTTCCATCCGGGTCTCAGATGAGGAGGAGACGGTCCGGCATAACAGTGCCTCGCAACAGAGTGAGCGTAAGCTTCGGCCCAGCAGTTGTAAACCTACAACTTATATATTTCAACAATGTCGACGTGTAGAAAATACAATGCTTCAGTGGTGTTACCATCAAATACATAACCGAAGCAGGCGGGAAATTCTCGTTGGGGTAGTACCCATTCCTTGCTCTTGCTGTAGCAACATGCGACCTAAAGAACAGTCCTTGCTGTTGTGTTGTTTCTTTTTCGAAATGCCATGGATGCGTATTTCTTACCTTAGGTTGTTGTGCATCGCTAGGGCGACGTCCCTGAATGCCTTCGGAAACGCAGTACTAGGACACGCCGTAGATGCTACAAAGAAAATTGATAAATCGTTTCAGACAGGGAGTTCATAAGCTTCAATAAGCATAACTCAACTTACGAGGTTTCGTCGTAGTTGTTGTTGTAGTTGTAGTTGTGGTCGTGGTAGTAGTTGTTGTTGTAGTTGAAGGCGTTGTTGTTGTTGGTGTTGTTGTAGTCGTCGTCGGAATAGCAGTGGTCGTCGCTGGGCTTGTTGCAGTTGTTGTGGTAGTAGTTGTTGTTGTCGGCGTAGTTGTCGTAGTTGTAGGCATTGTTGTTGTTGGTGTTGTTGTAGTCGTCGTCGGAATAGTAGTAGTCGTCGCTGGGTTGGTTGCAGTTGTTGTGGTAGTAGCTGTTGTTGTCGGCGTAGTTGTCGTAGTTGTAGGCGTTGTTGTTGTTGTCATTGTTGTAGTCGTCATCGGAACAGTAGAAGTTGTCGCTGGGCTTGTTGCAGTTGTTGTGGTAGTAGTAGTTGTTGTCGGCATAGTTATTGTAGTTGAAGGCGTTGTTGATGTTGGTGTTGTTGTAGTCGTCGTCGGAATAGTAGAAGTCGCCGTTGAGCTTGTTGTTGTTGTCGGCGTAGCTTTAGTAGTTGTCGACGTTATTGTAGCTGCAGTACAACATATTCTTGATCAGTTTCTCACAACAATGAAAACCTGCGGCCTTTATTTGTTGGCTTCTTATTCATTTATTTATTTTGTAAAGCATGGGGATGCCGCTACAACGAATCTACGCGCCGTATCCTGGCGCACTGCTGTTTGCGATCGACATTATCTTTCAAGTCCTGTACTTGAAGACCTGACAAGAAGAGCCTCCAAAGTGGCGGTGATCTTTTGCGATGCAATTTTTGCAGGATGAAGGCTTCCATGTGGGGAGTCCAAAATCGTAGTTAATTTTTTCGGAATTCTCTACTGGGTCGAGAAAGCGCGTGCGGATGCGTGAGCGCGAAGTTCATCACCCCTGCAGCCACACAACATAATGTGGTCGATTCACGCAGTGAGTAGCTATGTCGCCTCTCGGCAGCACCGAGTGGTTTTACAGTTTGACCCCCGGTGTCGCCGCAGTTCTTGCACACATCAGGTCGTTATTATTATGTGCTTGCGTGATCACAAGAGTCAGTTTGTATACGAATGTGAGGGATGGTGTGAGGTATGCTTTTAGTAAGTGATAAGTACTGCAGGTATCAAACTGAACTCATGACCTGCCTCATGAAGTGTGTTTGTGTGCAATTACGTTGTTAATATGATACAGTACAAATATGATCTATTGAGAGGTAACCCAAATGGAAACAAAAAAGGGCTACATTTACTAGCTTACTAGCTAGCTTAAATCTTGCACAGATTGACTTCTGTGATCACGCACGCACATAATAAACAACCTGATGTGTGCAAAAACTACTACGACACCTGGGGTCGAACCGTAAAACCACTCTGTGCGGTTGAGAGGCAACATCGATACCCACTGCGCCAGTCGACAACATTCGGCAGCAGGGCGTGATGAACTTCGCGCTCGCGCTCCCACGCGCCTGTTTTCGACCACAGAAGACCATTCCGAAAAAATAACACGGCTTTGGACTCCCCACACGGGACCCTACATCCTGTTAAACTTGAATCGCAAAAGCTCACCGCCACTTTGGAAAAAGCTCTTCTAGTGAGTTACAAACGACGTGATGAAAATAAGATTTGCGAAGTATCGCTTGCGAAACAATACATGGAAGGCGAAGCACAGGCAGTGTGGGTGCCCCACGGACGGGAGCATGATGGATAAACCAAAAGTGAATTGCTTCATATGCAGCAGTTCCCTCTTCAAATCTATTAGGTTGTAGCGAAATAAATGGCACTGAACCACTGTAAATTTAAACAGTTAATATCTCGGCTTGTAGGCAAGTTTATTAATAGAAATAAAAGGCTTTTGATTCTACACACCTTTGCCGACGTGACACAAGCTTTTTTATCCCAGTAGCATAAAAGTCAGAAGTTCTGGAATTGACGAAATCTTCGAAGGCACTTTCGGCATCCTGTTGGTATTTGAATATTTTCCCTACCAAGAAGTCGCCAAGATGCTTGAAGAAATGGTAGTCTGTTGGGGAGAGGTCGGGAGAAAACGGAGGATGTGGTAGAGTTTCAATGCTCAGCTCATTCCATTTCTGCAACGTCATTCGTGCTACATGGGGCGAGCATTGTCGTGCAGAAGGAGAACTCGCCTTCGGTTTACCAAGGCCGGCCGGATATCCTCCAAGTTTTTCATCATTTCTTCAATTTCAATGCAGTACTTCTCTGCTGTGATGGATTCACCGGGAGGGAGGAAGCTGTGGTGAATAATTCCCAGCGAGCACCACCATACTGTCACCATTACTTTCTTTTGGTGCAATTCCGGCTTCGCAAAAACCTTGGGGCTCTCATCGCTGTCCACCTACTGTGCCGATCGTCGCCTGTTGTCGTACATTATCCATTTTTCGTCACAGGTTACGATGCGATCAAGGAATGGGTCCGTTTCGTTCCGTAAAAGCAGTGCGGACGAGATCTCATATCGTTGGTTTCTTTGCTCCTCAGACAGCTCGTGAGGCACCCATCTCTCCAGCTTTTTGGTCTTTCCAATTTCCTTCAGATGCCTGCAGTTGTGTTGTTACTGACGCCAAGAACCTTCGCTATCTCCCTGGTACCTTTGTGTGGATCCTCCTCTACCACATCTCTCAGCTTGTATTCATCAACATCTCTATGCCTCCCACGACCTTCATGTTCTTCCAAGCTCTCATCTCCGAAACTTCTGATACCAACGATACGCCGTCCGAATTGTGGAACATCCTTGACCGAATGCGGCGTTGATCTTCTCGTCCGCCTCCTTAGCTGTAGTGCCCAGCTTGGATTCATACAAGTAAATGCCTCGGATTACCCTTTGTCCATCTGCAAAAAAGTCAATAAAACTCTAATGTTTTCCCATTTTTACATAGAAGATTTAGTACTCTCCGATAGAGCAAAGTTTGCGCTTCTAAATGATATGCCACATGTTACGGTTTGTTCTTGATCAAACGCGTACAGACGCGCCAAAAAATGGCGCGAGCCAGTGCCATTTAATTCGTTACAACCTAATAGCACGCTGACCACTCATTCTTGCTCCAATTGTAGAAGCTCAACTTTCCGCCGTGGAAGAATGTAGCAGAAAATGCCCACTTCGTAAGATGGGGTCAAAAAATAATTAGTAGCGTGGAGCAAGGGCATCACACATTATGGAAGTGCTGTGAAAGCGCCTACAGTCCAACACCTCTTTGCCACGATATTGACTGTCTGACTCATTTGGAAAAGTAGCAAAATCAGCAAAAAAGAAAAGCAATTTTTGACTTAAAAATGTCAAAACGTTTCGGCAATCTACGTAGAAATGTCTTCCACGTAGGTTTTGGTCGAAACACTCATTGTGCTATCTGCACTGTTCAAGGTTTATTGAAAACAAACCGGTTGTTGTCGTTTTAGCGGTTGTTGCAGTGGTTGTTGTGGGCTTTACAGTTTTGACAACTGCTTTGTAAATCTCAGTTCCAGGCTTAACATCTCTGAAATCGCAGTTATTTTACTAATTGTGTCGGGTTTATCTTACAGATGATAAATCTTCTAATAAAAGGCGTAAGGTCTTACGGCTCATTATAAATGCAAATGACGATATCGTCCATTCCACATCTTTCGAAACTACAACCGAAGGCTGTTGTTTTAGCGTAAAGCATCTGCAGCAATAAATATATTTCTTTCAACGAATTCAAAGAGTCAAGCTGTTAATGTGGTGAAGAAGCACCCCGAAATTTCTGCTAATGTGGTGGAACTTCTATAGGATTAATTCACGAGAATATTTCGCTGCATGAGTTATCTTGCTTCAGTTAACATTTATCAAACATTTAAACAGCTTCAAACATTTATCATTTTCATGAGATAAAGACATATAGCGGTCTAGGATGGAAGATTTCGCGTCTACATACAACAAGGTTCACTTCATTTTCTTTAGGACTCCAGAGGCTGGTGTCGAGGATGTAAACTGTTACTACGATGGTTAGTTGCGATCGAAACTCCAGCGTCAGGCGAGGTCCGAACCAGCACCTACTGCTGACCATGATGGAATGCTCTAGAATGCCGGAATGCCCATCATTACTCCACCGGCGCCGTTTGATCGAACGCAACATGCACACGATTTCGCGTTTAGGAGAAGCTTTGCTAATTTGCCAAAGACAGTGTCATCTAACGCGCTATATCACAAACACTTCGTTGGAATAGGAATGGAGTAACAAGTCCTTATCGAACCTGGTCCAAGCGCTGTGCGGAACAACAGGCGGTTTAAAGAATTTTCATAGCCGGTGTGGTGGCTCATTTCATTGATGATCTGAAGGCGTCAAAATGCACTGTGGAGTTTACGTATTAGTAAAATTATACAACAATTGGGCCAGCCCTAGGGAGGAGGGGGTTTCAACCCTAGGGACAAAAGTCAACAGGTGTAGAATGGATCAGCCGCTGGAAGAAATTAGAGAAGTCTCATCCAAAAACAAGTTCTGCAAGTGTGTTAATGTCAAGTAAAAATGCATTCTCATCAGTTTAAGCAAACATACCTCTTCATTATGAAGCATTGAAACGTCCTTAGTGACTCATTAGAACTCACATTTACAAGATTCTTCAGCTTAGGATCGCCGTTGTAAGGATTCTCAAACTGGGTGGTTTTGATGGCCTCGTACCACTTAAAGATTGCAGTAACCGGTGCGAAAATTAGTCCACCTCTAAATATACATCAAAAAATTTAGTAAGACCCGAAATATAAATTTGTTTCGCAAAAATATAACTTGCCGCAAAAAGTTAAGTCCAAGTGTAGGATCGGGAGATGGTGGTGCACTTGTTGGACATTCATTTACTAGGCGTTCAGCTATGTCCTCGAGGCTACAGTTCCATATCTGTTATCACAGCATTGAATAATTCGACGACTGGTGATTTTAAATAGCATTCTCTAACAGACAATTCACGACTATCACTCAAAAGCCCTGAATGGATTTTCACCTGCTCGCCAACTGAAGGATATCTGCAATTTTTCCACTGCCGCCATACAAAATCTATCACAACTAACGATGTTGCACTGGACCGTTTCGCGAAGTTAAAGTGTGTTGTGTAAATTATTCCTAGCTAAGTGTCGCTCTCGAAAAAATTTGTGAAACATTCGAAAATTAGAGCTAATGAAGGATTTTGGTGAAGCCAGCGCTTGCGTCGCCCTAGCACGGTCTGGGTAGGTAAAAAACTGTAAGCAATAATCAATATACCTAAAACACATAACAATTGAAGCACAACAAATGTATAAATGGCACATGTTCCCCAAACATCACCCAAGCAAAAAAATGAATTTGCAAAACTAGAAGGGAAGCAAACACCCGGAATCGCTTCCATGAGCATATTTACTTCCTGCACCAACGAGCCAGCAGCGAACGGTGTCTATGCAAGTCGACAAATACCGGCGCATGTAGTGGACACTCGAGAATCTAGCGACATTTAGGGTCGTTCACTCGTTTGTTCAACAATTCGACGAAAAAGAAACGTGGTAGCTGAGCAGTGACGACTTTCCTATCTAATTCGCATCCGGTAACGCAGTTGGACGAGGTGTCGGCGCGGCGGATGCACCCGATTCCAGCAAAGTGAACAGTTTTGGTGTTAGAGACATTCCATTGTGAAAAGAAAAATTCGGAAATCCTCAGCTATAGCCAGGACAACCAAGCCTTCCACCCTTTCGTGGTTGGTGAATTGGTACCGGAGTCGTCTGGGAATCATAAAGCACTGATCAGTCTATTGGCTGATCACTATGTGTATATGTCCGCATTCAAATTGTCTCCTCGTCCGCATTCAAATTGCCTCCGTAGAAATAGAATACCTGGCGGGTCCAGAAAGAGAACGATTGACGCTATCCTTTTCCCTTCATCCTTTATCCTAACTCGCATCTGCCGTTGAGGCTTATACCTCAGGCCATTCCTTTGTCAGTCCTATTGGGCCATATTTGGAGATTAACTTCCTGCCTCCACTTCCGTCATAACGTTTTGGGATTAGTCGCGACACTCCATGCAACGTAGTCCCAGGGAGTCGAAAGACAAGCTATTTTGTTCCCCAATATCGCTTTCCTTCCCACCGCGTCAGCAGCGCTCGGCCCCCGGTCGTGCACTGACTGCTTCTTGAGCTCGGTGTCCACAATTGAACAGTTTCGCTACTAGTGCAACCGGTGTACATACGTGGAAAGTGAAAAACACAAAACTTTTTTTCAATTTTTCCTTAAACCTGGAGCAGCTGATATAGAAGATAGAAGCTTTTATAAGGATGCTTGGTTGCAAACAAAAGTCCTGCGGCTGGAGGTTCTGCTTTACCTTCCGTAGCTTCCGAACCCGTACCTTCGGCTGATTGTTATACATATTTTTATCACACTTAGGCTTACTGCTGATAGTAGTGAGTACAGGAGAGTAGTGAACACAAGAGCAGTACTAATTTCTGGAACTGCTCTTTGCCCAGTAGCTCTCTTTAATAGAACATATTTCAAAATTATTCGCCACTGTTTGCAATTTAAGATTTAGATGAGATAGTGTGAAGTTATGTTGGACACCGCTTCCGTTTTCCATGCTTTCCAGCCCTTTCTTCGCTCCAGTTTTGCGCAGTACGAGGAATTCCCTCAAGCTCGCTAGTTCTCGTTATTGGTATTTCAAAAGGCGATGAGGTCCACATAAGTTTCAACTTGGCTCCACAGAATTTTTCTTGAGAAAAGATTTTGTAAACAATTGGTACTACTTGTTTTTCTCAGGGTGCTCTCAAATACGATTTCTGCAGTGTTTGTACGGTCGTGTGCCTGCTAAGCATCATCAAACTTGAGTAATTGAACTGCGGGTATCCGCCCATCAAAGCAGTACTGGACGTGCAAGGTAAACCATGAAAAACAACGAGCTGGCATATGACGTAGCTCCATATTCGTACGCCACGAGAGGTACGCCAACTGCATAGGGGTAGATAGGTGCCTGCTTAACCAAACGAACAACCAAAGGTTTGGTTCGCTCTGATATCAGAACGTGCTTCTTTTGTGGTCTGCTTTTGCAAAATCATTGTTTTGAAATTGGTAATGGAAAGAGGAAACGAAGTAAAATTGTAGCATACCCACGAGAAATTCCTCTGGTGTCGCCTTGAAATTTCAATCCTCTTCTTAAATCTAATTTGTTCTGTATTACAAGCTTTGCCACTTTTGGACTGTCACACCCACCTGATGCTGCATATTTTCCGCTTTAGGAAGAAAAGTAGATGTGGAATCCCTAGCAATTCCTCGTTCGAAAAGATCGCGATGATACGATTGAGCTTCTACTGCATCTTTTCTGTCTTCTTCGCTTAGAGAACCTTTGCAGTTGAATGCTAAAAGCTTTTATATAGCTAAAAATATCGCTTTTATCTAGAGCGAATGACGAGGTAGAATCAACTCACGAGGTTTAGCTCCATCGCAGTTGCACGGACGGAATACCTCAAACTTTTGGTTTCACAACTTGGTATTGTTGAAAGAAGACGTTTTCAGTTATGACCTACCGTTGCAAACAACAAAATAATCGCCAACATAGCTATCTGTGGAAGCAACTGGGTGGCTCGACAACGACGAACGCTGCTGGGTATCCTGTCCACGCCTCTTCAATGCCTTTTGTACGCAATGTGACCTCGCACCCCCAACAGGGAGCATCAATTTTGAGATTCATAAAGGCGTCATCTAAAGAGTGAATAAGAGCAACACTGTGGCAGGACACTCACGCCCACATAAAACCAGCGTCAACGACGCGCTTTGGGGTAGCTTCACGAAGTACAACAACAGCATTATCTGACGTACAGTGCTCCAACCCTCTGTTCTCTGAAAATTCGAAGAGTAACTCACAGGGAGCGCTATAACAACCAGGTTGGCGGACAGGTTTTTTGCCACCCTGTTTTGCACGTGGCCAAATTTTTGAAAAATTTTCTGGAACCTTTAGTCCAAAGCCTATATACAGGGTACGTGAAAAGTATTGACGCACTAAACGTAAACGTTAGAAATAACAACACACTGTAAAATTTAACAAATTTATGTGCAAAATGTCAACAATGATCTAGCAAACAGAATAGCATCACTTGTATTTTATATGGGCTTCTTTGCTACGTATGCAGGGGCGAAGACGCCGAGGAAAGGCATCGACGGTGCGCCGCAGATAGCCCACGTCGGTTTCGTTCCATGAGTTGACCTTCAGTGACTTGATACTTTTGTGTATTCAACTCGTAGAAGTGTTGCATACTCTTCAAGGACCTCCAAAGTGCTAATTCTGCCGAAAGGCTCGCTGCAAGGGAGGCGCATCCGGCCAGTATCATGGTTTTTCATCACAAGCGTCTCTCGTTTTCGTGGATATAGAAGTGAAGAAAAATTAGTAGAGCTATCTGTATTGATGTCCTAAAGAAGCAGCTGGTTCCTTGGCACGAATCCCACTTCGAGAGTAAGCCCTATGTCTTCCAGCAGGATTAGACTCTTGCGCAGAGTCGAGGATTCTTCAGGACTCGTTCCGCGTCAACTTGAGGGACTTCATTTCGGGAGTGGAATGACCTCTGTATGGACCGGATTTGGATCCGCTGAATTACTCTATGTAGGACGTTTTGGAGAACAAGGCTTCCGCTACTTCCCACAAAATTATGAAGTCAGTGAAGGATGATCTGGTCAAAGCATGGAACGAAATCGACGTGGACTACCTGCGGCGCACCGTCAATGCCTTTCCTCGGCGTCTTCGTCCCTGTTCGTCCCTGCATTCGCAGCAAAGGAGCCCATATAAAATACAAATGATGCTATTCTGTTCTCTAGATCATTGTTGACATTTTGTATATAAACTTGCTAACTTTTATGATGTGTTGTTAGCTCTAACGTTTACGAGTTCTAACGTTCTAACGTGCGTCAATACTTTTTATGCACCCTGTAGTAAAATCGTCCTTGACGCCATGCAAGTTTAAGTAGTCCTGCCTTACGATTTCAGGAAGCACAGCAACACAAGAGATGCAGTAAAAAAAAATATATGTACGTCACGCGGGCCCTTCAACTGTCTTCTACAACAAGCATGAGTTGCGCAACAGGAATGGACGGAATTTCTGTTTTCTGATTACTTATTATTTTCTGGCAAATTTTTTTGTTTTCTGGGAAAATGAGCATAACTTGGTCAGAAAACAGCAAATGTGCTGCTTCCAGCTCAGAGACCATCTATAAGGGGTCTCAGGAGCATGTCTAGTTTGTGAAAATGAGTACCAGACCGGGGCGAATTTTCTACTCCCATTACATCATCGGCGCCATTTGATCGACCGTAACATCCGCACCTTATTGAACCGATCGTCACTCACTCGTATGTATATCGTAGTGAACCGGCCACTGATACCAGCATAGAATTAGTCAAGCTGTTGTTCATAATCGTATAGAAATAATTCAATTCATTTTATTGAAGCGACAGCTTTTTGCTAGTGAGGTTGTGAGCTCTCATAATGATGTTTGCTGCAAACAATGCTCTGGCGCCAGGTGGTACTTGAAGCCGCACCTCTGCTTTCTGTTCTGCGTTCTTTTTTTGCAGAGTACTCGAACCAAAGCGGCCAGGGACCCTCAAAGTTTGCTATGGAGGCGAACATCAGCTTGCTATATGCCTAGTGTGCTGATTTAAGAGAGGTAGCGAAAGGCAACGATTTAAGTGATCCTGCAAGGGAATTGATGGCTCAGGAAGTGAGTGACCTCCCTTCATAGGTGGAAGGACAGGTGTTCAAATCTCGGCCTTGTAGAAATTTTGCATCCCTAATGTTCATTCCTTGTTTAATATTTATCTCCTTCTCAACTTTTTGTCGGCATATATAATATTTTAATGCAGACTCCTAAATGAGTGTGACAGCTTTTCATCGATTGTCTTCCTATGTACGACGTTGGATTTTGCTGCACATTTTTGCAGGATCCTTGACTAGATCGAGTATGAAGCTTTCCAACTAACGAAATAAAAAGCAGCATTATGATTAAGAGCAGAACATGATTGCATCCATGAGTCGAGAACAGAATATGTGCTCGACATGTACAGCATATGCTCATGGAAGAACAGCCGATCGTTGGGCCAGTTCGTCGAAGCTCTCCAATTAGACTCCCTGATGATAGCAGGAAGGTAGCTACTGCAATCCCAGTAGTTGACCGAATATGGCTTACAATCATTTTGGTGCGTTTGACTGTAGCGCCACCTTCGTTACCCAAGATGTTGAGAAGGGGTAGAAAAAATCACCCAAACCTCGCTTGGAGGGGCTATTTGTGGTGCTGATCACAACTGTGTTACCTACTTTTGAAATACTGACAGATTATATAATCCCTAGCTCCTCACCTGGTAGGTCCGGATAAGGAGCTAGGTATTATAGGTACAACTGAAAGAGTTTTGGCACTGTCTATAACTTAAATCACCGTAGACTTCCGCTCTCTAGAGGTCATTTTCCTTGCGGGGTAATCTAAACACTGACGATTCCTTCAATGAAGAACCTAAGAGTTGTTTTTTATCAAATCTAAACTTCATAATACTTACCTTTCTGTTTCTGTTGGATTCATGTAGCTTATAAAGCTTAAGTGACTTTTTTTTAAATTTTCTGTTTTTATTTATTTTTCTGTTTTCTGGTGTTTTTGGCTTTCTATTTTCTGTTTTCTGCATTATAAAAGACCGATTTTCTGCTTTCTGGGAAAATTTTTAAACCTTCTGTCCATCCCTGTTCCGCAAGACCAAAATCGAAGGCTTTGACTTGGAGGACGAGCTGCAGTAAATGGCGAGCACCTTCCGGAGGAAGTTGAAGTGAATCCCTGACGTGACAGCCGTGAGCTAGCAGAAGAACTACAGTGCCATCGCGATATAATAGCTGCTCATTCGTATCACCTTGGAGCGGCATGGGGATATAATCACATGTGTCGCGTCAGCGACGCCACATCGTGTCCCGCCCCTTGAGAAGCACTCGATTGTCTTGAGGTTGTGGTGAGCGGTTGCACCCCGCTATGCGATAAACTTGCTGTCATACGTCCACTGTCCCACAGACGTGTCCCACAGTGCAAACAGCACATCTGGTGCATCGACTAACACGAATCAGACGTTCGGCCCGTTTTATCTTAATTCTTTGCGCTGAAATAGAAGACCAGGCCAATAGCCAGGCAGTAGAGTAGGTCCGCTACGCTTATTAGAAAGCGACCTTCGAGCACCAGTACACAAGGGAATAGTCGAAAGCGCGTACTCATGTCCTAAGCTTTCCGAAAGCTAAATCACCGACGACCAATAGTGAACATAAAATCACAGCTTGACACGTACAGAGATTTTACGAACGTGACTCATTTTCTGCGGAGTTTAAACGAAAAAACACTTCTGTGCCAATACTCTACTCGCGCTTGAAAACGCCACTTCACTCATTGAAGTTGCAAAAAAACTCGTTTCGGTTCTGAACACCATTGAGCTAGAACACTCTGAGCTTTAAAAACCTGACAAGAAGAATTATTTAAGGGTGTTCACACAAATTTTTCTTGAAATCACTTATGAAACAACTCTAACCGAAGCAGACGCATTACTTTGCGCCTTGACGATTTGTCTTGCGGAAACTCGGCATGGGTGCGCACTTACAAAGGGTACGATCCATTCAAAGAAAGGAGCAAATCAGTCCAATGAAAAAGATCAGTACCAAGCTGACGGGAAAGAAACAAAACAGTAGCAGCCTTAGGAGAACTGTGCTGATTCCAGCACTGTTGACATAACGCAATAGCGCGCGCAGCAATGCATGACAAAAAATGAACTGAAATGTGAGAACAGCACAAATTCCCACACTGTTGAAAAAATACGCCATACGCAGCAAGGCACAATAAAACAAGATACGGTAGCTAAAGTACCAGCCAGTGAGGCCAAAGTTAGAAGCTAAAACTTACAGGACCCCGAACTTCGATCATGCCACCGAGAATATCACTGCCACATTTCGCCGAAAATGCCGAAGAACACGAAGTTCGATCATGTCACCGAGATTACCACTGCCACATTTCGTTGAAAATGTCGAAAGAACTCCACGAGTACTGGGCATTATTTCAAACGATGGTGCATGAAAAGCCATCTAAATGCAGTAGAGAAAATGATCATTCATAAGGAGAGCTTGATCGACAGGGCAGTAATGACGATCAAAGACGTAAAGATCGTACCAGAAAACTATAAGTAGATGTAGAAACGATAAAGAAGAGATACGATAATGCCATCACCATACGTGCCAACATCATAAAACGGCTCTCTATCCGTGCAGCCTGCCAGGGAACACTCATCTGATACAGTTTTTGAAGAGCTTCGATCCCTGGTAAACAAGAAGGAGTAATGTAAATATCTCGTGTTATAGCTCTAAGACATCATGGACAACAGTAGTCAGTGCTCAACGGATATCCCCTCAAATGCGGCCCTTCTAACCAATCGACGACAGTGAAAATTGAATTCGACAAGTTTCCAGTGGTCAATTCAAGGTGCACCACAATACGTGGTGGAATAAACACTTGCATAGCTCTATACGGCATTTTTTACTATCGCACATCCAACAACTTAGACAGCTTGTTCTTTCAAAACAACACCGTACGATTCCCGCAAGCAAACTGGATCAAAGACCTACATCTTCCTGACCTCACTCCATTACAAATTGTCATCTTAGTCCACCTAAAACTCACGCTAGCCGCTTTGAGTATACTTCAGAAGTTTTTACCCTGCTTACGTACTTGCTAGGTCCAGCAGTAGCTCTGTCTCTTTCCAAAGTAGTGGCGCAAGTTTTCGTTTCCGACTATTCGCACACTTTGTCGTGGAAGTTTCTGGTGTCGCCTTTAACTTTCAACTTTTTTCTTCAGTTTCTTCTGAAGCTAGCTCTCGCATGCGTTCGTGGAATACAAACCCTTCAGCGTTCCAATCAATATATCTCGAATTATCAAATCACACATCTCTCCTCCCCTCCACAGACCCCTCTTAAAGCTGAGACACAAGTCATTTCATTTTTTGGCAGTCAGTGGCCTACAATATAGATCACGAGACACGTTTGATGAAGTTGGAACAGCAGACAAGCCTAGACTCGATTGCTCAGACGACTCCGTTATTGTCACTGTATTCGCACCCCTGCCATCGCTTCGCTTTGCCGTCCCTAATTCCACCGTCGTCATACCCTTGTCATCGCCTTGCTTCGCCTTCCCTAACCCAGCTATCGTTGCTGTATTCCCATTTGTCTGGCTTCGCCGCTGCCTAATCTATCCACTGCTTCACCATGGATGAGACGCCGTCTCCGTCGGCTACGCGACCTGCACCACGCTACCACGGGACAGCACAACTTCGAGCGATGTCCACCTAACCAACGCCGTTACGAGACCGCCGAATTCCGACCTCCGCCAAGCAAGCCTGAACGGTAGCGAACGCTAACGAGGACGAGACAGTGGTGATACTGAAACTGTAGATTTTCGAAGTGTTGAGGAGTTATGGTTGGTTTATGCTGTAGCTGCGGCTGTTTAGTAGTTTTGGTGTGGGTAATAATTTTTGCTCTAGGCCTGTCGCGTCAGCGACGCCGCATGGCTCTCTTGCCTCGCCCCTTAGGCGCCTTTTATACTTGCGCCGCCCCGCGGCGCGGCGTGATGGTCGGCATGGCTATCGATTTTTCGCGCCGCGAGGCGGCGCCGCATCGCTTTTATACTCCGCCGCCGCAAAACACCACACTTGACGCAATTTCGGGTTACGGTATTCGGCGAATCGCGCCGCTGAGGGGAAGGGCGCGGCGCGGCGCGATCAGCCGAGGCAGACTCGGTGTAGAGTTGGAGATTTCACCGTTTCGACCAAACTTCGCCTATTGGGAAGGAGGAGGGGGTATTTAGGGTGCTGATCACGAGTCTGACATCGTTTTTTGAAGTTACAGACGATTAGTAGGTTTGCAGGATTAGGGAGTTTTTATGCGAAATCGGTGGCCATGACCTTAGCCCGTAACTGCTGTGACCTAGGAAGAGAATGGAGATCTGTAGACATTCACGAAGCTTCGTATACCACGCCAAAGATACGCTTAGTGCACAGTGACCCCAGAATGGCCATATGAGAAAAAATTTTGAGTGATTCTCGACGATGAGTACCTTCCAGCAGTTTTACATTTGGACCCGCACATATCGCAAAATAAAGAGTGGTTTAAAGCCGTTTGCATTGCAGGGGATTCGACTCAACACCACACTCACCGGTTTCAACCGTAGGTTGAGCGAACGACTTCGACTCCAGGCTTAAGAGAGGATTCGTCGCTCTCCATAGGAATCCCACGACAAACATTGACAATATGCATTGCGCTGATCAGCCAGACGAATCCTTTCTGTTTTGCTCCCTCAATGACTCATGGACCGTTTCCGGAGCACGGGCCATAGTGCGCAGAAGCTCGTGGCCGCGCGTCGCTGACGCTCCCCTTTCTAACTGCAATCGCGCAGCGGCGCGTCAAATTCGGGGCGCGGCGCGACTGGCCGCGCCGCTCCCCAAATTGACGCGCCGCGCCGCGGCGTGAGTACAAAAGGCGCCTTATGTGGCCATCGACTGTCTTGAGATTGCGGTGAGCGGTTACCGCCGCGCTATGGGATAAACTTGCTGTCATACGTCCACTGAACCATATAGTAGTGCTAACAGCACAACATGAACACCTCATAACTTGAGCGGTACCAAGCCTCAAATGCGGGTGACTCTCCGTCGGAATTCGGCTCGAATCGACAACTTGGTTGCTGACGAGGAAAAGTGCGTTTTTGCGTGCACTACGCACGAAAGCGCCACGGCTCGAACGTGGAGAATCTGTGAGAAGACAATCATAGGTGTTTGGTGGGATTTTAAAGAAGTTATTTACTGGGTGATGCTTTCAAGAAACTCTACTGTTATCGTCGAAGTCTATTGCATGCAATTGGATCAAGTCGATGCAGCCCTAGGTGGAAAACAAGACAGGGTCTTCATTCCCCACAACAGCGCATGTCCACATAAGTGAAGGAGATCAAGAAAAACATAAAATCCTTAGAATGGCATGTGCAAAGTGCGACAAAGCATTGACGTATCTCCTCATTGTTTCAACTGCACATTTTCTCCCCTTTCCAAGGCTTTTGTGCGTTATTTTCGTGATCCGTATTGTGTTTAAAAAACTGAAGGAACATGTTACCGTCGCCGTTACGATGCCCCTTTTTTGCTGTTACCAAAACAATTAAATATTCTGTTTGCAAGAGAAATAAGCGTTCTCCGAAACATTTGATAAGAAAAGAGGTCAATTACATAAAAAAACAGTTAAGGCTCTGCCAGAACACGGAATCAGAATTAGCCAATGCTCTGTCAAACTACAAAATATTAATCACAATAACGTGTTCAATTTCAAAAGTGTTAGGCTCTGTCCGATATGTCTGATACCAACAAACAGGAAAAGCTCAGCCTAAAAATGATGAAAAAGATACTTCAGTGGACTACTTTTTCAAACACAACGCATATGAACTTTCAAGAGAAGTCTATGAACTTCCCAAAAGATTATCAATGGGACCCATATGGTCTTGTATGGCATCGGACAGAACTCGTTTGGTTTTTGCTACGTTCCACTGGGTGGTCCAAAAGGGTAAAAAATGGTAACACTTCAGGGAGGGCTGATAAGGCTTAAGTGACACCTGGGGTGGCCCTGTCGTGCTCAGAACTTCACCTACAAAACGCTTAGAGCTCAAACTAAGGTTTGATTATAGCAATAGGATAATTTACGACCTTTCCTATACGAAGCTGCGGGGTACATTCAATTGATTCATTCGCATCGATGGTGGCAGCGACCTATGACCAATGGATTTGCTTGGTGCTCTGCTCCTATTTTTACAAAAGATGAGTACATTTTTCAAGATGAGTAGCCGCCACCGCTTTGCTCTGACTTCGCATATGGGAATTATTTAAGTCGCTGAATCTGTCATCTTTTTCTAAATTTACAGTTTTCTAGCACTTCTTTGTATCTCAAAGTCGAAGGTTGGTAAACAACATTGGAGAAGACCACATTTAGTTACCGTAACTTACCGTCCCCTTCATGTGCCACCTCACCGCGGTGAAGGGGTGAACATCACTTTGTGATGGCTAACGGCACAAACGGTCACGCAGTACGCGACGCTTTGTCGTGTATGGGCGGCTCTCCTGTATCCCTGGCCAGGAACATGTGAGTAACCATTCCACCGCTACGGCTCAAACAACTAAACCCGCGCCCCAGTCCTCCGCGCGCCGGAGGTGGACTTCTACGACGTCGGTTGCATCGACCTCCGGCGAGGGGCCATCTAATCTCGGAGTTAAACTATCAGGACGTCATTGGAATCGCACTACCGGAAACTCCCTCCCACCACGACACGGAAACTGCCTATTCGTCTGCACTTATAACTGTCGTTCGATCGCATCTGAGCAGGCTCTTCGGACACTGCTTTATAGAAGCCGAAACATCAAATACGACGTTATCGCCCTGCAGGAAACGAAAGCCAGAACGGAAACCATAAGAAGGACCGACCACAACGAGCTTCTCATTATCGGAGTAAAGGTGGACAGAAAGAATATTGGCGGAGTTGGATTTCTCGTCAATTCGACAGTGCACCACCTAGTAGACTCTTACAAGATCATCAGTCCGCGAGTAGCTGTTCTTCGTCTGGAAACCAAAGATCAAGGAACCATCTCCATCATAAATGGATATGCTCCAACATCTGCGGCCACAGATGAAGAAAAGGAGGAATTCTACAAGCTGTTCGAAAGGACTGTCAACGACGGGAAGAACTACTACAAAGTTGTCGTTGGTGACTTCAACGCTATCGTCGGTACGAATGATCACGACGAATGGAGGCTAGGACCACATGGAACTTCCTCAGGGAAATAAAACGGAGAGCGCCTGATAGACTTCCTATCCGCGTGCCGTCTCTACCATGGAAATTCTATGTTTAAGAAGCCTTCAAACCGACGATGGACCTGAGAAAGCCCAAATGGAGAAACACGTTCGGAGATCGACCATGTTCTTACAAACAGACGCTGGAGTCTGTTCGACGTCTCCGTGCTGCCCTCATTTGACACCGGCTCGGATCACCGTCTTGTCCGTGCGAAGCTGACTCTCAAAAAGAGGATGTTCAAGCGTTACACTCATAAACCGGCACCGGTGAGGATCCCCACATTCAAGTCTGAGGAGTTGGAATATGCGATAAAGTCGTATGATTGAAAACTTCTTGAAGATCCATCGGAAGACTACGATCTTCTCTCCAAAGGACTGTTGAAATGTGCTAGCAGCTCTTGCGAAGCCACATCGCCGTCTGCTTCAAGACTCAACGCACATGCGATTAAACTCTTGGAGCAAAGAAGAGCTGTTAAACTGGATCCTAATGCTTCCCATCTGGAAAAAGTCACCATCTCGAAGGCCTGTCGAATTGCAGTGAAGGGGTCCATTCAAGCCTACAGAAGATTGAAGCTGTTAGAAGCGGCTGGGTAAGGTTCAAGCATAAAGCGCTGCAAACGAGATCTCTGCGATCAGAAGGCAATAATGTCAGCCCTTGTGGATAAGGATGGAACAACGCAAACGCCTCGAAGAGCGATGGAGGCCATCGTTCAGGAATTCTACTCAGATCTGTTCCGTTCTTCCATCACTGTCTTGATGCCACCAGCTGAGGAAGTACCTCCCATTCTGGAATCAGAAGTTGCTCATGCTATCAGAAGGATGAAGCCGGACACTGCTCCCGGACCGGACGGCATTTCTGCTGATCTCCTTCGTGCGGGTGGCAGTGCCGACTGCTCACTTCTTGCCAAGCACTTCAACCACTACCTTCGAATTGGTAGGATTCCGGACTCATGGAAGGAGTCGAAAACAGTTTTAATCTTCAGAAAAGGTCAGCAGGAGGATATCAACCACTATCGACCCATCAGTCTTCTCTCGGTTGTGTACAAGATCTTCACCAAGATACTGCTTAACCGTATGGAGCGTTGCTTGGATGAATATCAGCCAGTGCAGCAAGCAGGGTTTCGCAAGGATTTCTCCTGCATGGACCATATTCAGACTGTCTCACAGCTCATCGAAAGGAGCCGCGAATACCACCTCCCACTTGTCCTTGTCTTCGTGGATTATCGGAAAGCGTTCGACTCTGTGGAAATCAACGCCGTTCTGAACGCCCTTGTGCACGCTGGTATACCATCGCCCTACATCCGACTTCTCGACGAATGCTTCTCGAACACATCGACTACCATCCAGCTGTTCGATCGAAAGCTTAAGGGAGACACGATTGCTCCCAAGCTATTCACAGCGGCACTCCAGGATGCCATGAAAGACTTGAACTGGGACGATAAAGGCTACCTTGTCGACGGTAAACGGATCAGCAACCTTCGCTTCGCCGACGATATTGTTCTCATCTCTACCAGCACGGCAGAAGCCGAGGAAATGCTGAACGAGCTCAATGTGGCAGGTATGAAGATTGGATTGGACATGAATATGTCCAAGACACAATTTATGGTCAACCAGTGGTGTGACACGGGACTCGTAAGGTTAAATGGAGTCGCTCTGCAACAGGTCGACTCCTACGTCTATCTGGGAAGAGAGCTGAACATGGATAACGACCTCGCTCCTGAAATCGCCCGCAGGAGACGCGCAGCATGGGCAGCCTTCAGTTCGATTCGCGAAGTCACCGATCAGGTCAAGGATCCCGGCCTCAGGGCCTCGATATTCAACGCCTCTGTACTGCCTGCGATGTGTTACGCGCCGGAAACCTGGCCCTACTACAAGACAATCGCCAGAGCGATGCAAACTACGCATCGTGCACTGGAGAGATGTCTTCTAAGGACAAGCCTTCGTCAGCAATGACAAGAAGGTCTACGAAGCTCGGAGCTACGGGAGAAGTCGCAATTAGCAGACCCGCTGCAGTACATGAAGAAGTCCAAATATCGCTGGGCCGGACACCTGCTTCGACGAAAGGACGATAGATGGAGTCTCCGTGTCACAGAATGGCTCCCGAGAGACCATAAGAGACCACTGGGACGACCGCCAACGCGATGGGCAGACTCATTCTCAAGATCTTTCAGAGAGCGGAGTCTGCCTCACGGATGCAAGCAGCCAGGGATCGAGCGGTCTGGAAGAGTTGTGGTCCCCGCTGAGAAGACCTCCAGCCGACAAAGGACCATCAAAGTATCAAAGTAAGTAACTTACCGTAATCGACCGAAATTTCAAAAATGAACATCATACCCATGATCAGCATCCCAAATAACCCCCTTGATGATCTTTGAGCAAAATTGTAACACTTAATTGTAATTGTAACACTTCGGGAAACACTTCCAAAACTAATTGAGAACATTCCAAAGAGCTCATATAGGGTTAGCATCTAACGGACCTTCCTCAGCGAGACAAGCGTGGTTTAATGGAGGCGCGACATCAGTCCACTCGACAAAACCAGCTTCTTCACATCTGACAACAGGTTGAAAGCAGAGTTAAGAAGCGAATACGGTACCTTACCGGAGCAAAAATGTACTCTTCTTCTGCAAAAATGGGAGCAGAGCATCTAGCGAATTCCCTAACCCCACCTGAATCTAACCCTCTACCTCCCTCTCGTAAATCTGCATCGCTATCCACTCGACCATCCAGTCGCTGCCACCGTCAATGCGAATGAATCACTTGAATGTACTTGGCAGCTACGTCTAGGAAACGTCGGAAATTATCATATATTACTATAATCTAACTTTAATTTGAGCTCCAAACCCTTTGTATGTTAAGTTCTGAGCACGACAGGGCTATTCATCCCAGGTGTCACCTACGCCTTATCAGCCCGCTCTGAAGCGATAGAATTTTTTGCCATTTTTGAACTACCGAGTGGCCCTTGGCAAAAACTAAAGTTTTGTGATTGTCGTCCAATGCCCTAGAAGACCATATACGTCTCGTAGAGAATTTTGAAGGAAGTTCATCGGCTTCCCTTGCTAGTTACTCCAGAAGATATCTGGCAACGAGCTCCTTAAATTAGGCTAATGAAAAAGAGAGGGCATGTTTTATTGAGAATCTTACAAACTCAGAGCCAACCCTGTGTGTAAAAAAGGAAGCACGACGTTGGAGAAATAGAATTTCCTTTGACTACCTCTTCTGTTAAGATTTTTCGGTGGCGATGTCCGTTCCTCCACGTGGTGCCACTGGAAACTGCTCGCTCTGCGAGCTAAGCTAAGCACGGACATTCGAATGCAGGCGACAGGCCCTTGTGACAGGCCGGCCTACGAAGACCCATGTCACATCACATGGTTGATGACAGTTCAAGTTTCTCGAGATAGTGCTACGGCGTCCGCGGGAGCCGACGCGCACTCGCAGAGCCCGGCGAGTGTGAGAAGTATGCAAGGGTCCCTGATGCGAGGACGGCATCGGGGGGCAACTGAGCTAGTCCGAAAGTCCCGTAACGTAAGCAGGACCCGCGTGGCAACGCTGAATGTGGGTAGTGTGGGTGGTGTGGGTTGACGGGCCGCTCGTGCGAGTTGGTTGAAGCACTGGAGCGTAGAAGAGTTGATTTCTGTGCGGTGCAGGAGACGAGGTGGTCCTGCCGCAAGTCAAGGGACATAGGACGAGGCTTCAAGGCCGTTCTATGTGGAAGTCCCAGGACCACCAGTGGAGTTGGAGTCATCGTCTCCGAACGATTTCGTGACTCGATTGTAAGTGTCGAACGCTTTAACGATCGGTTGATGAAGATCGTTGTCGCCGCTAAGGAGCGACTCTATCATTTCTTCTCTGCGTATGCTCCGCAGACTGGCTGCTCCGATCAAGCCAAGGATGAGTTTTGGAGCCTGCTTGATGAGAAGACAGCAGAGGTGCCGTTGAAAGATGTCATCGTAGTCGCTGGTGACCTTAATGGGCACGTAGGCGCGACGAAAGACGGGTACAGCTGTCATGGTGGATTCGGTTACGGGTCGCGTAACGTCGATGGTGAGCGTATCCTTGAATATGCGGAATCGCATAACCTCACCATAGTGAAAACCGTATTTCGTAAACGCGACTCCCACCTCATCTCATACTATAGTGGGAACTCCAAGTCTCAGATAGATTTCGTCCTTGTGAAGGATCGAGACCGAAGTCTTGTCACAGACGCGAAGATCGTGCCGTATGAGACGGTCGCCCCACAGCACCGACCGCTGATCTGCACCCTAAAGATCGCCGCTCCAAGGCAGAAGCAGGTTGAGCGATGCGGTGCACCGAGAATCAAGTGGTGGCGAATGAGAGAGAAGGAAGCAGCTGTGATTTCTCGTGTGCGGTTACCGACAGTCACATCTGTAGACGAAACTTGGAAGAAGGCTGCCGACGCGATACGTGAAGCTGCAAGGTTGAAGCTCGGCATCACGGTGCCTGGACGACGCAAGGTCGAAAAGCAGGCGTGGCTGTGGACAGATGACGTGAAAGCAAAAGTTCGAGAGAAGAAGTCGCTCTATCACGTGTTTCTCAGCGACAAGACAGCCGATAACTGGCGGAAGTACCAAGAAGCGAGGAAAGCTGCAAAGAAGGCCGTGGCTGTTGCAAAAGCCACTCATTATGGAGATGTCATCGAGAAGCTCGAGTCACGCGATGGTGAGCGGTATGTGTACCGACTCGCAAAGAATCGCCATCGCCAGACCGAGGACATCGAGAAGTTCTTCGGCATCAATGATGAGAACGGCCATCTTCTTACGGACCGCAAGAAGGCATTGAAGCGATGGCGCGATTACTTTGAGGAAATTTCCACTATGGAATTTCCTCACCCGGCCATCCCTTCTGTGGCTTCTGTCCACGGTCCCGTTCAGAAGATCACCGTGGAGGAGACAGAAGCGGCTCTGAGGAAGATGAGGCCAGGCAAAGCGACTGGGCCCGACGACGTGGCAGCTGATCTGTGGAAGTCAAAGCTGTGGTACCCTGCTGAGTGGTTGGCGCAGTTCTTTAACCAGGTTGTGGCGGAGAAGAAGGTGCCTGAGTGTTGGCGCCAAAGCACAACGATTCCGATTTGGAAGAAGAAGGGCAGTCCTGCAGACTGCTCCAATTACCGTCCGATTCGCTTGCTCTCGCACAGCATGAAGATCTTTGAGCGAATTGTCGATGGTCGAATTCGTGACATCGTCCAGCTTTCCAGCAATCAGTGCGGCTTCGTGGCTGGCTGTGGCACCATTGATGCCATACATGCCGCCCGCCTCCTGTTAGAGAAGCATCGCGAGAAACAGAAGCCAGTGCATATCGCCTTCCTCGACCTAGAGAAGGCCTTTGACCGCGTACCGCGTGAAGTGATATGGTACGCCCTGCGACGACATGGAGTTCCTGAGGAGCTCATAGAGTGGGTGCGAATCCTCTACTCTTCTCCAAAGAGTAGAGTTCAAGCTGCAGCCGGAACCTCGATGGAGTTCCCCATCTCTGTCGGGATGCACCAGGGTTCTGCGCTTTCCCCACTCCTTTTTGTTGTCGTGATGGACGCCATTACACGAGATCTTCAGAAGCCAGTCCCCTGGACACTGCTTTATGCTGATGACGTAATGCTCGCTAGCGAAAGTAAAGGTGAACTCGAGCGAGAGGTGCAAGCTTGGTGTGATCGCTTGGAGTGTTTTGGACTCAGACTGAACGTGAAGAAGACCGAGTATCTAACGACGGACGTTAATGAGTCCAGCTAAATCAAGGTAAACGGCATCGAGCTCCCACGCACTTCGGTTTTTAAGTACCTGGGATCAGCAGTAGCATCTGATGGCAATCTGATGATTGAAGTGAACTCACGCGTGAGTGCAGCTTGGTCCAAGTGGCGCTCGTTGACTGGTGTGCTCTGCGATAGGAAGATGCCAGGGCGCTTGAAGTCAAAAATATATAGAACTGTCGTCCGGCCGGTAGCGATGTACGGTGCTGAGTGTTGGCCTGCGACCAAGGAGGTTGAAACGCGCCTCAGCGTCATGGAGACGAAGATGCTGCGCTGGACGGCTGGAGTCACGCGCCTGGACCGCATCCGAAACGATGTCATTCGGCAGAAGTTCGGTGTCGCGCCGATAGCGGACAAGATGCGCGAAGCTCGCTTACGATGGTACGGCCACGTTCTGCGTGGAGAAGAGGACAGCGTCCGCAAGATAGGCCTTAACTTCGAGGTAATAGGAAAGCGGCCTAGAGGGCGTCCGAAGCAGCGCTGGTCTGACACGTTACATATGGACTTGAAGGTTGCTGGTGTCCACCCTGATCTAGCGCTGGATCGGGAGAGGTGGCGTCATGACACCAGAATAGCGGACCCCGCTACGAAGCGGGACAGACGCTGAAGAAGAAGAAGAAGAAGACCTCTTCTGTTAAGATTTTTCACCAAGTTTTAGTGCTACCTTCTCATTCCTTTTTGAATTGACTTAAGGCATTGTACGTTACTGTTCAAGTGGGGACTAGATACTGTGGTACTGTATTCTAGGTCGAACGTACGATTTATATGCTATCAAAAAGTGAATGCTGCTTTTATAGACGAAGTTTTGAATATGTCGTGAACGTTCTCTATTATTTGTTAACATTAACTATCTACCGACTGTGCTCGAATGGCTCATTCGAAAAATCACTCGAATGATTTTCGTTCGAATTCGAATATTTAAAAAATCCCGTTTTTCGAATGTATTCTGTTACATATCAGTCTATACCAGTCGCATGATATGATGATTATCATGCAGTGATTAAAGGACTACCATATAAAGGCTACTCAGGTATGGTTTGTAGTTTATCGGTCGTCGGCAATAAAGCGTATATCGTCCATCAAGTCTATACCGTAGCGGCCTAGTACTCAACATATTCGAATTCTAAGATTCAGAAAAACCGCCTTTTTCGAATCTAATTCTAATTAGAATGTGTGAGCATTGGAGACCATTCGAATATTCGAAAATAATCGAGAGTAGAACTATACTACCGACACGAACACCCATGCAATTTTGCATTTTTGCCTTTGGCCTTTTCTCCTTTGATCGCTCGTCTATTTCACTTATATGTATAGCTTTAGGGTCAGACATTTTGAAACTTGTTGTACTTTTAAATGCAAAAGTACCACTTTGTAAGAAGCTGATATCCGGCTTCGCAAAACCGAAGCATTTCAATGGCAGCATTCATCCTTAAAAACTTCCCTGTGGTTCATATTGGTCGCTGTCGGCAATGCTGTTCCACTGCAGACTTTGCACATATTTTAAATCTTAGCGCTCCAAAAGTTCTGGAGCTTAGGTATCTGTCTCTCTATAGTAGAAGGCGAAGCGGCATGCTCGATTACGGTATAGTGAGCGGGTGCTTCGCTTGTCAAACGAGATGAAGGACGAGACGAACGAATTTTCCTGCGCGATACACACTTCGTGATGCTGCTAATCAGCGAATTAGCACCTATTCTAGTCGGAAGGAGACAGCCTAGATTTGGAAGTCCCGTCGTACTATGTCACACCCCCGTTTTCTATGAATTGGTATGGAAGTCCTTGAATCACGGAAATTCTTCTCTCGAATACACTCGGAGGAGGAAAGACACCCTAAAGGCACCACTTCAGACTTTGATAGGTCCACTCAATGTCGAAGTAGCATGACGCATAGGAATTCGCAGTGGTTTTAAGTGGCTTCCACGAATCTCCCTCGATTCGCCTTCGGGCTCTCTTGTTAAGAGGGATCTCGGGCCGCTTGTCGCAGGGCCACGTGGCGCGTCCCCGGGTGGTGGATAGGGGAATTAAACGCGAACCAAATGCGACCGTGTACGGCCCAGAGACGCAGGTGGGATGCAGGTGATGGACTCCTTGCTCCTGCTGTGTCGGGTCGACGCGTTCCTTGTGCGTGGGAGCGGCAGGTTCGTGCACAGAGTGCGCGGATGTGTCCGTGACTGTGCGTATTGTGACTGTGTCGGAAGGACCAGTACGGAGAGGCTGCTAAAATCTCAGGGTCTAACCAGGCTGCGCAAATTGAGAAGAACTAGGATGAGGATCTGTACTTCCAACGCCAGCACGCTCGCATCGGAAGCATCCGTCGAGGACCTGATGATGCAAGCCAGGAAGTACGACGTCATCGGACTGACCGAGACGAGAAAACACCACCCCCTACACGCCGCCTACGACTCCGGAGAAGAACTGTTCCTCGGAACATGCGACAGCAGGGAAGTAGGCGGTGTTGGTATCCTCGTCAACAGCACATGGTCATGAACATCGATTCGTACGAATCTCTGACAACCCGAATCGGACGTCTGCGACTGAAGCGATGTGGCTCCATGCCAGCTTGGCTGTGTTCGTTGCGTATGCCCCAACATCCGACTACGACAACGAAGAGGTCGAAGCCTTCTACGTGGAGCTGCAGAAGTTCTATAAGGAAGACCACACCTTCTACAAGGTGATCGTCGGCGAGTTCAACGCCAAGATCGGGCCGCGAAGGTCGCCGGAAGAACTTCACATTGGAGCCCACGGTTTGGAGTGAAACGAGCAAGGTGAGAGGCTGTCTGAATTTATCATGTCGACCAAGACCATCCTTGGAAACTAACAGCTCCAGAAACCTCCCTCCCTATACGACCGCTTCCTGCACTATCTCCGTGATAGTGCTGAGGGAGCCGAGAGCTTGAAGATCACCAAGAGACGTCTGTCTCCGGAAACTCTCGAGCTGATACGCCGGCGTGGAGCACCAAGAGCGTCAGGCAACTATTAACTGACGTCCGAGCCTGCGAAGCTATGCAGAGCGGCGATAAAGGAGGATCTCAAGGAGAGAAGGGCGGAAATGTTGCTAGAAACTGCAGAGACAGGTTTGAGCATCCGCAATGCCCGCCGGAACTTCGCCAACTTCAAGACCAAGGGGATCGGTCTCCGACGTTTTGACGGAACCGTCATCTCGTCCTGAAGGACCATGGAGGAGGTCATCCAAGACTTCCACTCCGATCTCTTCGATAGCCACGTTCACCTGCCCCAACGCCATCTTCGGCATGATGGATACGTTCCCTCGGTTCTCGCTTCCGAGATTCGACAAGCCATCTCGTCGGTGAAGAAGTGTACAGCACCCGGTCCCGACAGGATCAGACCCGAACACCTGAAGAATCTTCCGCCAACGCTCATCAACACCTTGGCGCTGCTCTTCACACGCTACCTTTCGGAGTGCAAGGTTCCATCTCAGAGGAAGACCAGCAGGACCGTCTTGCTGTACAAGAAGGGAGACGTGGTGCCGCTGTGCCTTACGTTCATCGACCTGAGGAAAGCATTCGACTCCATCGAAACTGAAGCGGTCATCGGCGCCCTGCTCACTCAGGGATTTCTACTCTGTACATCAGAGTCCTTCGAGAGCTGTACAGTGGATTCACGACCAAGATCTCACCATTCGTCATCGACATGAAGAGAGGGGTTCGGCAGGGGATACCATATCCGCGAAGCTCTTCAGCGCCACCCTCGAAAACGTCATGCGCGAACTAGAATGGGAAGACATGGGAGTGAAGGTCGTCGGCCAGCAGCTGCACCATCTTCGTTGCGCTGACGACATCGTGCTCATAACACCGAGCGTCAGCCAGGCGGAGCGAATGCTGGCCGACTTCGATCGTGTATGTGGAAGCGTTGGACTGCAGCTGAATCTTACGAAGACAATGTTCATGAGGAACAGACAAGTTTCTGATTCCCCATTCTCGCTAAACGGAACGAACATCTCCGAATGCTCCAGCTACGTGTATCTGGGTCGCGAAGTTAATATGGTCAACGACCTACAGAGCGCCGGAGCTGAGCAGGAGGAAACAAGCGGCTTGGGGAGCTTACAAAAGCGTCGAAGAAGTCGCGAAGAAGACGAAGAACGTCGGGGCTCCGTACCTACTTTTTCGACATCACTGTTCTTCCTGCAATAACATACGCCTCAGAGACCTGGACGAAAGCAGGATGAACACGCTATCAGCGTAGCGCAGCGTAGAATCGAGAGGATGATGCTCGGAGTGACACGACTCTCGCAAGTGAGAGAAGGCCTCCGGAGTTCCGAGCTTCGCCGACGTTCGAAGATCAGAGACGCTGTCGCGTGGGCCGAGTTGTCGAAAATTAGGTGGGCCGGCCACGTAATGCGATTCGCAGACACCCGCGCTGGACGAGAGCCGTCACAGATTGGATTCCGCGGGATGTCAAAAGAACACCAGGATGCCCACCAACGCGTTGGTCGGACTTCTTCGTGAAAGCCCTGAACGACCGATATGACGCTCTTCGTGTCTCTCGAGCGAGGAGGATCCATTGGACCACTCTGGCACGCGACAGGGACGAATGGAGACGCTGCTGGCGCCCGCTCGCGCAAGTCGATGATCAACGGGACGACAGGTGATACCAAGTGCCTCGAGGGGCACCTTAAGAATGTTCCGTATACGTGTGCTTCTGTGTATCATTCCAACCACGTCCAGATGAAATAACGAGGAAAAACGCAAATTATAAAAGTCAAGGTAATCCTCCCAAAAGCAACTCGTATATGACAAACGACAATGGAAGTAAAAGAGAAAATAAAATCTCTTAAAGTTACATTTATGAGGTAAAGAATGATAAGGCATGCAACATGAAAATAAGCAATACATCTCATTTCCTTCTGTTTCCTTCTTTTTCAGCTTGCGAAGTTTCCGGTGATGTTATATTTTCTATTCCAAACACCAAAAGTGCTTCATTTTTTGCATGATAGCTGAAGGCCCTCATGAACATATAATGGAAACCAGATCGCATGGAGGCGAGGGTTATTAATGGATTTTCGGAGCTAGCGTGTTGTTTGGCGGACCACCTCTAGTGCGCGAATCGGACAAACTAAACAACTGTCTCATTTTCTTTTTTTCTTGCACTTATATTGATTATCTGAAACCTCGCTCGGCGCAGAAGTTCACAAAAATTGGAAAAAACGCCAAGATCCAGCGAAGGCGAATGCTTAGATTATGTACGCTGTGTTCTGATCTATGTTTCCTGTCTTATCATTCGTTGCCTCTTCATCACCACGTACAAGTAAATTCTCAGCGCATAATCAAGCATTTAAGCCCAATCGTGTTGTTTTTTTTTTGCGGCGCTGCGCAAGACGCTAGTTTGTGTAGAAAGGGTATATGAAAAGGTTGTTATGAAAAATTGTGAACGACCACTTTATTTGAGAGCCACGTAGATTCTCTACCAAGAGCAAAGTCCGATGGCTGTATTGCAGTTGTTCCGTCCAGCAGTGCATGCACCACAAATTGGTCCAATGGGGTAGATGCTCGCTCCTACTGTGTTAACACTGCAACAGATTTTACTGAATTTCTGAAAGAGTGACCAGCGAACCAGGACTGAAATCATACAAGTTCCTGTAGAGGCAAATAGTGTTGTAGTATCTGCCATGACACACATGAGTTGCACATCCCACCTCCTGGTTGGCAGCCCAGATCATCTGCAGTGGAACTGTGACAGAAACTCGCAGAAACGTGGAGAACAAAAAGATTCGATGGTAGTGAATCCTCGCCAAGCTAAGCGCCAAACTTGCTAGGGTTCGCACGGCATATTCAATAATACCTTTGTAAATCTTGTCCTCGGCAGAAAGTTCTGCATTTGCTGGGTGTAGATCACATTTGATGGAGCTCCATAGCTGTATAGCTCCGACTGCCAAGTTGAAATTGCCTAAACTGTATGCAATACACGAAACAGCAGAAAATGATCGAAAGGGAACCCACATTTTGAATGGCTCCATAGATGTCGGTGTGTGTTGTTCTCAGAACGTGGTAGTTTTCTTTCCATCCTGGTCTCAGGCGAGCAGGAGACGGTCCGGCGTAACAGTGCCTCGCAACAGAGTGCGCATATGCTTCAGCCCAGCAGTTGTAAACCTACAACTAATGCTTTCCATGAATGTCGGCTGTATAAAATACAATGTTCCAACGAAGTTACCATCAAATACATAACCGAAGCAGGCGGGAAATTCTCGTTGGGGTAGTATCCATTCCTTGCTCTTGCTGTAGCAACGTGTGACCTAAAGAACAGTCCTTGCTGTAATGCTGTTTCTTTTTCGAAGGGCCATGGATGCGTATTTCTTACCTTAGGTTGTTGTGCATCGCCAGGGCGACGTCCCTGAATGCCTTCGGAAACGCAGTACTAGGACACGCCGTAGATGCTACAAAGAAATTGGATAGATCGTTTCAGACAGGGATTCATAAACTTCCAAAAGCACATCTCAACTTACGAGGTTTCGTCGTAGTTGTTGTTGTAGTTGTAGTTGTGGTCGTGGTAGTAGTAGTTGTTGTCGGCGTAGTTGTGGTAGTTGCAGGCGTTGTTGTTGGTGTTGTTGTAGTCGTCGTCGGAACAGTTGTAGTCGTCACTGGGCTTGTTGCAGTGGTTGTGGTAGTAGTTGTTGTTGTCGGCGTAGTTGTCGTAGTTGTAGGCGTTGTTGTCGTTGGCGTTGTTGTAGTGGTCGTCGGAATAGTAGAAGTCGTCGTTGGGCTTGCTGCAGTGGTTGTGTCAGTAGTTGTTGTCGGCGCTGTTGTTGTTGTGGCTGCCAGTGTTGTCGTAGTTGTAGTCGGTGTTGTAGTAACTGCAGTACAACTTATTCTTGGTTAATTTCTCACATCAGTGAAAACTTGTGTCCTTTCCTTGTTAACTTCTTCTTCATTTATCAATCTTGTAAAGCACGCGGATACAGTTCCTACGCGCCCAATCCTGTTGCTGTGCTGTTTGCCAACATTTTTTCGCAAGTACTGTTCGCGAAGATCTGTACTATAAACAGCATGGTGAAAATCAATGTTTGAGAAGTACTAGCTGCGAATCAAACGGGGATTTAAATCTCTAGCCCTAGAAACGGTCACTAATGGCCGCGTTGTCGGAGAATGGTGACAGACAAGCGAAGTATCATAAGCTTTTCGTGATCGGTGGGCACCCGGTCCTCTGAGGGTAAAAATCCACGTGTTCGTTATTCGCCCTCTCCATGATGCCAGCGACTTCCTTGACCTCAAATGCGAAACCCTGGTTTTCCATTGACTTTTCTTCAACCAGCTTTTTTGTAGGGAGGAACTATCGGTCTGCCCTTTAGACGGAGGAAGGACTTCGGTATCAACGGTGATCACTTTATAGACTGAAATTGGATACAAGTAAAGCTATAACGTTTTGAAAAAATTTCCGTTTTGTCACAGGACTTTTCCGACAACCTAATGAATTAAGTGTTATGCTCTTTTAATCCTAGCAGGAACGCTTACTATAGTCGTTTCTACTCCATGAGGAAGTCAGTTCCGAATGCTCACGATTTTGAGCCACAACTCCCTGAGGCGCTTTGCTGGCAAACCTTCTTCAAACAAAGGTATAGTCAAGCGAGTGACTTGGTGAAGATTTTTATATGTCTTGGAAACCTTGTCATCGTTTGATCCCTTTCATTGAGAACAGGCCGACAGGATTTTTTTCTGAACCACGTTTTCAGCTTTAATGCTTTAATCCGTGAATTACAGAGTGATATCCATGGCGCATACACTAGACTTTCAAAATCTGCGTTCGCAAGGTTTTCGAGAGCCTAGGACAGTAAAAATTACCTTAACTTCTCCGACTTGCTATCAGCAGATGTCTCACTAGACCTAAGAAAATGTTTCTCTTCCCTTAGAACTGTGAAAAGCTAAAAAGTTAGGCGTAGCTGCAAAAACAGCAAAGAAGTTTAGAAATGAGTTTATGGCAAGGAAAGTCTTAAGCGCCAAGCTCTCGAGGAAAAGGAACGTTAAGGGAATGCAAGCGACACCAGCATGGTTTAAAAAACTTTGCTTGTGCTACTTTTCGATCTTTAAGCCAGCGAATTTGGTTGTGAGAGTATAGAACTGCTTCGTGGGTTCGTTTGATGTTTGGCGATCTTCTGGTTGGCAGCGTGAGCCGATCTGTCGAACTGATCGCACTACTACAATCAGCCTTTCAATCCAAAGCGTTCTACTGCGCCCTTCTCCACTCTCCAATCAAAGGCATAAGCAAGACCTGTTCGAATTAAAAGTTGGATTTTGATGACAGCCAAATAGCACAGCAAATCTTGAAAAAACCGGTCTTACCTTTACCCCCAATGGTCTTTTAGAATGGAGGGAGGATAGGAGAAAGGAGATGGCTGACCCTCAACGCCAATACTTGTTGCGAGGACATGGTAACGGCCTTGACAGAGCTTTGAGCCTGGGAACTGATGCGTAGACCTGTCGTTCGTTTAAGTATTATATTTAGCTTCATTTCTAACGTAAAATATGCAACAGTTCCCTCTTCAAATACAACGCTGATCATTCATTCTTGCCCCAGGTGTAGAAGATAAAATTTCAGCCGTGGAAGAATAATGCACAGTAAGAATCCTCTCATCGTAAAATGTGATCCGAAAAATAATTTGTAGCGTGGAGCTCGGAGATCAAACATTATGGATATTCTGTGAAAGCGCTTACTGTATTTCTTCCACGATATCAAGTGCCTGACTCGTTCGGAAAAGTAGCAGCAGTTTGTGATTTAAAAAATACCAAACCCTTTCGGTGAAATACATAAAAATGTCTTCATCTTGAGTTTTCCTCATAACAGTTATTGTTCTATCTGCACTGTTCAAAGGTTTATTGAAAACAAACCGGTTGTTGTCGTTTCAGCAGTTGTTGGTAGTGCAGTAGTTGTTACGAGCTTTACAGTTTTGACAACTTCTTTGTAAATCTCAGTTCCAGGCTTAACATCTCTGAAATCGTAGTTATTTTTCTAATCGTGTTGGGCTTATCCTACAAATGATAAAATTCTTACAATAAAAGGCGTGAGGACTTACGGCTCATTATAAATGCATATGACGACATCGTTCGATCCACATCTTTTGAAACTACAACCAAAGGCTGTTGTTTTGTCGTAGATCATCTGCGGCAATAATTACACTTCTCTCAACAAATTGAAGGATTCAAGGTATTAATGTAGTAGACAAGCACATTAAATGTTCTACTAAAGTGGTAGAGCTCTCACATGACCAGTCCAAGAAAATGTTTCGCTGTATGAGTTATCTTGCTTCCATTAGAATTTTTGTTTCAAACATCCTGCACTTTCATGTGATAAAGACAAATAGCGGGTAGAAGATTTGCGTTTACAACAAGGTTGACTAATGTGCCAAGGAAAGTGTCATCAAACGCGCTATATCACAAACGCTTCGTGGGTATAGGAATGGAAAAATAAGTCCTTATCGAGCTTGCTTTGAGCGCTGTGCGAATCAACAGATGACTTGCAGAGTTCTCACAGTCGATGATGTTAGGTTATTTGAGAGGTTATTTTATGGATGAGTTGAAAGCGGCACAAAAAAACCGTGAAACCGTGGTACGTCTGCATGTCTACAACGATTGGATCATTACTTTTGGGCTTCTACCTTTTAGACAAAAGATGATAAGTGTGAATTGAATCAGCTGAAGAGGTGGAGGATACTAGAGAAATCTCGTTTAAAAGAACAAGTTTTGCATGTGTGTTAATGTCAAGCAAAAATGTATTTTTTCCAGTAGGAACAAAGATGATTCTTCATTATGGAGAGCTGAAATAATTTTTGTGACTCTTTTGAACTCACATTTGCAAGATTCTTCAGATTAGAATTGCCGTTGTAAGGGTTCTCAAACCGTGTGGTTTTGATGGGATCGTACCACAACATCATTGCAGAGTCCGGTGCGAAAATTAGTCCACTTCTAAATGTACAGCATAAAATTTTGTGAGATGCGAAAAATAAATTTATTACCCAATAAATAACTTGCCGCGCAAAATTTAGTCCAAGTGCAGGAACAGGAGGCTGTGGTGCAGTTGTTGGACATTGTTTTACTAGGCTCTCAGCTATGTCCTCGAGGCTGCAGTTCCATATCTGTTATCACAGCATTGAATATCTCGATAATTGATGTCTTTAAATAGCGTTCTCTAACAGAAAATTCACAACTATCGCTTAAAAACCCTGAATGGCTTTTTCACCTGCTCATCAACTGAGCGATATCTGAACATTTTGTTCCACTGCAGCCATAAATCATAACTTAGATCTATCACAACCAACGATTATCTTGCACTGGACCGTTCCTCGGAGTGATAACCTACTGTACAGATTACTCTATCGCAAGAACTAAAACGCAGAATTAGATGATAATTTTGAAGAGGCGTGTGTCGAAATAGCACGGTCTGGGAAGGTAAAATCGGTTAGCGTACCGAATCATACCGAAAACTCGCTGTAAATGAAAGACAACAAATGTATAAATGGCATATTCCCCAAACATCAGCAAACTGAAAAATGGAAGTGCAAAACTAGACACGAACCGAAATCCTGGAATCGCTTCCGTGAGCCTATTTGCTTGCTGCACCAACGAACTATGTGGCAACGAACTGTGACTGTGCAAATCGACTCGCTCTTATGGAGGCACGTCGGCGAATGTAGTGGACATTAGACAATCTTGCGAATATTTGGGATCATTCACTCGTTTGTTAAAGGATTCACGTGGTAGCTCGTGGTAGCAAGGGTGACGACTTTTCTTATCTAATTCGCATCCGGTAATGCAGTCGGACGAGGTGTCGGTTGCGGATACAGTCGATTCCAGGCTTTTTCTCCGGAAATCTTGCTCAGGACAACCAAGCCTTCCATTCTTCCGTGGTTGGTGAAGTTGTACCAGAGTCGTCTGGGAAGGAGAAAGCACTGATCTGTTCATCGCCTGATCACCGCAAGCAACTGCATATCCACATTCAAATTGTCTTCTCATACGCATCGTACCGTAGACATAGAATACCTGGCTGGTCCCAAAATGAAACGATCAACGCATCTTTTAACTTTTATCTTTAATCCTGACTTGCATCAGCCGTTAAGGCGCATGCTTCAGGCCCTTCCCTTATCAGTCCTAGTGGGACCGTATTTTGAGATTAGCCTCCTGTCTCCACTCCCGTTCTAGCATCTCCTCATAAGGCGCAGCATCCGATTTAACGTTGTGCTAGGGAGACGGACCACAAGTTATCCTCCATATCGCTTTCATAGCCACTACGCCTCCGCCGCTTGGTCCCCGACCGTGCTCCGAGGACATTTTGAGTTTGGTTTCCATGAATGACCAGCTCTGACTATGAATGCAACCACAGTGCAGAGGAGGAAAGTGAAAAATGGCCGTAGCTTTGGTGCACTGCAGATACGGAAAGTAGATTTACAGGGAAAGGTTCCCAACTCATGGTGAGTATTTGTGATGCTATTTTGACAGAATGTAGGGCCCTGTGAGCGGAGTCCAAAACCACAGTTATTTTTTGCTGAACGCTTTTTTAAAGATCTGAAAAAGAGGTGTGAAAACGTGTGCGCAACACTTACCAACCCCTATCACACCATACGAGGTGTTGCTCGATTGCGCAGTCAGTAAGGGTGCCGCCTTATTGGAGCTCACCGGCGGGCTTTTGATTACGAGTCCGCGTATTGCCGACAATTTTGCACATTTGAGCTTATTGTAATTATGCCCTCAGGAGTCTATTATAGGTGATCAATGTTTACAACAAACCAAGGCTGTGTATTTGCTTTTTCATATTATTCATATATTTCATATTATGTTTTTCAACTATGCGTATCTGCGCCACTACCATATCTTACCATATCACCAATGATAACGTAACTGCACACAAACTCGCATACCTTACGGTTGAATGTTATGAACCCGGGCCATATCTTTACATAAGTGTACTAAAAATGTCGTTCTCACCTGAACGTGCTGTCGGCCGACTACTTTCTTCCTACCCGAAGCGCATCTCGTGGGGTGTCATAGGGTTTGATAAGTGTTGCACACGTTTTCGCACCCCTTTTTCAGGTTTTTAAAAGAGCGTTCTGCGAAAACTAACATTGGTTCTGGACTTCGCTCACATCCTGTCAAAATATCATCGCAAAAGCTCACCATGAGTTGAGAACCTTACGTTTGAAGCTATATCCCAAGATCTCTCCTAAAAATCCCGCGGTGATCTGGTATCCTTGCCTTGATAATTCTCGTAGTTGTTACTACGCTTAAGCTTACCGCTAAGAGTAGCCGTGAACACAAGAGCAGTGTTCAATTTCTGAAATTGTTCTATGCCCAGGAGCAGTATTTATGACGACATCTCGCATTACTATTATTGGGCCACTGCTTGCTATTTTAGACAAATCTGCTCATGAAATAGTGTAAAGCGATCGTCTCCGCTTAGGTCGTGAGGCCATGATGCTTCTAGGATGCTTCGCAAATGGCGTTGTAATGATGGTAGACTATGTAGTCCCAAGTGAGAAAATATTGCACTGCTAACTCGCTCAGGTTGTACAGCTCAGCTATTCAGCCAGCAGTGTCTCCGTTCTGCTTGAACACCGCTTCCTTCTTCCATACTTTCAGCACTTCCTTGCTTCCAATTTTGCTCAGTACGAGATATTCCTTCGAGCTGAGTTGCTCCCTTCGCTATTGTTATTTGAAATGCGATGGCGCCCTCATAAATTTCAACTTGGCTGCACATAGATACGATGAGGAAAGACTCTGGAAGCAGTTGACAGTACTTGCTTCTCTCAGTCTGCTCTGAAATACGATTTTAGTGATGTTGGTCTTTAACACGCTGACGACGAGAGCGATTTTCGCGTGTCTGGCGCTTGTGGCGAAGCACGCCGCACAAATGTGACACGTCACCTGTGACCTAAACTTCGTCTAAGGATAAATTTGGGATGCCGAACACGCTGTGCTGTACTGTGTCGTTTTTAAATCAACATTAACCACTATCAGTCAGTCTTCTAGGACATATCTTCTTCTTCAGCGTTTGTCCCGCTTCGTCGCGAGGTCCGCTCTTCTGGTGTCATGACGCCACCTTTCTTGATCCTGCACTTGATCAGGGTGGACACCAGCTGCTTTCAAGTCCATATGTAACGTGTTAGACCAACGCTGCTTCGGGCGCCCTCTAGGCCGCTTTCCAGACACTTCAAAGTTAAGGCCTATCTTGCGGACGCTAGCTTCCTTTCCACGCAGAACGAGGCCGTACCATCGCAAGCGAGCTTCGCGCATCTTGTCCGCTATCGGTGCGACACCGAACTTCTGCCGAATAGCATCATTTCGAATGCGGTCCATGCGGGTGACTCCAGCCGTCCAGCGCAGCATCTTCGTCACCATGACGCTGAGGCGCGTTCAACTTCCTTAGTGGCAGGCCAACACTCAGCGCCGTACATCGCTACCGGCCGCACGACGGCTCTGTAAATCTTCGACTTCAGGTGCTCTGGTATGTTCCTTTCGCAGAGCACACCAGTCAGCGAACGCCACTTGGACCAAGCTGCACTCACGCGTGAGTTCACTTCAACCATCAGACTGCCATTAGAGGCTATTGCTGATCCCAGGTATTTAAACACCGAAGTACTTGCAAGCTCAGTACCATTATTCTTAATGGGGCCGGACTCGTTTAAGTCAGTCGTTAGATACTCGGTCTTCTTGGCGTTCAGTCTCAGCCCGAACATCTCCAAGCGGTCGCACCAAGTTTATTACCTATTATTTATTATTATATTATTATATTTGTATTACCTATTATTACTTATTACTGGTTACCCTCCCATAATTCTATTACTTTAGTTATATTTATTATTTCTTGTTTTTTTACTTTTGTTTTTTTTTTGGAGAAACAATAGTAAATTAAAATTTGTTTCAGAGCACAGCAAGCAAGCAAGTGTACAGCGCATCAAAAGGTCAGTGCGCGCCATGCACTCAAAAATTTCGCCCCAACGTTTATTCGATTAATAGTGTGAATGGCGTTTACATTAACCATCATAGTGAGGATATTGTTTTCTTTACAGAGTTTTTTGTTGTATCGTTGGCAGGTGTCAAACTCGTGCGAACATGCGAACGGAAGTACTACTATTAATCGAATCAAAATCGCGAGGTCTTGGAAGAGGGCATGGCGCAACCTCGATGTTTAGCACTGTGAAAATGGCCGCCTGTCTGTTCTTTAACACAACTGTACTTTGACAAAACAATTCTTCGAAGTTGACCGGAATGAAGGCGAAAAGAAGTTAAATTTGTAGCATACGAAAAGTTTTTTTTATCACCATCCATTTTTCGTTCCCTTTTTAGATTATAATTTTTACTTACTCTGGTAGAAGACTTAGCACTGTCAAACTCACCTGGTGCTGCATTTTTTCTGCTTTAGGAAGAAAAGCAGATGTGGAATCTACAGCAATCCCTCGCTCAAAAAGACCGCGAAAATACGACTGAGTCTTTACTGCCTCATCCCTTTCTTCATCAGTTAAAGAACCTTGGCAATTGAATGCTGAAAGCGTTTGTAAAGCTAAAACCGTCGTATCTATCTGGAAATAGGTAAACTAAAGGTAAAGAATGATGAGGTAAAGTCGACTCACGAGGTTTATCTCCATCGCAGATACATGGACGGAATACCTCAAAAAATTTGCTTTGACGTTAGTTCAAAAAAAAAGATACAATTGCATTTTAACTAATAGCCTACCGTTGCCAACGCCAAGAAAATCGCAAGGCGTGGTCCCAACATCGCTACCTCTGGAAGCAACTCAGGGCTCGACCACCAGAAACGCTACTGGGTATTATGCCCGCACCGTTTTAATGGCCTTGTACGCAGCGTGACCTTGTGCACTGAACTGGGAATACCAAATTTCGAGATTCATAAAGGCGCTATGTAAAGAGTGATTGTGGGCAACACCGTGTCATCATAACAACAGGACACGCACGCCCACGTAAAACTAATCTCAATGATGAACTTTGGGGAAGCTTCTCAAAGTACAGCGGCACCAGCATTATCCGACGTCTAGCGTTCAAACGATCTGTGCTCAGAAAAATTTGAAGGCTAACCTAGCGAACCCGCAGGAGCGCTACAAATATTATGTTTGCGCGAAGGTCTTTCGCCACCCAGTATACCTTGCCAAATTTTTGAAAAATTTTCTCTAAAACGTAGATAAGTGTTGGCCAGTGTTCTACGTATATCCAAAATTTCCTAGCATGTCGAAGAATCGTTCTTCACTCCATGCAATTTCAAGTACTCCTGGTTTACGAATTCAGCAGGCACAGCAACGCAAGTGATACGGTAAGAATATATGTGACGCGAAGGGTCATGCAACTGTCTTCTGCAACAAGGAGAAGTTCGGTTCCGCAAGTCGAAAAACGCCAACGTCGACTTGAGGGACACGGCTATAGTGAATGGCGAGGTATGAGTATATGGAGATCTTATAATCTGAGCAGTCAAAGGCTTCAGATGCGGAGAGATGCATGCACAAACTTGATGACTTCCCGCCGGAATTTCGATTTGCTCGGCAACTTAGTTGTAAGTGACGAATGTGGATTTTTACGTAAATCGTCACGATGGCGCCAGCGGATCAGACATGGAGGATCCAGGATACCAAGGTTCTTCAACATGCAGAACTTCAATCTCAGAAGAAAACGCTACCAATTGTTTACATGATGTTCAAGCCGATAACGAATTCAAAAGTGCTAGTCCCTGTCTGATAGCAGAGAACAGAAAAAGTGGCACGCACTTAAATAGCTGCTTGCACGAGTGCAGCAAAAAATGGTGAAAAATAGCGATCTGCTGGATTACTCTTTTTCAGCAGTTTTAGAGGATAATGTCTGGACTGTTTGCTTCCAACAGAACCGATCAGACGCTGGAGACTACTCTAGTCAAAGCACATAACGAAATCGAAATAGAGTGGTTGCGTCTTCGCTCCTGTATTCAAACTGTAGGGCCCAAATCGATTACGAATGATCCCATTGCGTTTGCAACGTCGTTTGTTCATATTCTAATTGATTATGTTAAATCTTACTACGCCTTGCTTTTCCACAACCCATTTACTGCGTCAACACTTTTTCCGCATCTTGTTCTGGTCCACCCACCAGACTCAGACTTGGCTCAAACAAACTACCATTTGTTCCGTTCGCTATCCAGCTATTTAGAAGGCATGGAATTTGACTATATCAAAAAATGCAACAACTCAAAAAATACATCACCGACTTTCTCCTCAAACCCCGTGATTTCTGAAGAAGCGGCATAGAAAAATTGCCTGACAGACGAGCGCTAATCGTACTAATGCAGAGCCGTTATCATTCTACATATTTATATATGATATACCGCACCTGCAATAAGTCCTGTTCCTCCTCACTAATCTTACTAACGCAGAGTGACATAGGCGTTCTTGATGAATCGAATCGTGAATTTATCTTTCTTTTCGAGGAATTTCGGTTGTGTTCTCTATGATTAATGAACTGCTGGAGTGCTTACGGCGTTTGGCGGGGTAGAGTGCAGTTCCAATCCTGCATCATGTGTTAGCCTCCGAATCACGTCAAAACGATCGTTAATAAAAAAGATCGACCGTCAACGCCGACTGACAAACAGCGCCTAAAAAACAACTACATATAATTTTCTAGAATCCACTTTGAGGGTGTTGTGCTCGATTAAGTAGCACTAGTATTGTAATATGGGCGCGTGTAGCGCAGTCGAAGGAGGCGCGACTGTCGCGTGCACCCGATACCAGGTTCCTGGTTCGGATTTCCCGCCCAGGCCAACCAAGCCTACCATCCCTCCGGGGTCGGTGAATTGGTACCAGACTTGTCTGGGAAGGATAAAGCGCTGAATTGTTCATCGGCTGGCCACCGCAAGTCATTGTATGGCCAAATACGCATTCATGTCGCCTCCACGACATCCTGTAGAAGTAGAATGCGCTGGCGCATCCCAGAAGGGATTGAATAACGCCGTCCTTTATCCTTAGTATTGTAACAGAATAGTTTCTGGCCCTGAAGGTAAAGCGTGTGTGGGTTCTAGTCTGGCTTGATTCAAGAAATTGGATCAAATTTAAGCAGCTTCCAAACTACAAACTCCGTTTCCAGCAATCTCTTCACCCTCTCAATAACTTCAATTCCTAGATGAAAAAATGCTGAATTTACATTTTGAACTCCGAAGGTTTTAGCTCCACTATTTTTTCACTTTTCTTCTTTTTAGAGTTTTAGTCGCACTCTAAAAAGAAGTAAAAGTAAAAAACATCTTCATCAAACAAAAACGTCAAACAAGACATCTTTATATTTATTAATTGTTAACATTAACTATCCATTGACACAACATCCCGTGCTATTTTTCATTTTTTCCTTCGGCTTTTTCCTGTTTTGTTGACAGCTATTTTACTTATACACTGTATAACATGAGGATCATTAATTTTGAAGCCTGGTGTAGTTTTTAAAGCAAAGCAAGCAACCGAAGCATTTCAAGAGCAGCGTTCACCCTATAAAAAACTTTCCTTTGGCTCAGATTGGTCATCAGCAGCTCTACTGCAAACTTTGCACATGTGTTCAAGCATTAGCGTTCTAAAAACGCAGGTGCACTACGTTAGGCATCTGTCTCCACGGTAGAATGAGCCGTTCTCGATTACGGTATGGTGAATGGGTGCCGCGCTCATCTCAAATGAGATTTCTTGACGAAATGAGAGGCGAGACGAACAAATTTTGCTGCCTGGAGCTGCTAATTAGCAGGAAAGGATCCACCTTAGTCTTGAAAATACAGTCCAGATGCACGAATTCAACAAATTAAACATCTGTCTTATATTAGCTCTTCTATTATTGCCTCTATGACGCTCACCTGAAACCTCGTTCGGGAAGTTTTCATCAAAAAAAAGTTTCATCAGGTCGTTCCATTTGAACAGGCCAATTTTGCTACTTCAATTTCTGGTAGATTTTTCGTGGCTAAGAATGTCCCCGTTTCAGGCAATGTAAACAGTATCTGAAAGAGCGGAATCTCCGCTTTCTTATCGTTACCAGCTGTGAGAGCGGCAGCACTGACAGCTTCTTAACCGCTTCATTGCAGTAAAAAACCTTCTCATTGTCAATTATAGCTGCCACTTATGTCGTGCTCTCCGCAGGAACAACATCTGAACTACGTCGATTGGGGCACGCTAGAAAGGTATAGAATAAACGAATGACATCCTCAAAGGATCGATAATTTGATTAATATCGATTGGTTGCAATCGATATTTCAAGAACGTACTTCAGATCCGTGTTCAACGACCTCAACCATCCAGTGCTGTAGTTTTGGGCCGTTGTCGACTACCATCAATCGTTGAGTACTGCCACACACAGAACACACATACACACATACATACCCCTCTTTTATACATAGTAGGAGATATCTTTTGCGAAAATTTATAATTGCCTTTGCATTTTTTATATCTGCCTCTTGCAGAGTTTTTGACGTCGTTTTTATGTGTCGTTTTTTTAATGTTTTTTTTTTTGACGTCGTATGAGTCAACGTGATATTCGGATGCTCTGCTTCTATGAAGATAAAAGTGGACACAATGCCGCGGCCGCAGCTCGTAACATCAATTGGGGAGGATTTCGCCAAGGATCGCACAATTCCCCACTAGTTCGCAATTTTTCGATCTGGAGATGGAAGTCTCAAAGATGAAGACCGATGTAGGCCGCCATCACTTCTTTACGACGACCAACTCAAAGCCGTGGTGGAAGCTGATCCGCTTCAAACTGTGAGAGAGCCGGCACAGCATTCCGTCGTTGACTGTAGCACTTTTAGTCGCCACTTCAATGCCATCGGAGAAGTGAAGAAAATGGATTAATGGATCCCGCACGAATCCACCGCCGGGCAGATGCTGAAGCGCCGCGACACCTGTGTTTTGTTAAGGCTGGGCAATCTAAGGGAGCCTTTTTTGGACAGGATCGTGACATGTGACGAAAAACGGATCCTTTATGGTAGTCTTTGTCGCTCTGCACAATGGCTGGATAAGAATGAGGGTGCCAAGGAGATGCCGAAACCAACTCTCCATCCAAGGAAGACCATGGTGACCTATGGTGAAGCCGAAATTGAACTGAACCACAACAAGTTGATTGAAAAACAGCCGGCTTTGTTCAACCGAAGAGACCCAGTCCTACCGCATGACAACGCGCGTCTGCACGTTTCAAAAATTGTTGTCCAGAAACTGGATGAATTGGGAGAAAAATTTTGCAACATCCAGCATATTCATCGGATCTGTTCCCTACCGATTACCATTTTTTCACGCATTTAAATCGTCATATGAAGGATAAAAAATGTAGCAATCAAGACAATGTCGAAAATGACTTTTATGGTTTATTCATTCTCGTATTTCTGATTCTTATAATGATGAAATGTCTAGACTATTGTCTTGTTAGAAAAAGTGTATTAATTGTAGTGACGCTTATTTCGATTAATAAAATCAACACTTTCAAGCAAAGTTATGATCTGTCAAAGTTTTCAGTCAATATCGGCCATTTCGTATGCAACGCTCTAATAGAAAAGGTGCAGAGGTCCGATGAAGGCAAAACTCTGTGACCATGTTCACTGTGTTCTGATTTATGTTTCTTGTTTTATCACCGGTTGCATTTTTATCCTCACTTGTAAAAAAGAATACTCAGATCGAGGTCGAACATTTAAGCTTAATCGTGTTTTTTGTGGCGCTGCGCAATTCATTAATTCCACTGTGTAGAAAACGTATGTGACTAAGGTTGTCATAAAGAATTGTGAACATCAGCTTTATTCGAGAGCCACGTAGATTCCCTACCAAGAGCAAAGTCCGACGGCTGTGTTGCAGTTGTTCGGTCCAGCAGGGCATGCACCACATATTGGTCCAATGGAGTAGATGTTCGCTCCTATTGTGTTGACGCTGAAAAGATTAGCCTAAATTCTGGCCTCAGATGAACAGCGCGAAGGACATACAAGCTCCTGTAAAGGCAAATGGTGTTGTAGTAGCTTCCTTGGCACACGTGAGTTGCACATCCGACCTCCTGACTGGCTCCCCAAACCATCTGAAATGCTGCTTGGTCGAAATGCTTAAGAATATTGGAGACGAAGCTGCAAAGGCTCCCAGCTTGTTTCGCTGATTTACAAGCAACAAAGCTAGCTGTGGCTTCTTGCATTTCGTCTTATTTGCAGTAATTTCGCGCCCACCTTCGTGAAGCGTCTTCTTTCCAGTTTGTTGTGCATTTGCTGAGTGTAGATCACATTCGATGGAGCTCCATACCTGTACAGCTCACCTGACCAAGTATCAATTGCCTAAAACGTACGCTATACACGTATGAATACAACGGAATTGCTGAAAAAAGAACCTACATTCTGGATGGCTCCATAAATGTCTGTCTGCGTTGTTCTCAGTACGTGGAAATTCTCCTTCCATCCTGGCCTCAAGCTGGCTGGTGAAGGTCCCGCGTAGCAGTGTCTTGCAACGGAGTGAGCGTAGGCCTCTGCTTCGCAGTTGTACACCTATTTCATTGCTTATACCCAGTTCGAAAATGCAACCGTGTAAGTGACCCAATTCTTGGTCGACTATACCATCAGATACATGAGCGAAGCAGGTGGGAAGTTTTCGTTGGGGTAGAATCCATTTCTTGCTTGGGCTATTGCGACTTGCGACCTGAAGTGCACTTCGCGTTCAAAAAATACTATTTTCAATGGGCTAGAAGTCCTGTTCCATGCCTTAGGTTGTTGTGCTTGGCAAGAGCGACGTCCCTGAACTCCTTAGGAAAGGCAGTACTTGGGCATGCCGTAGATGCTGTAAAAAAACTGTAAGAAAAAACCGAAATTCTATGTTATATATATATATATATATATATATATATATATATAATTCTTCATCCTCTTATATGTATATTCAAATTCTACACTCTTCTCAACAAACATGATGCTTCTGAAATCAAAGGGATCGTCTTCCAAATCAAACCAAGCTTTTTGCAGATTAAACTACAGATTCTCCAAGATCGTTAAAGTTTTTATTTGGTCAGAGAAAATTAGTATTACCTTCTTAATTTTTTTTAATTCAGCTGACCGAATAAGTGTAGTAATTGCATTTAAACAGTTTTTTCAAAAAATCAAGCAGATTAGGCGTATGTATCAAAGTTATGCAACGGTTAAAGTGTAGAGGAATAGAGGACAGCGTTAGTTTATGTTTTCTGGGATGCTCTACTCATTCTACCTCTATGGAATGTCGTGGAATGCGTGGCCATACGATGACTTGCAGTGGCCAGCCAATGAACAAGCCAGCGCTTAATCTTTCCTAGACAAGTCTGGTACCAATTCGTCGACCACGGAGGGATGGTAACGCTTGGTTGGCTTAGGCTGGAAATCCGAACCAGGGACCTGGTATCACATGGACGCGGCAGCCGGCACCCCTCTGCGCTACATGTGCTCACATATGGCAATTAATGCATTAAATTTTGTTTTTCCAAGGCAGCACCTATTTAGTGCATCAAATGACGAGATCGCGCCATCCACTTGAAATTCAAGTCGTGATTTTTATAGGAGTGATAGTGTAATTGCTCCTTGCATGATGCATCAAAGTGAGAATATGTGTGTTCGTTACAATTGTGTTTGTTGCTTTGCTGACAGCCGTTTGAACTCCATGCAAACAGAAATAGTGCAATCAGTCGAATAAAAATAGCGGCGTCTTAGATGAGGCCATGTTGCGGCCGCTTCTTTTGAAATGAAAATGGCCGCTTTTCTGCTTTTTAAAACAGGCTCAAAACCACTTTTTTTACTCGAAAAATGAGAATTTAAAAAATTGCGAATACTGTGTTTAGTTTTTTTTCAGGCGAATTAAGACTTCCGAAAAAGTCATACTGAAAATTCTCTTTGAACAAAAATTATTCTAGTCTTTTTGGAGAGTATCTAGTTTAATGTGGAAGGGACTCGTTTTGATTTGGAAGCTGTTCAGTTTGATTTAGAGGCGTTAGACTTGCAGAGAAGAGTGTCCTATTTGAGGTGAAAATTCCATTGTCAGTCAAGTTCAACCTACGCGGTGTTGTAGTTGTGGAGACAGTAGTAGTTGCTGCACTAGTGGCAACTGTAGTGGCTACTGTTGTCGCTGCGGTTGTTGTTGCGGGAGCAGGGTTCGGCTGACCTAAACTGATGGTCTTCAAGCATCGCTTCGGCAGCAAGCTGCACCTGGCACCTCTTATCATCTACTGACCTGCTACCTGAGCCCAATGTAATGTGGCGAGTGCAATCTGGAAACGTGGAAACGATGTGACATACGATAGATGGAGACCTGCAAAGAAACTTACGATGGTGTACAGCAGCGACGGCATCTCTACCTTCGGGCGCAGACGGTTCGTCCGCCTTTTTATGTGCTCTCGATTTCATAATGCGACTACTGCGACCACAGACAAACCAATAACGTCCCGTTGTAAACCTAGTACATACATGAACTGCCCACATACTTGTCCTAAAGGCCGCCGATATGTACTTATGTACTTATGTACCTATGTCTCGCTGTGGAACATAACAAGTCGCTGTGAATGAATATCTTATTCAGAATAGTTCAGTTAACCTGTGGGTTTCGTTGGCATTCACGGGGAGGGGGACAAAGCCAAACGATGTCTATGTACGCCAGCGTAACCATGGCCGAATGCTGGATAACAGGGTTTATCGTCCGAATTTATCGATCACGCCATACATTGAATAACCTTCCTTGTACGGGACCGTTAGCGCAGTCGGAGGGGAGGAGCTGTCTTATGCACCCGATACCATGTGCCTGGTTCGAATCGGCCCAAGCCAACCAAGTTTTCCAACCCTCTGAGGTCGGTGAATTGCTAGACCAGACCCATCTGGGACGGAGCGCTGGCTTGTTCGTCGGCTGGACATCGCAAGTCATTCTATGGTCAAATACGCATTCAAGTCGCCTCCAGGACATCTCTTAGAAGTAGAATGTGTGGCGTATTCTAAGAGGGATTGAGTAACGCGTCCAGCATGCATCGAGATTCAGACGAGACACAGACGTCACACAACATGCATCGACATCTAGAAGATGTGCCACAGATCAAACTTTTCTTTGATAGGAGTCTTGTTTCAAAAGCGTTACTGCTAAAACCATTAGAAAACTAAGAAATGAAAAATGTTCAGGTCTCTGTGAAGGAAACTGTGAGCTTATGAACTTCATGAACATTACTACCACTCAGATGCTTGCTACTCTTAATGATTGCACTAGTTCTGTTGAATCCGGCATGAGTGTGGACGTGATTTATTTTGACTTCGAGAAGGCCTTCGATAAGGTTCCACATTTTGAACTTTTCGAACAACTCTCCACTGTGGGCCTCCATCCGAAAATAGTGCAATGGGTCACAAACTTTATACATAATCGGGTATTCTGGGTGACCTTTCCAGTACTAAGGTTATTTGCAGCGGGGTGCCGCAGGACTCAGTGCTTTCTCCAATTCTTTTCAACATCTACACCAGGGAAATCCCAGCTCTCGTCAACTCAATGGGTGTAGCGTGCAGGGCCTTTGCCGACGATCTCAAAATTTATAGTGTTGTACCTGATTCTCTGCACACGGAAAGGATTCAAGCAGCAATAACGCAAGTCGTCAAATGGTCTCAATCTCATCAACTTCCTTTAGCCAAAGGTAAATATAAGGTACTACACCTGGGAAAGTATAACGTGCGAACCCTTTACTTTATCGAAGGTAATCAACTCGAGCAGGTATCGGAAGTGAAAGACCTTGGATTTATTATTACAGATAATTTAGATTTTAGCAAGCATTGTAATGAAATAGCAACCACAGCCTTGCGTAAAGTATGCAATCTCTTCAGGTGCCTCAGTACAAGTGATGAGCATACTTTCCTCAAAGCTTACAAAATCTATGTGCGCCCCGTCCTCGAGTATGGGACGCCGGTATTCAGTCCCCTGAAAATGAAGGACATCGATGCCCTAGAGAGAGTTCAGAACAGCTTCACGAGGAAACTTTTTCTTAGGTCTAGAAAATGTAGCTACCGTTCAATCCCGGATAGCACTGAGCGGCGCAGGGCGCTCGGTTTGAAGTCGCTTTTTTCACGTAGGAAAAATTTGACCTTCTTATGGTATTTAAGATCATGCACGGTCTGGTGCACCTTGGCGGAGGCAGTTTCTTCACAGTCAGGAGCTCAATTACGAGGGGCGCTGCTGTCAAGCTACATTACCCCAGGGCTAGAGCCTCAGTGAGGGCCAACTTCTTCGTTTGTAGAGCGGGCGCCGAGTACGCCAAGTTAAGCAAACGGTTCCGAATTCCCGCTAACCTTGCGGGTTTCAAAAAAATGGTGGCTAAATCTTTCGAATGTTACAGTTGATCAAGCAAAAAAATTTCCGGTCTCAGGCAAGTCGATGGCCTGATTTTTCGTATGCCTTCATAATTACTTTCTTCCTTGCTCCTACTGGCATCTTTTAGTTTCTTTCTATCTTATAACGTTGTTTTATCTTCCGTATTCGTTCCGCAGTTCCCTTTGTCAAGTCACTTTGTTATTGGTTGCGATAATGAGCTTGCTCACATCGTTTACTTTACATGTGCTTGCCCACATGTCCGAATAAATAAATAAATAAATAAATAAATAAATTATAAACTTCCTTTTGAAATTTCGCGATTTGGTGTCTCTTGCTAGGTTTATGCTGACGATATAAAAATTTATAAGGCTATTAAAAGGAAGGAAGATTCAGACTTTCTACAGGCAGCAATTAACAACATGGATCAATGGTTCAAGGACTGGGAACTACCGCTTTCTGCGGATACGACCAAATATCTCATAGTTGCACCCTGAGGCAAAGATCACACGATATTATACAACTTACAGGGATCTATTCTACAACCTGTCAAGGACGTTCGCGACTTAGGCTTTTTGATATTTCAAAAACCTCTGAAGCGCACTCGTGAAGAAAGCAAATTATGTGGCCTATTCGTTGTTTAAGATTTAAGATTACGGTTGACCCCAAGTTACTTTTTTTTACAAGCTTACAAATCCTGCGTTCACCCGAATGTGGAGTTTGGAATAACAGTATGTAATCCATTTAAAAAGAAAGACATAGAGCTGCTAGAAAGTGTCCAAAATACTTTTACTCGGAAGCTATATAAGAGATGCTTTGAAAGAGATTATAACGCCGCTCCTAACGGCATTAGGAGGGCCAGGCACCTTGGCCTTCAACCTCTTCAGAACAAACGTAGGAAAGTAGATCTGATTATGATGTTTAAAATTCTGACAAAAAGAATTACAATTGACCCAGTAATTTTTTGGTGCACCACATACGACGTCAAGAAACGGAAGGCTCAGACTTTATATTTATGTGGAAAAATCCTAGATTAAGTCAAATTTCTTAACGTATAGAAACCTACGGGGGTTCAACAAATTACACAGTAAAGAGGAAGATGTTCTGGGATTACCTGTTCAAGTTTTTCACATTCTTATTTCATAAAATGCTTGGTTGAATTTGATGGATGCTACTTTATGTGTCAATCAGTTGTAGTTGCTTATTTTATTCCAACAAGACTAGCTAAATTCTCTTTTCGTTTCTCCGTCTCCTCATGTTGGTCTTTCTAAGGTTACTGTCTTGTCTGATGTTCCTCTACCATATGCCTCTTTTCGACTGTCACATGTGTTTATGTTACACGTCAATAAATAATAATAATAAAGTAGGAAAAATAAAATACCACGACGTGTAAAAGCCACCTATTGGTGATCCTCCGTGACCATTCGGACATCACGATCCTAACGGTTATTCATTGGCCTCCACAATATCGTAGTAATTCATGATTTGTCCGTTTCCAAACAAGGGAGTGCGTTCAACGATTGACGATTTACAAATATTCCAGATTCACCGACATTTTTCGTTAATAAATATTAACGAAATATAACGGCTAAAATTTTCATTGAATTGCCTTAACGACATTTTGCACATCATTCTCGATATTCCACTTCTTCTTTTTGAGAACGCATTTCTGACAAAATTTTTGGATGAGGTTTTCCAGTTCCGTTGCTATACCGAAGAAACCCTATACGTACTTAAGTCAGCGGAAGTAGGCAGTTGATATTGTCCTCGCACTTCGTGAATATTTGGCATTTTTCTTGTGCCTTGAGCATTTTATTTGCGTGCGCCCTCACTTACCTATGCAGCCGCTTCGTATTTTTGGCCTTCCTAAGCCCTGCTCTTGTTTGGTGCATATTAGTTCTTCACACTTACTAACTATTCTGTTGTTGTTTTCTTGAGATATTCGTTTCACAAGTGGGCTGAAAAGGCATAGAAAACCGAAGAAAACGCTACCAACGCAAATAATGCGAGAAAACAAGGGTAAGAAACGAAACAAAGGAAAAGGCTCCATCACTCTTATTCGAAAGTTTTCCGCAAAGCAGGACGGGTTATTTGAGCAGCGTCTTGTGATGGATGGCCTACGTTAAAGCAACCTTGAGCCCGTCTAATTGATGGACGGTAACCGCTGATAGTGTCATTGCTTCGATCTTATTGAAATTCCTGCCGTGCATGTCAATAATTTCACCTTCTTGAAGGGCTTTAGGAAAAGCACAGACAGTATACACGTGATACAGCGAGCATATTTATTTATTTATTGATAGCGTAGATCAAAGTCGAGCATCATCAATGTTTAAAAAACGAATCGCAAAAACATTTCTAGCACAAAAACGCAACAAACACTGTTAAACGATGCATGAGTATATTCCATGATCGACTGTCGTTGAATCTTGGCATGACGTTGAGTAGGACTGTTCGAGCTGTGCAGCCAAGATTGTTAACCACACCTTATTCGGCTGACGTTTCGGCGTAACCGCCTTCTCCAGAGCCTGGAAAAGTCAAGCGAGGTTCGAAAGGTTACTCGCTCGTCCAAGAACTATTTCAAGTCACAGGAGTTTCCGGAATTAATAGGAAAAGGAGACGAAATAGGAGTGGGACAGCCCAACTAACCTTATGGAAGCAGCCAAGAGGCTGGTCCGTCACCCTTGGATGGAGGCAGTTTGGGTGAATGAGACTAACACCTAAGGTCAACCCCTCAGCGACCCTCCGGCTGTCGCCCTCCGGGGTCGAGCCCACAGAGGGCAGCAAATGGGGCCAGCTCCATTTGGTTAGCGCTACGCGCTCTTCCCTCCTACTGATCGCGGGGTTCTTGAAGGCAATCCACAACGCTTCGAGAGTCTTGCGTGCTGCGATATCGACCTCTCGAGCAAGGATTGTAATCGCGACCCCAACCAATGCGCCACCATGGCTACGCTGCCTGTGCTCCCCCAACGGCGTGGAAATATAGCATCTCCGAATCCCAGCCATGTGTTCCTTGACCCTCACCCAAAACGGTCTGCCCGCCTCCCCGATGTATTCCTCATTGCACTCCGTGCAAGTGACGAGGTATACCACACCTGAGGCCGTGCAATCCCCTTCCTTTCCAAACGGGCAGACCATGCAGGACGGGGTATCACAAGCGCGGTCATACAGACGGTTCCTAACAAGTTGGGTCCTAAGGTTAACAGGCGGTATGTTAACTAGTAGCCTGACCAGACCTTCTAAGTCAGCCTTGCGTATACATCCCCGTACTTGAGCACTAAGAGCATCCGTGATGAAGGGCGCCAAGAAAGGAGTTTTGGTGCGCTCTTGTTCTGTGCGTCTTTGTGCTCCTGCAGGCGGATGACGTTGCTTAGGAAGGCCGTTGGAAGTGTACCCATGGGACAACGCTATACGAGATGCCATCTCACTAGAAGCGGACTCGAATTCGTCGTTGGAGGATACCAACGCCGCTGTGCGAAACATGTTATTTACAAGGCCCTCTTGGCACTGCTAAGGTGTGCAGACCTGCAATGAACAAGGATGTTCTTGTTGCTCGGCTTCCGGTACCACCTAGTCGGGAAAGTGTTGTGAGAGACATGAACTTGCACATTAAGGAACGGCAACCAGTTGTTCGTCGGTTTCTCCCTTGTGAGCTTAATATGCTCAGCCTGATGATTTAGCAAATCGAAAAGGAATCCATTTCGTTTTGCGTTGCACAAACAATGAAACAATCATCTTTGTACCGACAGTAAAGCAAAGGTTTACGTTCTAATATGGGTCTCTCTATTTTTGACATATACGCTATGGCCAGCGCCGAGCCAGACGTTGTCCCATGGCAAGCCCTCTGTCCTGTCTGTAGTACTCGTTGGACCATCTAAAGATGTTACACTGAAGACACTTGTCCACGAGCGTCATTATTTGAGCTATGCCGAGTCCATTTAGTGAGATACGGTCCTGGTGTTCCACGAGCATTTCGTAGACTGCCTGCATTGCGTCTACTTTGGAGACATTGATGCATGAGTAGTATCATGTCTTCGAGCACTTCACGGCATTCCACATGGTAGACCTTTTACACATGCGCAGACAGTCCAAAAAGCTCAGAGCGTTGAAATACTTAAATACTGAAATAGTAACAAATACTTTACTTGAATACTTTTTATCGTGAGCCTCCTCACAAAGCTATTTTGAACCCTTTCCAGAAAATCAATATCCCTCTTCTTAGGTGGATTAAATGCCGTTATTCCAGTTTAACAACAGGTCGCACATAGAATTTGAAGCCCTGTATGTGGTCCTTGGGAATACAGGATCTCAAAGCCCTGAATAGGTTATAAATGCGGTAACTTGCCTTCTTCACCAAATGTTTGCAGTGCTTTAAAAAACATAAATTAATCGTTATAATATAACCCAAGCCGCGAGCTTCATCGACCTTTTTAGGGTCTGATCATTAGTTCGATGCGTCGGTGTTTGGGTATGAATATTTACAGGGTGCGTAAAAAGTATTGACGCAGTAAATGGCGGTTGTGGAAATAGTAATGCGCAGTAAGTTTTAAGATATTCACTTTAGAAATATGGAAAATGATCTTGCGAACACGATAGAGTAACTCGTAATTGACATTGGCTCCTTTACTGTGAATACAGGAGCGAAAACGACGGAGATATTCATGAGCACGCGCCGCAAGTACTCGCTTGGATTTCGTCACGTGCTTTTAACAGGGTAGCCTTCTGCGACTGGTCACTTCTGTTGAAAGTAGCCCAGACGTCATTCTCCAAAATCGCCTAAAAAGAGTAATCCAACGGATTCATGTTTAAGCTGTGTTCGTCTGAGAAGCTGTCCACACCTGCGCGCGTTACCTGTTTGCCGTTATCGGACAGAGATTGATAATTTTGGATTCGAACGTTATCATGCTTGAACATATTGTAATCATTATCTGTTATAACAGAGCCGCGGCTGACGTCTAGGTTGCTGACCTCTTTCCTCACCAACCGTTTCGAACAGCGCCTAATTCTCTTGTTAAGGAAATATTCAGCTCTTTGGGTAACAGACAAAAAAGGGCCACCGTAGCGACGATGGTCATGTTTCATCAGTTTTTTTCGTGAGTGTTTTTTGAGCACAATACAGGAAACAAAAATAACACACAAAAACCTAGAGAGGTAGAAAGAGAAAGCTGGAGCTGAAACAAAATGTAGGTGCATCAATACTTTTTACGCACCCTGTAGATCCGATCATTAGAAAGTCTTTTTAGCTGCAAGCGGCAGTTTAAATCTTTCTGCCAATGAACTAATCGAATCTATCGCTGTCTGAAGGGACATTGAGTCCTCAGCATCATCTATTCTTCTGTAGATTTTCACACAGTCAGCAGACATTTTACAAGTAATCCCCAAATTAGTAATGTAATTAGGGAGTTCATTGGTAACATAACAACAATAGGATTGGTGGTAGAACACCTCCTTGAGGAATACCACTTAAAGCTAAGAAGACGTCTGGTCATTAACCTTAACCTGATAAGTTTTTCCTGTTAGAAATTCTCGAATCCAATTTACAATTGTGAGATGAACCCAACTGCCTCCAATTTGGGCATTAATTTTTTGACGGGGACTTGTCAAACACCTTTGAAACGTCAAAGTACACTACATCTGTTTTCTTCAAAAGCTTTCGACCAATCATTCGCGAAGGTAAGGACAGCTGTTTCTACAGATCTTCCCTTGAGAAAACCGTATTGGCTTTCAGATATTACGCCATGAGCTTCAAGAACACAGGAATGCTCTTTGAGAATTTCCTCAAACGTTCTTGCAAAGACTGAGGCGGCGCTTACGGCCGGTAGTTCCTGGGATCATTTGGTGGGGCCTTCTCAAGGATAGGAGTCACAATGTCATGCTTCCTCCTAGCAGGAACATTCGCTCTATTGCGACTCAAATTAAATTAATGTGCTCCAGTGGGTAGGCTATGTAGAGAGAGACGTTTTTGTGAAGCTCAGAGGAACGAAATCCGGAGATAACGACGAAGATTTCGGCATTTTAGCCAACACCTCAATAATCTCGACTCGTTGAAATCACGGCGCGGAACTCATTCGCGGAAAATGATATTGCAAATCCGCAATATCATTCAATATAGAAGTATCTTCATCGAATAGTTCTATATTGAATGATATTGCAGATTTGTCGAGTTTTCCGCGAATGAGTTACCCGCCGTGATTTCATCGAATTGACTTTTATTGCATACTTTCTGGAAAACTCGACCCAACAAGTTCGCCTTATCCTTCGCCATAGGAACCGCTTCACATTCATCGACCAGACTAGGAATTACACTATCTTTCCCAGTCCGAGACCGAATGAACCTATAAAATGCTGTATTATCTGCGGAAATAGTGGTTCTCCTTTCTAGGTAGACGTTGGTGCTATGCAAAGTCTTACTAAGTTTTTAGACCAGAACTCGTATGAAGACCCTTTTTTAGACAAGGAGTTTTTAGACCAGAACTCGCATGAAGAGAGTTCTTAAGGTTTATCGGTTGAACTTGCCTTTTTCAGTAGTGATGGCGGCGAAAAAGCATTCTTTTAAGATGTATAGAGTAATTTTCCCCGTCGTCATTTAGCTCTGTCACAGGAACATACAATTTGACAATGTGATGAAGTATTGGGAGAAGGGTTTCGTAAAGTTCATCAGCAGTGCCTCCAGAGTTCATTATGCTGATCCAGTCAATGTTCATTGGGTACCTGCCAATTCTGAAATAATCAGCTTCGTTGAAGTTTTGAAACCATATAACACCCTTAGCCTTAAGCTTCAGGTCTAACTCATAGGTTATAGTAGATAGGAGGTCCTACTTGCACATTGCTGATGAAACCTTGCCGGTTACAAAAACTAAATCCAGAACTGAATTTCGCCTGGAGGGTGAGGATAACTGCTGAAAACCGTGGGTTTAAAAAACTGAGAAAACTTATTAGCTGAATGACTGCTTTGATGCGGCATTAGATCGGGGAGATCTCCCATCAAGATCGTGGTGTGCTCAGTGGCGCAACAATCACTTATAGCATTGCATAGTTGAGGCGATCCTAAGAAACCGCAATCGGGGAGTTCTGTATACGCATTTTGTACGAAACTCTGCGAGATGATCTTGATATTGATTCCTGAAATATGTACTTTACTACATTATGCGAAAAAGCTTTTTTCAGCAGAACTAGTAATCCACCTCCTTCCTCTAAATCCGATCACATCTTATTCCTCTGTGTTGATCACTGACAAAACCCAAAGGAGGTCTAACCATAAGCTCATTTTCGCTGCTTGAATATGTTTCAGTTAAAACGACGAAGTCGTGGTTTTAGACGCATAAATTCATAACTAAAGCGCTGCAGTTCTTTGCAAGTGACCTCACGTTTGTTCTAAGCCTAAGCAGTTAGCCCGGCGACCGTTCAGCAGCTTCCCATAGGGCTGCTGTTAAACAGCGTCGAGACAAAGCGGCTAGCGACAGGGATTGTGGAAGGAGCTAGAGAACGACATGCCTCACGAGCTTGGGTTTCCCGCATGGCACTGTTATCCCTCATTCCACCACTACCCACCTTGCGTTGTTCCCTCCTGCGCATTCACTCCTCCCACGTTAGCGGAGGGCGCAGATAAACACCCTTGTGAGAGGGGGAGAGGCATAATCGTGGAGCACGCCTTAGCGCCAGCCTTTGAAACTTGCTGGCAGGAAGTACGGCATTAATGAGTCGAGGCTTGTCCTGCTCACGCCTATCCATGCGATAGACCGAAACAGGGGTGCACTCTACAGCAAGATTGCCAAGTAGGTCTAGAACATATGTGAAGTCATGAGACAATCTCTCCGATGGTTTCGATCAGGAGGATTCAGGAACATGAGAGAGCATGGACCTGTCGACCTGTTGCACATAAAACTGCCGATTTTGCTTCTTCAATTTTTCGTCGATTTTCCTGGCTAAGAATGCTCCCGTTTCAGGCGATGAATACAGTATCTGAAGACGAAGAATCTCCGCTTTCTTATCATTCACCAGCCGTGAGAGCGCCCCGACTGCTTCTTAACTGCTTTGCCGTATTAGAAACTTCTCATAGTCAAGTGTAGCTGCCATCTAGGTCATGGTTTCTGCAGGAAGAACACCTTAACTACGCCGATTGGGGCAAGTTAGAAAGAAATAGAAAAATGAATGACGTCTGCTAATGTCGATAATTTGATCAATATCGATTGGTGGCAATCGAAACAGGATAGCTCTTGTGATATAATTGCCTCTTGCCGAGTTTTCGACGTCGTTTTTACAGTACGAATCAACGTGATATTGAATGGAAAAGTGAACACAGCGCCGCGGCCGCAGTTCATAACATCATGCGACAACCAATGGATTCTTTATGTCAACTGTCGTCGCTCTGCAGAATGGCTGGACAAGAATAGGAGCCCCAGATGATGACGGAACCAGGTCTTATCCAAAGAAGACCATGGTGACCGTATGGTGGACAATGGCTGGTGTACTCCATTACAAGTTCTTCAAGACTGGAGATATCATAGCGGAAAAGTACAGTGCCGAAATTAAAGTGCACAAGAAGTTGATTGAAAAACAGCCGGATTTGGTCAATCGAAAAGACCCAATCCTACCGCATCACAACGCGCGTCTCCACTTTTCAAAAATTGTTGTTCAGACACCGGATGACTTAGGAAAGGAAGCTCTGCCACATCCAGCATATTCATCAGACCTGTTCCCTACCGATTAGCATTTTTTCACGCATTTAGATTGTCATGTGAAGGATTAAAAAATTCTGCAACCAAGACATTATTTTCCATGACATGTTTATTGAACCGTCCGTAACTTTGGACCGCCGCTCGGTTTGATTTGCATTGCCACACGTACGTAAAATTAAAGGAGTTATGAGCATGCGACGGTTTGCGACGGATTTTTCGATCGCAAACCGTCTTTTTGACCGCGCGACGCGGGCGGTATTGTATAGTGAAACAGTAGTCTTAAAAAGGCGATATTGTTACGTTTTTTTACACTCATCGCGAATAATCCACCGATAGCCGCCGTCGTCCGATCTTGAGGGCCGTGGAGTCGAGCCGAAGCCGATCTTGAGGTTGGAGTATTGAGAGCACCATTCGAAGAAGTGCGGCTCTCTCTAGCTCTGAGTCCCTCCAGTAGCGACGATGGAGTCACAGAAGACCGTTAGCAAATCAATCCTTTAACAGTCAAGATCGGCCATTCGATATGGAACCTGAGATTGTGATATCGACCGAATGAAATCAAAAATAAATAAATGAGAAACCTCTACATATCTATACCGTAGCACCGGATAAAGTGCTTGAGAGCCACGGCTGTCTCTCTATTGCACCCGTCTCATCGCTGGGAGATACAGATGTTTTGCTCTTTCAAACAACGAAAGTAAGAATCTTCAAGAAAATACAACTCCATATTGGAGTGATTTCGAAACAACAAAAAACAGCAGATATTCCGGATAGAAAATGCGGAAGAATGCTGCTAAGCACCTTGAGTGCAAAGGTTGTCGTTGAACCGTCTGCGGAACATCGTCCAGTTCATTGGTAATGGTGCTCTACGATTGTAAGTAGTTTTATGGTATGCTATTTCATAGTTGCCGTCACCGGACTTCATACTTTCCATTCGGGCAAACACCACACATAACAATGGAAACTGCAAATTAATCAAGTCCTTTTCGCTTCCCTTACCTCTAGGCCTATTACGCAATCCCTCCACTCTGCAAACATTCAAAGTGATCGGATACTATTCAAGTATTGCGAATGTTACTGTTGAGTTTGAATTGTCCTACGCGCCATATGAAGGAAAGTGTGCGCCTCCATTTCAAAGCACTTTGTCGTCTATTAACATGACATCGGTGCATATAAAAAGCTACGGACAATAGCGAATTCTCGAAAGGGTAGAATGTCGTCCTACGCGCACGCTTTTGTAAGTTTCTGAATCTGCCTCTGAGTATTATAATTTTCGCTTGTATTTGCTTCCAGATTTTCCTGGTCGTATTCACATGGACATATGTGGAAAGTAAGTGGCCCTTCAAGATTTACTCCGTGTTGCTGAGCGGGCTTCATGAGGAACCTCAATTCAGGTCAGCCGGCTCCCGCTCCGGCTCTGGCTCCTGCTCCGGCTCCAGCTCCAGCTCCGGCTCCGGCCCCGGCTCCAGCTCCGGCTCCGGCTCCGGCCCCGGCCCCGGCTCCGGCTCCAGCTCCGGCTCCGGCCCCGTCTCCGGCTCCAGCTCCGGCTCCGGCTCCAGCCCCGGCTCCGGCTCCAGCTCCGGCTCCGGCTCCAGCTCCAGCTCCGGCTCCGGCCCCGGCCCCGGCTCCGGCTCCAGCTCCGGCTCCGGCCCCGTCTCCGGCTCCAGCTCCGGCTCCGGCTCCAGCCCCGGCTCCGGCTCCAGCTCCGGCTCCGGCTCCGGCTCCAGCTCCAGCTCCGGCCCCGGCTCCTGCTCCAGCTCCGGCTCCGGCCCCGGCTCCAGCTCCGGCTCCGGCTCCGGCTCCAGCTCCTGCTCCGGCCGCAACGACAACTACTGCTACTACAGCCTCTTCAATTGCCACTAGCACAACTACAACTACTACAACAACTACACCACGTTAGTTTAAATGGGCTAAATGGATTTACCTTTAAAAGATGTTCGCTATTCCTGTTCCTTCCTTGCAGCATCTACAGCATGTCCTAGCACAGCCTTTCCTAAGCAGTTCAGGGATGTCGCACTAGCCATGCACAACAACATAAGTTGAGAATTTATGCTGGCAAATAGGTGCCCCAAAAAATCGCTTAAACAAGGAGATTCTTTAGGTCACAGGTCGCCACAGCGAGAGCAAGAAATGGCTTTTACCCGAACGAGAATTTGCCTCCCGCTGCGCTCATGTACTTGATGGTGACTCCACTTCTATAACTTTCACGTTGGGTAGCATTCAGGATTTGTTAAGAATCATGAATTAGGTTTACAACTGCTTTGCGGAGGCCTATGCCCATGCGATCACAAGACACTGCTTCTCCGGACCTTCTCCTCCTAGTATGAGACCCGGATGGAAAGAAAATTTCCATGTCTTGAGAACAACGCAGACCGACATCTATGGAGCCATTCAAAATGTAGGACACTTCACAGGGCGATTTCTCACTTCCTGTATTCGTGAAGTCTCGTTCAGGCAATCGCGACGTGGCAGTCGGAAGTGTTCAACTACGGATCTCCATCAAATATGATCTACACCTCTGGGATGCATAGCAATATACACAGAAGAAGGTTTCCAAAGGTACGACCAAGCTACATGGAAAGCCTCTTGAAGCAATTTGAGAATGGCTATTCGAGTTCGGAAGCTGTTAATATAGCGGGGCAGAAATAATGAAGTGGAAACATAGCTATTGAGTTTCCCGATTTTTGAAGAGTTTGACTAAGTCCAGTACGAGGATGTTCACTTGACAATATCCTTATTAAGAAAACCTTCAAATTCTAGCAACACTATACATATATGACACTGCTGAGAAGAAGGCTAAATGTTATAGGGATGTCACTGAACAGCTTTGTGTTGGATCTCAGCTTCACATCCACTATCGTTTTAAGGTCCCATTTTAGCTTTCTATGGGCTTTCCATTTCTTTCCTTTCCAAATCGTAGAATAGAAACTGCAGAAATTTTCTTAAAAATTGATGGAGGGACCGTACAGTACATCTTTGTCTTGAATTGCTGACGCGGAAGTGTGTCGACATCTTCCATTTTTGCCCTAGTTCCACTTCGCTCTTAGGACCCAAAAAGTCTGCGACTAGGAACACAGAGCTTCGAAAAGAGAACCAAAAAAGATTTTGTGCGTGCGTAGCAATGTGGTGACCGGAAACTTTTGGCCGTTCTGACCAGTTCATTTCAAACGATCATAACCTCCTTTTTGCTCACACGGATTCAGTCGAAGTAAGCATCACTCGAATCTGCATACTTCTTCCAAATCGACACCTGTTGAGTAATATTCATCAGTGGAAAAATGAGGTGGTCGAGATTCGACAAAATCCACAAAAGCGTTTTGGCTTGGTCCTGATTGGTGAAGGTTTTACCGGCGAGCAAGTTCTGAAAGGGCTCAAAAAGTGGTAGCCGGTTGGTGAGTGGTCTGGAGAATATGGCGGGTGAGGAAGAATTTCAACCCTTAATTCCCTCAATTTCCGAGATTTGTGAAACGAGTGGGCAGGCGTTGTCTGCCGAAGAACGGGACCTCTTCTGTGGATCAGTGTCGGCTGCATTTCAAGCAGGTACATCTCGTTGATTTAGTCGTGTTCGTCGACTTCAACCCTCTTTCTGATCGCCTTCGGTTATCGTACAGGGCTTTCTTTCACCACATGTAACGGCTCTATCTGAAAAGGGTCGTTTTGATTCCGAAGAATCGAAGTAGAACAGACTTCGAAATGCGACGAATTGTGGCGACTACTGAAATCGAGGGGCACCCACTTTTCGAGCTTTTTCAGCTTTCCATGACTTTTCAAACCATCTGTAACAGTTTTACTGAACTCTAGACATTCAGGGGCCAGATTCAACCGCTTACCGGCCGGTAACGGCATGTCGTTATCGTATCTGTATCTCTGTATCTCTCTGAATCACTTACTACGATATGGTGAATTCGCAGTGAGATGGTACCGGTGGTATCGTTGATGAATCCAGCTCCAGGTTGCACGGTCGTTTATCCAAACTGTTCGGCTCCGCACAGATTGGTTTACCAGGGTTTGTCGAAGGCACCCAGTTTGAAATTGAATTAAAGTGGCGTTCGGAATTGCTTTTTCGACCTACTTCAAGGAGTCTTTGAAGAAACACAATTATTTAAATTGGAGAAGATAAATTATTCCATCAGATAGAGCGAAGACTTCTGTGTTAGACGCTATATATTAGGTTGGAAAAAAGTCTCTTCACACTTCGAAAACAATTTTACCGTTCTCCTTGTAAACGCACTAACCAACATTGATAGCTGATTTCGTAATCCTATCACACTTGTCTACCGTTCGCACACGGAGGTGACCCTTCTTGTGTTTCATTATCTACCCATTCTTCCGCACTCAACGCGAGATCCACCTCAGGGCCATTTTCGGCACGTCATTCTTCATGAATTCATTAAAGACGTCACTACAGCATGCTGGCAGCCGACCAAATTAACCATATATATGGCTTGGGATCTACTACTCATCGCGCCTGTTATGAGTGGTTCGGAAAGTATTTAAAGGGAGATTATTCACTGGAGGAGGAAGGCCAACTGAATTGGACGACACTGAACTACTCCATCTTCCTCGTGCCGATAGTAGGCAGACGACACGTCTACTGGCAGAGAAGCTCAAAGTGTCTCATAGGATAGTGGAAATCCATCTGAAGAATCTTGGCTTTGCATGGAAATTTGGAGCTTCGATTCCACTTGCCTTGTCAGACACTCAGAAAGGTCAACGGTTCTCCATCGCTGCTTCTCTTCTGTCCAGATACGAAAGAAAATCGTTTCTGCCGCGGATTGTGACAGACGATGAGTCCTGGGTTCTGTATGCCAACTTTCCAAGAAAACGACAATGGGTACAAAATGGAGAGAACCCTAAGCCTGATCTCAAGGAAGATTCTCTTGAGTGTTTGGTGGCTTTCAGAGGAGTGATTCGGTGGAGACTCTCAGAATTGGAGAGACACTTACTGCTGCCACATACAGTGGCCAACTCCACGAGGTTGCCGCCGCTCTCCAAGGAAAGATGCCTGAGAAGCCAAAGGTGATAATCCTGTATGACAATGCAAAACCACATGATACAAGACTCACAAGAGAAACAACAGAGGAGCTGGGCTGGGAGGTAATGTCACATCCACCATGTAGCCCTGACCTCGCCCCTACCGACTAGCATCTCTCCCGTGCTCTCAAGCAAGAAATTGGAGAGAAATATTTTGAAACGGATGAAGACCTCAAAAATTGGATTCAGCAATGGTTCGACTCCAAAACTGCAGCCCTTTAAGGAATTATAAAAGTACCCAGTCTTTGGAAAAGTGTAGTGGAACAAAATGGAGATTATCTCAATTGATTTGACTTTGTAGTTGTAAAGTAATCAATTTTTGAAAAAAATGAAAAGACTTTTCTCCAACTTAATAAAAATGCGGAGTAGGTTGAATATTGGTTCAATAATAAACGAATGAAGAGCGGTTACACAAAAACCGCCAGAACTTTTGGGCCTAACGCAAGTTCTGGTGTTAATGCAGAGGCAGCCCTTTTACTTATTCTCTATTACTAACACTCAAATAACGAAGCTAATGGAAATTAACAGGTTCGAATTTCATAGCCATCATTGCTCGTCAGTTCGAAAGTGTCAAAACATTTCAGATGATTTGGGGGGCTAGTCGCGAGGTCGGATGTGCAACGAACGTTTGCAGCGGCTTCTACTACACCGTGTGTCTCTACAGGAGCTTGTACGCTCTTTCGGCTTCGGCTGTGCGCCATAAACACAAACAACGCCATCTGTTTCAGCGTGAACACGATAGGAGCGAGCATCTACCCCATCGGAGCGATTTGCGCAGCGTGCCCTGCTGGACCGTACAACTGTAATCCAGCTGTCGGGCTTTGCTCGTGGTAACTCAGTGGACCGTGCCGTACCTGGCTCACGAATGAAGCTGTGTACTCGCATTTTTTCACAGCAGCACCTGCTTACCATAAAGTTAGCAGACTAACCATAGGAATTCATCCCTATCAAAAATGAGGTAAGATGATAACAGAAGGTTTTGATAAGAAGTGGTCCCAAAGTAGCCTACGTTTCAAGCGCTCGTGTTTCTTACTCTCAGTTGTGTTCTACCTTTTTACAGTTGCTAAATATACGTCAACTTTTGAATATTTTTGCTCATGCGTGGCATGAGAGCAATCGCTATCAACAATAATAAATTATTGACTCATACAGATCATTTTATCTAATTATTTTACGTATGTAAGTAACTACGTGGACGAAGTCAACATGGCCGGCCACAAGCGAGGGGCTTGAAGCACTTTCAAGAGGGTCGAAGAAGTGGAAAGGCGAAGGACGTCCGGCTCCGTGCTTACGTGCTCGACTCCATTGTACTTCTTGCGCTAACATACGCCTCAGAGATCTGGGCCATACGAAAGCAGGAAGAACATACGATCGAAAGGACCATGCTCGGTGTTTTGGGCTGCATCACTTCTCAAAGATAAAATGGTTTTGGTGATTCGTTAAATAGACTTTATTGCAATAAATATTTATTTACAATTAAACTACGGTAACTTGACCAATTTTACAACCTACAACTACAATCAAATCTATAATAGAACTAACAACCTAAATTGATATCTTGAAGTTTGTTCTTGGATTTTGAGTCTTGACCTCATTGAATCTTGGGTTGAGTGCTGATATTCAGTCTTAGTCTCTTGAATCTCAGCGAGTCCGCCGACCGTCAGGGATACGGTAGGGCTGCTCTGCCGTATCCTTGACGGAACGTGTGGCTGGGCTCGACCGACGATGACGGACGAACGGGAGGAGAGAGCCCGAGGGAGCGATCAGGATCGGTCGCGATGATCGCAAGCCTCGATCGCCTAAGCGATTCACTCTTATCCTCTCATAAGTGGGAGGAGTTATGCGATTGAGTTCAAAGTCTGATATCAAGAACTCAAAGTTCATGACATTCGCAGTGACACGACTCACGCAAGCGAGAAAAGGCCTCCGAAGTTCCGTGCTTCGTCGACGTTCGAGGATCATAGATGCTGTCGCATGAGCCAAGTCGTCGAAAATTAGGTGGGCCGGCCACATAATGTGATTCGCAGACACCCGCTGGACGAGAGCCATCACCGACTGGATTCCGCAAGATGTACGTTGGACATAACTCTTCTCCCGCCAAAACGCGGTCTTGATGCGACCCCTCGTTCAGTGCGACTAGGCTGGCCGCTAAAGCGCCTCGTTCCTTTCGCAGACATCACTCGCAGGACGAGAGCCGTCACCGCGTGGATGCATCAGAATAGGAAAAGAACACCAGACACCCACCAACGCAGTACTCAGCCCTCAATGAACAATATGCCCTCTCGAGCGAGAAGGATCCATTGGAGCACTCTGGCACGCGAAAGGAAAGAATAGAGATGCTGTTGGTATACGCTCGAGCTACTCGATGATTAACGAGACGATTGGTGAGAAGGAGGAACAGCAAATGTGAAAAGGTGTGTCTATTTGACGACACGCATATATCATATAGTATAATAAAAAATATCCGAAGAGTTGCCTGCAAATGCAACTCTTCGGAAGCCAGACTCGTTATGCACAGATATTGAGCGCTATCATATCTAATGCAACATTTGCTCTCTCTGTAGCAAAACATGCAATTATGGCTAAACATGTCCCTGCAGCTAACAGTGGTATAACGACTTGAGAATTGCTATATACCATCATCACATCAAAATCAAAGCATTTAGATCCGATTTGACAAAGTTTAGGTGAAACTAAACGCTTATTAAATCGAACTGTGGTCGAAATAAAAGACTTATAAGGAACGCGTCTGCTCACACACGGGTGGTGTCCAAAGCAAAGAATAATCGCATCAACATCCTGTAAGAACAAAGAACAATCACAAACAACAACAACAGAATTAACAACAAACAACAACCCAACAACTCTCCTTTCTTGTCCCAGAAAATGGCCTCGTGCTCAATAAACGTGAATATGAGGAACTCCGAGCCAAAACAGCTATTGTTGACTAATCACAGAACGCAAAAGAGGCTAAGTTCATCAGATTTTAGTATTGCACAGGCTCTACTCCGAGTGGTAATGAGAGTTTAACGCGAAGGTGGAGGGTTTCCCATGAGTAATCTATCCGAGGGGCGTAAATAGCAGACGGAAGAGGTGATTGCAGTCGTGTGTAGCGAACCGATACCACGTCTAGCTGTTTGATTTCCCGCCCAGGCCAACCAAGCCTTCCAACCCTCCGAAGTCGGTGAATTGGTACCAGACCTGTCTGGGAAGGGTAAAGCGCTGACTTGTTCATCGGCTGGCCACCGCAAGTCATTGTATGGCCAAATACGCATTCAATCGACTCCACGACATTCCGTAGAAGTGGAATGCGTGACGCATCTCGAAACGGATTGTGGAACGCCGTCCCTTATTCTTTCATTTTTTAATCTATCCGAGAAAAACATTGGACGAGGGTGATGGCTAAAAGTAGCCACTTCAAATGAGCGGCGTCGGTAGAATCCTCTGTAAGCATAGGTGCTCCAGAGAGCCTAAAACAAGTTTAATAAAGCAGTCGATCCATCTGCCCTCCTCTAAATAAGTAACTAAGTTTTATGGCACTCCTGATTGATTTAGGAATCTCAATTCAGCAAAGTAGGAGTTCAATCCACCTAAATTTCTATAACTTGGTCTTGCAGCAGCAATGTGCTTGATCATCTAGCGTCGACAAAGCATGGAACTCTGGAGGGCTTCTCTACAAACACTTGGGAAGCCTAACCACTGAAATTTTCGCTCTCTGGACATTCTCTCGACATCTTCGTAAATGCGCTTAAAATCTGTTGCTACAAAAAAGAAAATGGTGCATAAGCTGAATGTCTAGCTCGCCATGGTCTAGGGAATTACATGCGTTTTGCCAAAATTTAGCAAATATTTTTGTTGAGCACAGCAATTTGGGGAAAGTGCAACCCCCTAGAAATTCTACGTAGGCCGGCGCAGGTTACAAACAATGTGTGCAGGCAGATTTGGATGTTTTGCAAGTGTTTACAGCGACAACACGCCTGAGGAATGTCCATTTGAACAGGAAACATCATCACCGATCACACCCGCCCCCACACTGTGAGCAATACTCTGAAAAACTGGTTGCTCCCTCATGCCCTCTATTGCATGAGGACCCGTGCAGATCCACTCTTGACCACTTAATGCATTAAAACGACGCTCGCCACGCGAACACCTCATCTTCACTGAGTTTCACTTCAGCGTTTCGACCAACACGCCGGCGCACTCCTGCGTCGCAGACCTCTCCAAGTTCTCCAATTGTGTGTTTCTGATTCCAACCCTTTCAGTTTTCTCAAAGTACTTTGTAGTACTATATGCCTTATCTCTATTTTATCTCTCTATCTCTCCCTTATCTCTATCTCTATCTCTATTTATTTTATTTGTGGTCTTAGATGAGGCCATGTTGCAGCCGCTTCTTCTGAAATGAAAATGGCCGCTTTTCTGCCTTTAAAACAGGCTCAAAACCACTGTTTTTACTCGAAAAATGAGAATTTAAAAAATTGCGAATAATATGTTTAGTTTTTGTCAGGCGAATTAAGACTTCCGAGAAAGTCATACTGTAAATTCTCTACGAACAAAAATTATTCTAGTCATTTTGAAGAGTATCTAGTTTAATATGGAAAGGACTCGTTTTGATTTGGAAGCTGTTCAGTTTGATTTAGAGGCGTTAGACTTGCAGAGAAGAGTGTCCTATTTGAGGTGAAAATTCCATTGTCAGTCAGGTTCAACCTACGCGGTGTTGTAGTTGTGGGGACAGTAGTAGTTGCTGCATTAGTGGCAACTATGGTGGCTACTGTTGTCGCTGCGGTTGTTGTTGCGGGAGCAGGGTTCGGCTGACCTAAACTGATGGTCTTCAGGCATCGTTTCGGCAGCAAGCCGCACCGATTCGCCAATATTCACGCACTGTGAGCGGCGGCGATGGTATTCTCTGCACATTTCGTCTTCGGATTTGATAATGGGCAGACAGACTATGAAGAAAAGGGCAGGATCCGATGATGTGGAGGCTGATATGCCCTTATGGGCCAGTAAGTTAATTGAACGCTTTGATTTGAACTTAAGTAGCCTGCAGAGTGTGCTGACATCGTCGTTCGATCGTTTTTTTCTCTTATTGGCGACGTTCAGGCTACACAAAACAATATTCTAGCTAGACTGTCGGAACTAGAGGCCAAATTTAGCTCTCTTAATACCAGGCTTTCTATTCAGAAGAGCCTTCTTTATTCAACTATGGTGAAGTTAAACGCCGATCGACAAAAGATCGATGAAAAGCAACGGGTGATCACTTGGGTGGGCATTGACGAGCAGTCAAACGAGGAGGCCACTCGTCGTTTTGATCGGGAGATACCTAAGGAGGAGGTGCTCACGTCAGGCAACGAGGAGCTAATTCGGGAGTTTGAGGCTGGTCACATATCTGCCCATCGTCACCCTCCTAGTAAACCTCGTAATAATGGTGGCCGAGGGCGAATCATCAAAATATCCCTACCTAGTCAAAGCCTCAGGGACTCCCTACTAGCCCACCGCTGTGGCAGGAAAAGCCTTACGCAGCGCTTTATTCACTCGTTTGCTCGAAGGGATTACACGAACGAAGATCTCGAACTGGACAGATCGCTGCGTAAGAAGGCGGGGACCTTAACGCCAGAGAAGATAGGCTGGCTTATGTCGTTCGCGACTTTGACATTGTGAAGCTTAGGTCCCCACGTGAACTGCCCAGACGCCGGGTTGTCTCGAGCGCTTCTGCGCCGGCTCCCGCGTTCGGTCCACTTGACAGAGGAGAAGCTTCCAATGCTCTCAACAGCTCGCGAACGCTGGTTTCTCCCTATATGTTGTCACCCTCACCTGCCTAGGCCACGGACATTTTAACGAGTTCAGACGGAATATTTTTACCTCTGGAATCTGCCACCTCTAAAACATGTGATGAACACGATGATGACGAGAATGTTTCCGGTAGTGTTTTTCTTTTTAATGCGCGCTCGATTTTTAATAAAATCCCGGACCTTCAGTATCTTCTTTATAGTAGAAGTCCTCTCATAGTGTTTATCACTGAAACGTGGTGCAAGCCTGACCTCATTCATGATGCGACATTATGTCCACATCCATCGCACACCTTTACAGATGTGATAGAGAAAATAGTATATCAGGAGGTGGAGTATTGGCCCTAGTGTTGGAACGACTGCCTCACCTCTTGTTTGGTTCGCGTAGCTTTTCCCCCTACTGTCAATGTCTTATTTTACGCGTTAGTTCAGATCAGCAGGCTACATGCTTCATCTTGCTTTACCGAAGTCCTGTCTGTGAGTCCTCATTCTTTCATGACGCCTTAACTTACGTCTCCGAGATACTCGATAACGCACCGGACTGCGTAATTTTAGGGGACATGAATTTCCCTACAATTGATTGGACACATACACGAAAATCTTACAGAATGTATGGATCAGCTTCTGAGTTCTATGAATTCTGTAATGAATACGCTTTGAATCAGCTTGTTACCGTTCCAACACTGGGGTCTAATATTCTAGACCTGGTTTTAACGAATAGCGAGGATATTATTTATGATGTGAACATCTTGCCTCCATTTTCCACCTCAGACCACAGAATGGTGTCTTTTTATTTCAAAAGACGAAAAGCAAAACAGATGTATAAACATTCTGAATGCGACTTCTTCAAAGGTGGTTACTCTGCGATTTGTGGCAGCCTGTTGAAAATTAACTGGCGCAATATGATGTCCCATTGTAGCTCTGCAGACCAATGTTATTCTGTTTATTTGGAGAATTATCATCGGCTGATTAAAGAATTTGTTCCAATAAAAAAGATGGTTCGAAAAGAAATGCGCTATCCTGTAAAATTAAGAAAGCTTGCTACCAAGGTAAAGAATTTATACTATGCTCAAGTACGTATAGGTCCACAGAAATACATCCGGTTTTCTAGGAAGCTCAAAAGAGAGTTGGCTAATGTGAACCTTCAAATAGAAAAAATAGCTCTCTCAAAGAACCCGAGACTCTTTTACAAGTTCGTGAACAATCGACCTGAGCTAAAAAATAACATTGGATCTATATTCAATGATAATGTTGAGCTCTATGAGTCTGATATGGATAAGGCCAGGGTGTTTGCATCATTCTTCAAGTCTGTTTATAAATCTCATCCAAAAGTGGATACTGATTGTCCGACTTTTACTTCCTCCAAATTAGACTTCCTTGATATCAACAGTGAACTGGTTTACAAAACTTTGACTGGCTTGCCAGAGCGCTGTTCTATATCGCCTGATTATATACCTTACATCTTCCTGAAAAAGGCAGCAATTGGTCTATTTCCCGTGCTCACAATTTTGTTCAACTGGTGCCTTCTTCACGGGGAGGTTCCATCGATTTGGAAGAAAAGTTTTGTAAGACCAATATTTAAAAAAGGGGACAGGACCGACTACAGAAATTATAGACCTGTCTGTCTTACGTCTTCCACAAGTAAGTTCTTGGAGAGGATAGTGCGCAGTCAAATCTATGGTTATTTACGAGTAAATAATCTTCTTGCAAAGTCACAGCATGGTTTTCTTGAACGAAAGTCTACTGTAACAGCTCTCGCTTCCACTGTTCCACCTTGGCAAAAAATAATGGATACTCGTGGATACGTTACCGTGTGCTTCCTCGATTACGCCAAAGCCTTTGATTCTATTAATCTGCATCTTTTGTGTGTAAAGCTGCGAGCTTATGGCGTTGATGGGTGTCTTCTAAATTTTTACAATCCTTTTTAAGTGGACGAACGCAGACTGTTTTAGTTAACCATGCTGTGTCTGACACGTATGAAACTCCTAACGGGGTTCCCCAGGGAACATGCTTGGGAACACTCATGTTCCTGCTTTATGTCAACGACCTCCCAGACTGTCTTCCTTCTGGGGTACACTGCTCCTTTTACGCTGATGATTCGAAGATATTTTCGTTTAACAATACAGATATTTTGCAACATGGTCTCGACTCCGTTCATGCATCATCATATAAGTGGATGTTGGATATTTCCCGTGAAAAAACTACTGTAATGTGTATTGGAAGCACCCACCCAAGAGGGATAACTTTTCAGATAGGCAATCTTGACCTGCAAGTTACGAGTGAGGTGCGAGACCTAGGCGTACTTTACTCTAGCTCCCTTTCTTTTGAAAGGTATATAGACGATATAGTTGCCAGGGCATACAGGAAATGTAATTTCATTCTGCGTGCTTTTCGAACACGTGACAGTTCTACTTTATTTCGACTTTTCACTGCATATGTAAGGCCGCTGCTTGAGTACTGCACACCAATCTGGTCTCCATCTAAGCGGACTTACGTCGACAAAATTGAAAGGGTGCAAAAAAGATTTACGAACCAGATATTTATGAGAAACGGGTTGTTCAATATCAGCTATCGAGATAGACTGACTGTTCTTGGAAGTACATCCCTTCAGCTGAGAAGAGTAATTTATGGCGAAAATTTAATATTTAAAATAGTCCGTTGTGCTGTGGATAATGACAGGGATGAATTTTTTAACTTCTCGGAATTTAGTGATAGAACAAGAGGCCATTCACTGCGAATTTCTACTGGAAGAGTTCGGACCCAGCAGTTTCTGGAATCGTTTCTTGTACGAGCTCCGAGAGTGTGGAATAGCTTCCCAAACGATGTAGTTGCATCGCCAACAGCAGCTATCTTCAACCAGAGGCTAGATTCATATATCAGGCAAAAGGGATTTTTAAATGTTTTTAATGGTTTTTTCAAAAATTTATTTGCAGTAGACCTCAAGTATTCCAGGAACCGCCTAAATCATGCTGTAGTGTCTTGTCGGATGTTCAGCGTTCAAAAGGTCCATATAGACCTTACTGGATGGATCTTTCTACCGTAGTGATCTTGCAAGTACAGTAGTCGTTCACAACGAATAACTATTATAGTACTCGTTCCCTTACCCTGTGTTATATAGATTGTTTTTGTGTTTCTTTCACACTTATTTCAAATATCTGCTTAGCTTGAGTTAATCCCATAGATTGTATTTGTTATAAGAACACATATGACTGAATCCAGTTACATCTCTTCTCTCTTGATACGTGAAGTCATCTCCTTTTTCTCAATAGTATCATGCAATTTACTGTATACTAAATGGTAAGCTGGATAGAAAGAAGACAACATATTGACAAAAACATTCCGAAAACTTTTATCAGTCTATCAATAGTTGCGGTTTTTCATGGTCAACCAGTCTGAAGTTATAGAAGCGACAAAGGCTGTCACTGAAAGAAGCTCGGCATCGCCTAAGTTCGAAAAGCTATATCCTTACGCTTAGGTGTGACTTGCCAAGAATGTTGCTCGAGAGTGGTATGAAATTTACGAATTTCATACATACCACGCTATAACTTGGCTGGTTTTTGCAAAACCGCTCTTTTTACCCTCCAATAGTACGTTCGCACACAGTCTAATTGTAGTTTGCCTAAGTATGATGAAGAAAGATAATATATCCTCTTATAATCTTGTATGGAAATGACTTCTACGGAATCAATGACTAAACATTGATGAGGAATAAATGTAAATCTTAGGGTTTTCTCAGCTAACAGATTTGTTTCTGGTATAACATATGCCTTCATATCAGTCCCATCATTTCTTGTTGTATAGCCAACCATTGTTTTGCTAGGTATTTAGCTTGTCAACTTTGTTGTTTGTTGTTGGCTTAAATGAACATAAACATAAACATAAACATAAACATAAACATAAACACCTCTTATCACTCTACTGACCTGCTACCTGAGCCCAATGTAATGTGGCGAGTGCAATCTGGAAACGTGGAAACGATGTGACATACGATAGATGGAGACCTGCAAAGAAACCTACGATGGTGTACAGCAGCGACGGCATCTCTACCTTCGGGCACAGACGGTTCGTCCGCCTTTTTATGTGCTCTCGATTTCATAATGCGACTACTGCGACCACAGACAAACCAATAACGTCCCGTTGTAAACCTAGTACATACATGAACTGCCCACATACTTGTCCTAAAGGCAGCCGATATGTACTTATGTACCTATGTCTCGCTATGGAACATAACAAGTCGCTGTGAATGAATATCTTATTTAGAATAGTTCAGTTCACCTGTGGGTTTCGTTGGCATTCGGGGAGGGGGACAAAGCCAAACAATATCTATGTACGCCAGCTTAACCATGACCGAATGCTGGATAACAGGGTTTATCGTCCGAATTTATCGATCACGCCATATATTGAATAACCTTCCTTGTACGGGAACGTGTAGCGCAGTTGGAGGGGAGGAGCTGTCTTATGCACCCGATACCAGGTGCCTGGTTCGAATCGGCCCAGCCAACCAAGTTTTCCAACCCTCTGAGGTCGGTGAATTGCTAGAGCAGACCCATCTGGGACGGAGCGCTGGCTTGTTCGTCGGCTGGATATCGCAAGTCATTGTATGGTGAAATACGCATTCAAGTCGCCTCCAGGACATCTCTTAGAAGTAGAATGTGTGGCGTATTCTAAGAGGGATTGAGTAACGCGTCCAGCATGCATCGAGATTCAGAGGACGAGACACAGACGTCACACAACATCGACATCTAGAAGACGTGACACATATCAAACTTTTCTTTGATAGGAGTCTTGTTTCAATAGCGTTACTGCTAAAACAATTAGAAAACTAAGAAATAAAAAATGTTCAGGTCTCTGTGAAGAAAACTGAGAACTTATGAACTTTATGAACCTTATGAACCTTTTTTTGAAATTTCGCGAGTTGGTGTCTCTTGGAAGGTTTATACTGACGATATAAAAATTTATAAGGCTATTAAAAGGAAAGAAGATTCAGACTTTCTGCAGGCAGCAATTAACAGCATGGATCAATGGTTCAAAGACTGGGAACTACCGCTTTCTGCGGAAACGACCAAATATCTCATAGTTGCTCCCCGACGCAAAGATCACACGATATTGTACAACTTACAGGGATCTATTCTACAACCTGTCAAGGACGTTCGCGACTTAGGCTTTTTGATATCGCACAACCTCGATTTCAAAAACCACTGAAGCGCACTCGTGAAGAAAGTAAATTGTGTGGCCTATTCGTTGTTTAAGATTTTGCTTACGGTTGACCCCAAGTTACTTTTTTTTTACAAGCTTACAAATCCTACGTTCATCCAAATGTGGAGTTTGGAATAACACCATGTAATCCATTTAAAAAGAAAGGCATAGAGCTGCTAGAAAGTGTTCAAAATACTTTTACTCGGAAGCTTTATATGAGATGCTTTGAAAGAGATTATAACGCCGCTCCTAACGGCAATAGGAGGGCCAGGCACCTTGGCCTTCAACCTCTTCAGAACAAACATAGGAAAGTAGATCTGATTATGATGTTTAAAATTCTGACAAAAAGAATTTCAATTGACCCAGTAATCTTTTTGGTGCACCACTTATGACGTCAAGAAACAAAAGGCTCACAGACTTTATATTCATGTGGCAAAATCCCAGATTAAGTCAAATTTCTTTACGAATGGAAACCTACGGGAGTTCAACAAATTACACAGTAAAGAGGAAGAGATCCTAGGATTACCTGTTCAAGTTTTTCACAATCTTATTTCATAAAATGCTTGGTTGAATTTGATGGATGCTACTCTGTGTGTCAATCAGTTGCAGTTGCCTATTTTATTCTAACAAGACTAGCTAAATTCTCTTTTCGTCTCTCCGTCTCCTCATATCGGTTTTTCTAAGTGTTACTATTTTCTCTGATCTTCCTCTCCCATATGCCTCTTTTCGATTGCCACGTGTGTTTATGTTAAAAGGATAAAGGATAAAGGACGGCGTTACTCAATCCCTTCTGGGATGCGCCAACGCATTCTACTTCTACGGGATGTCGTGGAGGCGACATGAATGCGTATTTGGCCATACAATGACTTGCGGTGGCCAGCCGATGAACAAGTCAGCGCTCTATCCTTCCCAGACAAGTCTGGTACCAATCCACCGACCCCCGGAGGGATGGAAGGTTTGGTTGCCCTGGGCGGGAAATCCGAACCAGGAACCTGGTTTCGGGTGCACGCGACAGTCGCGCCTCCTCCGACTGCGCTACACGCGCCCCCGTGTTTATCTTTATTTATGTTACACGTCAATAAATAATAATAATAATAATAAAGTAGGAAAAATAAAATACCACGACGTGTAAAAGACACCTATTAGTGATCCTCCATGACCATTCGAACATCACGATCTTAACGGTTATTCATTGGCCTCCACAATATCGTAGTAATTCATGATTTGTCCGTTTCCAGACAAGGGTGTGGGTTCAACGATTGACGATCCACCAATTTTCTAGATTCAACGGCATTTTTCGGTAATAAATATTAACGAAATATAACGGCTAAAATTTTCATTGAATTGCCTTAACGACATTTTGCACATCATTCCCGATATTCCACTTCTTCTTTTTGAGAACGCATTTCTGACAAAATTTTTGGATGAGGTTTTCCAGTTCCGCTGCTATACCGAAGAAACCCTATACGTACTTAAGTCAGCGGAAGTAGGCAGTTGATATTGTCCTCGTATTTCGTGAATATATGTGGCATTTTTCTTGTTCCTTGAGCATTTTATTTGCGTGCGCCCTCACTTACCTATGCAGCCGCTTCGTATTTTTGGCCTCCCTATGCCTTCCTCTTGTTTGGTACATATTAGTTCTTTATACTTACTAACTATTCTGATTTTTTTAGATATTCGTTTCACAAGTGGGCTGAAAAGGCATAGAAAACCGAAGAAAACGCTACCAACACAAATAATGCGAGAAAACAAGGGTAAGAAACGAAACAAGGGAAAAGGCTTCATCACTCTTATCCGAAAGCTTTCCGCAAAGCAGGACGGGTTATTTGAGCAGCGTCGTGTGATGGATGGCCTACGTTAAAGCAACCTTGAGCCCGTCTAATTGATGGAGGGTAACCGCTGATAGTGTCATTGCTTCGATCTTATTGAAATTCCTGCCGTGCATGTCAATAATTTCACCTTCTTGAAGGGCTTTAGGAAAAGCACAGACAGTATACACGTGATACAGCGAGCATATTTATTTATTTATTGATAGCGTAGATCAAAGTCGAGCATCATCAATGTTTAAAAAACGAATCGCAAAAACATTTCTAGCATAAAAACGCAACAAACACTGTTAAACGATGCATGAGTATATTCCATGATCGACTGTCGTTGAACCTTGGCATGACGTTGATACCAATAGGACTGTTCGAGCTGTGCAGCCAAGATTGTTAACCACACCTTATTCGGCTGCCGTTTCGGCGTAACCGCCTTCTCCAGAGCCTGGAAAAGTCAAGCGAGGTTCGAAAGGTTACTCGCTCGTCCAAGAACTATTTCAAGTCACAGGAGTTTCCGGAATTAATAGGAAAAGGAGACGAAATAGGAGTGAGACAGCCCAACTAAACTTATGGAAGCAGCCAAGAGGCTGGTCCGTCACCCTTGGATGGAGGCAGTTTGGGTGAATGAGACTAACACCTAAGGTCAACCCCTCAGCGACCCTCCGGCTGTCGCCCTCCGGGGTCGAGCCCACAGAGGGCAGCAAATAGGGCCAGCTCCATTTGGTTAGCGCTACGCGCTCTTCCCTCCTATTGATCGCGGGGTTCTTGAAGGCAATCCACAGCGCTTCGAGAGTCTTGCGTGCTGCGATATCGACCTCTCGAGCAAGGATTGTAATCGCGACCCCAACCAATGCGCCACCATGGCTACGCTGCCTGTGCTCCCCCAACGGCGTGGAAATCTAGCATCTCCGAATCCCAGCCATGTGTTCCTTGACCCTCACCCAAAACGGTCTGCCCGCCTCCCCGATGTATTCCTCATTGCACTCCGTGCAAGTGACGAGGTATACCTCACCTGAGGCCGTGCAATCCCCTTCCTTTCCAAACGGGCAGACCATGCAGGACGGGGTATCACAAGCGCGGTCATACAGACGGTTCCTAACAAGTTGGGTCCTGAGGTTAACAGGCGGTATGTTAACTAGTAGCCTGACCAGACCTTCTAAGTCAGCCTTGTGTATACATCCCCGTACTTCAGCACTAAGGGCATCCGTGATGAAGGGCGCCAAGAAAGGAGTTTTTGTGCGCTCTTGTTCTGTGCGTCTTTGTGCTCCTGCAGGCGGACGACGTTGCTTAGGAAGGCTGTCGGAAGTGTACCCATGGGACAACGCTATACGAGATGCCATCTCACTAGAAGCGGACTCGAATTCGTCGTTGGAGGATACCAACGCCGCTGTGCGAAACATGTTATTTACAAGCCTCTTGGCACTGCTAGGGTGTGTAGAACTGCAATGAACAAGGATGTTCTTGTTGCTCGGCTTCCGTTACCACCTAGTCGGGAAAGTGTTGTGAGAGACATGAACTTGCACATTAAGGAACGGCAACCAGTTGTTCGTCGGTTTCTCCCTTGTGAGCTTAATATGCTCAGCCTGATGATTGAGCAAATCGAAAAGGAATCCATTTCGTTTTGCGTTAAACAAACAATGAAACAATCATCTTTGTACCGACAGTAAAGCAAAGGTCTACGTTCTAATATGGGTCTCTCTATTTTTGACATGGCCAGCGCCGAGCCAGACGTTGTCCTATGGCAAGCCCTCTGTCCTGTCTGTAGTACTCGTTGGACCATCTAAAGATGTTACACTGAAGACACTTTTCCACGAGCGTCATTATTTGAGCTATGCCGAGTCCATATAGTGAGATATGGTCCTGGTGTTCCACGAGCATTTCGTAGACTGCCAGCATTGCGTCTACTTTGGAGACATTGATGCATGAGTAGTATCATGTCTTCGAGCACTTCACGGCATTTCACATGGTAGACCTTTTACACATGCGCAGACAGTCCAAGAAGCTCAGAGCGTTGAAATACTTAAATACTGAAATAGTATTAAATACTTTACTTGAATACTTTTTATCGTGAGCCTCCTCACAAAGCTATTTTGAACCCTTTCCAGAAAATCAATATCCCTCTTCTTAGGTGGATTAAATGCTGTTATTCCAGTTTAACAACAGGTCGCACATAGAATTTGAAGCCCTGTATGTAGTCCTTGGGAATACAGGATTTCAAAGCCCTGAATAGGTTATAAATGCGGAAACTTGCCTTCTTCACCAAATGTTTGCAGCGCTTTGAAAAACATAAATTACTCGTTATAATATAACCCAAGCCGCGAGCTTCATCGACCTTTTTTAGGGTCTGATCATTAGTTCGATGCGTCGGTGTTTGGGTATGAATATTTACAGGGTGCGTAAAAAGTATTGACGCAGTAAATGGCGGTTGTGGAAATAGTAATGCGCAGTAAGTTTTAAGATATTCACTTGAGAAATATGGAAAATGATCTTGCGAACACGATAGAGTAACTCGTAATTGACATTGGCTCCTTTACTGTGAATACAGGAGCGGAAACGACGGAAAGATTCATGAGCACGCGCCGCAAGTACTCGCTTGGATTTCGTCCCGTGCTTTTAACAGGGTAGCTTTCTGCGACTGGTCACTTCTGTTGAAAGTAGCCTAGACCTCATTCTCCAAAATCGCCTAAAAAGAGTAATCCAGCGGATTCATGTTTAAGCTGTGTTCGTCTGAGAAGCTGTCCATACCTGCGCGCGTTACCTGTTTGCCGTTATCGGACAGAGATTGATAATTTTGGATTCGAACGTTATCATGCTTGAACATATTGTAATCATTATCTGTTATAACAGAGCCGTGGCGGCATCTAGGTTGCTGACCTCTTTCCTCACCAACTGTTTCGAACAGCGCCTAATTCTCTTGTTAAGGAAATATTCAGCTCTTTGGGTAACAGATAAAAAGGGCCACCGTAGCGACGATGGTCATGTTTCATCAGTTTTTTCGTGAGTGTTTTTTTGAGCACAATACAGGAAATAAAAATAACACACAAAAACCTAGAGAGGTAGAAAGAGAAAGCTGGAGCTGAAACAAAATGTAGGTGCGTCAATACTTTTTACGCACCCTGTAGATCCGATCATTAGAAAGTCTTTTTAGCCGCAAGCGGCAGTTTAAATCTTTCTGCCAATGAACTAATAGAATCTACCGCTGTCTGAAGGGACATTGAGTCCTCAGCATCATCTATTCTTCTGCAGATTTTCACACCATCAGCAGACATTTTACAAGTAACCCCCAAATTAGTAATGTAATTAGGGAGTTCATTCAAAACATAACAAGAATAAGATTGGTGGTAGAACACCTCCTTGAGGAACACCACTTAAAGCTGAGAAGACGTCTTGTCATTAACCTTAACCTGATAAGTTCTTCCTGTTAGAAATTCTCGCATCCAATTTACAATTGTGAGATGATCCCCAACTGCCTCCAATTTGGGCATTAATTTTTTGACGGGGCTTTGTCAAACACCTTTGAAGAGTCAAAGTACACTACATCTGTTTTCTTCAAAAGTTTCGACCAATCATTCGAGAAGGTAAGGACAGCTGTTTCTACAGATCGTCCCTTGAAAAAACCGTATTGGCTTTTAGATATTACGCCATGAGCTTCAAGAACACAGGAATGCTCTTTGAGAATTTCCTCAAACGTTCTTGCAAAGACTGAGGCGGCGCTTACGGCCGGTAGTTCCTGGGATCATTTGGTGGAGCCTTCTCAAGAATAGGAGTCACAATGTCGTGCTTCCTCCTAGCAGGAACATTCGCTCTATTGCGGCTCAAATTAAATTAATGTGCTCCATTGGGTAGGCTATGTAGAGAGAGACGTTTTTGTGAAGCTCAGAGGAACGAAAACCGGAGATAACGACGAAGATTTCGGACCTCAATAATCTCGACTCGTTGAAATCACGGCGCGGAACTCATTCGCGGAAAATGATATAGCAAATCCGCAATATCATTCAATATAGAAGTATCTTCATCGAATAGTTCTATATTGAATGATATTGCAGATTTGTCGCGTTTTCCGCGAATGAGTTCCGAGCCCTGATTTCATCGAACTGACTTCTATTACATACTTTCTGGAAAACTCGACCCAACAAGTCCGCTTTATCCTTCGCCTTAGGAACCGCTTCACCACATTCATCGACCAGACTAGGAATTACACCATCTCTCCCAGTCCGAGACCGAATAAATCTAAAATGCTGTATCATCTGCAGTAATAGTGGTTTTCCTTTCTACGTAGACGTTAATGCTATGCAAAGTCTTGCTAAGTTTTTAGACCAGAACTCGTATGAAGAGAGGCCTTCAGGTTTATCGGTTGAACTTGCGTTTTTCAGTAGTGATGGCGGCGAAAAAGCATTCTTTTAAGATGTATAGAGTAATTTCCCCGTCGTCATTTAGCTCTGTCACAGGAACATACAATTTGACAATGTGATGAAGTATTGGGAGAAGGGTTTCGTAAAGTTCACCAGCAGTGCCTCAAGAGTTCATTATGCTGATCCAGTCAATGTTCATTGGGTACTTGCCAGTTCGGAAATAATCAGCTTCGTTGAAGTTTTGAAACCATATAACACCCTTAGCCTTAAGCTTCAGGTCTAACTCATAGGTTATTGTAGCTAGGAGGTCCTACTTGCACATTGCTGATGAAACCTTGCCGGTTACAAAAACTAAATCCAGAACTGAATTTCGCCTGGAGGGTGAGGATAACTGCTGAAAACCGTGGGTTTAAAAACCTGAGAAAACTTCTTAGCTGCATGACTGCTTTGATGCAACATTAGATCGGGGAGATCTCCCATCAAAATCGTGGTGTGCTCAGGGGTGCAATAATCACTTATAGCATTGCATAGTTGATGCGATCCTAAGAAATCGCAATCGGCGAGTTCTGTATATGCATTTTGTACGAAACTCTGCGAGATAACCTTGATATTGATTCCTGAAATATGTACTACACTACATTATGCGAAAAAGCTTTTTTCAGCAGAACTAGTAATCCGCCTCCTTCCTCTCAATCCGATCACATCTTATTCCTCTGTGCTGATCACTGACAAAACCCAAAGGAGGTCTAAGCTCATTTTCGTTGCTTGAATATGTTTCAGTTAAAACGACGAAGTCGTGGTTTTAGACGCATAAATTCATAACTAAAGTGCTGCAGTTCTTTGCAAGTGACCTCACGTTTGTTTGTAAGCCTAAGCAGTTAACCCGTCGACCGTTCAGGGCTGCTGTTGAGCGGCGTCGAGACAAAGCGGCTAGCGACAGGGGTTGTAGAAGGAGCTAGAGAACGACATGCTTCACGAGCTTGGGTTTCCCGCATGGCACTGTTATCCCTCAGTTCACCACTACCCACCTTGCGTTGTTCCCTCCTGCGCATTCACTCCTCCCACGTTAGCGGAGGGCGCAGATAAACACCCTCGTGAGAGGGGGAGAGGCATAATCGTAGAGCACGCCTTAGCGCCAACCGTTGAGACTTGCTGGCCGAAAATACGGCGTCAATAAGTCGAGGCTTGTCCTGCTCACGCCTACCCATGCGATAGACCGGAACAAGGTGCACTCTACAGCAAGATAGCCAAGTAGGTCCAAAACATATGCGAAGTCATGAGACAATCTCTCCGATGATTTCGATCAGGAGGATTCAAGAACATGAGAGAGCACGATGGACCTGTCGACCTGTTGCATATAAAACTGCCGATTTTGTTTCTTCAATTTTTCGTCGATTTTTCCTGGCTAAGAATGAATATTTCAGGCGATGAATACAGTATCTGAAAGCGAGGAATCTCCGATTTCTTATCATTTACCAGCTGTGAGAGCGTTCTGACTGTTTCTTAACCGCTTCGCCGTATTAGAAACTTCTCATAGTCACGTGCAGCTGCCATCTATGTCATGGTTTCTGCAGGAAGAACACCTTAACTACATCGATTGGGCAAGTTAGAAAGAAATAGAAAAATGAATGACGTCTGCTAATGTCGATAGTTTGATCAATATCGATTGGTGGCAATCGAAATAGGATAGCTTTTGTGATATAATTGCCTCTTGCCGAGTTTTTGACGTCGTTTTTATAGTACGAATCAACGTGATATTGAATGGAAAAGTAAACACAACGCCGCGGCCGCAGTTTATAACATCATGCGACAACCAATGGATTCCTTATGTCAAGTGTCGTCGCTCTGCAGAATGGCTGGACAAGAATGGGAGCCTCAGATGATGACGGAACTACGTCTTATGCAAAGAAGACCATGGTGACCGTATGGTGGACAATGGCTGGTGTAGTCCATTACAAGTTCTTGAAGACTGGAGATATCAGAGGGGAAAGTACAGTGCCGAAATTAAAGTGCACAAGAAGTTGATTGAAAAACAGCCGGATTTGGTCAATCGAAGAGACCCAATCCTACCGCTTCACAACGCGCGTCTCCACTTTTCAAAAATTGTTGTTCAGACACCGGATGACTTGGGAAAGGAAGCTCTGCCACATCCAGCATATTCATCAGACCTGTTCCCTACCGATTAGCATTTTTTCACGCATTTAGATTGTCATGTGAAGGATTTAAAATTCTGCAACCAAGACATTATTTTCCATGACATGTTTATTGAACCGTCCGTAACATTGGACCGCCGCTCGGTTTGATTTGCATCGCCACACGTACGTAAAATTAAAGGAGTTATGAGCATGCGGCGGTTTGCGACGGATTTTTCGGTCACAAACCGTCTTTTTGACTGCGCGACGCGGGCGGTATTGTATAGTGAAACAGTAGTCTAAAAAAGGCGATATTGTTACGTTTTTTTACACTCATCGCGAATAATCCACCGATAGCCGCCGTCGTCTTGAGGGCCGTGGAGTCGAGCCGGAGCCGATCTTGAGGTTGGAGTATTGAGAGCACCATTCGTAGAAGTGCGGCTCTCTCTAGCTCTGAGTCCCTCCAGTAGCGACGATGGAGTCGCAGAAGACCGTTAGCAAATCAATCCTGTAACAGTCAAGATCGGCCGTTCGACATGGAACCTGAAATTGTGATATTGACCGAATGAAATCAAAAATAAATAAATGAGAAACCTCTCCATATCTATGCCGTAGCACCGGATAAAGCGTTTGAGAGCCACGGCTGTCTCTCTATTGCACACGTCTCATCGCTGGGAGATAGAGATGTTTTGCTCTTTCAAACAACGAAAGTAAGAATCTTCAAGAAAAGACAACTCCATATTGGAGTGGTTTCGCAATAACAAAAAACAGCAGATATTCCGGGTAGAAAATGCGGAAGAATGCTGCCAAGCACCTTGAGTGCAAAGGTTGTCGTTGAACCGTCTGCGTAACATCGTCCAGTTCACTGGTAATGGTGCTCTGCGGTTGTCAGTACTTTCGTGGTATGCTATTTCAAAGTTACCGTCACCGGACGTCATACTTTCAATTCGGGCAAACACCACAAATAACAATGGAAACTGCCAGTTAATCAAGTCCTTTTCGCTTCCCTTACCTCTTGGACATCATAAAGTCTATTACGCAATCCCTCCACTCTGTAAACATTCAAAGTGATCGGATACTATTCAAGTATTGCGAATGTTACTGTTGAGTTTGAATTGTCCTACGCGCCATATCAAGGAAAGTGCGCGCCTCCATTTCAAAGCACTTGTTTTTCTATTGACATGACATATAAAAAGCAGGGCATATAAAAAGCTACAGACAACAGCGAATTCTCTAAACGGTAGAATGTCGTCCTACGCGTATGCCTTTGTAAGTTTCTGGATCTACCTCTGAATATTATAAGATTTGCTTGTATTTGTTTCCAGATTTTCCTGGTCGCATTCACCTGGACACATGTGGAAAGTGAGAAGCCCATCAAGATTTATTCCGTGTTACTGAGCAGCCGTCTTGAGGAAGCTCAATTCAGGTCAGCCGGCTCCGGCCCCAACGACAACTACAGCTGCAAATACAACAGCAGCTACTACAGCCTCTGTAAATGCCACTAGCACAACTACAACTACTACAACAACTACACCACGTTAGTTCAAATGGGCATCTTTTAAAGGATTTACCTTTAAAAGGCGCTCGCTATTCATTGGCATTCCTTGCAGCATCTACAGCATGCCCGAGCACAGCTTTTCCCAAGCAGTTCAGGGACGTCGCACTAGCCATGCACAACAACATAAGTTGAGAATTTATGCTGGCAAATAGGTGCCCCAAAAAATCGCTTAAACAAGGAGATTCTTTAGGTCACAAGTCGCCACAGCTAGAGCAAGAAATGGCTTTTACCCGAACGAGAATTTGCCTCCCGCTGCACTCATGTACTTGATGGTGACTCCACTTCTATAATTCGCACGTTGAGTGAGCATTCAGGATTTGTTAAAAGCCATGAATTAGGTTTACAACTGCTGGGCGGAGGCTTACGCTCATGCCATCACAAGACACTGCTTCGCCGGACCTTCTCCTCCTAGTATGAGACCCGGATGGAAAGAAAATTTCCATGTCTTGAGAACAACGCAGACCGACATCTATGGAGCCATTCAAAATGTAGGACACTTCACAGGGCGATTTCTCACTTCCTGTATTCATGAAGTCTCGTTCAGGCAATCGCGACGTGGCAGTCGGAAGTGTTCAACTACGGATCTCCATCAAATATGATCTACACTTCTGGAATGCATAGCAATATACACAGAAGAAGGTTCCCAAAGGTACGACCAAGCTACATGAAGAGCCTAGATCAGCGACTTGATAATGGCTAGGCGAATTCGGAAGCTGATAAAATGTCCGGGGCAGAATAATGAAGTGGAAGCGTAACTATTTAGTTTGCCGATTTTTGAAGAGTTTAACTAAACCAGCACGATTACATTTATCCTACAACATCCTTATAAGAAAATCTTCAAATTCTAACAACACTACACATATATGTACATAGCTGAAAAAATGCTAAATGTTATAGGCAATGTCATACAGCAGCTTTGTGCTGCGTTCTCAGCCTCACATCTATTATCGTTTTGATGACCAAGGCCCCATTTTAGCTTTCCATGGACTTCCCTTTCCAAATCGCAAAATAGAAACTGCGGAGATTTTCTTAAAGACTGACGGAGGGACCGTATAGTACATTGCTGATGCGGAGCTGTATCGACATCTTCCATTTTTTCCCTATTTTCGCCTTTGCTCTTAGGACCCAAAAAATGTGCGATTAGGAAACATAGAGCTTTGAAACGGAGACTGTACCAAAGAAAAGATTTTGTGCGTGCGTGGTAATGTGGTGGCCGGAATGTTTTGGCGGTTGTCACCTGTCCACTTCAAACGATCACAACCTTCATCATACACACACGGATTCAGTCGAAGTAACTATCACTCGAATCAGCACTTCTTCCAAGGAGACAGTCATTGAGTAATCTCATCAGCGAAAAACTGGGTGGTCGAGATGTAGAATGACTGTTTTTGCGTGGTCCTCATTTGTAAAAGTTCTATCAAAGGAATTTCTGGAAGTACTCAAAAGATGGATGCAGGTCGGTGGTCGATCTGTGCAAGGTCTGATGAGTAGGCAGAACCTCAACTCCTATTTCGTTTAATTTTGGTGATTTTTGTGGAGAGGCGTTGTCTGCCGAGGAACGGGACCTCTTCTGTTGACCAATGTCGGTTACGGCTCATGCAATCTTCGGTACGTCTCGTCGATTTCGTCGCAGCTTGGAAAGAGGGGTGCTCGTCGACGTCAGTCCTCTGTACCGATCGTCATCGGATATCGTATAGGGCCCTTTTTCCTCTGCATGTTGGGGCTCTATCCAAAAACGGGTCGTTTTGCAAAGAGAACAGATTTCGAAATGCGACAATTTGTGGCGATCACTCGCATCGTAGGGCACCGCTTTCTCGAGCTTTTTCACCTTTCCGAGGCGTTTCAAACCATCTGTAACAGCAATTTTACTGATCTCTAGACATTCGGGGGCCAGATCCATCAACCGATCACCGGCCGGTAACTGTATATCGGTATCTGTATACGTAGGCCGATATGGTGAATCCGTCGTGAGATAATACCGGCAGTATCGTTGATGAATCTAGCCCCAGGTTGCACGGTCCTTTCTCCAAAGTGTTCGCTCCCGCACAAATTGGTTTGCCGGGGTGTGTCGAAGGCGGATTGGCCCAGTTCGAAAGCATAGTTCGGAATTGCTCTTTCGACGTACTTCAATAAATCTTCGAAGAAGCACGATTCTTATGCATAGGTGAACCAAATTCAGATAGAGCAAGGAATTCTGTATTAGACGTTATATAAAAATGTGGAGTAAGTTGAGTATTGATTCAGTGATAAACGAATGGAAAGGGGTTGCACTAAAACCGCCAGAAATTCCCGGCCAACGTTATACAAGTTTTGGTGTTAACGTAGGCGCAGCCTTTTTATTCACTCTTTGTTATTGACACTCAGATAACGAAGCTACATGGAAATCAACAAGCTAGTACTTTTATAGCCGTCATTGCTCGTCAGTTCGAAAGTGTCAAAACATTTCAGATGATCTGGGGAGCTAGTCGCGAGGTTGGATGTGCAACGAACGTTTGCAGCGGCTTTTACTACACCGTCTGTCTCTACAGAAGCTTGTACGCTCTCCTTCAGTTTTCGCTGTGCGCCATAAACACAAACAACGCCATCTGTTTCAGCGTGAACACGATAGGAGCGAGCATCTACCCCATCGGAGCGATTTGCGCAGCGTGCCCTGCTGGACCGAACAACTGTAATCCAGCTGTCGGGCTTTGCTCGTGGTAACTCAGTGGACCGTGCCGTACCTGGCTCACGAATGAAGCTGTGTACTCGCATTTTTTTCACAGCAGCACCTTCTTACCATAAAGTTAGCAGACTAACCATAGGAATTCATCCCTATCAAAAATGAGGTATGATGATAACAGAAGGCTTTGATAAGAAGTGGTCCCAAAGTAGCCTACGTTTCAAGCGCTCGTGTTTCTTACTCTCAGGTGTGTTCTACCTTTTACAGTTGCTGAATACACTTCAACTTTTGAATATTTTTGCTCATGAGTGGCACGAGAGCAATCGCTACCAAAGCCAATAAATTATTGAGTCATGCAAACCATTTTATCTATGTCACGTATTTATCTAGGTGGCGAAGATAACGTGGCTGACGACATAGCCCCGGGACTGGGGTGGATGAACCGAGCGACTTGGAGAGCTTTCAAGAGGGTCGAAGAAGTCGTGAAGAAGGCAAGAACGTCCGGTTCCGTGCCCACCTGCTAGAATCTACTGTTCTTCCTGCACTAACATACGCGAGAGACCTTGGCCTCGGGACGAACTTGCGATCGAGAGGACGATGCCCGGAGTGACACGACTCATGCGAGTGAGAGGTCTCCGGAGTTCCGAGCTTCGCCGACGTTCGAAGATCAGAGACGCTGTCGTACGGGCCAAGTCGTCGAAGATTAGGTGGGCCGGTCACGTAATGTGCTTTGCAGATATCCACTGGACGACAGCCGTCACTGACTGGGTTCCGAGGCATGTCGGACATAACGCTTCTCCCGCGCAACGCGATTAGGATGCGAACCCTCGTTCAGTGCGATTAGGCTGGGCCGGCCAATGTAAAGCGTCTCGTTCATTTCGCAAACGTCATCTGCAAGACGAGAGCCGTCACCGAGTGGATTCAACGGGATAGGGAAAGAACATCAGACACCTACCAACGCGTCAATCGCATTTTTCGTGAAAGCCTCAATGAACTATGTTGGCTCTCGAGTAAGAAGGATCCACTGAGGCACTCTCGTACGCGATATGATCAAATAAAGATGCTGTTGGCATCTGCTCGAGCAAATTGATGATCACCGAGACGATGGATGAGAATGGAGGTAAAGCAAGCGTGAGAAGGTGTATCTATTTGACAAACTCAGCACGCGTTGTCTGCAACACAATTTTTCAGAAGCCAGACTTGTTGTGCATAGATATTAGGCGCTATCATATATTTATCGCAATATTTGCTCTTTCTCTGTAGCAAAATATGCAAGTATCGCTGAACGTGTGCCTGCAGCTAGCAGTGATATAACGACTCAAGTATTGCCAGATACCATCATCATATCAAAATCGAAGCATGTGGATCCGATCTGACAAATTTAGGTGCAACTAAACGCTTATTAAACCGAACTGTGGTCGAAATACAAGACTTATATGGAACGCTTTTGATCTTGGTTTCAAAGCAAAGAACAATCACATCAACATGAAAAGAACAAAATAAAGAACAATTCCAAACAACACAACTAACAACAATCAGTAATCCGACAAATCTCCTTTCCTGCCTAGAAAATGGGCTCATGCTCACTAAACTTGAATATGTGAAACTCTGAAGCAAAACAGCTACTGTTGTCGTAATTGACTAATCATAGAACGCAAAGGAGGCTAACTTCATCAAATTTTAGCATTACACGTGTTCATCTCGGAGTGGACGAGAGGTTAAAATGAAGGTGGAGGGTTTCCGATGAGTAATCTCTCCGAGGGAGCGCGTTGCGCAGTGGGAAGAGGTGCCGGCTGTGCGTGCACCCGAGACCGGGTGTCTGGTTTGATTTCCCGCCCAGGACCAGCCCTACGGAGTCGGTGATGGTATCAGATCTGGCTGGGAAGGAAAGGAGATGAATTGATCATCGGCTGGCCACGGCAAGTCATTGTTTGACCAAATACCCGTTCATCCCGCAGAATTAGGATGCGTGGCGCATCCCGAAATGGATTGAGCAGTGCCGTCCTTTATCCTATCATTCTTTAATCTACCCGAGAAAAAAATTAGAAAAAAATGAAAGTTTGGACGAGCGTACTAGCTAAAAGTAGCCAAACTCATGTGGGGAGTCAATCGAATCTCTATGATCACACGTGTTCCAGAGCGCCTAAGGGCAAGTTTAATATTAGGTTGTAACGAAATAAATGGCACTGAACCACTGTAAATTTAAACAGTTAATATCTCGGCTTGTAGGCAAGTTTATTAATTGAAACAAAAACCTTCTGATTCTACACATCTTTGCCAACGTGACACAAGCTTTTCTATCCCAGTAGCATAAAAATCAGAAGTTCTGGAATTGACGAAATCTTCGAGGGCACTTTCGGCATCCTGTTGGTATTTGAATATTTTCCCTACCAAGAAGTCGCCAAGATGCTTTAAGAAATGTAGTCTGTTGGGGAGAGGTCGGGAGAAAACGGAGGATGTGGTAGAGTTTCAATGCTCAGCTCATTCAATTTCTGCAACGTCATTCGTGCTACATGGGGGCGAGCATTGTTGTGCAGAAGGAGAACTCGCCTTCGGTTTACCAAGGCCGGCCGGATATCCTTCAACTTTCTGATCACTTCTTCAATTTCAATGCAGTACTTCTCTGCCGTGATGGATTCACCGGGAGGGAGGAAGCTGTGGTGAATAATTCCCAGCGAACACCACCATACTGTCACCATTACTTTCTTTTGGTGCAATTCCGGCTTCGCAAAAACCTTGGGGCTCTCATCGCTGTCCACCCATTGTGCCGATCGTCGCCTGTTGTCGTACATTATCCATTTCTCGTCACAGGTTACGATGCGATCAAGGAATGGGTCCGTTTCGTTTCGTAGAAGCAGTGCGGACGAGATCTCATATCGTCGGTTTCTTTGCTCCTCAGACAGCTCGTGAGGCACCCATCTTTCCAGCTTTTTGGTCTTTCCAATTTCTTTCAGATGCCGGGCAGCTGTGTTGTGACTGACGCCAAGAATCTTCGCTATCTCCCTGGTACCTTTGTGTGGATCCTTCTCTACCACATCTCTCAGCTTGTCCTCATCAACATCACTATGCCTCCCACGACCTTCACGTTCTTCCAAGCTCTCATCTCCATTCCGGAACTTCTGATACCAACGATACGCCGTCCGAATTGTGGTACATCCTTGACCGAATGCGGCGTTGATCTTCTCGTCCGTCTCCTTAGCTGTAGTGCCCAGCTTGAATTCATACAGGTGAATACCTCGGATTACCCTTTTGTCCATCTGCAAAAAAGTCTATAAAACTCTAAAGTTTTTCCACTTTTACATAGAAAATTTAGTACTCACCGGTAGAGCAAAGTTTGTGCTTCTAAATGATATGCCACGTGTTACGGTTTGTTCTTGATCAAACGCGTAAAGACGCGCCAAAAAATGGCGCGAGCCAGTGCCATTTAATTCGTTACAACCTAATAGTTAAGTTAATTAGTCACTTTAGTTAGTTTAATTTTTCTTATTATTCTTCTTCAGCGTTTGTCCCGCATCGTCGCGGGGTCCGCCCTTCTGGTGTTACGACGCCACCTTTCCTGATCCTGCGCTTGATCAGGGTGCACTTTAGTTAGTTTAATAGTCTAATTTAATAGTTTAATGGCCAGATCTGCCTTCCTCTAAGGAAGTAAGTGCTCAGGCTAAAAAGCATGAATGACCTCTGTACTATACTTATGCTCGAGTGACCCATTCGAATAGGTATTCGAATGATTTCCACTCAAATTTGCATATTCGAATTCTGATTTCCGAAAAATAGCGTTTTTCGAATGTATTCGAATAATTCGAATATTCAGAAAAATCGTGTTTTTGGAATATATTTGGTTTCGAATGCTCGAAAATTTGTATTCGAAACCGTTCGAATATTCAAGATTTTCCAGGAAGCCAAAATTATTCGAGTATTCGAAAAGTGTCATTCGAATGCCCAACGAGATTTTGTGTAGCGGCGTATTCTGAAAAGGATTGTTAGGTTTTTCGGGTAATTAGCATCTCCAAAACGGTTCTTTCTGCGAATCAGATCTCTGTTACGATAGCGCCTCGTCGATTCTGGTCATTATTGCACCTGTGCAAAGCGGCCGAAGGAGAATAGGATTTCTTAACTGCAAAAAAACTGGAAATTATTATTTTAACGGTGTTTCAAACGCACCCTACTTGTCCTTCACGCTGCAGTTAGGAGGCTGAGACCACAGATCATTAAATGTCTGCAGGATGGGAGTGAGGGTCAACAGGGGCTTCGATTTTGTGCCACGTCCGATGTCTCATTGTGGAGAGCAGGGCCTTATAGAGTCAGTGCTTCTCCGTGGTCGCTGAATACTCTTCCTCTGGTTTTCGTTTCTACAACTACGGTTCCGCAAAAGCTATATTATTAGGTTGTCCCAAGAGTTCTCAGCGTTTTGAGTGCTTCACTTTGACTACCATAACTTTCTCAAATCTTATCGGATTTAGTCGAAATAAGCACCGTTCGAACCAGTACACTTTTGCCAACGGGCCACCTGTCGACTTATTCCATTAGCAAAAGGTTAGGTGGTCGAGATTCGACAAAATTCACGAAGACTGTTCTGGCTTGGTCCTGACTGGTGAAGGTTTCACCAGCGAGAATGTTCTGAAAGGTTTTGAAAAGGTGGTAGTCGGTTGGTGAGAGGTCTGGAGAATATGGCGGGTGAAGCAGAACTTCAACCCTTAATTCGCTCAATTTTCGAATGGTGATTTGTGAACCGTGTGGGCGGGCGTTATCGTGCAAAAGGATCAGGCCTCTTCTGGTGACCAATGCCGGCTGAAGTTGACGCGATTTTCGGTGTATTTCGTCGACTTCCTTACAGAAGAATCTGCCGTGATCGTTTGGCCTGGTGCCAAAAAGCTGTAATGAATCACACCGGCCACCGACCACCACACAGTGACCATTACCTTTCTTTGGTGGATGTTCGCCTTTGGGAAATGCCTAGGGGTTCATCGGCGTCCAACCACTGTCCGGAACGTTTCCTGTCATTATACAGAATCCACTTTTCATCGCGAAGGATGATTCGATTCAAAACACAGGTAAGTTTTGTTGCGTGAAAGTAGAGAAGAACAAATCTCGAAATGTGACAGTTTTTGCCGCTCACTCAACACGTGGAGTACCCACTTGTCGACACCCTCCCAAGGCGTATCGAAGCATCCTCAGCAGCAGTTTTACTGACGTGCAGCTCTTCCGCGATCCAGCGAACTGTTTGGGATAGTTCAGCTTCCACCAATTCCTTCAACTCGTCGTCCAACATTGTTCTAGGTCGACCGCTACGGGGGTCCTTCGGGGCTGAAACCTCCTGTCCGAAATTTACTGAGCCATTGGCGCACAGTGCTCCCTCCAATATGTACTATTAGATCCACACACTTGATTGACTTGTCAAGCTGTCTCGGATGCGGATTGTCCCCATTTGAAGTCAAGACAAAATATCGTTCCTACAACATACTTCAAAATCCCGTCAAGAACAGAAATATAAAAATAGAGCGAAATATAAAGCATCTTAAAACAAGAATTAATTATTCGGATAGAGCGAAAAAATTCTGTGCAGAAAGTAGCATTAATGCTCAACGCAAGTTGAATTTTTACTTAATAGTAGATGAATTAAAAGTAGTAACACAAAACGCTGCGAACTTTCCGGACAACCTAATATAAGGTGAACTTTTTGGTCGGTCAGTTGTTTTTGAGATTCGGCACCTCTACGGATGTAGTGGATGCAATTTGAATGCGTATTTGGCCTAAGCAATGAATTGCGCTGTCCAGCCGATGAATAATTCACTGCTTTATCCTTCAAAAGAAAATATGGTAGCAGTTCAGTGACTCCGCAAGGTTTGCTAGGCCTGGCGGGACCCAAACCAATAGCCTTTGTTTGGTGTGCACGCGACAGCCTGCATCTCCTGCTGTGCTCCCAGGCACACGTGAAACTATAGTATAGGCACATTTTCGTCTACGCTATGTGGTAAAGGAAGCCGTTATGGTACTTGGAGGGCTGGTGCCCGCCGCGAGGTTGCATATGCTCATGTAACACTCATATAAACACGGTTGCTGTGAGCACAGACCTAGGCATGTAATGGAACTCCGGCCTCTAGCCGATCTAACTTTCCCCTTTTGAGGTACCTTGCAGGTGTGCAGTGGGCACCAGCCCGCTTAGCACCGAAGTAATTGTTTTCATTCTTCTGGTGCACTGGCAGCAGGAATGAGCGGATTAACCGTTATCCGTTAATCGTTATCCGGTTTCCGGGGGTTTTGGCCCATCCGTTTTGTTGTTCGTTATCCGGTCAAAAATCGCCGGTTAACGAACAACAAATTGGCTTATACCCAGGTTTCGACGTGTTATTGGATAGCAGTGTGGGAGCTTCACAATTACAAGAGTGATCACGAGCAACAATGGAAGTTGTTTAAATCTAGAAGGGTTAGGTGACTTCAGGTACAGGCGACGCAGATGGAAAGACGTCTAACTGGTATTGGTGGTACCTTCGTAATGTTGAGGAATTGATCTTCTTCATTAAACATCTAAGCAGTGCAACTGACTTCCTGTCGTGGTGTTGCAACACATGGAGCTTCATTATAATTTATCATGACCTTTTAGGGACATTCTACTTTCGCTTTTTTAGTTTTCATTCCTCTTTGTACGTGCATTTGGACCGCATAATGGCTTGTATGTACAGTTCCGAACGCGTCTTTTGAATAGACGCCGCAAAAACTGCAATTTTGCGGTTTTTGCGTCTTTTTGATATAACTCGCCTAAAATTCATTCACTTCAAAAACTAACAATATATTTGAGCTTAAGAGCTTGACCTCTATCGTTTCGTATATATTGCTTATATGGAGCCATGAAAATGTTCGAAATTGAAAACTTGCGCTCCATTGCGGAGGGCAGTCGCGGAAGAGTTGTCGGTAGCAAGCCGTCGAAAACAATTGCGTGCTCATAATTCCTCTAATTTGAGGTTCTTTAAGAAACGGTTGGAACCGTTCGATTCGTCTCTTCGAGATCTACACAAGTATTTGTACAACTTCGCTAGACCACCACGTTTTCGCAGTGGGTGGTCAAAAATGACAGCGGCAGACCTCTTGCGATTTGAGAAGCTTATATTCCAGGACGTGCATGTTCTCGGAGTATCTCAAGCATGGCGTAAATTGTTCTGTCATGCCAGGAATCCTCTGAGAGTGCGCATATGGGATCAAACCTGTCAATCGAGGGGGGGGGGGGGGGAGGGCAGCTTGTAGAGTGAGCATTTAGGGAGTTTTGTGAGAAGTTCTCAGCCGTCTTACCTAGGAATTGCTGTACTCTGCCCCGGCAAGACTTTGAGGTGTCAGTTTGTATATACTGTGCCACACGAGGTTTTTAGGTAGATCTTTATTCGCAGGGCCTGTCGCGTTTCGACTTCACGTCGTCTTCGGAGGCCTGAACGTGGTGCATAGGTTAGAATTGCACTCTACCCCACCAAGCGCCTTAACTGCCCTAGCATTTTCGACCTACACCTACGACCACAACCAGAGTCCAAATGGTAAAAACGAACCCACCAGTTGGATCCACCGCAGGGGCCGATTCGCCCACGTAAGTTGACCAGTAGAGGCGAATGAGGCACACTGTGCATCACTGCCAACTGGTGGGTTCGCTTCGTGAGGTTTCAAGAAGAGAGAAGTTTGAGATTACTTTGAGGTGTGTTGTGCACAATGTATATAGGATCGAACCTACCAATCGACCGGGCGCGACGGCTCGCAAATTGTACCGCGAGCGTGTTCTGAGCGCAATAACTCTGTCACATTTGAATCTTTCCGGCTGCAACTTGTGAGTTTTGTATGCAGTAGAAAGCTCAAAGGGTTCGCTGAAATACAGCAACGTATCTTATGATTGGACAAAGTTACAGTGTTGCGAAAATGCACTTTAGCCTTGTGTGACACGATTTTTTCCGAGTTCAATCGACTACTACGGGAAGACAAGGAGAGCTAACGGCATGCAACCACCACGCAGTGACCATTACCTTTCTTTGGTGGAAGTTCGCCTTTGGGAAATGCCAAGAGAGCACAAGACTCTGGAGAGGACGTACTCGCAGCTCTCCAGATGCCTAAACTGCTTTAACACAATCTGCCATTTTAGAGCGGCGAAGGGCGACCGCGAAGTTCCTTCCGCCCTTACTCGCCCATATTTGAGTTTTTGACACAACAAATGGTACCGTTCTGTTCAGCTCGAGAAGTTCTAATGAACACTCGAAATTTTTGCGAGCGAATACTCTGCAGGTTGCAGAAATGAGCATGCTTAGATTGGAAAAAAGGAGTATTTGTGTGTTGTAAAGTGCTGCTGCTCATGAGGAAAAACGAAAGGTTCCCAAGACATTTGACTGTCGTCTATCATGTCTAACAGGCAGTCTGATTCTTCATTCAAATTCGAATATTCGAAAAATTGCGCTTTTCGAATGTACTCGAATTCGATTCTTCAAAAAATCGCGTTGAATTCGAATATTTGGAAAAACCACGTTTTTCGAATATATTCGATTTCGAATGCTCGAAAACTTTCGGTATTCGAAACCATTCTAACATCCGAAATTTTCGCGAGAGTATACTCTGCAGGTTGCAGAAATGAGCATGCTTAGATTGCCCACGGTTAGAACAAGTGAGACGTGCAGAGGAACGGAAGTGACCGGACAGTGATGAAGACACTGAGAACCAGTTGAAGATGAAGGTGCAGACATAGGGTGGTAGTCGAACATCCTGAGAAGATTGGAAGATTGGGGAATCATCCAAAAGGCTCGGCTCCCGAGTGAAATACTCGGGAAGCAAGCAGGAGAAACCCAAAGGAAAATGTACAAGGACGTTATCAAGAGGGATCTCGCCGAACTGCGCTAGTGAAGCCGGGAGAAGCCCTCCTTCACAGAGTGAGATGGCGACGAATCACAAGGACAGAGGACTCGGCGACCACGGGTGACAAAACGATAAGGAAAAGAAGAGGGGGATTCGACTCAACGTAGCCGAGATGGTAACTGTTCCATATCCACAGCAGCATTAGTCATCCGTTACGGAGGACGTAAGTTCCTCTCCACCTTTTCTCCAAAAAAATGCTTTTTTTATGATATTCTTGATTGATTTAGGAATGTGATATGGCATGGCCTCTAATAGTGGACGAGAATTGCCCCTTTAACTACGCCTTTCATTTCAGATTGATTTCCCAAGAAAATCTGTATTAGGCCTGAGGCCTGAGTTATACTCCCGCGGGAGCATCCGCGGAAGGGCGGGAATCGCGCCGAGACTCCTCACCTGGCCAATAGCCGCGCCTCGCCACGCCCGCCTCCGCCGTGCACCATTGGTCCGCGGACGTTTGCTCCCGCGGGAGTATAACAGAGGCCTTAGTGATTACCTGTAGCACCGATCGTCTCGTAGATCATGGAGTTGCTCGAGTAGCAACGTCTCTATTTGTTCCTGTCTCATGCCAGAGTGCTCCAATCGAATGGATCCTCCTCGCTCGATACGTAGAGTACAGTTCGTTCACGGTTTCCACGAAGAGGTCCAACCAACTCTAGGTGGGATTCCTGCTCCTCTTTCTACATCCCGCGAAACCCAGTCGGCTACCGTTCAGCCAGTTTCAGCAAAGTACGAGTTCAGTCCACCTAAATTTCTACAACTTGATCTTGCAGCAGCAGCGTGCTTGATCATCTTGCGTCGGCAAAGCTTAGAACTCAGGAGAGCTTCTCTACAACACTTGAGAAGCCTAATCACTGAAATTTTCGCTCTCTGGACATTCTCTCGGCATCTTCGTAGATGCGCTTGAAATCTGTTGCTACAAAAGAGAAAATGGTGCATAAGCTGAATGTCTAGCTCGCTGTGGTCTCAGGAATTACATCCACTTTGCCAAAATTTAGCAAATACTTTTGTTGAGCACAGCAATTTGGGGAAAGTGCAACCCCCTAGAAATTTTGCGTAGGCCGGCGCAGGTTACAAACAATGTGTGCAGGCAGATTTGGATGTTTTGAAAGTGTTTACAGCGACAACACGCCTGAGGAATGTCCATTTGAACAGGAAACATCGTTGCCGATCACACTCGCCCACACACTGTGAGCAATACTCTGAAAAACTGGTTGCTCCCTCATGCCCTCTAATGCGTAAGGACCCGTACAGATCCACTCTTGACCACTTAATGCATTAAAACGACGCTCGCCACGCGAACACCTCATCTTCACTGAGTTCCACTACAGCGTTTCGACCAACACGCCGGCGCACTCCTGCGTCGCAGACCTCTCCAAGGTCTCCGATTGCGTGTTTCTGATTCCAACTTTTTCAGTTTCCTCAAAGTACTTTGTAGTAATATATGCCTTACCTTTATTTCTCTTATCCATAAATCTAGAGATCTTAGAGTTCCATACAGCAAGGGTGGAGTGATCTAGTTTGCAAAGAGCACCAATAACAGAACTGAATTCTTAATGGTTTCAGTCACAAAACGCGGTGACTTCTGTGTTGTCCCGTTCACATCCCAACTTAACCACGATTACAGACTAATGGGTCAGGAAATTGCATCCTAGAAGCGAACTGCACCGAAATGAACGAGGTCATATGCGGATTCACGAAGAACCCGCTACGGAGACTAAACAGACGTTCGTCTCCCCAAGCACGAAGATATGTCAACTGACTTTTTTTAGTGTCCTATGTTTCTAGGTTTGAAGTGTTAAAAGAAGGCGCAGTATAGAATGTCGGCCTACACGAAGTGTTAAAGTGTGATAACAAATTCATGCTAAGGAAATATCCCACCATATATAATAGATGTACTATATGTAGTTGTTTTTGAATGAACTATTCTAAATTTAGTGTTTTGGTGATTGATTGTCACTTGAATGTGAATATTCGCATTCGCAAATTCAAGAAAATGACATTTTTCGAATGTATTTAATTCGTATATGCGTAGAAATGTCCACAGTATTGACATTCAAAGGTTGGGTGGGAATTGTTGGAATCGAATTGGAATATTCGGAATGTCGCATTTGAAACCATTTGAATACTCGAAAAAATTTCATAGCATAACTATGCATCCGCTGCTCACGTAGCAAGAGAATAAATCTCATGCATGAATAACATATCATTGAATATTTTCCCTACCAAGAAGTCGCCAAGATGCTTGAAGAAATGGTAGTCTGTTGGGGAGAGGTCGGGAGAAAACGGAGGATGTGGTAGAGTTTCAATGCTCAGCTCATTCAATTTCTGCAACGTCATTCGTGCTACATGGGGGCGAGCATTGTCGTGCAGAAGGAGGACTCGCCTTCGGTTTACCAAGGCCGGCCGGATATACTTCAACGTTTTCATCATTTCTTCAATTTCAATGCAGCACTTCTCTGCCGTGATGGATTCACCGGGAGGGAGGAAGCTGTGGTGAATAATTCCCAGCGAACACCACCATACTGTCACCATTACTTTCTTTTGGTGCAATTCCGGCTTCGCAAAAACCTTGGGGCTCTCATCGCTGTCCACCCACTGTGCCGATCGTCGCCTGTTGCCGTACATTATCCACTTCTCGTCACAGGTTACGATGCAATCAAGGAATGGGTCCGTTTCGTTCCGTAGAAGCGGTACGGACGAGATCTCATATCGTCGGTTTCTTTGCTCCTCAGACAGCTCGTGAGGCACCCATCTTTCCAGCTTTTTGGTCTTTCCAATTTCCTTCAGATGCCGGGCAGCTGTGTTGTGACGGACGCCAAGAACCTTCACTATCTCCCTGGTACCTTTGTGTGGATCCTCCTCTACCACATCTCTCAGCTTGTCCTCATCAACATCACTATGCCTCCCACGACCTTCATGTCCTTCCAAGCCCTCATTTCCATTCCGGAACTTCTGATACCAACGATACGCCGTCCGAATTGTGGAACATCCTTGACCGAATGCGGCGTTGATCTTCTCGTCCGCCTTCTTAGCTGTAGTGCCCAGCTTGAATTCATACAAGTAAATGCCTCGAGTTATCCTTTTGTCCATCTGCAAAAAAGTCAATAAAACTCTAAAGTTTTCCCACTTTTACATAGAACATTTGGTACTCACCGATAGAGCAAAGTTTGCGCTTCTAAATGATATGTCACATGCTACGGTTTGTTCTTGATCAAACGCGTAAAGACGCGCCAAAAAATGACGCGAGCCAGTGCCATTTAATTCGTTACAACCTAATATATCCGACTATGCCACGTGCTTAAAACGTCTTCAACATTGGTGATTAGTTATGGCATCTGTGTGGGCTCATGGGGACGATCCTTTTTACGGCTCGCCTAAGCAGACATCTTCGGCTTCTGGTACACTTTACTGCAACTACCGGCTATGTCCAAAATGTGCCGCCTGTAGCATCGGTCAAGCATGCAATAAAAGTTTCTCACAAAGACTTTGTCCTAGTATTGCCATTTCACCCTGAAAAGCAATATTGATCACGTAACAGAAGAAATGCTCTGATCTGAGTCTAATCCTAGGATTAGGTTGTGAGGAGAGTTCTCTTAGTTTTCGAGATCTATAATCAAAAAAATGTAATGCTTCAGAAAGCGCTTCTCACGCAATCTTATAGCTGCTATATGCGCCACTCATCTGTCAATATGAGAGAAATTACAAGATTACGTTTTTTTGTTGAAAGTATGATGAATTATGGTGTCCGAAATCAAGTTTGAAATTAAGGCGAGTTCGACATCACGTTGCTTCAATCCGAAAGTTTCGCTAATGCAGGGATCCGGACGTTCGGTCAAAAAAGTTGTTTAACGCTCGGTTAGAGCTGAGCTTGGTGAATATATTGTATAAGAATGACCTTTGATGTAGGAATTGTTCAAATATTACATGACGGTCCTTGAGAGGTATGCAGACGGGTCGTCATGTAGGACTCATTGAATCACTTCCATTCTTAGTCTTCAAATTTAACAACTTCAGTTAACCCTCTAATCCGTTCTCTATGTATCCTAGAAGATAGAACGATGGTGGTGTACGTCGTTTCAAAAGCGAAACCGCAGAGCGGTGCTACTGCAGATTTCTAGACCACTTCGGGTGGCTTCCAGTTGTGCAGAACCGGCTTCAAAAAGATCCCTTCAGGCCCCTATACAGAAAGGCACTGAGGTCGTACCTGACCTAGAATATCCTTTTCCGCATAAAACTGCAGAGTAAAGAAGTACTTTCTCAGCATTCGTTTTGAGATGGACTTCCCCAGTCTCATCCACACACGTCTGTCGTCGTGTGTGGAAGTGACCCAAATGATGCGCATTTTGTTCAGCTTCACGCAACATAAAATGATTAGCAAAACCAATATGTTGGAAGCCTACTTTGCACATCTAACGGAGTGACTATTGTTTCCTGTTCACATCGGCTTTCCTTCAATAGTTACAGTTATTTATTCAATTATTTATTTATTGTACGTGGACGTCCACGCAGAAAGAACTATAGCAATAGGAGGTATTACATATTATATACACAACGAGAAGAACAAAACATTTCTCTGCGTGACAGAAGAATACAAACAACATCACCCTAATGGACATTCTTTAAGGTACTTATTCTTGAGCTTTTTCAGTTATGAAATGGAATCTGGTAGAGCATATTTTTTAGAAAACTTTAAAAAGTTCGATCCAGCTCTTTGGGTAAAAAAGAGGCTAGACCTTGCCGTAGGAAAACGAATTTTTGTCCTGCAACCACGAGTGTTCGAAGACTAGATGAACTGCTTATCTTCGATGTCCTCTAATTCAAACATACGTAGGAAATGCAGAAGCAGGAAATTTTTGAGAATTCACGAGGTCACCGAAGCCCAATTCTCTTGAGCTCCATGTTTTCTTGAGCCACTTTGCTGTCAGCACGGGCGCATGGAAGGTGAGCCGCATTCACTACCTAGAAAACAGCTCTAGGCTTCATGACAATTCGTAAAAGTAGAATGGGTGGCGCATCTCAAAAGAGATAGGGTAACTATGTTCCTTATAATCATCCTTTATCATTTGAGAACGGAAGGTGCGGTTTATTCCTACACATCTATCTTAACTCTACTGAGTGGAAAATCAGGTGAGGCAACTCCTCCTGCAGCAGCTGCATGTCTAAGTAGAAATGAAAACCAAAGGAATTATTTGCGCTAGATTTCAGTTATTCGGTGGGGGGGGGTAAAGGTTATTAAAAAAGAACTAAAGGCCTGATAGGCCCACATTGGTTAAACATCCGTAGTAGGAATGTTCTAAAAAAGGAAAAATGGTGAAAAAAGATTTCTTAAAAAGAGGTATTAAATGCGGAAAAATGCTAAGAATTACTACTATCGGTTCCTTGGGGACGAATTGGGACGGTTGACGGAGACTGCAGGAAAAACTACCCAATCTTCGCGTAGCTCATGACTATCTACTATACCTTAAGTTCTAGGGATGACGGAGCCACGAAACCTCTTTCTTAAAATAACAAGTCTACCACAATGTTATGTTTGCCCGAAAACCCTCCTTCCGACATAAAGTTTTATAGGGAATCTTACTGCATGTTAGCCAATAAAGTCTGACCCAAAATAAAGACCTAGAAGTTTCTGGCGGAGGTTCGCACTATAAATGGCATTTGTACTACCAGTCAGCTACACACCAAAACACTTTCGATGGAAGGGGCAAAGTAAACGAATATGTCGCCGTAAAGTGTTTGTAATTTTGATCTGAACGAAATAACCAAAGAATCTTGCTGTAGTTCACGCAGTGAGAGCTTTACCATCACTCATATAGTAGCTGCACATTTTGGGATACTAAGTATAGGTTATGGAGTAAAATTTGTATGGCTTATCACCTGTGCAAAACCAAGATTCATATTAAAACATAGGCTAATGTGAGCTACATCTGGTTCTGTCTCGAAAGGGAATTACACAGCTTGCTAACAAAATAACACTTCGCAAGCAAAGTCCTTCCCCATCTCAACGTCCATCTAATTTTGTAAACCCTAATAATGTGCAGCCATAAGATTTAGTTTCGAGGATGTTCAGCATAACGTGCATGCTTTTTCATAGCGTACACTTTCTGTGACTTCGCAGACCGTTCTGAGGTCAACTGCTTTACAAAGTCAGCATGAAGTAATAAAATCACCTTAACTTCACTTTGCTTCAGACAATATGTTCGTCAACAGCGAAGCTGTTAAGCTGTCTATAGCTGAGCTCACGAAACTGATGGACAGATTGAAAGGGTGAGTAATAGATTCAAGTTTCTGCTTTAACATAGAACCGAATGGTAGCTGAGCCTGAACCAACATAATCCCTTTGCGATCCGCTAAAGGCACCACTTCTACAGCCTGGTCATGTCTGATGGTGAGCGCGGTAGTACAGTGGACAAAAAATTTCAATACTGTGTGAATGAACATAAGAATTTTGTGTACATGACGCGAACATGGGCAGCGTTCGGAGTTGTGAGCGCGCCAGCGCCAATTCAGGTCGCAAAATGGCATGCCATTCAGAGAGGATTGTAAGATCAGCATTCTGATTAGTTGGTGTGTCTTCGGCTGGTGCCCTGCTTGGTTGTGATTCACTGGATGCTGAATCTTCTTCTAGATGCAAGACCGTGCACAAATGAAGCTGCTCGTTTAATAAAGCCCACCGAGACAAAACTTTTCCGCGGTTTCACGAAGCGATTGTATTATCCTATACGCTTGCACGGCACACAGCGTTCATCTTTCGCAGGACTGGCAAATGTTGTTCAGTTTTTTGTCGTCTTCGAGCTCTTCCCCTCGAACTTTCAATTGAGCAGCTTCAATTATTCAATTTTAATTTATTCAGAGATTTCGCTAAAAATTGAGCGAAATGCACTAGTTTCATGAACAACTAAACACCCGTACCCCACTTTAACTTTTTATCGTTACGAAAGTTGCTTCTTGGCTTAGCTAGGAGGCTCTAGGGCCTAACTCCAACGCGACGTCGCTCCCTAGCCGCGTGCGACGTCGCGGCGCTGAAACGCGGACGTGCGCTCCGTGACGCTTGGTTAGCCGCGGAACACGAAATGTTCCCAGTGTTTAAGCTCCCACACCACATTTCTAGCAAGGAACTTAAGATCCCACAGAATGTGGTGGGCAACAGTCTGCAGTAGGACAATTGATCCGAGAACGGGTATAATGACCTTTTTCCGTAGTATAACCATAAACACGGGTAAAAATTGACCGAAGAGGTTGTAGATGGCAAGTCCTGCCGCTAGAAACCATCCACATGACCAGGATTCCTGTATGAACTGCCGCTAATCGTCCCACTGAAACCACACTCATATACCATCTTCAAGAAACGTTGAAATAAGGCAAAGGCGTGCCGCATGTCCCTGTAGGAAGCGTTCCTAGCCGTCGGAAGCATCGGACTGCGACAACTCGTCCAATTTCGACGCGCACTGTGCGCGGCGCTAGGGGATCACGCGGCGTTGGAGTTATGTCTGCCATCGTAGCTAGGACAAAGGATAAAGGGGTGGAGATACCCTCTAATTGGTCCCGTTAAGGGATGCGCTGCTTCCACTTCTGTGTGATATTGAGGACTCATTATGTGTTCTTATCCATTGTAGATACACAATTTACGATGGACAGCCGATAAACATTTGAGTGCTTTATCCCTCCCAGCCAAGTCTGTCACCGATTCACTGGCCCAGTTGGCTGGGCATAGAAGGCCAAATCTTGAATAAATTTGAGATTCATGAAAAAGCCGGCAGTTGACCGAAATCTATACATCTACATGGTCTTTTCCCTTTCTTTAACGTTCGTCTTATGCGACGTACAAAATGCAAATACAATTACAATTACAATTTTAAGTTTAGGTCTTAGTTAAAGGATAAAGCAAAGAGATCGCCGTTAGTCTGTGCTTTTTTTACAGGTTGCGCCACGCATTCTTATTTACGCTATATATTGTCACAATAGTTCAGGCAGTTTGAATGCGTATTTGGCGTATGCAATGTCTTGCGGTGACCAACTGTGCAACAAGTCAGTGTTTCTGCCAGACAAGTCTGATAGCAATCCACCCTGGAAGGACAGTAGACTTGGTTGCTCTGGACGGGGAATCTGAACCAGGGTGCTTGAATCGGAGTGCACGAGACAGCCGGTGCCTTCTCCAATATTTCGACAGTTTAGTTCATTGATTACTTTCACTCAGTCGCCTTGCTGTTGACCAAGGTGCTTGTAACCTAGCTGACAGAGTTCTTATTGAACAGAGATATTTCAGGATAATTCAAGAGATATTTTCCTTAAGCCTCACCTGGCTGGTATAAAGGTTGTAAGCTGTTACAACAATGTTCCATGTTCGACTGTCGTTGAATCTTGGCATGCTGTTCTTTATTTGTGTTGTAGAATCTGATGTAAAGCTGTTGAGCCAAGATTGGTATACTCCTTTATTCGGCTTACGTTTCGGCGTAACCGCCTTCTTCAGAGCCTGGAGAAGACAAAAGGAGTTGGAAAAATTACCCGCCCAAGGATCATTTCAAGTTACAGGAGCTTCAGGAGCAAGTGATGGAATGAGACGAAAAGAGGAGTAAGGCAACCCGACTGACCTTATAAGACAGCAGAGAGACTGCTAAGTCACCCTCGGATGGAGAAAGACGTGGATGAATGAGACTCTCCCTTCGATTCCCATCCTCAGCGACTTTCTGATTGGCGCCCTCCTGGGTGAAGCCCACAGAGGTCGGCAAATGGAGCCAGCTCCTGAATAACGGCCACCCGCTCCTCTTTCCTGTTGATTGTGGGGTTCTTGAACGCTATCCACAACGCCTCCAGGGTCTTCCGCGCTGCAATATCGGATTCGCGTGCTAAGATCGTCACCTCCACCCCAATCGTCGTGCCATTATGGACTCGGAGTCTGTGCTCCCCCAATGGAGTAGAGACCTTGCACTTATTCAACCCACCAGCGTGCTCTTTCACCCTGACCCAAAGAGGTCTGCCCGTCTCGCCGATGTATTCTTCCCTGCATTCGGTGCAGGTAATGAGATACACCGTACCAAACACTCTGCAATCACCTTCCTTACCGTATGGGCAGACCATGCAGGACGGCGTTGTGCAGGTGTTATCATAGAGACGGTTCCTAACAAGTCGAGCCTTGAGGTTAGCCGGGGGAATGTCAATAACCCTTACAAGGTCATCTAATTCCGCCCTGCGAACACAGTCCCGTACTTGAGTGCTTAGTGCATCCGTGATAAAGGGTACCGAGAAGGGAACTTTGTTACGTTCTTCTTGAGCAGAGTGTATTAATGCTGCTGGTGGTCGACGACCTCTTCTGGGCATGTTTTCCGCCACATATCCATTTGATAACGCAATGTGGGATGCCAATGCCATTGACGAGGACTTCAAGTCGTCGTTGGAAGATACCAAAGCAGCAGTACGGAACATGCTCCGAACAGTAGCCCTTTTAGTATAGCGTGGATGCGCTGAACGGAAGTGCACGATGATGTTCTTGTTACTGGGCTTCCGATACCACCTGGTTTGGAAGGTGCTCTGAGAGAGACGAACTTCTGCGTTGAGGAACGGCAACCACTGATCTGTCGGTTTCTCCCTTGTTAGCTTAATGTGCTCCGCTTGTTGATTGAGCAAATCGAAACAGGTGTCCATTTCGTTTTGCGTGGGGCACACGATGAAGCAGTCGTCTATATACCGACAGTACAGTAAGGGTCTGCGCTCCAGCACGGGTCTCTCTATTTTGGACATAAATGCTATGGCCAGCACAGGAGCCAGACGCTGACCCATGGCTAGCCCTCTGACTTGCCTGTAGTACTCGTTGGACCACTTGAAGATATTGCATTGAAGACACTCATTTATAAGCGTCATTACTTGAGCAATACTTAGCCCGAAAAACGCAATATGATCCTGGTGTTCCACAATAATTTCATGTACAGCCTGCATAGCATCGTCATTGGAGACATTTGTGTACAACGAAGTGACATCAAATGACTCCATCACAGAGCTACCCTCTAAGTGTGTGTTTCGGAGTTTACCCAAGAATGCACGAGTACTGGGAAGGTGGGCAGGTACGAATTTCAGTAACTGCGTAAGAACCAAGTTCAACAGCCACGAAATACGATCTGTAGGCCCACCGATGCTGCTAATGATAGGACGGACCTTATACTGCGTGGGGTCGATGGGATCAGCTCCTTGCGGTAGCTTGTGGGTCTTGATAAGAACGTAGAGAACTGGGCAGACAGGATGTTCACACCTTAGGCGCGTTATAAGACTTCTAGGCAGCTCCGCTGTTTTGGCAATGTCACTCCACTTTCGATTAAGAGAGCGGCATTGTTTAGCGAACTCCTCAGGTGTAGAGCGACTATAGACGCTAGTATCCTGGAGATGATGTCTTGTGATACTCCTATCAAGATGTTGTGGGAGAATCACGAACTCCCCTCCTTTATCACTCACGCCCACCTTAATAGCTCCCGACGCCGTGAGATCTCTGATTTCCCTCAAGCCCCTGCGCTGGTCATTTGTTAAATTTAGAGGTGTCCGCACGGTCATGTTTCTCTGCAGAACCGTAAGCAGGGATGTAGCTAAAACGCGAAATTTCCGATCGATCACCCAGTTAGGCTCCTGCGCACGAAGGAAGGAACTGGGAAAAGGAGGAGGTGGAATCGCCGCGATGCTTCCGGTACCTGGCTGGTTGCCTTGCGCTTCGATATTTACCCTGCAGCGCAGTTGATCCCGTAGCCTCTGTAGGCTGCCGACAAATTTGCGTGCTACCCCATGCGACAGACACTGAGAAGGAGAGAAACTGGGGCCCATTTCCAGTGCTGCAAGTGCCTCGCGCGATAGAGAGACATCGCCTAAGACAGTTACCCTCTCGGAGCGCTCTACATCCAGAATTTCTCCATGACCGGGGGGATAATTGTTGGTATGGGCAGAAGGGTTGCTGCGTCCACGATTGCTTATTCCACTCACCAACTCCTGAAACTTTCGCTGCAACTTTACTTTAATTCTAGAGCGAATAAGATCACAAACCCCCCTTGACTCACCCACGATCCTATTCCAAAGAGCGGTAGGCAGAAAACGTTCGCAAAACATCTCTTTCGACCTGCATTTGTTAAGCAAGCTATAAAGATGATTCTGCTTGCTTCTGATAGCCATGCACAAAATACGAAGCTCGATCTTCTTAATCTGCCTGTCCTCCTCCGTGCGGCCGCATACCTCGTGCAATCGCTTTCCGTGGATGAAACGAGGAATTACACTGTGCTGCAGGCACCGCTTCAGAAAGTGAGTGCTTTGCCTGGCTAAGACAATCTTTTGTCTTAGAGACAAGGCCTCCATCACCAGTCGAGAATAAGTTGCTGGTACGTCACGTAGAATGTTCCATGTTCGACTGTCGTTGAATCTTGGCATGCTGTTCTTTATTTGTGTTGTAGAATCTGATGTAAAGCTGTTGAGCCAAGATTGGTATACTCCTTTATTCGGCTTACGTTTCGGCGTAACCGCCTTCTTCAGAGCCTGGAGAAGACAAAAGGAGTTGGAAAAATTACCCGCCCAAGGATCATTTCAAGTTACAGGAGCTTCAGGAGCAAGTGATGGAATGAGACGAAAAGAGGAGTAAGGCAACCCGACTGACCTTATAAGACAGCAGAGAGACTGCTAAGTCACCCTCGGATGGAGAAAGACGTGGATGAATGAGACTCTCCCTTCGATTCCCATCCTCAGCGACTTTCTGATTGGCGCCCTCCTGGGTGAAGCCCACAGAGGTCGGCAAATGGAGCCAGCTCCTGAATAACGGCCACCCGCTCCTCTTTCCTGTTGATTGTGGGGTTCTTGAACGCTATCCACAACGCCTCCAGGGTCTTCCGCGCTGCAATATCGGATTCGCGTGCTAAGATCGTCACCTCCACCCCAATCGTCGTGCCATTATGGACTCGGAGTCTGTGCTCCCCCAATGGAGTAGAGACCTTGCACTTATTCAACCCACCAGCGTGCTCTTTCACCCTGACCCAAAGAGGTCTGCCCGTCTCGCCGATGTATTCTTCCCTGCATTCGGTGCAGGTAATGAGATACACCGTACCAAACACTCTGCAATCACCTTCCTTACCGTATGGGCAGACCATGCAGGACGGCGTTGTGCAGGTGTTATCATAGAGACGGTTCCTAACAAGTCGAGCCTTGAGGTTAGCCGGGGGAATGTCAATAACCCTTACAAGGTCATCTAATTCCGCCCTGCGAACACAGTCCCGTACTTGAGTGCTTAGTGCATCCGTGATAAAGGGTACCGAGAAGGGAACTTTGTTACGTTCTTCTTGAGCAGAGTGTATTAATGCTGCTGGTGGTCGACGACCTCTTCTGGGCATGTTTTCCGCCACATATCCATTTGATAACGCAATGTGGGATGCCAATGCCATTGACGAGGACTTCAAGTCGTCGTTGGAAGATACCAAAGCAGCAGTACGGAACATGCTCCGAACAGTAGCCCTTTTAGTATAGCGTGGATGCGCTGAACGGAAGTGCACGATGATGTTCTTGTTACTGGGCTTCCGATACCACCTGGTTTGGAAGGTGCTCTGAGAGAGACGAACTTCTGCGTTGAGGAACGGCAACCACTGATCTGTCGGTTTCTCCCTTGTTAGCTTAATGTGCTCCGCTTGTTGATTGAGCAAATCGAAACAGGTGTCCATTTCGTTTTGCGTGGGGCACACGATGAAGCAGTCGTCTATATACCGACAGTACAGTAAGGGTCTGCGCTCCAGCACGGGTCTCTCTATTTTGGACATAAATGCTATGGCCAGCACAGGAGCCAGACGCTGACCCATGGCTAGCCCTCTGACTTGCCTGTAGTACTCGTTGGACCACTTGAAGATATTGCATTGAAGACACTCATTTATAAGCGTCATTACTTGAGCAATACTTAGCCCGAAAAACGCAATATGATCCTGGTGTTCCACAATAATTTCATGTACAGCCTGCATAGCATCGTCATTGGAGACATTTGTGTACAACGAAGTGACATCAAATGACTCCATCACAGAGCTACCCTCTAAGTGTGTGTTTCGGAGTTTACCCAAGAATGCACGAGTACTGGGAAGGTGGGCAGGTACGAATTTCAGTAACTGCGTAAGAACCAAGTTCAACAGCCACGAAATACGATCTGTAGGCCCACCGATGCTGCTAATGATAGGACGGACCTTATACTGCGTGGGGTCGATGGGATCAGCTCCTTGCGGTAGCTTGTGGGTCTTGATAAGAACGTAGAGAACTGGGCAGACAGGATGTTCACACCTTAGGCGCGTTATAAGACTTCTAGGCAGCTCCGCTGTTTTGGCAATGTCACTCCACTTTCGATTAAGAGAGCGGCATTGTTTAGCGAACTCCTCAGGTGTAGAGCGACTATAGACGCTAGTATCCTGGAGATGATGTCTTGTGATACTCCTATCAAGATGTTGTGGGAGAATCACGAACTCCCCTCCTTTATCACTCACGCCCACCTTAATAGCTCCCGACGCCGTGAGATCTCTGATTTCCCTCAAGCCCCTGCGCTGGTCATTTGTTAAATTTAGAGGTGTCCGCACGGTCATGTTTCTCTGCAGAACCGTAAGCAGGGATGTAGCTAAAACGCGAAATTTCCGATCGATCACCCAGTTAGGCTCCTGCGCACGAAGGAAGGAACTGGGAAAAGGAGGAGGTGGAATCGCCGCGATGCTTCCGGTACCTGGCTGGTTGCCTTGCGCTTCGATATTTACCCTGCAGCGCAGTTGATCCCGTAGCCTCTGTAGGCTGCCGACAAATTTGCGTGCTACCCCATGCGACAGACACTGAGAAGGAGAGAAACTGGGGCCCATTTCCAGTGCTGCAAGTGCCTCGCGCGATAGAGAGACATCGCCTAAGACAGTTACCCTCTCGGAGCGCTCTACATCCAGAATTTCTCCATGACCGGGGGGATAATTGTTGGTATGGGCAGAAGGGTTGCTGCGTCCACGATTGCTTATTCCACTCACCAACTCCTGAAACTTTCGCTGCAACTTTACTTTAATTCTAGAGCGACAAGCGGAGCACATTAAGCTAACAAGGGAGAAACCGACAGATCAGTGGTTGCCGTTCCTCAACGCAGAAGTTCGTCTCTCTCAGAGCACCTTCCAAACCAGGTGGTATCGGAAGCCCAGTAACAAGAACATCATCGTGCACTTCCGTTCAGCGCATCCACGCTATACTAAAAGGGCTACTGTTCGGAGCATGTTCCGTACTGCTGCTTTGGTATCTTCCAACGACGACTTGAAGTCCTCGTCAATGGCATTGGCATCCCACATTGCGTTATCAAATGGATATGTGGCGGAAAACATGCCCAGAAGAGGTCGTCGACCACCAGCAGCATTAATACACTCTGCTCAAGAAGAACGTAACAAAGTTCCCTTCTCGGTACCCTTTATCACGGATGCACTAAGCACTCAAGTACGGGACTGTGTTCGCAGGGCGGAATTAGATGACCTTGTAAGGGTTATTGACATTCCCCCGGCTAACCTCAAGGCTCGACTTGTTAGGAACCGTCTCTATGATAACACCTGCACAACGCCGTCCTGCATGGTCTGCCCATACGGTAAGGAAGGTGATTGCAGAGTGTTTGGTACGGTGTATCTCATTACCTGCACCGAATGCAGGGAAGAATACATCGGCGAGACGGGCAGACCTCTTTGGGTCAGGGTGAAAGAGCACGCTGGTGGGTTGAATAAGTGCAAGGTCTCTACTCCATTGGGGGAGCACAGACTCCGAGTCCATAATGGCACGACGATTGGGGTGGAGGTGACGATCTTAGCACGCGAATCCGATATTGCAGCGCGGAAGACCCTGGAGGCGTTGTGGATAGCGTTCAAGAACCCCACAATCAACAGGAAAGAGGAGCGGGTGGCCGTTATTCAGGAGCTGGCTCCATTTGCCGACCTCTGTGGGCTTCACCCAGGAGGGCGCCAATCAGAAAGTCGCTGAGGATGGGAATCGAAGGGAGAGTCTCATTCATCCACGTCTTTCTCCATCCGAGGGTGACTTAGCAGTCTCTCTGCTGTCTTATAAGGTCAGTCGGGTTGCCTTACTCCTCTTTTCGTCTCATTCCATCACTTGCTCCTGAAGCTCCTGTAACTTGAAATGATCCTTGGGCGGGTAATTTTTCCAACTCCTTTTGTCTTCTCCAGGCTCTGAAGAAGGCGGTTACGCCGAAACGTAAGCCGAATAAAGGAGTATACCAATCTTGGCTCAACAGTGTTACAACAATGTTTGCTGCAACACAAAACATGAGATAGGCGGATTTGAACCGGCGGCCACGGCTACTGGGCAAGATGCTTCACGCCAATTCATAATCGGTGCTGTTTGACCACACTTTAAGAATAATTTTAATGAAACGATCAAGGTCTCTAATAAACTTTACACCGTCCTGTCCTGGGGCCTGATTCATCAACGACTTACGTAACTTTAACGGAGAATTGTGATCGAAAAGCTCAGATAGCGCGGCTTATCGCTCACCATATCGCCTGATAAGCGCGTTATCTGAGCTTTTCGCTTACAATTCTCCGTTAAAGTTACGTAAGTCGTTGATGAATCCGACCCCTGGGTCTATTGTGTTTCCCACTGAGTCAAACCTTCAATTCGACAATAAGGTAACCCATGTGACCTTGAGTTCGGTGACTCAAATCCTGTTCCCCACACTCAGATATGCATCTTGCCCGAAACCTGAAAACTTCCAAGTTGTCGAGAAAGCGTGACTAAGAACTTAAAATCCGCACTCATAGTTGAACCCTGCCATAGGGAGCTCTACTCATTTTCCTCGTTCATCGTCGACGTCTAGGCATCCATCCACGTTTACACACCACCACATTCACTCCCTCCTCCACGTTATTTTAAGCTCCTTTTTCTTCTGTACAGTTTACTAAATAAATAGCTTTGAAGGGTCTGGTGAGAAGTGAGCAATTCACTAAGTATTTTGACATCGACGTTAGAAATGAAAACGTGCCATTTCAAAAGGACTATTCACTAAGCTAGGCTACGAACTGAGCTTTCTATGCAGTTTCCTACCGGGAGGGAATAGAGCACCAATGCTTGAGTTTGTTTTGCTTTTCTAGCGGTGCTCCCCTCCAACTAAAGCAGATCTGCTCTGTAATGACCAGCAATACACCTGAAACTGAAGCTAGCGTGGCATCTACACATCCGCAACTGCTCAAGGTTGCGTGCATTGTTCCCAGAGTGAGCATCGCTTACTGAAGTCTGCATGAGGTCGTACCCTTCCTTTTCGCGGTTTTCCTGAATTGGACCTTCTTGCCCTTGCTTAAAAATGTGTCCGCAATCGGATGAAAGAAAACATCTTACTCGACAAGTATTCCCTCCATGTAAAATAAAAGGATATGTTCAAAAAAGAGGATTTTAAGCCACCGCTTCTTGTAACCGTAAAAAAATCCTAATTTTCGAGGCATGGGGCTTCATGGCTTGTTTCTCTGGAATGCTAAGCCAGTATTAGATCGAGGCGTTGGTGTTGAACAAGATGGAGTTGATTGAAAAGTGAAATTTGGCACCAGATGACCCGGAATGCAAATTCAGGATACTAGGTAGAAGAAAGGCTGGCTCAAAAGACCGGTGAAAGGCATTTATTTATTTATTTATTTATTTATTTATTTATTTAGTGCACAAAAAGATGAGCATAACATTGTAACGTCGTCATGTAGGACCAAAAACAGATCCAGTACTGGAACAAAAACAGTGGAAAACAACAAAAGGTGAACAACTCTGTAAAAAGACACTAAAGGATGGAGCAAACAAAAGAACTCGCAAACAATGTAGGAAGGTGAAACACTAAGACGTACTTTGGATACCTACATACGTTCCGTAGCAGTAGAAATCGTCTGATCTTTTACCCTTGCAGTGCCCTCATTTTACACTTGAAAACTGTGAAAACTACGGCAGAATGAAAAGATGTGGTTAAGAAGCCACCGCTAAAGTTTACATTTGCGACGATTGGCCGGAAATTTGCGTATCCGCCACAACTTGCAGGCATCCAAGATACGATCATGAGGTCGATGGTAATACTGATAGCGAGTGCGCGGATAATTAACCAATTGCGGCGTGCTTAGTGGTTCTTTGCTGCGCGTTCATCCCTTTATTTGCTTTATATTATTTTTATATTTGTTTATTTACTTGTCCACGGCATGCAATGAGCCTGTTTCAGTCAACGAACCTTACATACTTTCTTTTTCGAAAATTAATGGAGCTGCCCAAAAGATTATTATGTAGATCACTCAATGTTCACTTCAGTGCTGAAGTGATTCTAATTTAAAGCTTTGTAAGTAATATATAGTAAGCAAGGTTTATGTTCCAAGTAGTTTGATAAGAGAAAAGTAAGAACTATGTAACTATTAAATTTCGTGATTAGCTATTCTCCCAATTAACTAAACTTCGCAACACATTAAACTCGCGCATTTACTTATTCAAGGCAAGCGCTGGGCCTGTGTCAATCAATCAATTCAATTATTTATTTTAAGGTCAAACCAACTGTAATATTTTCGGCTTCACATCTTTAAAGAGAATGTAAGACAAATTTATTGTGGCATTTTTGGGAACTCCAAAAATGCGGAGCCAGAGGACATAGCGACTGCACATCCAACCTGGGTTCTTGATTCAGGTACTGATCAGGCCAACCAAGCCCTTCATCCCTCCATGATCGGCGATTTGGATTTACATTTGTCTGGAAAGGGTAAAACACTGACTGGGGCATCAGTTGGCCAGCGAAAGTAATTGTATAGCATAGTTGTGCTCTTCCAAAAATTTCTAATAACCGAATATATTCGAATAGCGGCAATTTTCGAATATTCGAAAATCCCGATTGTCGAGCATTCGAGCTCGAACATATTCGAAAATCGCGTTTTTTAGACTTCGAATTCGAAATTCGATAATCGCGTTTTTTCGAACGTGAGAATACGAATATTCGATTTCGAATAAAATTATTCGAATTGTTTCAATATTCATTCGGGCACAACTACATCGTATAGGCCAAGTACGTGTTCAAATTGTCCCAACCATATCGCGTAGTATGCGTGGTGCTCTCATTTATCCCATGAAGGGGTTGATTGGCGGAATCCCTCATCTTTATCCCGTAGCCACTGATAGGAGAACATGACTTCACTACCAGTTTCAAAACTTACGGCAGTAGCTGCCAGCCTCCATGTCTCCTCATCTTGAAGCCTCGGCACAGATGTCAGCCTTAATTGATTTTTCTGAGCCGGCGTGGTAGTAGGTGGAAACTCTTATTGAATACTGTAGCCTATTTTAGGTCTCAGATATGCAGTTCTACCCACCAGTCTCGCTATCACAGAATGATTAACCAAAGTGAACAGTTGCTGATTTCAAGGGTTTTATGGTCGTAAAATGCAACCAACGGTCATTAGAAACATGGCTGCGTATGGTTTTCTACGCAGCACCCTCGCCGGAAAATTTCGTGATCAAGGCATTCCTGGTGACAACATTCATGGATGACATTTGACCAGCGTGCGCCAGCGATCTATCACTTGCTCGACCTCACATGGCGAAACTCTGCTTTTCCATCGATTGTTCTTCAGTCAGCTTGTTCGTTTTCAATCGCTCTTCAGTACTTCTCAATTTCTACTGCGGTACTAAGTGCGCTTCAGTTGCTCGCATCGCACCAAGTTGTCCTAAAACGGTTAAGTCAATATTCTGGAAAGTTCCGGTGATTTTGACTGGTCCACTTCGAACGATCATAACTTTCCTCATACTCACCGGATTCAGTCGAAATCGGGTGCTATATTCGAATCAGCACAATTTTTTCTAATGCGATGCTTGTTCATTAATTCCACCAGCGAAAAAATGTGTGGTCGAGACAAATTCGCTACAAATTGAGACAAATTCTAGAAAGGCCGTTTTTGAAGGGTTCTTATATTTGCGAAGGATCTACCAGCAAGGAGGTTCTGGAAGTGCTCAAAAACGTGGTTTTCGGTTTGCACAAGACCTGGTGAGGCAGAACTTCAACTGCTTCTTCGTTTGATTGTCGTTTAATTGGTGATTTGAGAAACGTGGGGGCGGGCGTCGTCGTGCAGAAGAATGGCACCTCTTCCGTTGACCAGTGCTGGCTGCAGCTCATCCAATTTTTGGTACATCTTATCGATTGCGTCACAACCGAGCTCTGCCGTTATGGTTCGACCTGTCGACCTGGTTCCAGAAAGTTGTAGGAGATCACGGCAGCCGCCGACTATAACACTGTTATCATCGTCCTTTTCTGGTGGGAACTGCGATTTTGGATGGATTGGGTTCCATAAGGCATTCAAATCGCCGTCCTGGGGCCGAATTCATCAACGACTTACAGCAATTTAACAGAGCAATGACAGCCTAAATTCCTGATAGCGCGGCTTATCGCGCACCATATCGCTCGATAAGCCGCGCTATCAGGGACTTCGGCTCTAATTTTTTCTGTTAAATTGCTGTAAGTCGTTGATGGATCCCGCCCCTGGATTGCTATGCAGTACCGCGCATATGATTTGGTCAATTGCCGAAAAGAACGCTTTGGAGCGTTCCAAAGCGGCATTTTAAATGACTTTTTTAATCAAGCACTTGTAAAAAGATACATATATTTGAGCTCAGCAGCTCGAGCTCTATCTTTTGACATATAATCCAATAGAACGTTCGCTCTACAAGCTGTCGCGGCCCACTCGGTTGATAATGTCCGGCCCATATGCATTGTTCAACTCTATTGATTTATACTTCAAAAAATAGAGATTGAGCTGCCCAGCTCAAATCTGTGTTTCTTTTCACATGTGCTGTTTTTTAAAAAAAAGCTATTTAAAAAAGCCCTTTGGAACGCTCCAGAGCGTTCTTTTTGGCGGTTATTGCATATGAAATGGCCGATTTTGCTACCTCAATTTCCTGTCGATTTTTTGTGGCTACGAATATTCCCCGTTTCAGGCGTTATTAATATGTAGTTTCTGAAGGTGCAGAACTCCGCTTTCTTATCATTTATAGCTTTCTGTGACGTAATTGCCTCTTGATATTGTTCTCACGGTATGGATCAGCTTGATATGCGGATGATCTACTTACCAGTCGTACGTCGGCCTAGCGGCCGCTTACGACTGGTTGGGGGCTTCGCCCCCAAACCCCGAGAATAGGACGCAATGGCCGCTACGGGTTTCCTATTCTTCCCTAGGCCTTCTGACCTTTATGTTAATCGAGATGGATCGATTGATCCGATTCGTGTTCAGCGACCTCGATTACCCCCAGGGCCGAAGTTTCGCGCCGCTTGAATGTCATTCTGGAAAATCGATAATATCGATCGATATCGATTGGTCGACCTCAGGTTCATGTTCAGCGACCTCGATTACCCCTAAGGCCGAAGTTTCGGGCCTCTTGAGGGCCATCCTCAAAAAATCGATAATATCGATCGATATCGATTGGTCGACTCCAGATTCGTGTTCAGCGACCTCGATTACCCCCAGGGCCGAAGTTTCGTGCCGCCGACGTGTTCGGCACGTCTACAGCTCGCCATGCACGGCTGCCGACGAGTTCGGCACGTCTACGGCTTGCCGTGCACGGTTGCCGACGTGTTGTTCAACACGTTTTGAAGGCTCACACAGGTTCGCCGTGCGCACGCTAGTCTCCTTTACATGTTCAACATGTTTTGCAAGTTTACACATGTTTGTGACACACACACACAAACAGACGGACTAACGCTTTTATATTAGTAGGATATGAATGGAAAAGTGGACCTAACGCCGCGGCCACAGCTCGTAACATTAACGTTGCATTTGGGGAGAATTTCGCTAAGGAACGCATAATTCGCCACTGGCTCGAAAGATTTCGATCTGGAGACGAGAGTCTCGAAGATGAAGAGCGAGGTAATCCGCCATCACTCCTTAACAACGACCGACTTAATGCCATGGTATAAGCGGATCCGCGTCAGACAGTGAAAGAGCTAGCGCAGCGTCTTGGCTTTGACGGCAGCACTATCAGTCGCCACTGAATTGCGATCGAAAAAATAAAGAAATTGGATAAATGGGTCCAGCAGGAGCTGATCGCTGGGCAGATGCTGAAGCGCCACGACACCTGTCTCTCCTTAAGGCTGCGCGATCTAAGGGAGCCCTTTTTGGACAGGATCGTGACATGCGACGAAAAAAAATTGATTCTTTATGACAATCGTCGTCGCTCTGCACAATGGCTGGACAAGAATGAGAGTCCCAAGAGATGCCGAAACCAAGTCTCCATCCAAGGAAGGCCATTATGACCCTATGGTGGGCAGTGGTACGGTTCATTACAAGTTTTCGAGGACTGGAGTGGCTATCACAGCGGAGAAGTACTGTGCCGAACTGAAGTACCAGCAGCTGATTGAAAACAGCCGGCTTTGGTCAATCGAAGAGACTCAATCCTATTGCATGCCAACGCGCGTCTGCAGGTTTCAAAAATTGTTGTCCAGAAGCCGTATGAATTGGAATACGAAACACCGCCACATCCGGCATATTCGTCACATCTGCCACATACCGATTATCATTTCTTTCAAGCATATAGCTTTAGACTTTTAGATTAGATTTTTCAAGCATCGTCATCTGAAGGATAAAAAATCATGCAACAAAGATGATGTCGAAAATGACTTTTTATGATTCATTAATTCTCGTAGTTCTGATTTTTACAAAGATGGAATGTCCACGCTATGTCGAGTTAGGAGCAGACAATTGGTGTTAATGGTGCTAATGGTAATGGTGCTTGTTTTGCTTAATAAAACTGCTTCCAAGCAAAGTTATGATCTATCAAATTTTCAGTCAAAATCGGCCATTTCATATGCAACGACTTTCTATCTCCATGGCATCACAAGGCAAAGAGCACTTCGTTCGGCACTGTCTAAGTGGGTCAACTGATAAAAGGTTTCAGTAACGCTGAATAAGGAAACGAGACACTTCATTAGGAGATAAGATAAACAAGCGATGCAACAGATGTGTTCCAGCATTGTTCAGGAGAAAGGGCATCGGAGTGCAATCTAACTAACGCACCCGTTCTAAAATCGCACATATCCTGGAAACCACTACGTTATCCAATCTGCAGGCACATTGTAAAGGATAAATGGCAAAGTACGGTGTTACACAAACCCTTCTGGAATGTGCCACACGCGTTCTACTTCTACGTCGTGGAAACAAATTGAATGCGTATTTGGCCTTTACAGGGGCCTAACGGGGTTGGAAATCTGAACCAAGAACCTGATATGTAATTGAGACTTTGCCTTCAAAAATCGAATTTTGATCCAGCAGTCACGTGTGTTCGAAGAGGAGGTTGCGCAGAATTGGTGGAGACCTAAGCGTACTTTCGATGTGATCATTTTGTAAATCATGAGCAAATCATTCCTCTTCCTACGAAGTAGCAGACTAGAAAGACTGAGAATTTTTTTTTTCTGAGCATTGTAAGGTGGGATGGATGTGTAATCATGGCTGTAGAGCCGTCTCCAAAGCTTTCGAGTGAAAATATTAGGTTGTGCTGAAAGTTCTCAGAGTGCTTTTGAACTTTCTCAAATCTATTCGGATTCGGTAGAGATAAGCACCGTTCGAATCAGCTCACTATTACCAGCGGGTCACCAGTCCACTTTGGAAAATGCCTAAGAGGTTCGTCGGCGTCCAACCATCACAGTCCGGAACGTTCCATGTTATCATACAGATTCCACTTTACCTCACAAGTGGTTAATCAATCCAAGAGCGGGTCAGTTTTGTTACGTAAAAGTAGGGAAGAACAAGTCTCGAAAGGTGACAATTTTTGCTGCTCATTCAACTTGTGGGGCACCCACCTTTCGAGCTTTTTCACCTTCCCAAGGCGCTTCAAAGCATTCGCAACAGCAGTTTTACTGGCATCCGAATCCCGCGAACTGTTTGGGATGATTCAGCTTCCACCAATTCCTTCAACTCGTCGTCCAGAATCGCTCTAGGTCAACCACAACGCGGGTCACCTTCGATGCTGAAATCTCCGGTCCGAAATTTACTGAAGCACTGGCCCAAAGGGCTTTCTCCAATACTATTAGGCCCCACACTTGACTGATTTCTGGAGCTGTCTCGGCTGCGGATTGACCCAACCTGAAGTCAAAAAAAAAACATTTCGTTCGCATTCGCTCGTTCATCGTAATACAATGGCCCCATCAAGAACAGAAATATAAACCAACGTTGAAAGGTACATTGTTTGGTCAGATAGAGCGAAAAATTCTGTACAAAAAGCAGCATTAGTGCGCAATGCAAGTTGCATTCTTACTTAATAATAGACTAACAAAAAAATAGCACTACAACACGCTGAGAACTTTCCAGACAACCTAATATTCTGTATCGCTTCTAGTCTGGCTTGGTTGCGTTTGAGATATAGACTGAACACAGCGGTGTCATTGTCGAGTGTGGAATGGACGTAAGAAATGTAAGCGAATCTGAGACGACTGATTGAGTTTATTTATCTGATTCCCTGGTAGAATTACACCTTTACCCTTCTTATATCATTATCATACTTTTACACCCAATTTTTATTTTTTCTTGCGTTTTTCGTCATCTCACCGTTCCTGCTTTTGATAAGCAGTCTACAGCTTGCATTTAGACATGGGAATTTGTGTTGTTTGCTAGTGGAAGGGCGGAATGGCGCTTGCATGATCGCTCTGAGTCGTCTTCTTACAGGATGTTCATACGACCCATTCGATTTCTGGGCATTGATTGGGCGCCGCTATCCGTACCCTTGAAAAGGCGACTCGAAACATTGGCAGTCGTGCACTTCATCTTCGCATGGGTCCTGTTGCCGATCATCTCTACTTGGGTAAGTGTGCTCAGGTCCATTCTGGAGAGTTCTGAAGAAGCTCTATTCTTCTAGTGTTCCCCTTGAGTCAACGTCTGGTGAAAGTTGCTTCACAGGCGGATTTTTCTTTTCAGCTGCCATTCTATATTCTATTTTTCACTCGATTTTGGTGGACAATGGTGCTCTACTTCTCATGGCATTTTTACGACTTCGACCGACCTCGTCGAGGATCGGGCTGCTGTGTTCGTTTTTTCTCCATTTTTTTGTTAGGAAAGTTTCAATACCGGTGCTTTGACATGTAGGATAAACAATTTTTGTATCTCAACCGCTACAGATCGAGACCTAGGCTGTTTAGAACCTGACAGCAACTAGTAAATATTTATGATGTGTAACAGAACCTTCTTTAAGTAGTATGATTTACTATTTTCAGCGCTGGTATAAGAACCACCCAATATGGACACATTTCGCCGACTACTTTCCGTTGAGAGTGGTTAAAACAGCCGATTTGCCTCCGGACAGAAACTACATTATTGGGTAAGACCATAGCTTGCTGATTTGTGACGTCTACATAATCACAAAGCCCACATGCTCAACTTCGGCTTTCAATAAATCTTGGCATAACGTTGTCAATCTATAGATGAGATCGTTCAGCTTTTGACTAAGATTTTCATCAACTTTACTACGGCTGACGTTTCGGCGTCGTCGCCTTCCTCAGAGCCTGGAAAAGTCGGAGACACTTGTAGAACTGTTCCCCCAAACACCATTTCTTACTACAGAGTACTCTTATTAAGGAAAATAGAGGAAGGATCCGATATCCGAAATGCAACTAACCTTCGAGGTGGATGACGTTGGATCAGCAGAGACCCGTAGCTGGAAGTAATCGTGGGTGAATGATTTGTGGTCCTAGGGACAACCCGACTTAAGTACCCCGGGGGTCAGATCGAGCAGATCAAAACCCACAGAGCTTCACAAAGGGTGCTGTTCTTGAGTAATCGCGATGCACACTTTCCTGCGATTGATCTGCGGATTCTTCGCCGCAATCCAAAGTGCCTCTAGGGTCCTAAGTGCTCGTCCGAAATGTCACTTTCGCGCGCCAGGATCGAGACAGACACCTGAATCATCGTGCCCCCACAGCGCTAGTCCGTCGAGGAGAAGAAAGAGGCAAGATACCCTTCTGCGTGCCCTTCATCTCAGACGAAGTGAGTGCAGAGATAGGCAGATGCATACGCAGAGCGGATCTCCAAGATGTTGTAAGGGTTGTAGATGTCCCTCCTACAACCTTGAAGACACAGTTGGTCCGGAACCGTATCTAAGATCGGACGTGCCAAACCTCGTCCTGCGTAGTTTGCCCCAATGGGAAAGAGGGGGATTGCATGACATCTGGGGTAGTTTATCTCGTGTCGTGCAATGAGTGTGGGGAGCACTATATAGGGGAAACGGGCAGACCCCTTTGTGTCAGCATCAGGGAGCATCTGGACAGCCTTGGAAAAGCCAATGTCCGCACTACTTGGGGAGAACAGAGGGTCCTGCGCCATGGGGGCACGATGATTCAGGTGTCTGTCTCGATCCTGGCGCGCGAAAGTGACATTTCGGCACGCAGGACGCTAGAGGCACTTTGGATTGCGGCGAAGAATCCGCAGGTCAATCGCAGGGAAGAGTGCATCGCGATTACTCAAGAACAGCACCCTTTGTGGAGCTCTCTGCGTCTTGATCTGCTCGATCTGACCCCCGGGGTGCTTAAGTCGGGTAGTCCCTAGGACCACAGCTCATTCACCCACGACTCCTTCCAGCTACGGGTGTCTGGTGGTCCAACGTCATCCACCTCTAAGGTTAGTTGTATCTCGGATATCGGATCCCGCATCTATTTTCCTTAGGAAGAGTACTCTGTAGTAAAAAATGGTGTTTGGGGGAACAGTTCTACAAGTGTCTCCGACTTTTCCAGGCTCTGAGGAAGGCGACGAAAAAAAAAAACGTCAGCCGTAATAAAGTTGATGACAATCTTAGTCAAAAGCTGAACGATCTCATCTATAGATAAAGCCCACATGCTAAAATGGTGGAGGAAATCAAAATTTATGTGGAAGGATCTCATAAGCCCAACCAGATGTCATACCGGCTGTTCATCTGACTACTGGCCCATGTTTAGACTGACTATTAGAAGTGGCTAGTGATCGAAAGCTACTATTCCTTTGCCGTGAGGCCTGTCTATTGGCCAACTTTATTTGTGTCACTTCCACTTTAGAAGTTGATTCTAGACAAAAACCGATAAAATTGAGTAGCTATGCTTGATCCATTGCTATGGAGGCATGGCATGTCGAGATCCTGATTGTGAGTAGCGTTTCGCTCCTAGCGAGTGCACTGCTCCGAAAGGTGCTGCTAATGGTCATTTACTATTTCAGCTCTCATCCGCACGGTGTCTTGTCAATTGGAGCGTTCACTGCCATGGCCACTTCGGGTTCGGGCTTTCCGGACATGTTCCCTGGACTGAAATCGACCATTCTTACGCTAAATGGACAATTCTGGTTTCCATTTCGAAGGGACATCGGCATCGCCCTAGGTATGACTGTTTAAAGAGAATACATACTATTAACTATACTTTCGGTCTCCATTATGCAGAGATTACACATACTCCTCAGCTTTGCCCTCTGCTGATTTTCCGGAAGATTATCCAAGTCTTCGCGCCCCTCAGTTTTAACAGGTTTAGGTAACAGTCGAAATTCGGTTCAATAGTCCACGAAAACCTTTTCTTGGACTCGTTTATTTCAGCAGCCTCACATTCTTTAATCCACGTGCTGTTCAGGTGGTGCTGAATCGTCGCGAAAGTCACTTGAGTATCTTCTAGAAAATCCTGGGAAAGGTAGGTTTTATACCTTACTTATGTTGCATAGGTAGATAAGGGATAAGGATAAAGGACGGCATAAATATATGCGCTCTAGGATATGCCACGCATTCTACTTTTACGGGATATCGTGGAGGCAAACTGAGTACATACTTGGCCTTTGTAATGACTTTCTTTGGCCAGCTGATAGACATACAAAGCATAAGAAAATATAGAAATTTAAGGAAGTGCAGAAATGTGTAAATTGTTATTTTTTTTAAATTGTTAAAAATGGTAAGCAGTATAGAAAATATTTAAAAGCTCGGTTCGCCACTATTTTCAGATGAAACTTTGCGTAATGCTCCTCCCGTCGCATTTCAGTGAAGAAGAGCAGCATATTTCCAGATTTCTTGGAAATCTGTTTGTGTGTGAAGAGAATTAGGAAAATGAAAAGGAAAGGAGATCAGATGTAGAAAAGGCGAGAAAGAATGAATATGATAAGGTAAAGAATCAGACGCTATTTGAGAAAATTGATTTCAAAAGTCGCCGTGTACGACTCTCCATGAACCTCGGCATCGTAGATCTTGTTGCGTTGACTGAGCTTCACACGAGGTTATACATATCTTTTCTGGCCAACGTTTCGGCGGTATCGCCTTCTTCAGAGCCTGAAAGGAAGGATCAAGTCAAGATGGGGCTACCGCGTCAGACGTCGCCTCAACCTTAGAAATTCAAGACTAAATTCGTGGTCTCTTAAGCACCTTCAACAAAAGTGTTTATTAAGAAATAACAAATAACAATTTTCAATCAAAGTTGGATCCTTTGTAACGCAGGACTACTTCCCATTTATAAGCTAGCTGGTCCACCCAACAGCTGTAGAATTCTTCTGCTTTCGAGGCCATGAACCTTGTAGGTGCTTTTTGACCTGGTCCATATTAATAAAACGTCTTCCAACTAAGAAGAGCTGCACCGAACTAAAAAGGTGGCAGTCAGTCGGCGCACAGCCTGTACTGTGAGGTACATGAGTTAGACGCTCCCAGCCAAGGTCTTCGGGCTTTTGAAGTGTCCGCTTCGCGACGTCTGATCTGGCGTTATCTTGCTGAAGGATAATTCCGCTCCTGAAAAGCTGTATGAACGGATACCAGCGGAGTTCAGCCTACTCACGGCCATTCTAAGATGAGTAGATTTCAGCATCAACGTTGGAACAGCTCTTTATGGTCTCCCAGAACTTGATGCCTTCTTGACATCAAACGGAAAGCGCTTCGCGAACCAGACTCTTCAAAAAGTCGAAGATCTTGGCTAGGAGCATCTAATTCATTCACATAACAGCCCTGACTGTGCACCAAATGATTACCACCTTTTAGTGGCAGGGTGTCAGGATGTACACCCGTATTCTGCTGGGGGCGTGGCGTCAGAAGGTACATCCGCTTTCTGCGGACCGGGAAATTTTGTTTTGCTTCCCAAAGGTTTCTTATGGCAGCCGTTAGACTCTTGGTGAAGCATAGAGGGTTGGGGGTGGGTGAGAAAAGGGGATGAGCGGAACATCTCATGCCTCCGGCGAGGGGCGTGGCTCTATTTTGTACTTTCTGACCGTCTCCCCTTTTTAGTCCGGTACAGTCATCTTAGTTGGAAGACGATGTATGAATGTCTACCAGTCCAAACGCACCTCCATGGATTCTTGGCATTAAAAGCACAAGAATTCTGCAGCCGTGGGATAGACCAGCTAGAGTCCACGAACTCCACAGACTTTCCTTCCTATTTCCCCCCCCCCCCCCCCGAATTTTTCCATTTTATGACTATTTTCAACGGCGGCGTCAATCATAGTATGACTCATTGCTTAGCGCGTTATTATAGAGTATGATAGTTACAATCACAACTTATTATACACTAACAACCACAAAATTATAGTTATAATTATAAATATACAACAAACTATATAACCATCATCAATAAGTCAGTGTTTTGTACCCAGACAATTCTGGAATCAGTTCACCTATCCAGTAGAGATGAAATGCTAGCTTAGTCTGATAGTGAGTGGCACCTCTTTCCGGCTGCGCTACCGTTGCCCTTTATTTACACAAGATTGAATATTGAACGCAAGTTGCTAGATTGGGGAAATCCGTAGTCCATATCTCTATGTCTAGGGTCGGTGGAGGTCTCAAGCTTGTCTGGGGGTAATGCAAAACTTATGGTCATCTGCTGAGCGCCGAAGACCACTATATGAACTGTACACTCATTCAGGTTGCCTACACGATGCTCTATTTCCCTATGCCATTTATCCTTCATGCCATCTACCGATGTGACAAAGGGTACCGCCTGGTAAACCTCTCGGATAATACAATAGTGGACCACTTTCAGCAAAATTTTGACCACCAGCACCAAGCTGAATACTCATTAGATATGGTAGGATAACTAACTCGTGACACGTTCAATTACACCATTTTTACCTAGAATTGAACACTTTTCAAATCACGCTTGACACCTTTCATGTCAAATTAGACACTCTTCTATACTAGCCTATAAATTGAAGTCAAATTGAACGTTCTCCAAATTCAAACGGGCCTCTTACAGATTAAACTGCAGGTTCTCCAAGATGGCTAAAATATTTTTCTTCAAGGCATAATTTTTTCGTATAATTTTTTGGTATAATTTTTTTAAACATTTTCTAGTTTAGGTGTCCGAATATATGTCTTAATCATATGATCTTTATCTTTTGAGCAAAAACAATTGATTAATTGTGTTTCAAAATGTGACAAGGCAGCGCATTAAAAGATCAGATTGCGCCATGTGCTCGAAAAGCTCGCCGCGATTTTTATTTGATTGATAGTATAAGTTAATGCTTATGTAAAGCAACAAAGAGAGGGTATGTGTGTTCCTTACAACCAATTTTGCTGCATCGCTTACAGGTGCGAAAATCCACGCAAACAGCAATTTTGCTGTCAATTCTATGACAATCGATGTCTTAGACGAATGCATGGCACAATCTCCCCTTTTAACACTAAACCATTTCCGTCCTCCTGTTCTTTAAAGCAGAGTATATAAGCCTTTTTTTGAAAAACTGAGAATTTTACCAAGTTTCAAGCAAAGTGTTTACTTACTAGTTAAGTGAATAATAATAATAATAATGAATCTTAATGATAATAATGAATCTTCAAAGGAAGTTATACTAAATTTTCTTTGAAAAAAATGTTCTAACCTTTTTGGAGGGTATCTAGTTTAGTGTAGAAAAAGCTCATTTTAATCTGGAAGAATTTCAATTTTAAAAGTGTTAAGCTAGCTTACGAGAGTGTCCATTTTGGTTTGAAAAGTGTCCAATTCGACGGGGAAATGGACATATAGGGTAAACCGTGGCGGCCATGATTGAGGCACGACTGTTCATCTTCTTCTCCTGAGCGTTTAGTTCCACGGAGTCGCAGTGTCTGCTGTTCTTGTGATCTGTCGCCACCTCATCCTATCAAAGGCGTCATCTGCCGTCTTCTGAGGACGTGTCCATACCACCTCAGGCGCTGCTCTCTCATCTTCAGCTGGATCTAACATCCTCGTTTCGCACCCTGTCCCGACGGGTCCATCCACATGCCCACCTCAGCATCCTCATCTCCGCCGCGTGCAGCTGCCGCTCCTGCGTTTTACCTAGGGCCCGGCACCACTGCCGTAGAAGAGGGCAGGCCTCACTACTGTACTTTAGAGCTTTCCTTTGAGTGTCCTGGAGCACCTACGGTCGCATAGGATTTCTGTGGACTCCCTCCACAATCGCCTCCTCTTGGCAGTCCAGGCTCGGTCCAGTGCTCTGCTCAGAGCTGATAAACTTCGTCTTCTTCACGTTCAGCCGCAAGCCACATGTCGGCTAGGTACAGGGCTACTTGCTACAGCTGTACCTTCTCCTCCAGCTCCTCCTAGCTGTCGGCTTCTAGGGCGATATCGTCCGCATAGAGGATGGTCCTAAGACTGCCTTCCTCCAGATGGTTCACTATGCAGTCAAGCGTCGGCACGAAGAGAAGCGGAATCAGGTCCGACCCTTGATGTACCCCCACTGTGATGTCCATCTTCTTTGTCATCCCGTGTGGGGTTCGCACCGCCCGTTTCGAACCTTCATACATGTCCTTTACGACTGTGATCAGACGTTCCGGAAGACCTCTACCTCGAAGCGATTCCCAGAGCACGGCCCGGGATAGCCTGTCGTAAGCTTTCTCAAAGTCCAGGAATGCCATGTAGCAGGGCTTTCGTTTCTCCCGATATTTCTCCATTACCTGGCGAGCGATAAAGATGGCGTCTGTGGTGGACCTCTCAGGCATGAACCCCACTTCTCCTGGGAGATGGTGTCAATCTCCCCCAGCCTCGAGTCGACCAGTCGTTCGTAGACCTTATGTGTGGGATCAGTTTGATCCCTCAGTATTTGGAGCACTCGGCCGGTACTAGGTCATTGGCCATGTTGAGAGCCTAGATAATCTTAGATTAAGCACACTGAGTAACAGTCTCATGTCGTCGAAGCTGAGTTTAATGCAGAAACCACTGGGACGAGGACATGTCAATGGCCGATAAGAAAAGAAAACACAGTCTAGCGCTCAGGGAGACAAGAAATATCAAACTGAGAAGTTTGTGGGACACACTGCCGTGCCTGTATCCCTGATGATGACATGTGGAATTAAAGCTGATTGGGCTGTGTCGCTGTTTTACAGCAATGTTCAGGTCGAGCTATAGCTATAGTGTTAGGAGGAGCGACGGAGGCACTGGACGCGAAACCAGGGAAGCACGACCTAAATTTGTTATCACGACGAGGATTCTGCCGCTACGCCATTAAATACGGGTACGCTTAGACTTCATTTGCACTCCTCGTACTCCCGGTTATGTAATTGCTGTATCTTCTCTGACGGTTTTCCACTCCTATTTTACTGCAGAAAATTCTTTTTGATGGATCTGACTAAATGCATCAGTTTAGAGCTGATCTAGTACCAATGTATAACTTCGGTGAGAACGACGTATTTGACCAATGGGGCGATAATCCACGAGGGTCGTATTTACGAGAAGTTCAGGTAAGTTTCCGGATTCCGAGCAGCACGCACTAGCTAATCATCTTTTCAATGCTACAGATGTGGATCAAGAACAAGTTCGGCCTCTGTCCACCGCTGTTCAAGGGTCGGGGTATCTTCAACTACAGTTTCGGCATGCTGCCACACCGCAGGCCGATCACGTCGGTTGTGGGAGCGCCTATCAGGTTCGTCAGCTCTTGATTAGTTATTCGAATCTCGAACAATTGGGAGAGACCTGTCGTAACAACAGCAACTTGATCATAGATGTATTAGCATGCGGAGCTGGTTTCTATGGCTAAGTGATAGAAGGGCGCCTGTAGCGTAGTCGGAGGTGGTGTCAGCTGTCGCGTGCGCCCGATTTCGGTTCGGATTTCTCGCCCAGGCCAACCAAGCCTTCATCCCCCGGGGTCGGTGAATTGGTACCAGCCTTGTCTGGGACGGATAAAGCGCTGACTTGTTCATCGGCTAACCACCGCAAGTCATTGTATGGCTAAATTGAAATCGCCTCCACGACATCCCATACAATAGAAGGCGTGGCGCATCCCAAAAGGGATTGAGTAGCGCCTTTCTTTATCCCTTATCCTAATTGATAAACGGTACGCCTAGCCCCTTGAGAAGGGAAAACTTTCCATTATGCATTTAAATTTGAACGCATAATGGAAAGTTTTTTCTTCCCTGAGGCGGGCATCCCAAATGAGCATTGGATATGCCTTCACACCGTCAAATGCTTGCGGAATACGTGGCGCAATAGCTGGGAGGTGGTTGGGGCCAGCTCATCAATAGCTGACGGTGTCGTGACGTTTTATGTGTACTAAGGAAAAGGACAAAAGAAGGCGTTGATCATTCTTTGTTTGGGATGTGCCGTGTATTCCACTCCTATGGAATATCGTTGAGGGATTTTGAATGAGTATCAGGCTTTGGGGCGCCTGCAGCGCAGTCGGAGGAGGTGCCGGCTGTCGCATGCACCCGATACCAGGTTCTTGGTTCGGATTTTCCGCCCAGGCCAAGCAAGCCTTCCGTTCCTCCGGCATAGGTGAGTTGGTAGTAGACTTGTTTGGGAAGGATAAAGCACTGACTTATCTATCTACTGGACACCACAAGTCATTGTTTAGGCCAAACACGCATTTATATTCTTCACCAAAAACAACAAAAATAGAATGCCTTCAATAAAAAATTCTCTAAATTAACAACAATGTAGGTTTAGGTGGAACCGAAATCTCCCGTCGTTTAAGTGCCTTGAATGAGAAACGCCGTCCTTTATCTAGCCTAAACAATGCCTAGGGATGAACAGCCGATGAGAAAGTCAGCGCTACACCCTTAGCAGCCAAAACCAATGGTTCTTTACTGGCTCCTGAGAATTGGATGAATGATTTGGTAGTTGGTATGGGCGGAGCCGCACCCAGTCCCTCCTTCCAGTGCGCGCAGCCAGGGCCTCCTCCAGCTGCGCTAACACGTGCCCTGTGAACACTGGCAAGGAAAAACACCCGTCGCTATATCTGGTCTACCGTCTACGTGTGACTTCTGGTACAGCATCCTGCATGACTGCGTTATTCTTCATAACCTGTTTTGTTCTCCAATTTGGGTAGCATTACCAGTGGCGAGTTACTCAACGAAAATTTGTTTATTTATTTATACGTGGATAAGCACGCAAGGGCGCGTGGAGCGCAGTCGGAGGAGGCGCCGGCTGTCGCCTGCACCCGATACCAGGTTCCCGGTTCGGATTTCCCGCCCAGGCCAACCAAGCCTTCCATTCCTCCGGGATCGGTGAATTGGTACCAGACTTGTCTGGGAAGGATAAAGCGCTGACTTGTTCATCGGCTGGCCACCGCAAGGCATTGTATGGCCAAATACGCATTCAACTCGCCTCCACGACATCCCGTAGAAGTTGAATGCGTGGCGCATCCCAAAGGGGATTGAATAACGCCGTCCTTTATTCTTTTTACCCACGCAAGTAAGAAGAAACAAAAACAATTACAAACCAAATAAAAGTATAGTAAGTGAGGTCAGAATATTTAGTTCTTCAGACAGCACAGAGCAATCAACAAGTTTTAAAAAACGCAGTAAACTAATAGGAATCCTCCTGGAGATGCCGCTCAACTACTGTTCTGAATGGCGCTATTGTGCTAGGTGAAGCGCTCTTCTTGGAGAACTTCAGGAATTCATTGCCGGCACGGTTATTGAAAAATGCTGCTCTTGTGTTACATTTTCCCACTTTTAAATGTGGAGCTGTGCCCAAATATTGAAATTCGGAAAACGCTCTGCACTAACAGAAGACTTCCTCCAGGCCGACGCAAAACGATAATCCGACGGAACGAGAGATCGACGCGCTCCACGCAGAATACTGCAAAGCTCTCGTAGATCTATTTGAGACGCACAAAAGCTTGCATGATATTCCCAAGGATGTACATCTAAATTTGTATTGAAGTCTCATCCTGTACGAAATAGTTTCTAATTTAATGCATTGTATGTTGCATGTTATGTCTATCTACATACATATAATAAAGATTATTATTAATGACTTCTTTTTTGACCTCAACCTTCAGCATGATCCAGTGTGCATTTGTATTGTGAGCAACTATCCCAGGCTGACTCCAACCTTCCCGGGAAAGAAAGGAGACCGAGGTCAGAACCAACCAGGCAATGTCTGAGAACCCACCCCTAGCCATGTCCTCGAGCTGTACAAGATCTGCGAAAATGAAAGTGAAAAACGCAGTGGTGGGAGAGATATCGTTGCCACCTAATGGCTGACATGTGTTCTCATTAATTAATTTATTTATTGCCAGACACGAGCATAATCATGATTAGATACGTGATGCCACCTAGACAAAAAATAATAGTTTCTGTAAAGTGCAATCATTGTAATAGGCATATCACAACTAATATGACATAACTTCTCACGAGCCACAAGCTCACAGACACGAAACGAAAAAGCTTCTTATGATCTCACAGCCACTGATGACATTCCCATTTTCAACTATAGTAATAATAAGCTCACCTCTTTGGAACTTTTATAAGTTGAGATGTTTGATCTCGTCTGCGATTTTAAAACAGTAATGTGGACCTAATGTTCGCTCCCCTATTCAAATCAGAGGTGTACCAAAAAATACCTCCCTCAAATGCCACTCTTTTTGTAAGAAACATCACCACCATATCGACTGACACTCTCAGGCTACACAGATATAGAGGCATCAGCTGCTTATCTCTATTTCGTCCTCTAAGGATGCAGCCTTAACTGGCTTCAAAGCGCCTTAAGAATATCTTCCGGGGAAGCTGTTCTGGGCACTCGAAAGAAGAGCGCTGCTCTTCCTTTTAGATGGATTACACATCGAAATGGAACTCTCTAGAACGGGTCCACAGGTTTTATATGCAAGAAAGAAGTGCAAGCAAATCCTTGGTTTTACATAGCTTCAACAAGTTCTATTTCTGATATTTCGCCTTCGTAGCATTGCTCTATAGTTCAAATCAAAGCCATAACCACTAGATCTACGGAAACCTAAACTACGAGGGTTTGCTACATGCCTGACCTGTGCCTTTCTCGAGTTTAGACCGAGTTTACACCTAATTTTAAATCCAGCTGTCTGGAGTCTACATATACATTTCCCAGTCAAAAATCGAACGAAATCAGCAAAATCGATTGGAGGTCTGAAGGTATCGGAGAGGACGTACTGGTTCGGGTACTCGCGGGCGCGATCCGGCCACTGCGTCGCGCGGGGGCTTTTGCCTGCTCCCTTTCGGGCCTGAGCCGTGCACCCCTCCTTGACCGCCCGGGATCCGCCGCCCCCCGACGGCAGAGCCCTGGCGACGCAACGCTTGGCGCGGACGCCCGGTCGCCATACGCCGCGACCAGCACGGGACTCCTCCCCTCACTCCATCCACACCAATCTACTGCCTAGAAGCTGGCTCACAGGCGCCCGCCACGACGCCCAGTGGCAGAGCGGCGTTCTCCGCGCTATACGTGCTGGGTGATTTCGAGAGAGTGTGGAGGTGGAGGAGTAGCAGGGAATGGTAAGTTCGCCGATAAGAGATACCTGATGTACGTAGTGCAGAGGAAGGCTGTGATGGGCAGAGGGCATTGAGTGGGCAACACATGTGAGGCAGAACGTCTGCAGGAGAGGGTAGCAGATCGTCAGAGATATTAGGAGTTAACATTTTTGAGCGAGAACGTGGAATATATCGGACCCGAGACATTCTACATGCTGTTCGTTAAGTGCTGGCGGAACGTATCCTACGGAGCGTTACTGACTTGCCTATGCGGGCATGCCAGCGACAGTCTTCAGAGTCGCGCACCGTATCTGAAGGGAATACGAGGGAGGAACGGTGATCATGCCCATGTAAACGCCCGTAAAAAGCCCTCACCACTAATCATTGAAGATGTCTAGCTCTGACCGCACGACCTTTCGGAAGATGTTGTAAGGGAAGAAGGAGGAATCAGAGTGGGGATTCCTGTTCTACCATGAGAGTATCAGTGTGGTGACTTTTAGCATGAGAGCACCCCCTGTTTTGCCCTTCTCCTTGCTGGTCAGTTTTTCCGAAGGTTTGCTGCCCCTTGTCCTTCTCTGTTTCAGGCACGGACTTGCGAAGAACGGACCTGTATAAGCGAAGACAAATCACTATCGAGGACTGCCTCTAGGCGGTCAAGGTCGCACGGCTGCACCTAGGCATCCAGCCAGTCTCTTCACCGCCGTGCTTCTGCTCCTTCCACCGACCACGCCGGCATTCGTCCTACTTCTGTGCCCGGTGATCCCCCGTTATGCGTTGTCGACATGTTTTCTGTAGTGCCGTGTTATGTTCTGGCTCGTCGCTCCTGCTTGGTGGAATATCGCAGATAAATATGCGAAATGAATTGGTGTTGGATCATGTTGGATGAGCGGAGGCTGATTGACCAAGAGTGTTACTATGTGAATAATTATCCATTTCTTGTACCCTATAAACTTGTTGCTCCAGTTTTAAAAACCAGGCTTAGATTTTAAAATTTTCTAAATTTCACATCGATTTTTCCTTCTGGCCCATTTTCGAGCAATTGTTTTAATGTTCAACAGCTCGCGAAACTTATGCTAAACTTTAGATTGTTACCTGACAACCATTTTACCAGAAGCTGCCAGTCTTTGTACTCTACTCAAAGAAAACGCTTTTCTGCAACAGTTGCTGAATAAGTGCAAGTAGTAGTAGTTGCTGAATGTGTGCTTCGGTAGGACATGTAGATTTTAGGAGATTTACTTACGTACTCCTTCTCTCCTTTGCATGCGTTGTCGAACACATTCACGCGGTTCTTCATGGTATTAGAAGGTGCAAATTTAACTTTTATGAAATTGGGTGCCCAGCTTCTTGAAAACATGTTTCAATCGCCTCCACGATATCTCGTGGAAGCCGAACTCATGTACCCTCACGTTCCATGTGGCAAATGAATAACACGCTTTTTAGTTGTTATTTCGCACACCCCTTGGTGTGCTTCGATAAAACTGATAAAAGCTAGGTTAGATAAATTGATAAAAATGGTTGATAAAATTTGATTATAAGAAACGGCATTTTGCTTGCTTTGTCCGAAATTGATTGTGTTTATTAAAATAGATAAAAAATGAACAAAATGGATTAGATAAAATGCTTGTTATCTCCAATCATTTGCGCTGAGTGTCCCTGACGCTTTCAAAAAATAGAGGTCAAAATGGGATAACGAAAGATCTTTTTATGGAAATGGGTTGACATCGTCGTGTGGATCACGGCGATATGTGAACTTTAAAAAAACGTAACGATTAAGATGGCTAAAGCCACAGAATAAAAAGAACGAGGATAACGTTCTTTCCGCAGCATTTTCTAACCATTATGGTGAGTATTGTACAGCACACCAATTGAACCACTTGCCTGCTGCACGTTGTAGGAGATTGTATAAGCATCAGAATGCAAAAGTATTGGTGTACAATTACGTTTTAAGCTTAAGAAACGTCTATCTCTGGAAGAAACATAATTTTAAATGGAATGGAAACCTCAGATGATAATCACTGCAAAATTCAGTGGAGTTTTTGGGAACTTTGTAGCAACAGCCGCGATCGAGAGAAACACTGTGTTGTGTTAAAAAATATCATTTAAGAGTTCACGATTGCAGTTGCTACAATTGGTAAGGGAGTTCAAGGAGATTACGTGCAAACAGTTTACAAAACGAAGTAGTAGTAGCGGTGCAAACGTAACCACATGTGCCTCTTGAATACGATTTGACCTAGATATCTAGGTAAGCTCTTCTACAAAAGGAAGCTAGCGTATGTAATGTGGTACTACTCAACATTGGTGGAAGAATCACATGCTTTTTATTCACCTCCACACTCATTCTGTCGGACACTAAGTGTCGTGTCCTCCCTTCGTAATCGTTCCGATTACTGCAGTGATATCGGCTCCGATGTCAGTTGTTCCCAAGAAATAACACGAGAATGAGCTATACTTTTAGGAGCAACAAGTTTATAGGGCACAAGAGATGGATAATTATTCACATCTACCGAAAGAAGTGTGGTCAGAAGTGGAAGGAAAGGAAGTGCAGGAGATCAGTCTTCAATGATTAGTGGTGAGGGCTTTTTACGGGCATTTACACGGGCATGATCACCGTTCCTTCCTCGTATTCCCTTCAGACACGGTGCACGACTCTGAAGACTGTCGCTGGCATGCCCGCATGAGCAAGTCAGTAACACTCCGTAGGATACGCTCCGCCAGCACTTAACGAGCGGCATGCAGAATGTCTCGGGTCCGATATATTCCACATTCTCGCTCAAACATGTTAAGTCCTAATATCTCTGACGATCTGCTACCCTCTCCCGCAGACGTTCTGCCTCACATGTGTTGCCCACTCAATGCCCTCTGCCCATCACAGCCTTCCTCTGCACTACGTACATCAGGTATCTCTTATCGGCGAACTCACCTTCCCCTTCTCTGTTCCCCTGCTACTCCTCCGCCTCCACACTCTCTCGAAATCACCCAGCACGTATAGCGCGGAGAACGTCGCTCCGCCACTGGGCGTCGTGGCGGGCGCCTGTGAGCCAGCTTCCAGGCAGTAGATTGGTGTGGATGGAGTGAGGGGAGGAGTCCCGCGCTGGTCGCGGCGTACGGCGACCGGGCGTCCGCGCCAAGCGTTGCGTCGCCAGGGCTCCGCCGTCGGAGGGCGGCGGATCCCGGGCGGTCAAGGAGGGGTGCACGGCTCAGGCCCGAAAGGGAGCAGACAAAAGCCCCCGCGCGACGCAGTGGCCGGATCGCGCCCGCGAGTACCCGAACCAGTACGGCCTCTCCGATACCTTCAGACCTCCAATCGTTTTTGCTGATTTCGTTCGATTTTTGACTGGGAGATGTATATGTAGACTCCAGACAGCTGGATTTAAAATTTGGCGTAAATTCGGTCTAAACTCGAGAAGAGCACAGATCAGGCATGTAACAAACCCTCGTGGTTTCGGTTTCCATAGATCTAGTGGTTATGGCTTTGACTTGAACTATAGAGCAATGCTACGGAGGCGAATTATCAAAAATAGAACTTGTTGAAGCTATTTAAAACCAAGGATTTTCTGTTATTTAAAACCAAGGATTTTCTTGCACTTCTCCGCGTATATATAACCTTTGGACCCGTTCTAGAGAGCTCCGTTTCGGTGTGTTATCCATCCAAAAGGAAGAGCATCGCTCCTCTTTCGAGTACCCAGAACAGCTCCCCCGGAAGATATTCTTAAGGCGCTTTGAAGCCAGTTACGACAGCATCCTTAGAGGACCAAATAGAGATAAGCAGCTGATCTCTCTCTATCTCTGTAGCCTGGGATGGTCGTGATGCTTCTTAAAGCCGTACCAAACGAGATAAATATTATCTGGGACGTCGGAGTCGAGCGGTGTCGGTGTGCTGCACTATTGTTTGGTTGCGTCAAACGTTTGCCTTATTAGAAGGCTCAGCCGACCACAATCAATCAGAGCACCGACCGAACACGCTTCAGCCATTCAGCGCTCCTCCGTAGACGCGCACTCTGGGTGGCAGGTCTTCTCGATGTGCTCTGATTGGTCTGTGCGTCCCCCGTGGATCCCATATGAACTAGTTCCTGGAATTTGGATTCCAGAACATGTTGAAGTCGCTCCAAATTATTTTTGACACTTCCCTCCACTACTAAAAGTCTTCTTGAACAGGAGCTATACGTAGACTGCTCTTCCGTAGGCAGCAGCAAAGCGTGCGCTACTTGGTCGAGTTGAACGCTTCCAAAACAAGATTAAGGAGCTATGTCACTGATCTTTTCCCTTGGCTTTCACAATGCTTCTCGTGAGAACTCAATTCTGGCGATAGCACTGCCATCGGAGATGGCTGGGTCGGTTCACTGGTAGGGTGAATGGGACCCCATCTCCTCAAGCCTCTTCGGTGGTGGTCCTATAGTTAGTTCCTGCAGGGTAGAAACACATCGAGGCGCAAATAGGGTCCGGGGGGGGGGGGGACAAATAGGGCTGTAGTGCAGCCCTATTTGCTTTTTGAAACCGGAATTTTTCTGCAGCAATAGTGTGTCCTACGCCTACAGACTGAGGTAGGCCATTTATGATGTAATAACCAGACATACACGTGCCTTTTTACCAAGGCGTGCAACCACTGAATAGCGGGTGACCTCCCCCCCCCCCCCCCCCGGACCCTATTTGCGCTCACATCGAAGTTCCACTTACTGCTTGGTGCCATGTTGCATCAAATTAAGCCTCTGACTATTAAGTCATTCGCATTAACGTAGATCCGGCTGCAATACACATTCCGCGCCCCATTGCGAATCCGCAGCTCCATTGCCGCTCCTCTGCTCGTCTGCACTCTACCCGGGCAGAGACGCATACCAGTTGCTTTTCGTTTTTCTCGGAAGTCCGCTGTTATATTGTTAGAGTTGTTCGTTCGGTTCCTACATATCCCGGTGAACGATGAGGGATTGGCTCTGGTCTCCTGAAGAAGTGAAGGTGGGTTCAGTTACAAGCTTCACATTCGAAAGAATTCGCAATCCCCTTTTCTAGACTGGAGATATCTGGCCAGACAAGCCTTTTCTCCTCGTCCTTATTTGACACAGCTTTGTTATTGGAAGACACTAATAGACCTTCTTCACAGTAGCATTGGAGTTTTCATGAGTTCTCTGCATCAAATAGTGTTTGGTAAACCTACAACCGGAAAAAAAAACCCGTCTGAGTTATTCACCGTAGTTTCGGAGTGAAATTCAAGGAAATCGTTACGGAACCGAGTTGCTTCTCCCTCTGCTAGTCAGTCGCTGCAGCTAGTGATATTTGCTTGCATGCATCTCCGGCGCAAATAGGGTCGGGGGAGGGGCTTCTGATGGGCAGAAAATCCCATAGAGCGTCGTTAGTGTCCTTCATCCCTGGCTCTAACGTATAGAGCCTGTTGTAAGGAAGTTCCGTGGCTAACAACAACCATGTTTGAATCGCGCGGCTGCGCGCGTTGCACCCCGGAAAACTCGGACGGGTTTTTTTCGGTTGTAAGTGTACCGGCGAGTGCATCAGATTGCTACTAAAAAGTAGAAATGAAAATGAGAAGTGATGGCAGATAAATATTGGTGCAAATAAGGTCGGGAGAGAGAGAAGGATCACACTACTCAGTGGTTGTCTCCGTCTTGGCAAGAAGGCATATGTCTGTGAAATTACATCATCAGAAATGACCTACCTCAGTTCAGTGTAGGCGTAGAGCCCTACAGTGCTGCAGAAAATTCCGGTTTCGTACAGCACGAACCGTTGTGTGGGGCTCTACTAAAAGGTGAACCCCCCCCCCCCCCCGACCCTATTTGCTCCTAGATATTAATAAAAACGTGATGTCTGGTGGCCAGGTAATGTAAGAAAAAGAGAAAAATAGGTGCAGGTCTTGGAAGTAGTGCCCACTCTCATTTTCCGGCTGTAAAATCTTAGGAATTTGTTCAGAAGCGTCTAAAATGAAAATGTTTGGCTTGAACGCATATATTTTGTGGATATTTAAGGTCACCTAAGCCTGTTTCGACCAAAATAAACTTACCAGATGGAAAGGACACAGTGTGGACTCCCTATTCAGGACCTACATGGAAAAGGGTGCTATAAGAGAGCTGAAGGAGAGAGAGTTGAAATATTAGGTTCTCCCTGCTTTTTCAATTGAAGGAAAAGATCTGACCTCCTCATGTTGTTTAAAATGATTACAGGTAGGGTTTCTGTAAGCCCATGCAACTTTTTTGGCTCTAGACTGACAAGGAACATAAGAGGAAAGCTCAGGCTTTATGTTTCGATTATTTAGCAAAATCATGAGCCCGAGCAAGCTGCTTCACCTTCAGAAATTTTCGGGACTTTAACCACATTTTGAGTGCAAATCAGAACGTCTTAGGTCTATCTTTGTTTGGTTTCAAGAAATTACTTTTTACTTCTACAATTAGTGCCTTCAGTCATATTTGTTTTTGATTCCCTCAGTCGGTATTTTTTTTCTAACATTCGATTTTAACGTGTCGCATCAGTCCATGCCATGAATAGATAAATAAAATAAATAAAGTATTGCAAAGAGAACATATGTCAGACGAGGACAAGAAGAAAATGTTTGGCTGGCAGGACAACACCGTCCCGCATTTATGTAGAGCTCCATCTTTTCAGGACACACCTTCAGTACAACGTGGAATGTCTGCACAGGAAGAAGCCAGGCTTCGAAGAGAAGGCATACGACTGATCATGGAAGTGGGATCCGGAGTTAGAGCGTGAGTGATGTTCTACCCTCCTTTTTTGTGTTTGCTTGTTTTATGCAGGTTAGAGGGTTACACTGAAATTTGGGGAATAATCAGAGTTTAGCACGAACTAGTAGATCATGGATGTTGGGTATAGATGACAATTGTATACGTAATCTAAAAAGCGGGTAGATGTTGGTTTGAATAATGACCATCACAAGGAGAAGAGAAAAAGTGATATTATGCTAGGATCCTTCTGGTATAAATAGGATTACGTTACGAAGGCAATACTTGCAAGAAACGGAACCTTCTGGAGTTCCAGCTTTTGGTGCCGGAACAGGGCAGGAGAAAACTAGTCGCTTATCGAGCTCTCAAGAGCTCAACGAAATAGTGAAAAACACGATGACCCTAAGACGTCGTGCTGACCTGTTCCCTTTTCAACACTCCGGGAACCGGGTCTCTAGAAGCAATTGGCGTCGCAGTTTAAGGCTCTGAGAGGGAGACTAAGCCCAAAGTAGCACGATTCACGCTGTCGGAATAAGGCCCGCGTGATTCCGATGTTTGAATATCAGGGACACTGCTTGTCAGGTCAACTCATCGAAAATTAGGTCACTGGCCAGGTTGTGCACCTCGTTGACACCCCACGACAAGATCCGTAACTCAAGGATTCTGCTTAGTGTCTGATGAAACGAGAGAGCCGTTTTTGACCCAGCACAAGCCCGTGGACAACTCTGGCAGGTGGGGAGACGGGTAGACGCGTTGCTGATACTTGAAATAATAAAAATTCACGATCATCTACCATCAAAATGAAAAATCTTGGGATGACCAAGAGTAGTTGCCTACTCTTAGTCATCCTGAACTCTGTACCGCTTCGATGTTTGCCTACAGTGAAGCTTTGAATCAAGCCTTTGAACCACATTTTGAAAACTAAGAGAACGCTATTTGGCAGGTAAGTGCATGTCCTATCTCTAATCAAGCAATTATAAGCAGACAAATTAGAAATGATGCTATGGCACACTTCATCGTTGCGTCAGCTGAATTATAACATCGGATACGCAATACCTCTCTTTTGTGGATGTGGATATCACCCATCACCACAACGGTGCCTTCTGCTTACCGGAAGCGACACTTTATATACAGAGGAGCGGGGGAAATATTGCGAAATTCTCCGAGAAAGGGATTGGCGTTCTTGTTACATCACAACTTCAGAGGTCAAGGAGATGCCAAATTTCGGCCGATTGCAATAGCTCACGGTAGGTACAGGTGACCAAGGTCATCGTCATCGGTTTAGCCCAAACTACGTCCATAGGGGTTATCTGGGTTTCTGATCACGAATCTGACACCCATCTTTTCTATTACGCTGGTACAGGTGATTAAAGTTATGATAACAGAATCAGTCCAAACTTCGTCATTAGGGGTTATCTGGGCGTACTGATCACGAGTCTACCGTACTCCAGCGCAATACCGAATCGGGTGTCACATTCGTTTTTGGTATTGCGCTGGAGTACGGTAGATTCGTGATCAGTACCCCAGATAACTCCTATAGACGTGTATCACCCCAAATAACTCCTCTAGGCGAAGCTTGGGCAAAATCGGTGATTATGACCTCGACTGCCTTAGCCACTTGTGCCTACAGTAGCCTACCGTTCTCCAGCTTAATACGGAAAACAGATGTTAGAATCTTAATCAGCACTCAGATAACCCCTTTATGAACGAAGTTTGGGCTCAATCGGTGACCATGACCTTAGTCTACCGTACCGTGATTGGCCGGAATTTCAAGAACGGACGTCACATTCGTGTTCAGCGCTACAAGTAATCCTCCTAGGCGAAGTTTAAAACTTTTTAGTCTCTCTACCTTTGCAGTGGTGAAAATACAATAGTACTAAGGGTTTATTCGAAAGCAATATTTCCACTCCAGCTCTCTTGAGATGTGTTTGTGACAGCATTCTCCTTAGCTCACATCGTGATTGAAACACTAATTCTGAATATTTCAGTAAGGCGTGGCCCACTATAGGAACAGCTTCCATTTACTTCCATCGCTTCTACATGTTCCATACTCTGCAGGAGTTTCCCCGAGAGGTGGGTTTCTAATGCTTATCGACTATATTTTTACCAATTGATTATTTTCTTCATATTGTTGCTACAACATTCGCGATACTTCTATCCAATAGCTGACTATCACCTTGCTACCGTCTCAATGTTCATGTAGAAAATTCTTCAGTATTTTTGAGCAAAAAAAAACCTGCAGACATGAGCATAGGCCTTATGTTTTGGGTTAGTGTTCTACTAGTAATACTGCTGTTGTTTCAAGCGTAAAGCTCGTGTGATAAATATTAATAATATTGTCCCTCTTTTTTCGCTAAACAGAAATTTGCAGATTGTTGCCATGGGCTGTTTGTTCCTTGCCGGGAAAGTGTCGGAAACCCCAAAGAAGTGCAAAGACATAGTTACTGCCGCTCAAAACGTTTTCCCTACCGTCTATGGTAACAAAAACCGGAACGCCTTTGTTGTGAGTTTGTTGTTGTTGATGGTGCAGCCCTGGTCGCACTAGATTTCCATAAATTTGGGCATATTTCAGGATGAAATCATGGGTATAGAGCGCGTGTTGCTGCAGACGATGAAGTTTGATCTGCAGGTCGACTTGCCATACCAGTATCTGATCGATTACTCGAAAAAGTTTAAGCTGACCAAGCCGGAGGTGGAGGTTTTTGGATTTCACTGCTAGCACTTATTACTACATTAGCAATCGGATTGCCTGTAGCTGAGATGATCTGCTCTTTTGCAGATCAACTCACTCGTCCATACATCTTGGACCTTTGTTAATGACAGCGCTTTTACGACGTTGTGCCTTATTTGGGAGCCTCAGGTAACCATCACGCGGCTTTGTTTTCTTCATGAATTTCCACTTATTCTTCTCGCTTTGCAGGTGATCGCTGTTGCTCTTCTCCACCTTTCCATAACCGTGCGTAAGGTAAACATTGGTCTTCCGGAGTGTTGGTGGAACGAATACATTGCGAATTTGTCGAATAACCTCATTGACGATATTTGTCACAAGGTATTTGCTTTCAAATCTTACCTTAGCAGTTACTGCGTTTAGCAGAAGCGTTTTAGAGTTTATGCGACAAAAGCTTCGACACAGTCGTTATAGTTTAGCTCTGAGAGGGAAAAACCTCATTGGTTGCGTTTTAAACTGTCGTGTTTTTGATAAAATCTCGTACTTTCTCTTAAAGGGGAAAGCATAGACCGTGCAATATGGTGATCCCAAGAGCCACCTTGTGTCATCACTGGTAACAGTTTCGAACAACTTTTCTGAAGATCTCGAGACATCTTTGCATTTGGAGACAGAGTGGAGCGTAATTTTAATTTTAATAAGGTCTAGGTTAGGCCTAAAGATGCGATCATAGTTCTAGCAAGCGAAGTAATCAAGGTTCCAGTCAAGAACGGAACAGATGAGAATGAGTAGGCTCGAGATGATGGTGAATGTTACGGACCAACAGCCTCTCATAATTACCTAGTTGCACTCTGCAGTACCTATGGTCAGTATGACAACATCCATACAACGTCGAGCCGGGCAATTCTACACGACAGTAATGCCTTCTGTTGGATGAACACTTACTAACACCGAACAACGGATATTTCGACGATCTTGGTCTGAAGAATCGAACACCCTGGAGTAACATGAAGCTCTGTTCAATAGATATCCACTCACTTGGGAATAACGGGATCCATCCTAGAGACGAAGGCATTTCTCTCGGTCTCTTCGAGTGCAGCAATGAAATCGAAAGTGGACCATTTTATAAAGGCGACACGCTGAATTAGTCTATGAGAGGTCTTTTTTACAATTTTCTGTGCAGGAGACTCTACACTGCTTGTGTTTCTTTCGTCCATCTACATTGCTTTCCTCCACTGGGATAAACGATAAGGGACAGCGCCAACCAATCCCTTTTATTCTACCATTTTAGTTCTACGGGGTGTCCTGGACGTAATTTGAATGCGTATTTAGCGCATACATTGACTTGCGGTAGCCAGCCGATTAACAAGTCAGTGTTTTATCCTTCCCAGAGTAGTCTGGCATCGATTCGCAGACTGCAGAAGGATGGAAGGCGTAGTTGATCTGGGCAGGAACCGCAGAACATAAATAGATTCAGCGTGTGTACGAGATCTGGCGCCTTCGACTGCGTTACAATCTCTCCTAGCGTAATCCAACACAAGGTTGTAACAATTCTGCTTCTGATTCGCCTCCGACAGTCGAGCGAGGAATTCTCGCCTTTCCTCTACCATATAACATAGTCTGTTCTTCTTTCCTCTTCGATCTCCACGCTTCAACACAATGGCTGACCAACTCAACGAGGAGCAGATTGCCGAGTTCAAGGTGGCTTTCTCTTTGTTCGATAAGGATGGCGATGGCACCATTACGACGACGGAATTGGGAACCGTTATGAGGTAACTAGGACAAAATCCCACCGAGGCGGAGCTGTAAGGCATGATCAACGAAGTTGATGCCGAAGGCAACGGAACTATTGATTTCCGCGAGTTCCTCACCATGATGGCGAGTAAAATGAAAGACACTGACAGCGAAGAGGAAATCCGCGAAGCGTTCCGGGTGTTCGACAAAGACGGCAACGGGTTCATTTCGGTAGCCGAATTGCGTCACGTGATGACGAACCGAGGCGAGAAACTCACTGATGAAGAGGTAGACGAGATGACTCGTGAAGCGGATATTGACGGAGACGGGCAAGTAACTACGAAGAATACGTTACGATGATAACGACCAAGTAATGCGAAGAGCTTGCTCCAATCTCAGTCCCCACCTGATCTGTGTACCCATCCAAATTTTGCGTATACCTCGCGTATATCCACCATACACGTCGTGTGTACCAATATATGTATGTCTACTATCACCACCATCACCATCACACCACTCCCTCGATGTTTCGTTCGTTGTTAGCTCTCGTTCAACGAGGGTCTCGTGCTCGAATTATATAAGGTTATATCCCACAAGCGTCGCGTAAAATGTTGAAATTAGGAGATGCTGTAGCGACGCTACAAGTATTTCTCCGGAGTCAATCAGCTCCCAACGCCTAGTGTTTGTTATGTGGACCTATGCGAGATTAAATTGTAAACGAATTTTTCAGGTGTTAGATTTCTACTCCATTTCCAAAGAGGAGAAGATGGATTTCATGCCACCACGACCGTTTATACTTGGCCAGACGCCCATTTTGCCTGCAAGTGCTGGAACTTCGTCCTGATGTCAGTTATTGTTGCGTGTTTCTATTCGTAGTTTTCGCTAATAGGGTATCTCACTCTTTTGTTATCAGTGGAATTTGTTGTCACTTATTTTTTATTGCTGCAGTTATCGTTTCATTAATAATTGATGAAGAATGTCTATCAAAGTAGTCATTGCTACGTCTTTCTTGATGTAATGATTGTCGTTCGGTTTCTGTAAAGTTGAGCTGAGGTTGTTTTCGTTGTTTTTGAGAGCTGTGAGTTGTCCTACGCGCATGCCTCCTCTACTCATTGTGAACATACGCCTTAGTTCTATAATATTCGTTCCTCTGCTACGGTTATGTACATACTGGTGATTTCTATTGATCGTGGGGTGTACAAATAAAAGCTTATTATAGTGGTTGATGCTGGAATGGCTCACATTCAAGCCGGTTGATGCGGATTTCATTTCTGTACAAGACGGTCTTTGTTGACGAGCCTTAAAGCACAATGTACACAGAGTCGGTCTGCGCGTCATCGTCCCATTTTGAGGGCTCCAGTTCGCAAAATGAATGCTTATTGCGTCAACTTGGCTCGAGGTTTCACTTCCTAGTGAGTTTGTGTTCGCTTATACTTATAGTTGCAGTAGTTACAGGATTGCTCGAATACATATGTGTAGTACCTCCATAACGCAGCATGCTCGTTGCCGTTAGTCCTGTTTTCATTTATTCATAGTTCACTTGAACTGAACCTCGTATCTTTAGGAAGTTGGACATGATGTGTGTACTTTCACTTTTGCTTTTTGTAGGTTTGCAAACAAGAAACAGCCAGTTCCTTTCCTTTTATACAGGTTCCCATTTCTGGATGCAGCTCATGGCAGATCCTTACAGGGAAGGGTTGCTAACTCTTGGTGAGCTTCTGCTGGACGCTTGTTTAAAGACCAGAAAAAAAGGTGTAAAAACGTGTGCGGCACTATCACCACCCCCTATGACACTCCAGGAGATATGCCTCGGTGGCGTAGTCGGTGGGAGTGCCGCCTCATAGGAGCACACCGGCGGTTTTTCGAGTTCAAGCCAGCTTACTACCAATACTTTTGCGCATATTAGTTTGCTGTTATTTTCACAGGAATCAATTTTAGACCATCAGTGCTGACAACAAAGCACGGCTGTCCATTTGCGCCTCCATATGTGCTAGTTTTTCAACGATGCTTACCTACACCACCACCATATCACCAATGATACTGTAACTGCGCACAAATACGTATACCTTACGATTGAATATTATGAACTCGGGACTCATCTTTACCTAAGTCTGCTAAAAAAATTGATTGAGACCAAAATTGACTTATGCGATCATGAGAAAGCGTAGTAATAAACTAATATGTGCAAAAATCTTGGCAGGGCGCGGACTCGAACTGAGAAGCCCTCCGGTGTGCTTCTATGAGGCGGCACTTTTACCGATTGCACCACCAAGGCACATCTCGTGGTGTATCATAGGCTTTGATGAGTGTTGCGCACACGTTTTCACACCTCTCTTTCAGGTATTTAAGAAAGCGTTCAGCAAAAACGAACTGTAATTCTGAACTTCGCTCACACGGTCCTACGTCGTGTCAAAATAGCATAGCAAAAGCTCATCATGGGTTGGGAGCCTTTCCTTGTAGCATGCACTTTGTTTATCTTGATTTCTTGCTATTTTAAAAAGGAGGATGTGACGTCGTTCGTCGAAACTACGTCGCTAAAGCGATGATCGAATTAATGGGATCGTGATGCGAACGAGTCCAAATTCTAGGGAGCCCTTTTTGTCGCAGATCTCTGACTAGGTGGTCTCATCACAATCTTAGGTGGGAGAGTGCAACCTTCCTAGCTCTATACTCTTCTATTTCTCTGAAAGGTACGAACAGTACTTGTCTTCGTACTTGAAGTGCAGCACGTACGTTGTGTAGGCTTCTCTTCTATGTCCAGCGAAGCCTTGTCGGATGCAAATCGAAGCCAAGAACTAGTTTTCTGTGTTTTCATAGGTGGGTGTGTGCTGGCTCCGCCTGTGCTGTGATGACGTTCGCGGTCATATAAGCGACGCATTGTTGCGCTCGCCGCCACCTCTGTGTACGATTCTGCAGAAACGTTTTTCCGTTTGTTCTCCTGTCGGAATTAGTTTAGTAGGAATGCGGAGTTTCGATAAGAATTGCATTTTTGAAAGCAGATGCTGCAAGCTTTCTTCCTACCGTATACCTTCTTGTTTTCTATGTTTTTTTGTAGACTCACGGTCGGGACACATCTGTATTAGCTCCAGCATATATTGAACGACTTAAATATAAAGCATCGTTGATCAATTACTTTGTGAGATGCGCCAAGCTGTCCGTTTTTAGGGGATGTCCTGGATGCAAATAGCATGTGTTTGCCTTTACAATAACTTGTGGTGGTCGGCCGAAAGTAGATCAGTATCCTACCTGGATAAATATTGTGCTATTTTACCGACCCCTTTTAGTTGAAAGACTTGTCGGCCTACCAAGTGCACCGAGACCAAAACCTCGAATGCACACGACAATCTGCCCTTTCTACGACGGTGCGCTAGAATGATTATGACACAGCTATTCCCTTTGATTGTAGCAGATTGTCCTTCTGTTAGCAGCTATGTGGGTTTTTCTACACGGTCCCACACGTAAGAGTGAAATAGCAGGACGCACGACGATCTGACGCGCCGAGTGGTCATTTGCTTAAATGGGCCCGACGAGTGCCGCCTACTGTGACTGCTTGATTGCATGGGATTGCTTCACGCCTACAATTAGGTTTCTTGTGCGTGCAGTTTGGAAGGACGCTTTTTACCCATGGTGTGACCTCGATGAGGACAATGATTTGTTGCGCAGGCGGATCTTCGCACCACTTTCAATCTCAAGGTTCCACCGCCCGTGTCATGGCTGTTCGTTCCTTTTCTGGTCGACAAGACTTCCACTCACTTCCTTTGTTACCCCGCTTCTTCAACTACTTGCTTTCTCATGGTCGTAATCCCTTTATCGCATTCATTTCAGGGTCTGTATGCGTGAACGGAACGCGGCTGTCTCACGCGCGGCTGCATCGGCAGCTGTGGCTCCTCATCGTATTCCGCTTATGCGCACAATGTACATCGTAGCCGGCACTGTGCTGTTCTTCTTCCTCAATCTTTACTTCGTCTACGACTACGTCCAGAAGCAAGACAGCCTCAAGAGGACAGTTGAGTTGTCGCAGCAAACGCGGGAGGAGTTGAATGTGAGCACTTCTTTTCAATTAGTTTCGTTCTCGTATAATACATCACAAGGGCTGGTGTTTCTGGTTTTCCTTCTAATGTGATGTAACTCCACCTTTGTGTGTAGGAAAGTCAAAGAGGCGTCTGGTTCGAGAAAGTGGTTTATGACCCGAAACTTTTCTTGAAATGAAGGACGCCGAGTGTTTCTCAAGAAAGCACCGCGATCTCTCTTTTACTGCAGTGACAACGGCTATTTCCTTCCTATGATCAAACGTGGATTAGTTCTTTTTGAAATGTAGAGAGTTTACAAAAGCAGAAATTACCAATTGTTGTTTACCATGAAAATCTTCAAATAAATTTTTATAAATTCATTTTCCTTTCGGAAATTTGTATACTTTTCTCCTTTCAAAACAAATCATTGCGAACTATTTTTTGGGGAAAATTGACGAGCAGGATGAAATTTATATTCTACGGCGTTTAAGCAAAGCTAAGGATAAAGGGTGGCGCTAATCGCACTCTTTAAAATGCGCCACGAATCCTACTGAGACAGGATGTTGAGGGAGCAGTTTGAATGCGTATTTGGCCTTTACAATAATCTTGGCGGCCAGCCGATGAACAGCACGGTTTTTAATTTATCTAAGACAAGTCTGGTTCCAATTGGCGGACCATGCTGGACTGAAGGACTTTGGCCTAGGCGGAGTAAGAGCAGAGCATCTCTATTGGCGTACACTCGACAGCCGATGCCTCCTCCGTCTAGGCTACTATACGCCCGCTTAAGCAAGATCCACAAGGAGAGGTCGACTCTTTTCTTGCGATGGAGCCATCAGTCGGCATAGACGAAAAGGAAAGGCGATTGCATGCATTCATAATTCATTCGTTTCGCTGTCGTTGAAGGTTTCTTTTCCTGCTGTCTTTGTTAATTTCCCGCAGTACAGTCTGAAAAGGGTAAAGTACCGCATAGCATTAGGTCATAAGTTATCTAACAGAGTTTTTATAATCTGATCAAAGTCGACCCAAAATCGCGCTGTTTGGCGGAACATTTTCCTTTATAAAGTGCAGAGCAGATCGAAAGGGAATCCACACTAGAAGGTAGCTACAAATAGGTTGTGAATGCTTTTCAATTGCATTTACTTCAGCAACATCCAGGTGCTGGCGTTCCTCGCAGTGATGTTTATTCATGCAACATCACCGACTCTTTGGCTGTTAGTGCTTTGGTCAGAGCCAAGACAGAGGCTTGTAGAAGAAAGGCGAGTCTTTTGCGATGCTTCAGCTATTCACTCTAGTTGCAATCTCGTAAATGTTGATGCACAGATAAGCGACGCAGCATGCAAGCTGAAGAACGGTGCGTTCCATGAAGTGTTTCCTGAAAGCCAATGTGGAAATCATGGTGAGATCGTGATTTTCTAGTGTGGTGTGGTTGTATCCTAGTGGACGGTGATTGCAGACTCGTCACTGGTGAATGTTCAAGTAGGATGTTTTGAGGATGACAAGAATAATCGAACGCTGGACGGGTTTTCGTACGAGTTCAAAAACGACAATTCGGCGGAGAAATGTCGGTCGTTCTGCTATCGGGCCGGTTTCGTTTATTACGGTAAGCACTTTGCAAGAACGTCACTTACGCGCCACCGTTCTTGTTGGATTTAATCGTTAACTGCCCGGAGGTCTGGCGGCTTTGAGTGTTGAAGAAGTGGTGCTAGCGGATTATAGATTGTGGAAAAAGTAGAATGAGATTTCCAAACAAGGGAGCCGCTTTGACGCTAGCACTTTCACTCTTTGCGAGCTAGGGCTTGCAGCGCCTCCGCCATAAAAACGGCGAACTCGCGAACTCGCTCTTTGCCGATCGTGTTTGATTTTTAATCCAAATAAGACCTCTGAAAAGGACCTCCTAAAAGCGAGTTTTCAGCTGATTTGTCAGAAAACCGTTCAAATGTTAGACATCGCATAGACTTAGTAACAAAGCTGCATGTCGGTCACCTTGGTAGGGAGGATGGTAGTATTATAGTGAGCGAGTGTACATGGAAGTAAGAATGAGCTCACTAGCATATCTTATAGTCAGCCATTCTCTTCTCTTTCCTTCTTTTTTATTTATTCTTTTTCTTTTCTCCAATCTTTCCCCTTCATCGTCGCGGTGCTCGCATTCCAGGCTTCACCTCTTCCGATCCATCCCTTGGTCAGTGTGGACACCAGTTTCTTCCAAGTCATATGTCAACTATACTTGTGACTGAATAACCTATTCGCATAGGTATTCGAACGTATTCAATTTTTAATATTCAAAAAACCCTTTTTTATAATGTATTCAATTTTAGTATATGGAGAAATCGCATTTTTCGAATTCATTTAGGATTGGAATGTTAGAAATTTATGAGCGTTCGAAACCATGCGAATATTCGAAAACTTTCAATGGATAAGCTATACTTTCAAGCCGATGCTGCTTTGTGTGTTTTCTAGGCATGAAAACGAGGTTGATGCTATCTTTTCAATGACATGAACTTTATCTGAAAGAAAACTTACGAAAATAACGATTAGCAACAAAATAAAAATATTACAAGATACAAGAAAAATGTGAGCAATACGAAATGAGATCTGAGCTAAGCTAAACGACAAACGGCGAGTGAACTGTTCGACTCTTAGATGACGAATGAAGAATCTGTCAGTGACTGACAGTGTCATATGAGTGTGTTGTTATCTGTAATTTTGTTCAAATTGGACGAAGCAGTAATTGTACACCTTGTCCTCCCGGGGAAACTCCAAAAAATTTCAATGCACATTACGCAATAGCTGTTTGGGTCTGCTTTATTGAATCTGGATTGGGTCGAACTTGATTTCCGCTCCCTGGCGTCATCTTATATTCTCAGAGGCGTAACCATTTCTTTTACCATTTCTTTTTCTACTATGCCTAATCCTAGATGCGCATTCTTTCACTTACTTATCTCGTAGGAGTGACCTGGGAAACTAGTTTACGGTAACCATAATTAATTTTTTATTGCATCTGCACTTGGTTTCTGAATTTTTGTTTATTTCCTTTCACGTGAGAGCACCTTCATGTGCAAAAATAAATAAATAAAAGAATTTGAATAAACACAGCTTACCATGTTCAAACTGGTCGATAGCCTCTGCATCATCATGTAAGCGACCTTAACCCTGCATGGCTACTTCACTTGGACGCATTTTTAAAGAATGAGGGGATAGAACAACGAATTTTGAAACTATGCTAGTCAGGCGCATAACTATAAATTATAAACAAATTGACTTGGCATTTATGGAGCGGGTTCTAGAGGGCAAAATTGGGCCCAAGCTGACAAAATTTACAGAAAGAAATTACCACAAAAACAAAAAGATCACCACGGTTGTAAAGACATCTGTGCCCCTCTCCATGACGGGTTCTGGTGATAACATGTCAGGCGGCGGTTAGCTGTTTGGATAGGCTTTGCCCGTCTCGACGTCTCTACAACCGCGGCGACTTGTTTGTTTTTGTTTGTTTGTATGTTTCTTTGTTTGTTTTTGGGGTCGTATTCTGTTCTCTAGAAGCCGCTCCGTAAATCCCAACTCAACTGGTTGCCTAATTTTTAGTTATGCGGCCTTTCCCCCGACTAGTATAGGTCCCGAGTATTTCCCCGCGAGTACCATGAACTTTTTTCAGGGTTAGAGTTCGGTCGTGAATGTTTCTGTGGTGATGCTGTAGCAAGCCAACTGCTGAGACAAGAGAGATGTGCCGAATACAAATGTACCGGTGACGACTCGCAATTTTGTGGAGGATTCAACGCCATCAATATATTTCACACAGGTCTAAAAAGTGGGTTTGTTTTCTTGAAGTTTTTAAATCCTCTATGGAGTCCTAATTCCTTCACTGATAATGCGTTATCAGCGTCGCTCCCTTTCATGCCCTCATTCAAACAATTTTTGTACAGTAACCAGTAGTAACCAGTGGTTCTCTATTAAACGTTTTTAGTACCTTTTTCAAAGAAGTTGTGTAATAGCCCTCTGAAGATATTTGTTTTGGGTTCCAATATGCGTCTTCTCTTCAGTTCGACATTATGAGCGATATTTTAGTGCACGTCGCCTATATAGGACGAACATAGTAGTGTTCTATGGGCTAACCTTCTGACACTGGGATTTCAGGGGTTTGGTTATCCTAAACGCGTCGAAGTTACCATTTTTCTCAACACGGGTTCTGCAGTCGTCGGGATCACACCTGCCCTTACGTTCACCTTTTATTTATTTTGTTTATGTCCTGTTCTTTAGGATCACATCTTATGCCAAAAGCAGTTTATGAGGAAGACACTGATCTCGACGCAAAATCTCCCCGTATCTTGTTCTTACTGCAGCTTAACGGCAGAAATGAACGCCAGGTGAGTCCTCCCCTTAATTTCGCCAGAGTTGTCCTTGACGTAGTTGATGGCCTAGGTGAAAAGGCTTCTCAAGGCGCTGTACTCTCCGTCCCACTATTACTACATTCATGTCGACCAGCGCCAACTCTATATGCTTACAGGTCTGTTTAAGGTGTACTCTTGTTTGTTCGTGTGGATAACAACAGCAGCCCGTTTAGAAATGAAAGCCGTTGCCGCCAAACTGCCGAATGTTTTCGTCGCACCAGACCCACATAGTACTATATGGGGAGGGGCTTCGTTGCTGACTATGGTTCAAGGTAACTAGCACGGGATTCTTTTCCAGGTCTGCTATTCAGAGCAGTATAAGGGTTTATACGTGGTGCTTCTTCAGATGCTATCCGTCGCTCCATTGAGACGCCGTCACTTTCTGATTGGGACTTTCTCATAAATTTATCGGAAAGCGACTTCCCGGTGATGACGCTTCATGACTTCGAAACGCAGCTGCGCAAGTGAGTTCTTGTTTACAGAGATGGTAATTCAAGGACAATACATGTCAGTGACATCGAAAATTTTCGAATTCCTCGCAGTCGGTCAAATATTTCGCACTTTTTGTGGTCCATGGTCATCTGTTCGCCCAAGTATACCGAGCTCTTGCTTCATATCTCGCGAGACGCTATCTCCGCTGAGGTAGACCTGACAGTTTGAGGTGAAGATCGCCTAATTATGTTGGCTGCTCGGTGCATAGGTTTCGCTTCCTGTGAGAAGCATCGGTCTACTTATGATTTCTATGTCTCGAGGTTGTTACGTGTACCTCTTCTTGGCCTGGCGTTTCGGACGTCTCGTCGTCTTCAACGCCCAAAAACCGGTTCAAGGCTTTATATTTGCAATCTACTCGACGAACCGCCCCATTCGCGCTGGTCCTCTGGCCTAACGAGGGAAGGAAACCGGGCGACAATGGCACTTTGAGATGGGATATAAATCACTGGATGCGGATTCAAGCACTGATTCCAAATATCTGCTAAACCCTTTTCGGGACGGAGTTATGGGCCATTTTGAGTTTGCCTTCTGAGCATACTGTCGGCGCGCAGAGTGCACCATTCACAAGAGGGCGAGCTCAAGTAGACTGGAAACAGCGGTGACTGCAGAACAGTGGTAGAGGAACGCGACAATGACCCAGAGTGGTTCGGGGTTCGACACTCCTGTGACGCATCATTTCCGCCCTTCCGAAAACAATCTGCAACAGTCAATGAACACTGTATCTAAAATCACAACGAGAAAATTCCCGAAAAAGTAACCAAGGTACTGTTTTGCTTTCACGGCTCCGGACATGGAAAAGTTTCTTCACCTTTACATAGCCTATAATGGTTATTTATAGCTCTGATCCCTTATGTAATGTCTGTTTTTAAATTTTCAATCAACTACCGTGGATTACTTAGGTTCTAGTGAGCATGGATGAGTGATCCTTACTCATCTGTAGATTGGATGGGCATGGGTGAGGGACCCCTACTTACCCACACCTATCGTAACCCATCGTAATCAATCGCAAATTTAAAAACAAACCTCATGCTTTTGATCAGCGTCCTAAATAGGCGACGTTTGGGCGAAACCCGGTTAATACCTTAATCGAGCACAATGTGAAATCCACCACTGTCCCCGTATGGGGTCTGTGACGTTTCCCTTGGTCGTGAAACGTCATAGACGCTTTACCGAAGCGGTATTGGATTTCATGCTGTGTTTTTGTTATGTCTTATTTGGAGCAGTCACAATGCGGAGCTCCATGAGGAGTCGTATTTGGTGAGCGCAACATTATTATGACTGTGAGACATCACCATTTATAGAAGTTTTAGTTCTCAACTATGAGCATTTATCTAAGTGCATCAAAAGCTTTATTGATTTTCTGGTTTCAAAGTCCAGCATTTGACTTCAAATTTTAGATAGTTGAAAGGTCCTTGTCCTGGCACTGGAGCTTCTAGTTAAAGGGCTTACTTTGGAGTCATTTAACTTTACATAACCTAGCCTAGACGAAGAGCAGGGGTTTACAGAAATTTAACAGAGAAAATGTAGCCCAAATTCCTGATAGCGCCGCTTATCAAGCGATATCGTGAAACATTTCGCCGCACTATCAGGGATTTCGGCTGTATTTTCTCTGTTAAATTGCTTCAAGTCGTTGATGAATCCGGCTCCTGGTGATAACGTCCACTCACCATAAATTGTTTCAGGAACCCTCAGAAGTCGTACATGAGCAGTCATGGTTACAACACGGCGAGGTTCATTCAAAAGCAAGGTTTTGACTTCGTCTTCATCGAATGTGAGCATCGCATGTGGAGGATCGGTCAGAGGTATCATGAAGCTAGTTCTTCTCTCCTACTCGATCTTCCCAGGATTAAGCTAGGGTTTCAGAGGCGAGTTTCCTCGCAGTCTTCGAGTTGACGGCGGCTCCGATTGGATTGTTCTTCACAGGGACTTTGCTGAGTATTCTATATCCGATGATGAATTGCCTGTGAAGTTACGAGCGCTGTTTGCCAGTATCATCTTGCCAGTGGAGAGTTTCTTCCACACGGTAAGGAGCTCTTATGCGCTTACATGTTATGCGAATGGAAGTAGAATTCTACTAGTTAGTCTAGCGGCGGTAAAGCAGACTTCAGAGAGCCTGTTCTTGGGTTATACCAGGAGTCGGTCATAATAGGATCGCTTTGCTATTCGCTCAGCTAGACTTCCTTTCTCTCTGGAGTCGGAAAATTTGTAGCAGACGTGGAAGGACTAAAAGCTTTCTTTCTCACCTTTCTTTACACAGAGGGCGGCGCTTAAGTCCCAACAAATTCACATTTACGTTTCCTGTCATACCGCGATTTCGCCCCAGAAGCCTTTAGTAAGCAGTCATAACCTCAGAATGGCGTCCATATTGCACGAAAGTGCCTAGTCAAGCGAAGGAGCGCGATTATCGAAAGTATTTGCACTGGACATTCGCCAGCTGAAACATTTCGATTCTTCGGGTACCCGAGATCAACCGTTTACAATGTTGTGGCCAGGTACAATGCTTCTGAAGAGCGAACCTGCCGAGGAAAAGCCATTTGCGCGAATGCGTGTAGTGAACTGCGGAAGTCGTGGAAAAGGCACAGGCGCTTATTCTGGATAACCGGGGCAATCGTTGAGTTTATCTGTGAGTTTTGGGACTGTAATGAAACCGTGGACCTCAGAGAGGCCATATGTCTTCCAGCAGGACGGCGTCAAAGCTGGCTGTCCGATAGCTTGAACATGTTTTGATCTAAGAAGCGGATCTCATCAGCCCGCTTAGTACCGAATTTTCTGTTTCATTTAAATTTTGTATTAATATTAGGTTGTAACGAAATAAATGGCACTGAGCCACTGTAAATTTAAGCAGTTAATATCTCGGCTTGTAGGCAAGTTTATTAATCGAAATAAAAACCTTCTGATTCTACACATCTTTGCCAACGTGACACAAGCTTATTTATCCCAGTAGCATAAAAATCAGAAGTTCTGGAATTGACGAAATCTTCGAAGGCACTTTCGGCATCCTACTACCAAGCAGTCGCCAAGATGCTTGAAGAAATGGTAGTCTGTTGGGGAGAGGTCGGGAGAAAACGGAGGATGTGGTAGAGTTTCAATGCTCAGCTCATTCAATTTCTGCAACGTCATTCGTGCTACATGGGGGCGAGCATTGTCGTGCAGAAGGAGAACTCGCCTTCGGTTTACCAAGGCCGGCCGGATATCCTTCAACTTTTTCATCATTTCTTCAATTTCAATGCAGTACTTCTCTGCCGTGATGGATTCACCGGGAGGGAGGAAGCTGTGGTGAATAATTCCCAGCGAACACTACCATACTGTCACCATTACTTTCTTTTGGTGCAATTCCGGCTTCGCAAAAACCTTGGGGCTCTCATCGCTGTCCACCCACTGTGCCGATCGTCGCCTGTTGTCGTACATTGTCCATTTCTCGTCACAGGTTACGATGCGATCAAGGAATGGGTCCGTTTCGTTCCGTAGAAGCAGTGCGGACGAGATCTCATATCGTCGGTTTCTTTGCTCCTCAGACTGCTCGTGAGGCACCCATCTTTCCAGCTTTTTGGTCTTTCCAATTTCCTTCAAATGCCGGGCAGCTATGTTGTGACTGACGCCAAGAACCTTCGCTATCTCCCTGGTACTTTGTGTGGATCCTCCTCTACCACATCTCTCAGCTTGTCCTCATCAACATCTCTATGCCTCCCACGACCTTCATGTTCTTCCAAGCTCTCATCTCCATTCCGGAACTTCTGATACCAACGATACGCCGTGCGAATTGTGGTACATCCTTGACCGAATGCGGCGTTGATCTTCTCGTCCGCCTCCTTAGCTGTAGTGCCCAGCTTGAATTCATACAAGTAAATGCCTCGGACTACCCTTTTGTCCATCTGCGAAAAAGTCAATAAAACTCTAAAGTTTTCCTACTTTTACATAGAAAATTTGGTACTCACCGGTAGAGCAACGTTTGCGCTTCTAAATTATAAGCCACATGTTACGGTTTGTTCTTGATCAAACGCGTAAAGGCGCGCCAAAAAATGGCGCGAGCCAGTGCCATTTAATTCGTTACAACCTAGTAAATTTGTTTGAAAAGGGAAAGCTTGATTTATCCGTAATTGAATACCGCATCCTATATATTCTTGTATGCAACATTGCACTCTTGCATTATGTTTTTAGTTGGCCTATAATTCTCGTTTCTGCGAAAACATCATTGGCAGCAACTTACGACTGACGAATTGGAACAGAAAACAGGGTGAGATCTTTGTCTTCTGTAATAGATTCAGAATCAAATGCCATGCCCTATTTTCTATGTTTTCATCTACTTTAGCTCTATTCAGGTTGTAGATGTGAAAGCTTGAAAAAGGTGGTGGACTGGTGTGGATGCTCTCCCTTAGTTTTTACCAAGGAGCACGTTCACAAGTTCTCCCCAAAGGTTGGTTTGGTGGAAAACTTTCTCAAGGCGACGAAAAAGTGTGGTCGTTTACAGAACGCGATGGCGAAACCGTTCTACATCGCGAGGAAGTTCGAAAGCTTAGTTGATATTGACGCCATTGCCTTGGCTGAGGAGCAAGCGATGCGTGACAGGTGGTTATCTTACAGCTGTTCGTTAAAGAAATGCACTCTGCGTGACGCGGACGCAACAGTCATGGTCTATCCTGTAGAAGGATCTTGTCTAGGGTCATCATTAAACCTCCCATCAGTGCGTTGGTACCAGACCCGCATGACTACGAGGGATTGATAGGCCTTTAAACGTCCTCTTATAGAATTGTAAAGCATAACCTTTCAATGTATATTTACTTATTAATACGAGCAACCTAACCTCGTCTTTCTTCGACGTCTAATCTGGTCTGGTTCTAATTCTCCTCCAATTTGTATTCCTCCCTTACAACGGCTTACATGAGCGGGCCGTAAGTTTTGGGCCTGCCTTAGCCCATCGGTGTCCGTGCGGTCCCGTACTTTAATAGATTAGTCCATCCATTTTAAGGCCTGAGTTATACTACCGCCTGAGCGTCCGCGGGAGGGCGGGGATCGCGCCGAGATCCCTCACCTGGCCAATCGCCGCGCCCCGCCACGCCCATCGTCCGCGGTGCACCCATAGTCCGCGGCGTTGCCGGAGAACTGGTCCGCTTGGCATAGTGCCGAGGCGGCGCGCGGTTTTTCGCCGTGTCGTCTCGTGCAGATTACATGAGAACTGGTCCATGACTCATTCCACCACGCGCGTGCGACGTGAGTCAGATAGGAAGAGTGGGCCTCTGCGTCTTGTCTCCTTGCGAGCGCCCCGTCATCCGCCGTCTCCTCGAACAGCAGACTCACGTGAATAGAACGTGAAGACGGTCGGAACTCTAGGGAGAGTTGGTGTCGCAACGAGTCGACAATTTAACGAGTATTGGTTGTGTTACAACTGTTTTATTGATATGCAAAAGAGAAAGGGGAACTGAAGTGATTTAGCCCGAGGTTTGTGTGCGGTATGCGCTTGGTTCTCCCTAATTTGATGTATGCAGTGACCCGCTTACCACGTAAAGTTTATCTTCAACGTCAAAATGGTAATACCAATAATACCATGAGCAGGAAAATAAAAACAAAACAAGTATTACTCGTGCTAAGCTAGCGGCAAGCACGTCGAGGTAGTCCTTGCATTCTCTTGTAGTAGGCGGTCGCCCTGCGATTCTCAGAAATTGGTGGAACCTCCAGAGCTCGGTGAGCACTTCCACTTGTCGTTGTTGCTCATCAGTCCTGATGTGCGGTGGTGCAACTTCACCTTGACGAAGTTTTATGCCTAATCCTAATACTATAAGATGGTGTGCGCTATGATTTAGCAATCAGCTGGACTTGACTGACCTCACACCCGTCTCGTAGGGATGTGGTGAGATAGCAGGGTTGATTCCAGAACGCTGCTTGGATTAGCAATTTCATCCTGCTTGGTCGTCTTGTAGCATGTAACTGCAAGGTCTGAAGTGCCTGTCATACTTCCCCTGCGAGCGCAGTGACACTGTGTTAAAGCTATGCACTAGTTTCCCATTCAGTTAATCTCACTGTAGCCTCAACAGAAGTGTAATGGGGCTCTGAAGATCTGCAGCTACATTAGATGTCCTCAATGTTTGTTGCAGGTGTTTATGCTGATTTGACCAATCGGTCCGTTCCGTGGATGCTCCCGCGGGAGTATAACACTGGCCTAATAGTGCCTTCTTCCAACTGGGCCATGCTGTTTTGTTGTATTCTCTTCTAAAACGTCGAAGCTGTCCAGTTTACAGTTCTTAAAAGTTCCTAGCCCTTTAGGCCTCACTTGTTGCACACGAATGATGTGATGTTTAATGTGACGTTTGTTAACCACTATAAGGCGGACATTGACGGTTACTGTAAGTTCTGCTTTCTGCTTATCGTTCACCAGCCATTGATAGTTTCAAGCAAAGAATGTTTAGCTCTACCGTTTTGGATGATGGCCGAGTCTCTACTGTCAATGCATTCAAAGGATCTACACTTTGTGTCTCTGACTAGAATTGATATCGTGAAAATCCATTCGTCTGCACCTCATCAGATGGTCTTCACCATGCAGGTGCAGAATTTTTCTTTTATTCATTTTTTTTTCGCTGAAGGGTTCCTTCTCCAAACCTTTGATTGCACTACCGCATGGGGACAGATACTTGGCACAGATATGGGGTTCATGGGGACACTGCTAGTAAAGCGAATGAAAGCGCGCGGACAGTCGTAGGAGGCGCCGTTGTTGCTTGCACTCAATTCCAGGTTCTTTGATTTCCCTCCCAGGCCAGATAAGTCCTCTATCTCTCCAAGGTCGGTGAATTGGTGCCAGACCGTCGGGGAAGGATTGAGCACTGACTTCTCATATGTACACCGCAAGTCACTGTTTAGACCAAATATGCATTCAAATTTGCCTCCACCTCCTTCCGTAAAAAGAGAGCGATGGCGCATCCTTACAAGGGTTGATATCGCCGTCCATCATTTTTTCCTTCAGTAAAGCGTATATACCATCGTCACGTAGAATTGGACACGGACTTGTCAAAATTGAAATGAGCTGTTCCACATTAAACTAGAGACTCACCAAAAAGTTTAAAATAATTTTTTTGTTCAAGGAAAATTTTAGTATAGCTTTCTCTGAAGTTTTAATTCAACAACCCAATAAGTAAACATATTGTTTGAAGTTGTATATTTTTTGAAGAGAAATAACGGTTTAAAATTTGTTTGAAAATTTTTTTACGCGTTTGATACCATAATTTCTGTCTGCATGGAGTTTGACACCTATTAACGATATAACTAAAACAACTGTAAGGATCACACATACCCTCACTTTGATGGTTTATGTAAGTGGTATTTACACAATGAATTAAATAAAGGTTGAAGCGAACTCTTTGAGTGCATGGCGTGATCTGAAGTTTTGATGAGCTTCCTTCTTTGCTGGTCTTTACGACAGTTTTTAATTTATTACTTTTTTAAATGAAAACTTTATAAAATTTTTATGTTTATTGAGGCAGGTAAACTAAAAATTTCAAAGACAGTTATACGAAATTTTCATTGAACAAAAGTAAAAAAGTAAAAGTAATATGAATAAGTCATTTTTATTAGTTTTATGCGTTACGATAAACCACAAAGGCGTTTAAAGAGATAAAGATGGCGTTAGTTAACTACGGGATTTTCTGGAGGCAATTTGAATGCATGCTTACTCCATACGATGACTTCAGCTGGCCAGATGGTGAACCTGTCAGTGGTTTATCTCTGACAAGTCGGATAGCAGATGGCGGATCCAAGAGGGATGGAGTGCATAGTTCGGGTCTAGCCCAATCCAAACCAAGCACTCCATTCTTCTTGGATCCGCCAGCCGACTTGTCAGGGATAGAGCACTGACCGGTTCACCAGCTGGCCAGCTGAAACCATCGTATAGACTAAGCATGCATTTAAGTTGCCTCCAGGTAATCCCGTAGTCAACTAACGCAATCTTTATCTCTTCAGGCGCCGCTGTGGTTTATCATAACGCATGAAACGAATAAAAATGGCCCATTTGAAGTTTAAACTCCAATTGGGGAAGGTAAAAGAGGGAAGGAAAATGAGAATCCCGATATTATAGCTTGAATTTCGCTTTCTTTCATTTACTCGATACGTTTTGAATTGATAGGGAAAAGCATTCGAGCAAACTATATTTCATCCGCTTCAAAATGGCATCTCTGTGTTCGATCTCCTTAGCAGAGCATAGTGTACCCCTAAACAAAGCCATTTTTTCAGACTCGAAACTTCGACACTCCTTTCCAACTCCTAGTTGAACGAAAGATGGTGTCGAATGTAGTTTCGCCTGCAATTACAGATGGATTCAAGCTTGAGGTGGAGTGGCGTGCTGAATATAAGTTTTGCATATTGCCAACGCTGCGTGTTTCAGGTAGTTATGGCTGGAATTGATATTGACCACAAGGAGGAGTTCTTCCGCGGAATTACTGCCTACTGTGATCTAGTGAGAAAGCGTTTGCTCTGCAGAAATTGCTGATCTTCGGAATCTCTAAACGACTGTTTTAGAAGTCATCTCCAACGGTGGCTGTCCGGTGGAGTCGTGTTCCCGGCTCGTCGACTTCTGTAAATCACACGAAAACCAGCCCTCCTGTGCGATTCACGTGGCGTGGACCGGACCAGAGGACAATTGCCACCCAGAAACTTCGCCCCTATGACTCGATCAGAGGGACGCAGTTTGCGTCACTGAATATTCCACAGCTCAACACTACAGATCTTCAGGCTGGAATGTGGAGCGTTGTTGTCCAAACCGGTCAGTCGAGAGGTTTCCGACAGTTTTGCCTCTATCCTACTTTTGAAGCAGTAAGCAAGATCTGTAATCAGTATTAGGCTCGTCCACCCTCCAGGTGTTTGAGCACTCTGTCAGTTCGGGCTAGTGAATCGGCGGCAGACTTACGGGAGGGGCTAAACATGGCTGTGTGCATGGAAATGCTTTCAACCAACAAGGTGAAGGTGCGTCAAGGTGCGCAAGTTTATTGGAACGCTGGTTTTCTCTTCCACTATCTCAGTCCTGCTACTGCATTCCTGTTCGATTAGGGCTTGTTCACGGTCCATGACGTGAGCGGCTGTTCTACCGAGCGGAGGATACATATAGATCTTTGTTGCTCAACATCAGTCGATTTCTATGCTTTCTACGGGACCCAGTTACTCCCTTGAATAGGCCCTTATTCGTCACGGTAATCTTTTCTAGTAACGAGATTCAAAACTATCCCTCATCTTCACCTAGCACGATAGCCACTTCACCACCAGTGCACTTTATTATACTCCAAAAAATGAAACAGCAGCGGGAATTTAATGTATTGTTATTGGTGGCGTCTGAGATATTATAAAATATTCTGACTGCAGTGAATCCCGAACACTTTCAGATACGGACGGCTCCTCTGAAGTATTGGCTAGTGTATGGTTTCCTGTCTACTCGACGGAAGACGAGCCGCTGTTCCGTGCGCTCGTTCGTGACTTCTTTGTTGTTAAGGATAGTTGTAGTTCTAGTTGTTCGTCAACGACATGGAGTACGTTTCATCCTGATCCCAAGTCGGATATCATTACCGGTTACGATAAAGTCTCACAAGCTCTGGTATAGGTTACCGGTTGTATTAGATGTTCGTTACTGTCTAATCTGTTTGGTTGTGTTAAACAGTTGCCCAGCATAATTCAGGACTACTAACTCTTTCATACGTTGGTATTATCTCACTTGAAAAGGTTCAGTTACGTTGTAGAAAATCTGTGTCACTTGAACGCTTCAGTTTTATTCGACACTTCTAGTTCTGGTAGCAGTCAGTTTTCGTTCCATCTGAGATAGCCTACTCGAGACAACTCCTTTTCTTGCCCATGTTCTACGTTATACTTACGATTGTTTCAGTGTTGTTTTCACTTGCAAGCGCCTTATGATGAGCCCGGTGATAGATCTTCAGATTTTTAATGATTATAAATATTAACAAGTGGTTATGTGGCTTTGCTCTTCTGTCAGACGTTTTATTCGCATCTGAATACATCGCTTCTTTGAGTTGATTATAACGTAGTATTGTTTGGTCAGAAATGATAAGGATCCGCGCTAGTCAAGCCATTTGTGGGATGCGCGACGCGTTCTACTTTTATGGGATGTCGAAGCAAATTGGAAGCGTATTTGGCCTAAACAATGATCTGCAAATATTAGGTTGTCCCACACGGGATATCGCGTACGTTGTGGCCTTCTTTTACAGCTATTCCCATCGGTTGTGGCTTACGTAGGGTTAGTTTTTCGCGGCGTTTCATCTTCTACATTTCCTGTTTTTCCTACTTCTTTCCTTATTCGGTTTCTAAAATTGTAGCCTCAGACTACAATGGACCAGAAAATGGTTCACGCGCGTGCCTGCTCTAGGACTTCAAATTGAAAAAATTCGCTGTGGGATCGCACTATTCGTTGGTAGCTGCATTTGACGAAGATGTCGTTTTCAAAAGACTGTGCGAAAGGTGGTTTCAACGCTTTGCCGCCGGCGGCGGAAGTCTTGAAGTCGAAGAGCACGGAAGACAGGCTCCTATCCTGGATAGCGATCTTTCACGGACTGCAGTTGGAGCTGATCCGACAAGATCGACTCGGAAGATTGCAGTAGAGTTTGTCTGCTCCAGATCATATTGCAAATCCTGCTCCAAATTTTAATCCAAATCGAGTTGACATGTCCTCTGCTCTACCAACTTGTTGCATGATAACGCGGGGGCTCATGTCGCAAAAGTTCAGTAGAAAATGGAGAAACTTGGTTGGACCGTTTTGCCTCATCCGCTGTACAGCCCTGAAGTTGCCACATCTGACTTATATATTGGGATTGGAAAATGCCCCTGACTACGACAAAATCTGGATTTGGGTGACTGACTTCCTCCATTCGCGGCCAACTCATTTTTAAAAGACGGGATCCAACCTTTGCGTATATGTTGGACAAAGATTGTTGGTAATTGTGGAGAATGTATTACCGAATTAAGTTTGGTGTTGATTCCTTTGTATGAATTCAACTTTTCGATCTGAAGCGACATTCGGAGTGGGGCACCTCAATATTCGTCTTGCTCCCCCTAACAGAACGGTTACCAATTCACCAACCACGGAGGAATGAAAGGCTTGATTAACCCGGACTCCAATAAAGAACCTCGATTCGGGGTGACCACGATAGCCGACACTTTCTCTGACTGCACGGCAATCGTCTGTACGGTATAAATCATATGCCGCCCAAGGCTGAGTCGTAAGAAGGCTTGCTAGCGTGACCCGATTACAGTTTCTGTTGGGATTTCCCACCCAGGCCAACGAAGTCATTATCTCGTCCGTCATTATCTCCTTCGATGAATTGACACCAAACCTGTCCGGGAAGGATAAAGCACTAACCTGCCCGTCGGTCAGATGCATGAACTCATTGTGTTAGCCAAGTACTAGTTCAAATTGTTTCCACGACATCCCCTGGAAGTTGGGTGCACAACCAAAGGGACTGATAATCCCGTGCTTTATCCTTTATCCTTATTGTGTGGTTGTTGAGCCGTCGAGGACAGGTTTGGTGCGAACATACCGTATCTCTCTAGATGCGCCACGCATAATATATGTGCACCGAAGTCCCTTTTAAGATTTTTGGAGTGTTCTGAGCGTATGTAGTGGCCGGAGAGGTACTCTGATATGTGTGATGTGAATTTGAATTCATCCACTCTTTAGTTTGCGCTTTTAAAAGCAAAAAACCCCATGGTATCGAAGACTTTGTACAACAGTTCAAGTTTGAGAGGCGAACATTTGTAATCCGACGTGGCAAAAAGCTATGGCGTAGAGGCGCCGCTCTCGTGGGCACTCCTTTGGCGTTCTTTGTTGGGGTCGAGCCCAGCCCAATTGGGCCTTCAATCGCTTCGGTACGAGATTTATCTGGGAAGGTCATAACACAAGCTTGGCTCTCGGCTGCCCACCACACGTAACGTTATAGATCAGTTGGACACTCAATTTGTTTTCAGGGTGCTTTGTAGAACTAAGAGTGTGTGGCACATCCCAAATGTGTTTGTTTAACGCCGACCTTTCTTCTTCAAGTCGTGGTAAACTGTGCGGAATAGAAGGATCTGCACACTACGAGAAATAAAGGATGAAAACTGAACATCAACGACAAGCCTTTGTGGTTGCGCTGTGCATTGCACTCTATCGTAGTGTGGTGTTATAGGGGCACTTCAGTGAGTATTTGAACTGTACAACAGGCTTCCACAGGGGGTGCTGTGTTCAGTATCTAATACCAGCCTGTTGATCTCATAGGGATAGATCGCTAAATAGTTCTGTAGGGATTCGGACCCAGACTTCCTAAACGCTGCCTCCACCCAAGTGCACTGAGCGAATTGGCAAGAAAAATAGCCACCTAAACCATACACCTGGTGCAGATAAGATGATGAACGAGGGTTGGGGTTAGTCAATCGCTTTGCGAGATGCGCCACGCGTTCTACTTCTGCGGCAGTATAGCGGTGCAGCTCGAATGCGTATTTCACTCATACCATCAACTGCGGTTGCCAGGCAAGTCAGTTTTATCCTTCTATATAGATGGAAGGCTCGGTATGTCTGAAGCTGAGGTTTCCTCGTACTGCCGCTCACACTGTTAAGAATAAGAGGATGAAGGACAGCGTTCCTCAATCTTTTTTTTTGGATGCGCCACGCATTCTACTTCTACGGGATATCGTGGAGGTAATCTCAATGCTCTTCTGATTCAGCGCACTCCATCTTATTATTATTCCTTTAAATAGATAGTCTCGGCTGCCGAATTTCTGTAGCAGCTAGTATAGGACGCATTAATGTAATTAGTTCAAACTCTAACTAGGAACTGCGTGCAGAATTGAGGTTCTGATACATTCAGTATCGATTCCCAACTGTATTCCAATAAAAGTAGCCAGCACGAGTTCTCGTTCAACTAGAATCATTTGCTAGCTACGCTGTGGCACAGAAGAACGAACGTTCAGAGCTAAAGGCTTTGCGGCCCGCTGACATTTCGTTTTTCAGTTGGCCTTTTTTGCACGATTCCGTTCCTCATCGAGAGTATTCCTCTCTTCAGGGCAGCAGCGCGACATGAAGCGCAAAGCGCTGCGCTTCGTGTTGACTCAGTTGTCGCGTTCGGCGCGTCGAGTCTTATGTGGAGATGAGGCGGCTGTTCGAGAAGCCGTCTCGCTTGTCGGTACGGTAAAAGAATCCATGGTCGGTAAGTGGAATTCTGACTTCAATTTCTGTCTCTTGATCTATTTCCTTTCACTTCTTCGCATATCTTCTGGATTTTACTTATCAACGGAAGAAAAAACGTTTTGTTTTTGTTGCATTCGCTCAAACAGGGCCGATGGTCGCGTAGAGCATTCCTGCCCGGTTAGCGGGTGGTTAGTGGTTCGAATCCCGCCTGACGCAAACAAAAGCTTTGGTCGCGACAAGACATTTAATAGTTTTATTGTTGTATAATATATTATCTTATTATCGCGCTGCTTTTGCTGCTACATGATTTCCTGATTGTGTTTGAAAACTACTTCAGGCGAACTTCCACCTCCCGAACTATGCGCCGCGCAGATGTCTCCGGTTCTTTACGGTCTGCTGTACGAGTCGGACAACTTGCACGCATCAGTTTTCGGATTCAGTCGATCGGGCGAGAAGATTCCACTCCATGATCATCCCACTATGCATGGCTTTATTACGGTTCTGAGAGGAGCTCTTCAGGTTCGTTTCGAAGATGATTTAAATTGGGCCGTGGTCGAGCCGTAGTTGCACTTTGCTGGTGCTAACTAGGGAAGGGTTTCGATCTCCCATGGAACTTCAAGTTGAGGTCAGGATCATTAGAAAGAGCTTGAAGTGCTGATTACGAATATGTGTGTCAAAATTGCAAAATGAAACTCCTGAGCCAGTTATGGCCTGCTGAAATCGGAGACTTCACCACAGGCTGGCTGTGCGACGCCCAGGGCGCGAAAGTGGTGAGTCATCGGGACTCCGTAAGGCCCCTGTTGTACTCCCGCGGGAGCTTCCGCGGGACGTCCGCGGACGGACGGTGCACTGCGGACGGTCGTCGTCGTCCCGGGGCGGCTAGCGCCTTCCGCGGTGCAGTGCACCGCGGACGGCTGCCCTCCCGCGGGCGGGAAGTATAACACCCCTCTCGTTGTCTGTCGGCGGCGATCCGCGGACGGCGGGCGTGGCGGGCCGCGACGAATGGTCCGGCGCGGGGTCCCGACGCGATTTCCGCCCATCCGCGGAAGCTCCCGCGGGAGTATAACAGGGGCCTAAGAAGTGCCAGTCAATTGTGGCGGTGGCGCAGTTTAGTGCTCACGCTCGTCGAGTGTGACGTCGTTGGTTCGGTTGCTGTTGTTGCAAATCAATTATGACACGTGTGTGGTTAAATAGCCGGGAGAACTTACCATACATGTTTGTAAAAATGCTTGAAGGCCAAAAACTGCTATGGTGACATTTTTATTTACTCTGGCACCCCAAATTCAGCGAGAAGAAAGGACACCACCTTCGCTGGTGAAAATGACATACTGAGTGAAGAAAAAGCAGTAGATCAACGACATTCTGGGCTTCCACATCATACATTCTACTTACCTTTTTGCTTCACTCAGTTTTTTTTTTGCTTTGTTCCATGAACGTCAAGGTTGCTCGAAACACCTCTAGTTATTCAATATATGGGTTGGACTCTATTTCTGAAAAATAGTAAATAAAAATATCACCATAGCAGTTTTTTGCCTTCAAGGATTTTTATAAATGTGTATGGTAGTTTTCCCGGCTATTTAATCACACTTGTCATAATTCAGAACAAAAAGTCATTTCGAAGATAAATTATGCCTTGCAAAAAAAGCGGCAGCAAGAGCAACCGAACCAACGACGTCACACCCGACGAGAGTGAGCACTACACCTGCGTCACCGCCGCAGCTGGCTGGCCATTCTTACGGGGTCCTGATGACTCACCATTCTCGCGCCCGGTGCGTCGAACAGCCAGCCTGTGGTGAGGCCTCCGATTTCGGCAGGCCATAACTCGCTCAGGAGTTTCATTTTGCAACTTTGACACCATATTCGTAATCACCATTCCTAGCTCTTTCTAATGATCCTGGTCTTAACTTGAAGTTCCATGGGAGGTCGAAACCCTTCCCTAGTAAGTAGTATCCTAAGCAGACTAAGATGCTATAGAAACTTCGCTCCAGACGGCTCTCGAACTCAGTTTGGTTGATATTGCTACAGTTAGCGCCGCGTTGATTCTTAATGTTTTTAGGTGTGAACAAAGAATCGATTTAGGAATTAGGACGAGCATTTTGAAGACAGTTTTACTCTTCAGGTAAAGTCTTTCTCATTCCTTGACTCCGCTGGCAAGCACAGCTCTGGTCGAACGAAAGTGCGTTTCGAAGGCGAGCAAACCCTGAGGGAAGGAGATGGATGCGTCAATTTACATCCACAGAGAGGTTGGCCTCCATTTGCATTCAGCCGGACTTTACAAAGGCGCCTTGTTATGGTTTAAGTGAGGTGTTGAAAGTAGCCGTCGAGCCGCTTAAGAGCGTCTTGTGTGCACGCTATACATTAGATCCGAATGAATGATTGGATTTTCGGATATCCGATTCGGATATCGTGACTTCAATCATCCAAAAATCCGGTGACCTCGAAGTTGCCGTTATGCTAATCATATAAAAATTCGGGGTCAGCGAAATTAGCCTTATCCGAATCATCCACTTATACGAAGATTTTCGAGCAAATATATTGTATCGGATGATTTATTTTCGGGCATCCGATTTGGATATCGCGATCCGAATCATCCAAAAATCCGAGGCTGCAAAATCGTCGTTATTCGAATCATCCAATTATCCGAAGATTTTCGATCGGATCCAATGTATAGTGCACACCTCGTTGATACTAGACCATCAAGTATTCCTCTCACGAAGATATCGAATTCATAGAAACTTATTTGGAAGTTACACCCTGTTAGCTTCCCATTTTTGCTGGCAACCACAAGTTTTGTTTAGGCAGATCCAGAACCTAACCACCTAGAACATAGAACATAGAACATCTAGGGGAGCAAGCTGAACGAACGAAAACGCGCGGCAGCCGCGGCGGCTATTGCGGCAAGCGCGACATCTGCATAGTATATGCTGCTACAGTCGCCAAGTCTAATGCTCTTGTGGCTGCGAAAGCTTCTTTTGCTTCCTATGCTCAGCTATCTGAGCGTTCCCCGGTGCACTTAATTGGAAAAAATGAATATTTCGAGAGCGCACTTAATTGGAGAAAATTGATATTCGAGAGCGAATTGGATGACCTAAGCGAAGAAATAAACAATTGCTTCCATTGCGAGAAGATTTAGTCTTCCTTTATGACAAGAACCTTCTAAAAGTCTTTCTTTCTAAACGCCACATATTCAGGTTCATTAAGAACTCCATTTTCCCCATAACAGCCCGTCCAGGAGGGATGCGTCGGTGGCGGCTCGTCGCGTATGCGGCAGAGCCGCCGCCCGCGCGCGCGGCGAAAACTGGTATGTTCGTACTACCAGCCGAACATCTATGCTCGCTTTAACTCGCTTCATGATCTAGACGGGGTAAAATGCATAGGAGATTGCGCAAATGAATTGATTAACTATGGCTTTTGTCCTGTTGGTGAAAGTGTTCAATGGGTGTGATTCCATAGTGAATCAAAGGGTGTAGACAAACAAGAAGCCAGGGGGTCTGTATTTTCCCCATCACTTCCCGAACAGGTGTGTTATCATTGCTCCATTCTTGCTACTTTTTGACCTCTCCCAGCTGTCACGGGATTCCTTTGTGAAGCTTGTGGCTGTTCGGCGTCTACGGCCTAGTTGAAAGCGCTGCGTACACCTCGAATCGATCCAGTGTTGCTTCCGGTCCTATCCACAAACAAACCTTTTTCGTTGCAGGCCAGGTAACTTGGCCCAAGAGGTATATATGCAAATGATAAAACGCTGGCATTCCGTTGGCTGGCCAGTGCAAATCCGTGTAGAGCAATCGTTAAATTTCCTTTCATAACATTCCACAGAGCAAAAAGCGTGGTGCGTCCCAGAAATTTCTTAACTAAGCCCGATCATTTTCCTTTGTCCACACTTATCCGCACTGGATGTACAGCGCAGTCTAAGGTGGAGCATGCAATCGATCTAAAGTTTGCGGGCTAAGGAAGTCTTCCTTAGCTTCGAGCTTAGTAAATCGGTACCATAACTGCGTTTCCGACCAGTGCGAATCCGTTGTGCATTCGTATAGACAGGTATGGTTACATAGGCAAATACATCTTGGATTTGTCTGCACGATTTGTCGTAGAGGTAGAATGCGTAGTCTATCGCAAAGGGTAGCTAACGTCTACTTATGTAGCTCGTCGTTCTACCAAGCTCACTAAATTTTTCTTTTGTGCTTCATGCGTGCATTTGTTCCACAACGACCATCGGTACTCTTGCAGAGAGTGACATAAAGATTTCTCTAGCGTTCGCTGTGCAGCAGGCAGCAGGAAGCGGTACCAGCCTAGATTCGATTCACTCTCGCACAGTTATTGCTTTCGTCTTTAGGGCTTCATTAGGGTGTTAAGGATCTATCCTAGTCCGGGGGGTACATAACTAAAAAGTAGTTAACAAAATGAATTGAGACTTACCGAGCGGCTCCTAGAGAACGTGTTGGAACCAAAAAGAAGCCAAACACGAACGAACAAACAAAAAATAAAAAATCGCCGCGGTTTACAACCGTCTCGGCGGGCAAAGAGCGACGAAATAGAGGTATGCCGCGTGCTGACCGCCGGCTGACATGTTATAACTAGAATCTAACATGGTGAGGAGGGCACACAATTTTGCCTGCTTACTACCGCAACAAATGTAATTTTTTCGTTTTTTTTTTCTTTGTGACTTTTCTTGTTTAGGTCCCATGTTGCTCCGTAGAGGCCGCTCGGTAAATCTCAAGTGGATTTGTTACATATAATACTTTTTACTTATGTGGCCCCCCGGATGAGGATAGATCCGGTGTTAACGCACCCGTGTGGAAATCAACATCTTGTTAATTGGTCTCCGAAAGTTGCGGTCTTTGTTAGTTTTGTTGTTGGCTCCTGCGATTTTTAATTGGTTTGAGCTTGTTCCTCTTTGTTTATTTCACTATTGAATTAGAAGAAAAGTATAAAAATAGTGCTGGCCTTTACGATGTGGTGTTGAGGTAGAATGCCTGGCGTATACCAAAGAGATTGGGATGCATAAAATATATTTAAATTTTATTAAGTTTCTTGGAACTATTTCAGGTAACATCCACGAGATCAGTGCGCTAGAGGACGGGTCATTCTTCTTCGATATTTTGATACCCGGCTACGGTGACAATATTCCGTGCCACTATTTTGAGATGCCCGAGGTATGTTCCTTATCTTTTCGTTCATCTTTTCATCTCAAACGTAGTCAACGCTCAAAGAGCTTGTTTGAAGAGTTTGCCTGTGGCTGGTCGAGAGTGTGTTCTGAAGGAGGTACCTTGTCCGAGTAGCTATTTTTGCTACGTAGTGCCTATGGAGCAGATCGAAGAGCTTTAAGAGCACTATCCTCGGCATTCTAACATTTGTACACTCTTACCACTCGGTCTTCGATATGCTCACCAATCCTTGTATACTTTTATTGTCAGTTTTGTTACTCGATTACCTGTATCGATGTGTTCTTTCTTCAGAGTTTGTTATATGTTTCTACTTGATGTCACTAGTAACGGATAGCTTTTCGTTTCATAGTGAGGTGTGTGTGTGCCGTTTCCGTGTTCTGAAGCTGAAGAGCTGCTGACGGCTTATTCATTGGGTATGTTCATCTCGGTGATATTTGGCTGAATGTGTTTTGGTGCCCCACAATGAATATTTGGACCAGTTCTGTTTGAATGCGTAGAAACCGCTTTCGAGAGTACCTCAAAGACGCTGTAAGTTTTCCAAGGTACTGTTTGGTCAGTTTCAGAGGAATGAATCTAAGCAGCGGATGGCATGTGAACGAATCACTTGTTGCTGGTCTTTTCGAAGGAAATCCCATACCATCGGATCCGAAAAAGCTTGAGAAGAAACTCTGCGATGTGAGTTTTTACAATTGTATTTACCAGTGAGATAGTTCATAGGTTATATAGACGCGTATTAACGCATTGGCAGGAGGCGTCGGCTACCGGATTAACCCCCGAATAGAGATTCTTTACTGGCGTTCAGACAAACCATTCGTATATTTCACTCTGCCGGGGTTGGTCAGTTGGTACTGGACTTATCTGGGCAGGACTAAACATCTGACTTTCCAATCAAATGGCCTCCCAAGTCATTCTAGGTCGAATACGCATTCAAATTACCTCCACGATATCCCTAGGAGTAGATTATACGGCAAATTCTCAATTCTCCTGTTCATATTACTGTCGCAACTCGTTCGTAGCAACTCTCTTTCCATCTGCTGGCTATGAACGTGCTATGATCTCAATTTATCAAATTTCAAGCTGAAATGTCCACATTATTCACAAAAGGGTTGAAAAACACTCACCTCAAACCGAACATATGCCATATTCTGGCTTAATCTACAGTATTTGTTTCATTTATTATTTATGGCGCTCAGGGAATGCGATAAATAAAATAAAATAAATTCTTAGCAGAGTTATATTAACACCATTCCTTATTCCTAACTTCTGTAGCGTAGTAGGCAAGAGGTGACGGTCTCGCGTACGTCCACGTCGACTTTGGTCTCTTTGGTCTGTCCAGATCCAATCTTGTCTTCTATTTCTAGTGCCCGCCGAAATGTTGCTAGCCTGTTTGGGAATACTACACAAAATCTTGTATTGCCACTCTGTTCATTTTTTAGGCCAAACTAGCGTGAGATCACAGCACCATATGCGAATAAAATGAAGTACGTAGGACACTCCGATATTGTTGACTCCGCCAGTTTTTATCTTTTATCTATTGAAGGGCAGCTTAGTGATCTTAAAGAAGATGTTTTGTTCAAGTATAGACTACTACTGGGCGCAATTGTTGAGGTTGCAATGATATCAGTGGTTATCTTTCCAGGGGTATACTGCAGCATTCATGGAATGCATATCTAGTTTATACGATGGCTTGCAGTGGACGCTTGAAATCAGTGTTTTCTGTCCAAGACAATCCATCGATCCTATAGCTTGCTTGGTCTGGATGTTCGAGTGAACCTTAAGTCCCTTAGTGGACTTATGGTTCTGATTCTTCCTGCAGAATGCGCTACATTCCGGCAGGTAGTGTTGTTCTCGCCCTCTGGAAAGCTTAGGATGCTCTAGAACTGCGGCTACATCATGTGGAGGAAATTTCGACCAAACTCAACGTATTCTCATGAGGTGATGATCACCATGCCAGCGCTCATCTTGCTATTCCAGAGTATATGGAGTTTATACAATGTTGGGGCCCGTTGGAAATCAATAATGCAGGGCGCAACGCTTGGCACCAAACCAAGGAATCGATGGATTGTCTCGGCTAAGAAAATGCAGAACGCAACGTTTTGGGCGGCGGTTTAGACCGGTTCCTCTACGAGTGGTTTTGTATCTTGCTACTGGGCCACATTATTCACCCCAAAATAGTCTTGAGATAACTCCAAGAGAGTGGGCATGTTTGGAATACGTTATTACGAGCATAAACAGTGCTGGACAGCTCTTTATGACTTGGTTTATAGTCCATCTCTTGCCATTTTGCCCACATCAGTTGCAAAGTATAAACTCCTGAAATTTATAATTTATTGTATTTTTAAACTAAAACTAAAATGCATTTTCCAGCACGATCTACGTGATTACGGGGAACCGTCTTTGCCCAGTCGGCTGAGCAAGGATGTCCTGAGTGGCCCAGTCATACTACAGCTGACTAGATACAGGTCTTTTCCGTTTTTTTTAAAATTCAGTTCGCCTCGTGCGTGGATCCGATCATGTTTTCAAATATTTCTCTACGTGTAACAGCTTCAGAAACGTGTCACAGCCGAAAGTGAGGGAAGACGTGCAGAGCAATGACGATGTGGCACGGCTGTCGCTTACCGATGGTCACACGTCGGTGTCGGCTCTTTTGCTGGATAATTTCAAGGGTCTCAGGTAAACCATTTTGAGGAAAATTACATGCTTTCGGTTGAAATCGCTGTCATCTCAGCTCCGATACGCCACCAGGTACGAAGCTGCTGGTCACAGGAGCAGTTCCTATCGAATGCGGATTTGTACTGTTGTCCCCAAAGAACGTCACCGTGGTCGGAGGACGAGTTGATAGCCTCATCGAGAAGTGGACAATTGAGCGGGTGTGTTACAGTATTGGCTTCCTCGTTCTGGCTTCACCTTTAGAAGAAAATGTTCTAGCATGCCCTCGTAGACTCTCAGCGAACCGCCCGAACAGATGGGACTGCACCGAAGTGGATCTCCTTTGGGAAGGTGAGGTCTTTGTTTCAATGTTTTTGGTCCATGACATCTTCATTCAAGGCGATGGTTTATTTCTCTAGTAATTAGGGGACCTTCGTAGATCGCAAACAACATGACAAGCCGCCGCGGAGATTGATAGCATGTGTTATTCAGTTGTAGGTAGCCGACTCCTATGAAGCGAAGGCGGCACATCTTCCAAGTACAGACTACTTTTTTTGTAGTAATCTGCCCAGGGAAAGATAGAGTATGAAAGAAGATAGGCCAATAGCATTCATCATGGTGGAGAGCGCAGCTCTTTTCCGTCAACTGGAACCGTTAACCCTTTCACGAGACGCGCGATTTTGGCGTGTCTGCCGCCTGAGACAGCGAGTATTTTTTTCGCGCGCCGAGTGACCGACTACGTCGTCGGACAATGTTCCAGGGATCGCATAAATTTTCCGGCCTATCATGGACGCGAGATGGATGTGAATATATCAGTAGCCAAAGAAGATTTTTGAGGGCAATGTTAGATGTAGGTACCAGTAAACTGTTGTATTTGTAATATTAGATTATACCATCAAGTAATCAAAAACGGCCTATGAATTATTTTTATAATCCGCTATGTACGACTCTCTATGAACCTCGGCATCGTAGATCTGTTTGCCGTGTTTTGACTCAACTCCACACGAGGTAATACAGATCTTTATTGGCTAACGTTTCGGCGGTTTCGCCTTCTTCAGAGCCTGAAAGGAAGGATCAAGTCAAGATGTGGCTACCGCGTCAAACGTCTCCTCAACCTTAGAAATTCAAGACTACCTTTCGATCACGTAGCCAATAGAGAGATCGGGACCCTTACCTCACAGGAAGCCAGACGGGCCAATCGGTCGGTAGCAGGGCCGTTTTCGATACGGCGCCCAAATCAGAATGCCAACTTGATGTAGGGCCTGAGCTCCCGCGTTATACAGAGGCACTCTTCCTTTCGGTTTAGCTTGGGGTCTTTGGCATGATTCCAAAATGCCTCCAGAGCCTTGCGGGCGGCAGTTTGGGCTTCGACTGCCAGTAGCGTGACCCTGACCTCAAGGTCTTCCCCCGTATGCCCGTGGACTCTATGGTGACCCTTTGCAGTGGACGTTCTGAACTTGGCCTTACCGTCAAGGTTCCTTGACCCTAATGTGTAGGGGTCGCGCCGTCTCGTCGCCACAGCTCTGGCAGGTAATAATGCATACCACACCTGATAAGCTGCAGTCCCCTCTCCTGCCATGTGGACAGACGGCGCAACCAAGCTTGACACAAGGGCGATCGTAAGGACGATTCCGAACTAGTTGCCGCCATAGGTTGTCTGGTGGCACCTCCACAACAGTTACCACATTCTCCAGCACGGCTCTCCTCACACACTTCCGAAGGGAAGTGCTTACATCATCGGAGATGAATGGCACTTTGAATGGTACCTTTCCGTACATGGCGCGCCTACTGCTTTGTTCCTGGAAGGACCTCCGTAACGATGTAAGTGGTGCTTATATCCGTCCGTTGCTAGCCGCAATTTCTTGCACCAGCTTCCTTGATTCTTTAGTTTCAAAACCCAACAACGGCGTTTGGGTTAATTTTCTACAACCATTGTTTTTATGGGAAGGTAAACAACATTTTGAAAATCTGCTCGAAAGCTAGTGGAGGCTCGGTTTGGGTCGTAATGATATCTTCACCCTCACTGGTAAGTAGGATCGTCCCGCTTTCACAGCCTGGCTGGGACAATTTTAGAAGGTGTGGTAAGTAATTATGTTATCTCGATAGGCGCATTATCCCTGGCGTCAGCTTAACTTCGACCGACGCTTCAGTATTATCGACTATTAAAGACTTGTGGGGGACAGGCTGTGTTTTCGTTTTATAATATTACTCTTTTTAGCGTGGCGCTGCGAATTTCGATCCCTCGACCAAGGATTTCAAGGCCAATGATGTCTTAACGTCTGCAGTCAAGAAGGTATGTATCGCTATCTTATGGACAGTAGTTGTGCACATTTTTACGGTTTTTATATAACGTATTTGTGCCGCTAGTTCTAAAGTGATTCCGCAAAAAAGGTTCAGGATGCTGACGAGCAAAGCAGTTTCGAGCTGCAACGCAAAGAGAACATTGAAGCTGTAGCAGAAGGAACCGCTAAAGTCTTCGCTGCTCCGAAGGTAACGCCATGTAATTGGGTTTTGCGTCAATAGTGAGTGATAACTAGCGAGACTTGGCATTCCTAAGCTGAATGAACTCAATCACTCCATAGATGGGAAGGATGCATTTGCATGGAGGATGTCCAGGGCATAGGTCGCAAAAGGGAGTTTCCTTTAGTTCAGTCTTCCTAGGATCAAATGCAGTCAAGATGAGAGTGCTTACTAGCAGAGGAAAGTCATACATTTTCTCTGATTGCGTGCGCAGCCCATTAATAACAGAAAATTTGTTCAGATCCAACCGCCGTTGAAGTCGCAAGAACCATCCTTTGTTCGACCTCACAAACCACCAGCACTTATCGAAAGAGGTCATGATCGCCGAGAGAAGAAGGGTAGACGGCGAGGTGGGGATAGCGACGATGAGGAGGTAGGTTTTTAGTAGTGCAAGATGATAAAGACTAAACGTCGGCGTTAATCAATCCGGGATGGAATGCGCCACAAGTTGGATTTCTATGGGATGTCGTGGAGAGGTACTTCGCCTACACAGTGACTTGTCGAAGATAGCTGTGGAGGGAAGTATACTTATCCTTCCAGTACATGTCTGATATCACCTCATCTATCTCTGAAGGATGGAACGATCGGTTACCTTGGGCGAAACCTGAACCAAGAACGATTTGGGTGCGCGCGACACCCGCGCCTCCGACTGTGCTGGCCGTTCACTGGAACCTAGGCTCCCATATACTCGCTTTGTACATTAGCAGTGCTGTTTGTTTTTACGTCGTTCTGGAAGCGTGCTAGCGCAGACGGAAGAGGCACTATGGCGACTACGGTGTGCTGCCGTTGTCAGGTTTCTGATTCGAATCTCCCGCCCAGGCTAATCAAGTCTTCCATCCCTCCGGAGTCAATGAATTGGTACCGGGAAGGAAAGGGTAAAGCGCTGACCTGTTAATCTGCTGGTCACTGCCAGTCATTGTATGGCCAAATACGCATTGAAGTCGCCTCCACCACATCGCGTAGAAGTAGAACGCGTAGGATATCCGAGAAAGGATTGATTATCACTATCCTTTATTCTTCACCCTTATATGCCATTTTAACCTACCAGAGATAGTGTCGGAAATAACCTTTTTGACTGAACGGTCAAAAAACTAGCACCAAATCGCGTTGTTCACCTCTGGAAGTCCATTCCTCAGCCGAATCTCATTGACAAGATAGTCAGGGCCCTTAAATTCACAATACCTTGCTTCATGCATGGTTTCTAGGTCCCTGCAGAATTCGCTCGCCCTTCGAAGCCGTCCACTCTCTTCGATTTCGTGGCTCCTGGCGCCGTCGCCGAGGCCAGTGTTGCGAATGAACCTCCGGTGAGTGACCTGAGAATTCACCTAATCTCATTGTTTTCGTCCCAGACTTCATAGACTAGTTACAGCCTCGGGACTTCAACAACGACCGTACCTCTAACTATTCCCGAGGAGACCAGTTTTCGCGCGGACAAGGTCGTTTTCAGCGTGGACGTGGAGCAGGGGCTCCCAGAGGTGGCGATTCTTCAGCTCAACTGCTGCTCATGCTCCTCGCCATTCATAAAGTTTCCTCTTCAGGAAATACTCGTCACGAAGAAAGAGGCGGTGGGCAAGCGAGAGGTCGAGGACGGCCTACCGCGACATCCAGATTTTCTGATACAAACCGTGACGGAAACAATCTTCGTCAGAAGAATAGTGCTGGAAGTAGTCAGTATCAACAGCGAGGTCAGAGGGATAACCAGCGATCTTTCAATCCGTCTCAGTATGACTCCCGTGATCAAAATTTCAAGCCGAAATCAAATGCACCTGCTAACGATAGGTAAGGATAACATCTTATAGTTACACTTGGCACGAGAAGCCGCCGTGCAGATGAGGCGAGCGGCCTTGCACCTCGCTTCACTTGCCGAGTATGAAATGATGTTCGGAGTTTGTAGCTGCAAAATGAAGATGCGACACTGTTGCTGATTCTTGATATTCTAGAAATCAGTTTCCTCCACTAATGGGTACATCCAAAGCAGAACCACCTCGTTTCAATCAGCCTGCTGACAGATCAATTCAGGAGCAAGTTACCAAGGGTGAGCATTGTTCTTTCTTTGCTCATCACGCCTTTCTGTGATCGCTTTTTGTATATTTCTGGTTCTGTTTCCATGCAGTTGTCCTGAAATTGGCTGACCAGGGAAGGGTCTGAGGCGTATGGCTGAACGACGGAAATGAATACCACAGCAGAAATCGAGCATTACCTTTCTTATAGTATTATAGAAAAGTATGCTGGATTTTTGCAAAGTCTATGAACTTACCGATTTAGCGGCCCCGATAGTTTGCTGGAATCGCACAAGACAATGCCTCTTTAAGGCATCTGTTATACTCCCGCGGGAGCATCCGCGGAAGGGCGGGAATCGCGCCGAGATCCCTCACCTGGCCAATCGCCGCGCCCCGCCACGCCCGCCGTCCGCGGTGCACCCTTAGTCCGCGGACGTTCCGCGGATGCTCCCGCGGGAGTATAACAGAGGCCTTATACTTCCCGCCCGCGGGAGGGCAGCCGTCCGCGGTGCACTGCACCGCGGAAGGCTGTCGTCCCGCGAAGTTCGGCGCGGGAAACGCGCTCCGATGCGACGCTAGCCGCCCCAGGACAACGACGACCGTCCGCGGTGCACCGTCCGTCCGCGGACGTCCCGCGGAAGCTCCCGCGGGAGTATAACAGGGGCCTAACATCGAATATGCAGAAAATTACAAAAATACTGCAAACCAAGGAATCGAACATTTGCCCCGCGCTTTTGGCACAGTATCACCACCTATATATAAAAGAGTTTGTCCGAGGAGTGATCTAACCTAAGTGAGGTACGCCGCATCATCCACAGGGAGAGCGGTCGAGTGATCTAACCTAAGTGAGGTACGACGTATCATTGCGAGAGCGTTCGAATGAACTAACCCAAGTGAGGTACGCCACATAATCCAAAGCGAGAGCGGTCGAATGATCTAACCTAAGTGAGATACGCCGCATTATCCACAGCGAGGGCAGTCGATGATCTAACCTGAATGAGGTACGCCTCATCATCTACAGCGCGGGCAAAATTTGCTATTGAACGTGGGATATTGCTGCAGCAGGGGAAACGCAGCCCTTCACTGCTCAACACAACAGTACCTACGCGCGTTTTTTGAGCGTCCAGATTCAGAAGCCGATTTCGTGCCATTAGCATGAAAAGACCACTAAAGGGCTAAGGGTAGAAGGGAGACTCTGAGGGTGGAGAACCGACGGCGATCAGGAGGGAGCGACCAGGAGGACATCGTGATGGTCAGTGGGGAGAGCAATGAAGCAGGCCAGGAGGTGGCGCCAAGAGGAGTTTAGCAGTATGTAGGGATCGTTAGGGAGTTACCAATCAGGGGAGGGAGACATTAAGGAGGATCAGCAAAGGGGATCCATTACCATTAAGAGAGACCGGATTTAGAGGATGTGACACCGATGTCACACAATGGGCGTTCGCTCGCCGTCGTTGTGTCGTGAGCGTGGGAGCCCTACTTAATTGGGGTAGGATTGTAGGGAGGATCCCGAGGGGGAAGGAGGAATATACCTTGAAGAAGGGACCTGGAGGCGGGACTAGGACGGGGAACCAAGAGGAAGAGAGCCGTAAGGGAACTCACGGAGAAGAAGGAATCTGCCATGAGCATAGCCTCTTCATGCTCGACACGGCAGCAAGTGGCACGCGCTTCTGCGCTTCTCGATTCAGAAAACGGGCTCACTACGTCGCGCAGTAAGCGTCCTGATTCTGAATACGTATCACCGACCGTGCCGTAAGCATAGGAGGACCACTATCGGGGTGGTGGAGAAGAACGGTAAGGGGACCTCTATGGTGGACCAGGAGAGCGACCAGAAAGGAAAAGAACCTGGAGGAGAGGCCAGGATGGGGAAGCCAGAAAGAAGAGACCAGTAGGTGTCAAACAAATAAGTGGTCCCAGTAGTTGGGACCAGGAAGGTGGGGGACTAAAGAGGGGGAGGGGAGGCCTGTAAAGGCGGACCAGCAATTAGATCCAGTAAGAAGAAACGAGTGAGTGGGAGCCTGGAAGACATGTCAACGACAACTTGAACCGCTAGCTGTTGAGCATGAGAACGATTGCGGAGGAACAGCCTGAGGGACTCAAGTATTGCGCAGCACAAACCAACGACGTTAATGGCCGGTCCGGAGAGAATGTCTGTGATGAAGGTACCGAAGTGGTGAAGGACTTGGTGCTGACAAAGTACGCACCAAGCACTAGATGCTAGCGAATTCTATGTTTTACAAAAACTACTTTCCATAGGTGCTGATGCTACAAAGTCGCGCGAAGCGCGCAAGTTCGAGACACGCCGTTAGGCGTGACGGAGCTCTTGTTATTGCATATTCGATGTTTGGGAACTATTTTTGCATAACAGACTATACGATTCCATAATTTGTAGTCCCCCATTATTACTCTGTAGCTTCAAGGGCTTTGCAAAAATGGAATATGTTTTTCTCCTACTCGAATTGTGGAGATTCTTGCAGCTCTGTTGATTTTCGCCATTCAGACATACGCTTGAGACCCTTTCCTGGTGAGTTGGCAGAATTGAGACTGAAGGTAACCTATCCAGCTTTCCATCGGCTTTCTGTAAATCGTTGCATGGCGAATCAGACCAATGATGCTACCTTACTGAGCTATTAACAGAGCTAAATGAAAAGTGTCAGTTCTTTTGTTATTGCTAGACAACATCCCTTCCGGTTGGTCTGGAAATGGCTAGCTGTGGTCAAAAATGCCTGAGATGTCGACACCATATAGCATCGGGTTCAGTGTTCTCCACAAAGAATAGGAGGTCATTCAAATGCTCATCGATGCCCATACAATGTTCACCCATCTGTCGCATATAATCGAAAGAAAGTTAGAGGTATAAAAATTTCTTACATCCATTTCGTTCCTGCCCTTGTGCGGATGTAAGAAAGTAAAACCAAAGAACATAAGAGCTTCCCCAGAACTCCTTAGTAAGGAGGGAAGCTTTTATGAGTGTACGGACGAACCGAACAACATACCTGAATCAGTCATCCAGGTGTCCTTTCCCGACCGATTGTTCATTTTTGTCCTCAAACTTGGGTAATCAAACTCCACTTACAAGAAAATGGTCTGAAGAGTGTGTCTGAACGGGGGGAACGAGTCGTACAGGAGGAATCCCACCCCTAAGTTAGCATAAAAATGTGTTTATTCTTTGCCAAGTCGTTAAACCCAACGAGTAGGGGGTCCTTGAAGTCACAATGGAATGCGACGCATCATGAGTTTGAGGGTCTTGTATGCCCGCAATGCCTCTGCCGGCAAGCGGCTCGGAGCGCAGTAGAAGTGCGGTTGCTTCATGCGAGAAAGGTTTGGTTCATGTGCGCTGCTACATTTTTGCATTTCTACCGACTGGCTGAGATTTGGGAATTCTGGCGTCTATAACATTTTCAGACGTTTTTATGCCTAATTTTCCAGCTGAATGCTGTTGTATTCAGCATGATGATGTAATATGTTCAACATCGGTGATACACAGTTACAAAGTGCATGAAGCACCACTGGGCACAATACGGGTAACGTGTAACGGCTACAGGCTCCTCGCAGTCTACCCTTTACAAGTAGCCTGTACAATGACCTGGGGCAAAGCCGTCCTGCTTGGATTTTCAAAAGAGACCAGGGTATGACGTCGGAGGTGGTTCAAGTGAGAAACGCGGTTTGTGGACCTCGCAAATTAACATAAACGGCATCGATACGCTCTTTCCTTTATCTTTGCCTGTGTCCTGGAAATCGGGGGTCGAGCGTTCTACCCCCTCGTCCCCCTGGCTCGCCCACCCCAACCCCGTGGGCTTGCTCGAGAGTCCAGTGGCTGCCTTACGAGGTAGTGGAGACGCAGACATTTGCCACGCCTCCGTTTAAAGGACGGGGGGGGGGGGGCAGAACGCCACTCCGCCCTGGAAACCAGAGGTCTGCTGGAGGTTTTCTAAAACCTAACACCAACAATGTCTGCTGGTGATCCACCTGCTCCCGCCGAAGTGTGGCCCACCTTTAGACAAGGAATCTTCGAGGGAAGAAATCAAGCTGGCCGAACAGGCGACCAGCATACTAACGGACTTCGAAGCGCGTCAACTTGAAGTTGACGAGGACGTTGTGGTTAAAAATCCGGTCAGTAATAAACAAGTCGCAAATAAGGTACTCTTCACAGCATACAGCTAGAAAATGCGCAGAAAACGTCTGAAAGTGGTATAGACGTCAGAACCCCCCCCCCCAAATCTCAACCAGTCGGTTGAAATGCAAAAATGCAGCAGCGCGCAAGACCAAACCCCGATCTTCCTCGCATGAAGCAACCCCACTTCCACTGCGCTCCGAGCCGCTTGCAGACGAAGGCATCGCAGGCGTACAAGACCCCCAAGCTCGTGATGCACCGTATTCCATTGTGACTTCAAGGACCCCCTACTCCTTGGGTTTAACGACAAATAAACAAATTTTTATACTAATTGAGAGGGAGGATTCTCCCTATGTGACTCGCCCTTCCCGTTCAGACATACGCTTCAGACCCTTGTTAGACGTAACCATGCCTCCATGACCGAATAGGCTATGGCTGGTTCTATTTAGCTATTCATTTATTCATAGACGCAGAATTAAGCCCAATTATTCAAGTAAACCTGATGTATTGCAATCCACGTTGATTTTTTGTTCAAAAAAATCGTATCGAGGTGTTGAGGAGTGTTAAGGGATAGTCTATAGGGGGAGGTTGCATAGATTCGTCCCTCTCGTCATACTGGCGCGCTCACCCCAACCCTCTGGGCGGGCTTGAGAGCTTGGTGACTGCGCTAGGATTTCATAGCACAGTGGAAAAAATTAACAACATGTCGCATCACCTTTATCTTCTACGTTGCCGCCAAGCCGTTCCACTTCAAAGTCGGATCTTTCGTTCCTCGGTAGTCAGTTAATTGCAACCAGAGTTATGTAAGAAGGGGTAAAACACTGACTTGTCGCTGCCTGATGGCATCACTATGTATGGCAAAGGTACCGAATTATGAAGAAGAATTTTGCTGTTTAGACTATACTTGGATCATTTTCACGATGAATTCGTTCGCGTTGCGTTCAATTCTATTCGCACTCGGAATGTGTAATCCTTGGCGTTTTACTCTTCCCTCATTTAGGCTTCTCAAAAATGCGCGTCGATGATAATTACCGACGTCCAGATCTCTCAAACACTACTACTGGCGGAGGCATTTATCGCTCAACCCCGCAATCTTCAGTACCACGATGGAAGGTGGGCGACCAGTGCAAGGCGCCCTGGAACGATGGAACGGTAAAGAGCACCTCGTTACGGCTGGTTTTGGCCTCCTGTAGATTCTTTCTTTCAGTACTATTTGGCCACCATCGTCCATCTAGGACCAGCCGACATGTGCGCCGTTCGGTACGAGAACTATGGGAATATCGGTACTGTTCCGCAAGCAGTATTGCTGTATGTATAAGAGCAGTATAATACGAATCACTGACGTGGAATGCGCAGCACACATGGTCGGGTTGTTGTTTCATCTGCCGTTTACCTTGGTACATAGGGAATGCCTCTTCTTAGATGCTACCCCTTTTTGAATGTTTTAATTTTTGAATCAGTGACAGACCTCTATAGTGCCGTCGGCGACTATTGTACATCCGCATCAGCTATTGTTTATGTTTTACCTATTTCATTGCTCCGTCTCCATAAATATGCAGATAACTATGCATTATTCTTGGCTTTGATTGTTTGAAATCAATCACTATTGGAAATTTTGCATTGTATTGAGGTAGTGTTTTGTCTGGATAGAAGCCGTTAGGGCATCTATATTTTGTTACCACCGGCTTGGGGGCACTTCAGAACATGTGTCGAAACGTCCAGTTATGTTCCTGTGGAGTCGGCGCTACTATACTCGCGCGACTACAGAGCTCCAAAAAATTTTGTCAAAACTGCTCTAGAGGGAGAGAGTTGTTGACGGGGACCATCACGAGCCTCACACCCGTTTTTGAAGTTTAAGCTGTTTACTGTAGGTCGGGCGTTTGTTAGCATACTCGAATGAGCTGAGGATTTTCGAATTGACGTTCTTGGTTTGGATTTTCCGTCCAGGCCATCCAAACCCTCTATCACTCTGGGGTTGTTGAATTGTTACCTAGCGTCCGAGAAGAACAAATTACTGGTCTGTCCATAGACGGGCCGGCGCAAGTCATTGTATAGGCCAAGTATCACCTGTATCACCTGTCGTCCCGTTGATCATCGACTTGCTCGAGCGGGCGCCTGCAGCGTCTCCATTCGTCCCTGTCGCGAGCCAGAGTGCTCCAATGGATCCTCCTCGCTCGAGGGACACGAAGAGCGTCATAGCGGTCGTTCAGGGCTTTCACGAAGAAGTCCGACCAACGCGTTGGTGGGCGTCCTGCCTGGTGTTCTCTTGACATCCAGCGGAATCCAGTCGGTAACGCTCTCGTCTCTGTCTGCGAAGCACATTGCGTGGCCGGCCCACCCGATTTTCGACGACTTGGCCCACGCCACAGCGTTTCTGATCTTCGAACGTTGGCGAAGCTCGGAACTCCGGAGACCTTCTCTCACTTGTGTGAGTCGTGTCACTCCGAGCATCGTCCTCTCGATTCCACGCTGCGCGACGCTGATCGCGTGTTCATCCTGCTTTCGTATAGCCCAGGTCTCTGAGGCGTATGTTAGGGGAGGAAGAACAGTGGAGTCGAATAGGTGGGCACGGAGTCGGACGTTCTTCGTCTTCTTCGCGACTTCTTCGACGCTCTTCAAAGCTCCCCAAGCCGCTCGTTTCCTCCTGCTCAGCTCTGGCGCTAGGTCCTTGGCCATATTGACTTCGCGACCCGGATAGACGTAGCTGGAGCATTCGGAGATGTTCGCTCCGTTGAGCGAGAATGGGGCATCAGAAACTTGTCCGTTCCTCATGAACATCGTCTTCGTAAGATTCAGCTGCAGTCCAACGTTCCCACGTGCACATGGTGTATGTGGGAACGTTGGACTGGTATGGTATGCCCTGCCGAACCCCTCTCCTTACCTCGATGACGACGTCGTTGTAGAATGGTGAGATCTTGGTCGTGAATCCCCTGTACAGCTCTCGAAAGTCTCTGATGTACTGAGCAGGAACACCCTGAGTGAGCAGGGCTTCGATGACCGCTTCAGTTTCGACAGAGTCGAATGCCTTCTTCAGGTCGATGAACGTAAGGCACAGCGGCAGCTTATACTCTCGCGAGCCTTCGATGAGCTTCGTAATGGTGTGTATGTGGTCGATCGTGCTGAATCCCCTCCGAAATCCTGCTTGCTCGCATGGCTGTCCTTCGTCCAGCGTTCTACTAATCCCATTCAGGATGACTCGAGTGAACAGCTTGTAGACTACGGACAGCAGGCAGATCGGGCGATTGTTGCCAATGTCGTGCACGTCTCCTTTCTTGTACAGCAAGACGGTCCTGCTGGTCTTCCACTGAGATGGAACCTTGCACGCACCTGTATAGGCCAAGTATGCATTTAAATTATCCCATGCAGTGGAATGAATGGCATATCCCACGAAATCTATCTCAACCAAGCTTTTCTCCACTCCAGAATGGTGAATCAGTTGGTCGGGAAAAACAAACACTTCCTGCCCATCGGTCGCAAGTCGCTGGATAAGCCAAATACGCGATCATATTCTCTGCGCGATATCCCGTAAATGTAGCATTTGTTGCACATTTTTAAGAGGGGTTGATTAACGCCGTTCTCCAACTCTATTCCGCAGCAGGTTGTGGTGGGTATAGGTAAGTGAGGGTGGGTTAGGATCAGCAGTGTCGTCCAGGGGCCGGATTCATCAAAGTACAACGGTAACTTTTAACAGCGATTTCACATCACAACACATTAAAACTCAGATGACGCAGCTTATCGAGCGATATGGTGAACGATAAGTCACGTTATCTGAGCCTTTTGCTTACAATTCTCCGTTAAAGTTACGTAAGTGGTTGATGAATCCGGTCCCAGGTTCGTTAAGGGGGCTTGTTTGAGGTGGGGTTCATAGATCTGAGAATTGTGTTTGGTGTTACGGTTGGGTAAGGTAGGTTGTGTTGGGTTGCCATAGCTGGCTGTGGTTGGGTCGAGACCGCAAAAATCTCTCGGATTTCGCCTAGCACGGTAGTTCCAGTGGTGTTCTCGAATCCGAGGTTCCTTTTGAAAGTCGGATACGTTACGTCGCATTCTTTCTTCACCTAGTCGAACATTTTTTTCAAAACTGCTGCTCCTTGTGTAGAAACGATATGCAAAAATCGGCATTTTTTCCTAGAGTCGCGAAAACTACAGCTGAAGAATTGAAGGGCCTGTTTCAGCAATCCTCCTGTTCCCTCTGGGTCTACCGGCATCCTGGTTCGGTGGACGAGGCAGCGCCAGTTGAGTAGGATGGAGCAGGGGAGCGTGAAAAAAAATCATGGACGTGAATTCCTGAATCTATAGGCAGGCACAGCGTTTCTTTAGATGGACGTGAATTCCTGAATCTATAGGCAGGCACAGCGTTTCTTTAGATGGACGTGAATTCCTGAATCTATAGGCAGGCACAGCATTTCTTAAGATGTTTCGGTAGGATGGATAGTAAGCCTCAACTTGTCCGTTCCTCATGAGGAACGGACAAGTTTCTCTGATGCCCCATTCTCGTTCAACGGAACGGACATCTCCGAATGCTCCAGCTATGTGTATCTGGGTCGCAAAGTCAATATGGCCAACGACCTAGCGCCGGAACTGAGCAGGAGGAAACGAGCGGCTTGGGGAGCTTTCAAGAGCGTCGAAGAAGTCGCGAGGAAGACGAGGAACGACCGACTCCGTGCCCACCTATTCGTCTCTACCGTTCTTCCTGCCCTAACATACGCCTCAGAGACCTGGGCTATACGAAAGCAGGATGAACACGCGATCAGCGTCGCGCAGCATGGAATCGAGAGGACGATGCTCGGAGTGACACGACTCACGCAAGTGAGAGAAGGCCTCCGGAGTTCAGCTTCGCCGACGTTCGAAGATTGGAGATGCTGTCGCATGGGCCAAGTTGTCGAAAATTAGATGGGCCGGCCACGTAATGCACTTCGCGGACACCTGCTGGACGAGAGCCGTTACCGACTGGATTCCGTGGGATGTCAAGAGAACAACAGGACGCCCACCAACGCGTTACTCGGACTTCTTTGTGAAAGCCCTGAACGACCGATATGACGCTCTTCGTGTCCCTCGAGCGAGGAGGATCCATTGGGCCACTCTGGCACGCGACAGGGACGAATGGAGACGCTGTTGGCGCGCGCTCGAGCAAGTCAATGATCAACGGGAAGGCAGGTGATACAGGATAGTAAGCGTTCTGCTTTGTGAAGCTCCAGAGAGTACGCCATGCATCCTACTTCTAGTGATACCGCGCTGAAACGTTGAACGCGTCTATAGGGTATTCAACGATTAGCTAGAGTTGGGAGACAGTTGTCCCCTTGGGTGTAGTTTAAATACAGGCTGTGAGTGGCAGCACTATTCATTTGTTCACTTAGCTCAAACATAAGCTATTCCTCGCGTTGTTGGGTGAGTTGCAAGACAATGAAAGGTCAGCTCGAATCCTCTGCAGAATAATGACTTGGTGTAATCAGTTAGGCATTGGGATGTAATGGGTGCAGTGATACTATAAGTGCAGTAGATCTCTCTAGAACTAGCTGTATCGGAAGTCCTGTCTTCGTCACGTGCAAAACATCTTTAGTTCCTTTGCGACGACGTGCAAAACATTACGTTGATTTTCCGAGGGAAATTTTATTTCGGTTTGCTGTGTCAATGAGTGTAGGTGAGGCGGGCGATACCAACTTGGATCGAAACCGTGTAATGCAAGTATCATATTAAACCAAGGGAATCAAACCGAGAAGAATAGAATATGTTGTGAGATCCACATTTCATGACTTTAATATAGGCTGAAATCAGTCGTCCTGTTTTCAGTGCTCCGATTGAAGCAGCACTTCGTTTAGTCATAAGTAAGGCCCGCTGTCTTCGGAAATTTCGAGTGGTTTTACTTCAACAGGAGGCTGAATTCATCACCGACTTACAGCAATTTAACAGAGAAAATTACAGCCGAAATCTCTGATAGCGCGGTGAAATGTTTCACCAAATCGCTTGATTAGCAGCGCTATCAGGGATTTCGGCTAAATTTTTCCTGTTAAATTGCTGTAAGCCGTTGATGAATCCGGCCCCTGAATTCGTTCCGCTTCTCTTCCTATATTCAGTTTGCTGAACTCTTCCCTGCGGATGTTCTGTCGTTCTTTCGGAACTTCGTTCGTGTCTCCTCGATTGTTCGTCATCTCGATGCAGTTGTATGAACGATTTCAGTTCTCCTTCGGAGAAGACTCACTGATGTCAAAACTGGGCGGCGCTACCGCTCGAGTTGTCAAAGGAGTCGCACGGGTGAAGTCGACGAGGTGAGGGAATTTTGTTTTGCGCCATATCTGTCCGAGTATATGAAGCGATGTCGACTGGGAACTGCGCAATTAAGTTGCTTGTTCAATAAATGATGGGTGACGTCGAGGGTGAAGGAGGAATTGCTAGTAGAGGGCGAAAGGCTGGAGCTGGCATTTGACAATCAATGGTTTCTAGTATAATGATCAACAAAGAAAGGATGGAGATCTGCGGGGTCTATCCTAATCGGAAGGCATATGGGTAGTTTGCGTCTCCATCCCGCTCTTGGGTTGTACGAGACATACGGTACGAGGGCTCAACAGTTCCCTAGGGATGCATTATTTATCTCGACGTTTTACTCTTCGCTTTACAACACCGGCGGCGCTTGATCGAACGCAGCATCCACACCTCGTAATGCCGATCAGCACTCACCCGTATATCGGGATGAGCCGGCCGCTGATATCAACATGGAACCAGTTACGCTGATGGTCATGATAGAAACGATTCAAATCAGTTTCTTCAATCCTCAAGTGGCTGGTATCGATGTTGCAAGCTGTCATAACGATGTCTTGTTGCGATAAAAACTTCCAGCCTCAAGCGAAACTTGAACCCGCACCTCCCTCTGACCGGGCAAGAATGCTCTACGCCTTTACACCACCGGCGCGCGCCGTTTGATCCGCCTCGCTCATCCCGATATATGGTGAATGCTGAGGTGTGCATGTTGCGTTCGATCAGACGGCGCAGGTGGTGTAAAGGCGTAGAGCATTCCCGCCCGGTCAGAGAGATGCGCGAGTTCCAGTCCCGCCTGGAGCTAGAAGTTTTGATCGCAACAAGACATCATTATGACAGCTTGCAACATCGATACCAGCCCTTTAGGCCTAAAGAAACTGATTTGCATCGTTTTACTCTTCCGTTATACCATTAGGGCTCTTTGAACGCGAATTGGGATCTCACTGTAGCTTGCAAGAATGAGTTGCCAAACAAAGCGACTAAAAACAGATTTGCAGTTAGTTGATTCAGGCGGGAAGGAATGGTAATGGTTACTTGTGCCCGTATGGTACGGCGACTCGATCTGGGCTTCCATCGTCTGGATTACAAACTCTTGCAAAATCCTTGGATTTTTTTTTTGCTTAAAGTTACCAACGACTGTGAAATGCTGAATACCAAATAGGTGATTACTGTAAAGTGCTCCTTTTATTATGTTTCGAAGGAATGAAGGTTTTATCCCTCAACACCTTTAGACACTGCATTAGATAGGTGTTCACGTTTAAGAACATTGTTGCTAATTTTATAAATTTTTTAATATGTAGGGGTGCAAAAGTCTGGGAGATTTGGAATACCCAAATTTTGCCATTTGTCAGTCAATCCCTTTGGGGATCCCACGCACATTCTATTTTTACAAGAGATCGTGGCGCATATTTCAATGAGTATTCGGTTTAGGCAACGACTTAAGGTGCCAGCCAGGATATAAGATAGTGTTTTGCCCTTCCCAAGCAAGTCTGCTAACAATTCATCAGCCCATTAGGTACGAGAGGTGTGGATTGTCTGGGCGGGTTCGAACCATGAACTGTGGAGCGCACAAGACAGCCGGCGTCCTACAACTCCGCTGTCACGCGTTCTAATTGAAACCGAAGGAGACGACTCTTATGCTCCTGAACCGGGAATGAGAACGGGCGTAGTGTCTCTGTGCCGAAGTGATAAGGAGCAGGGAAGGCTAAAATTGTCTCTCACGCGTGCTCCCAAAAGGTGTATTGAAAAACATTCAGGATCTAGTATTTCTGTAGAAGAACCAAACACTTCAGGGCAGCTCTCACTCTAACACCGGAAGCGGTTAGACGAGTTCGTTATCTTCTCGACAATCAGAAGGAAGCGAAAGCTCTCAAGGTAAGTCATTTCTGTAAGAACTGAGGGCAAAATCATAGGTTGAGAGGGCCATATGGTTTTTGCCAAACGTCATTCTACGCCAAATCTGCTCTAGAACCCAGTGGATGTTTCATGGGGTCGTTCAAGCTATTCAAGAAAGATTGCGGTAGGTCATAAAAAGGGAAGCAACTTCTACTACCGTAGTAACCGAGGCTTAAAATGTGTTCGGGTTTGCCCAACTCAGGACAGTTCGCTCCAGATTGGTGTTCGACAAAGAGGCTGCAACGGTCTCACGTATACGCTTGACTATGCGAAGGAGAAGACAAAATTTGACGAGGAAGTGGAGCAGGTAGTAAACCTTCTCGTCGTTAGTTTCTGTTGAAAAATGCGTATACCTCTGATGTTCCAGGATGGTGTTCGGATATGGATAGAGCCAAAAGCTCAGCTCGGCCTTCTGGGCACAGAGATGGACTACGTCTCCGACAGGCTGAGCTCCGAGTTCGTGTTCAGAAATCCGAACATCAAAGGCACGTGCGGATGCGGGGAGTCGTTCAGTTTATGACCGCTTCAGAAGAATCGTCTTCGCGTCCCTATGTACACATTGACCATGTGATCCATCTACCTAAAACTGACAGATATGCTCCAAGCTAGATGTAGTGTGTACCGGTACTTGGCCCTGAGTTGTATCCAGATCGCCGCCGATTTGTAGTCGTAGTTTGTCATCGTTGTCGTAGTCGTCTTCTCATCCCCCTCGTGTCTCTCTCTAAGACCTCGCGCCTCGATATCACCTCGTTCTGCATGTGTGGGGCGCCTGTGCGCGTGTGTATGTATGTGCTACTGTGCTAGGCAATTAGGTGACTCGTGTGGCGCGCCAACGAGCTAGTGGCGTGCGCGCCGTTGTGTTCGATTTGAATAGACTGATGTTCTGCAGCTGCATGATTCAGTAAAGATTTATCGTCCAGCAGTGGTTGTTCTGTGCCGGAGATTCGTTCGCATCGTTCTATACTTCTTGCTTGGCATACAATGTTTGGATGGCATTCATATTTACATCTAGACATGGCTCCAAGTGACGCTTCGAGACGAAATGTGAAGAAGGCGTCGAAGATGCCGAACCCCATCGAAAAGTTTCACTGCTTACCAGACCACGAAAACAGGAAGACTGTGGATGGGTAAGCTCATCATTGAAATTGCTTAGTTTCGTCGCTTTTCACATCTTATTTCCGTTTAATAGGCCAAGGCCGAGGACAATTATTTGTTCTGCGTTTGTTTGCAGTTCCATTTTTCTTCCTCTTTTTTGCTAGATGGCTACTTAGCAGTTTATGAATAGGTCTTCTATCGCAGCTCTCTATTTATACCTTTTCCACGTCAAATTGAAGACTTCAAGGAACGTTTCAAACCACATCGGGGACTTTTCAAATCAAATTGCACTCTTCATAGCAGGCTTGACGCTTTTGAAGTCAAACTTAATTTCCAAATCAAAACGATCTTCTTCCACATTGCAGAAGAGATACTCCGAAAAGGCCAGGGAAAGTTTTTGTTCAAGGAAGAAGTAGACTTCCAATTTTTTTAAAAATCCATCTTCATCCGCGAGCGAAAACACTTTGAATTTTCATAGAATTTTTAATCTTTCTAGGATTCTGATTTGAATTTTTTAATTTTATTTTATTACTGTTGCCAAAAAGGCAGCAGTAATAAAATGTATTAGAAAAGAGACTGCGCTCTGAATTCGTCCACGTCGTCGCGATTTTTATGTGATTGATGGCGAAAATTATGCTTGTGTGGATAAAACAGAGTAAGTCGTACAATAAGAACAGTTATAGGAGGCGTACATATTTTCACGCCCTTATTTCAGTGAGGCAATTATCAATCTAATAGAAATCGGGAGATCTCTACTAGTGAATGGCGCGATCTCCTATTTTAATACACTAAATGATTGCTGCCTTCTGTGCTTAAAAAGGCAAATTCATTATTTTCTTTGGAAAGTAAAATTTCTATAGTTTCGAACACTGAGTTCAATTGTTGAGCAGGGGGCTCAAAAAATTTCAAAGAAAATCACGATAAATTTTCCTCAACTGAAAAATTGTCCCATCCGTCTCGGAGACCCTCTATTTTGATCTGGAATACGCTAGTCTCGATTTTGAAGATGTTTAGTTCGATTTCAACGGCGTCAGGCGTGCTTAGAATAGTGTCCAATTTTGCTTGAATGGTTTACAATTTCGATTTGAAAGTGCCCGATTTTGTTTGAAATATGCCAAATTTGACGAGAAAGTGGTGTATATTTTGATAGCACGAAAACATATTGATAGTTGACAACAGGTGTCGGTCTCGCGCTCAGATAAGCGAAGTTTTTCGTCCCTCGGGTTTCGCTAAAATTGGTATCGAGCGTATCTAGGAGGGATTAAACCCTGATCTTCTCATTTTTACTTTATTTAGTACTGGCACATAAAGCTCATGCTAGATCTGTATTCACGGCTCCGCGCTGTGTTTAGACCGCCATTGCATTGGCATCTCAGAAGAACCAGATTTTCAACATTTTATTAAACCACTTCTTCTTACACGTTGGAATATGCGGTTTCACAGGGCATAATGTAATCTAGGATCTCCATTTTTTTCGAGCTGACATTGAATTTTTGACGTTTTTCATGAAGAGTAAATGTCAAATTCACCAAGGAAATACAGACAAACCAGTCGACGAATATCTTCAGGAAGCTGCTTATGACGCTCTCCTTGGGTAACTTTGTGTTCTTTGTAATCCTGGTGTTCCTTTTCTATTTCATCATTTCTGTTGCACTGTACTGTTGTTTTGAGCGTTGGTAGATAGCTCTGACGTGCGAAATGAATACTTGAATATTCTTTCGCTCACAAATCTGAAGGACAAGTAAGTACCAGCATCCCACAAATGTTTGATCAACACTAGCTTTATCCCTTGATTGGACCACACATTTTCAAGGATTTTGTATGGCTTTACAAGAGAAAGGAAGAGAGGTCGGCGATAATTATTCTTCTCGTGGAACGCGCCACGTATACTACTTAGGGGATATTATGCAAGCAGCTTGAATGCGTATTCACTAATAACGGCAAACGAAAAAGGACGGCGTCACTCAATCTCCTTTGGGATGCGCCACGCATTCTACTTCTTCAGGATGTCGTGGAGGCGGTTTGAATGCGTATATGGCAATACAATGATTTTTGGTGGCCAGGCGATGGACAATTCAGCGCTTTATCCTTCCCAGACAAGTCTGATACCAACTCACCACCTCGGAAGGATGTAAGGCCTCGTGCATTCTTCCCGTCGCCGCGATTGAATCGCGGCGATGAGTTTTGCAGAGCGACGCGAAAGAATTTGAATTTCTCTGTGCTCGTCGTATCGCCCATCGCCCTGCAAGGGAGCGCGACGGCGATCCGTCCACGACCAATGCTAAACACCGCGCGAGGCGCGAAAAAGTATGCCATGCCCGCGATGGGCGCGGGAAGCTATCGCGCATGCCGACCGCCAGTGTTGCCGGCCGCAAGTTTTCTTTGACTGCTCTTCCGCGTGCGGCGGAATGGCCATGAACTGAGCGCCGCGATGGCATCGCGGCGATGGAAGTATGCCCCCGGCCTAAGGCCTTGGATGGCGTGGGCGAGAAACCCGAACCAAGAACTTGGTATCGGGTGTATGCGGCGGCCGGCATCTCTTCTGACTGCTCTACAGGTGTCCATTGATACTTTAGTAGCATGAAATTTTTGTATGCTTGCTTGAAACTGAGGATTCGCTCCTTTATCGAAATATTCCACCCATATGAACCTTTTATTGGAGGTTCCTTCTTTCGATTTTCCAGATACCACTTTGGACTGAGTTTAGATGGTTCTCTTCAGTATCCTATTTTCGCCGCATGTTGAAACTCTCTGCGGCCTCTGGCCTTTTGAACCATTCCCTTAGAGGTGAGCTACCCAGCACCACTACGCCTTTCATCCAATGGGTAGGTTTGTTCTTACCAGATTGTCTGGGAAGAATATGATACCGATGTATTAATCGGCTGGCCACCGCGATTTCTTGTTTTGGCCAAAAAGAAAAGCATTCACTTTCCCTCCAGATTGCCTCCTATGAGTGGCACCTCCTAAATGAGATCGTTTAACGCCGTCCTCCATCCTTCACCATGTTTCTATTTTATGACTTTGCATCGCTGGTATTCTTCTTAAATGAAATCTGTATCATTTCAGAGAGATCATTTCATTTGAAACGTACTGGGCGACGCATCTTTCCAATGAGCAGACGGAATGGGTTTTCGACTTGTTCAAGCAAAACATGTTCCATCTGTAGGCGATTAGCTTAGAGACTCTATTAACTAACGAGCTTACAGTATGAAATTTCTGGGTGTTTCAGGTACTCTATGTCACAATGGGGTTGGGATCCGGAGTCCAAGAAACAGGAGCTTACTGCAACAACGGCTCGGTAGAACGATTTTCGTTACTCACGTGGTCCGTTGCTCAGCGCGAACGGGCATTGAATGATGCTTATTTCACTTCAGGTTCATCATAGCGAAAAATGAGAGGGGAGAACCTATTGGCTACACGCACTATCGCTTCGACATGGATCATAATAGCTCCGTCATCTATTGGTTAGTTTCTGTATAGCAGCAACTTTGTCTAGTCGAAACTATCTGCTGAACTCGATGAACCAGGACATTTTAGATGGTTCCTTAATGTTGTGGGTTTTTCGAGATCTATGACTACTTTGCTAGCGCCTCGGCGACCGCCATAATCATAGTACCTTAGGCCTATGTTACACTTCTGCGATGCTGTTGTCGGCGACGTCGGCGACAGTGCTGATAGGGTGCTATGCAGTGCGTATTAGCCCGCGCAACGCTGTCACCGACGTCGCCGACAACACTGTCGCCAAGGTATAATATGGGCCTTAGATAGACTATGACGAAATGAGCGAGATTCTAAGTAGAGTGGTCACAATGTGCCCAGATGAAGCGATTCGTTTCTAAGAGTTACTGCATAAGGTCAGCCAGGAGAAAACGAGTGACTGCAGGAGCTTCTAAGAGCATGGAAGAAGTCGAGAAGAAGACGAACGTCCCACTCTGTGCCCACCTATTCGACTCCACTGTTCTCTTTGAGCTGAATAAAGACTCGGAGACTAATGTCGTAGTGGTGACGTTATCGAGTCCGTGGGAATTTTCCTTAACGGATTTCGAGGGGCGTCTCCGCTGATCCAATGAACTACTGCAGAACATTGTATGGAGGTTCAGCGCGCGTGGATAAGCTTAATAGGAGGCTCTCAGAATGGGAGGCGTGGAGACGCTAACCTTTACATTCGGATCCTGCCGAGGCTAACGAAGTCTCACATCCCTCCGTTCTCGGCGAATTTGGACATAAAAGATTCGTCTGAGAGGGAATAAACGCTAACTTATACTGGCCATTGCAGACGGTTCGGGCCAAATACGCATTAGAATCACCTCCATGACATCCCTGAGAAGTAGAGTACGTGGCGCATTCTACAAGGGGGCTGATTAATTGAGCTGCATATCGTTATCCTTTATAGACGGCCAGCAACATATTCATTTACGTATTCAGAAATCTTTTAGAAAGAGCTGAGAATTTTGTGCCGGGGAGAAAGAAAGAAAATTGTGAGAATTGAGAATTTATTTGTGAGAATTTATTTCTCAGACTTCAAGGTGAAGGTGAAAAGAAGGTTGTGGTTTTACACAGTAGTCTTGGTACAGTCTTCTCATTACCCAAAGACCAGGCAACCGTGGAAAGGAAGCGCTTACATGGGTAGGGAGCTCCTTGTTAGTAGGCAAGAGTTGTTTTGGAATGACTAAGTTAATAATGTGCGACTTGTAAGTTACACAAGGAGGCAGTGAGTGCTTTGTTGGAGATAAAATATTCGACATCCAGCTCAACCTCTCCCCTTTCCGCTTTCCAATGTTTTCAAGCACCTTCAAATTCAAATTTATTACATGCCAGAGCATGTTAACAAAGCATCACAACCGTATGCAAATGTAGAAACTCCACTTAGAAGAAGAAAAAAAAACTTAGAAAATGACAACGCAACATGTAATGTGAAGGGAAAATAATATTAAGGAGAGAGGCAGAACACCAATAAAAGCTAGAAAGCAAGAAAAGCTATAAAGATGCAGTCGGAACAGCAATGAAGCCATGAAACGGGCAACGAATGTTGTTTACTCGGGCACATAATCACTAAGGATGTTCTTAAATTTGCTGAGAGTACCAGGAAGCTGGACTCTTTTGATAAATTTGCCAAACTCTAAAGCAGCACGACACGAAAAAAATGTCGTCTCAACGTAGATCTTGGTCTAGGGAAACTTAGCTTAAGTTTTTGAAGGAGTTATAAGTAGGGACCAATGATAAAGAGCAGAAAGGTTGCTTCAGCCAATCCCTATTTGAGGTGCTGCAAGAATTACACTTCTGGGGATGCTTTGTAGTCAATTTGAATGCATATTTGATGCGCACCATGACTTGTGGCCAGCGGGTGGACAAGCCTTCCAGATGTCCAGAGAATTCTGGTGACACCTCATCCCTCCTACGAGGGTGGAAGGCATTGTTGGTTTAGATGGAGCCGTACAAAGACGAGCAGCTTTTAGTTCCGCGTGGTGCGGAAGCTTTGGTGACAACAACATGCCCTTCTAGAGGTTTATCATCTTCGTTTTCAGCTACGAGATCCAAGTGATAGAGAAGTACCAGAAGAAGGGCGTAGGCACGCTGCTGATACAGACCCTGGAGACGTTGGCTGAGAAGTAAGTAATCGACGATTTCGGCGCTAACTTATCCAAGGACTATTTTGCATTATTCAGGACCGGCATGGATAAAGTGATGGCCACGGTGTTCGCGTTCAACGAAAAGTCCTTAGGATTCTTCCACAAGTTGGGCTACGAGACGGATCCTTCGTGTCCCGATGAGAATCAGGGTCGCGATTATTTGATACTCAGCAAGCCGATTGCGTAAAACACGGGTTCATCTTGTTTCCTCAGCTTGATGTATGCTATATTTGTATGTTGTATCAACCCATGGATCAAATGTGACCTGTGGTAAACCATTTTCTAGTGCTTCCACTGCCACGACCTTGATGTGAATTGTTGCTCCAGTCAGCGAATGCTTAGTTTTTTAAAAATCAGACCTCGTTCACAGAGAATGCATCCAGTGGTTCTTACGCTGTATCATTGCACGCTTTACTCTTGCCCGTTCTGTTGGCGCTAGCTTTCCCAGTATGCATACTTGAAGCTGCGCGATAGTTTCTTTCAGCCGTGTCCTGCTTTTTCAATGGGTGTTCCGCATTATCACTTAGCAAGCGTGTTTGACAATAAACTTCATTACTTTGTGTCGTAGATGTTGTTGGTCTGCATTGCACGGAACCAAGATATAAATGAATCGAGGAGCTAAGAAAATGAGGGTTTTCGAATTTCATTGAAGGCGTCCTGATGCAGTGCGTCCCATGGATCATCTATGTGTTTTTAACACTACAACGACAGTTCAAACTGAGGGTCTTCTTCAGCTCGAGGTTAAGAGTTGAGGCGCATGTCTAAACGGAAGAAACGAATACCGCTGCGAGAATCTCCATCCTTCAAATTGTAGAAAAATATTTATTTATTTATTTATTTCTGTACGATGCATAAGGCATACGTGATATAGGATGTAGTACAATACAAAACACCAATACAGGAAGAACAACTGCTAAATCTAGAAATGTAAAAGCTTGTTTCTAGCCATGTGCTTGAACAGCCTGTAATGTGCCGACGATCGAGGGACACAGGAGTTTAGCGAGATAAAGCTGGAACCAGCTCTACATGTAAAACTACATGACCTGGTATTCGTTTTTTTGTACACCGTAAGATATTTTTTCCGAGCTGCTCCTAGTTCTAGATATTATTATACGATAGAATTTTGAAGCATCTACATCAATTAGGCCAGTCAAGAGTTTGAAAACCACACAGACATCAGTAAGTTTACGACGAGAGACTAAGGAATGCAACTTATATTCGCTATTTCTAGCTACAGGACGAGGAGCTCTTATAGATCTACTACAAGCTATCCTAAAAAATAATTTGCGAGTGAAATTGTCTTGCACCTTTTCAAGAAGAGCGATGTCTTTTGATTTCGAAGGAGAAAAGACTGGTGAACCCCACTCCACAATAGGGCGAATGTATGACTTGTAAGCCCTAAGAAGCATTTCCTGATCCACTATAGAGAGAGCTTTGAATATAAGGAATGTTCGAGAAAACGCTTTATTGTAAATCATTTTGTAGTGCTCGGAGAAGTCAAGCTTATTGTCGTAGTGAAATCCTAAATCTTTGACGCGAGAAACGGGTGTTAATGAGTGATTTTTGATGCTATAGTTGGCGTCATAATCAGATTTACCCATCCTCATAAATACCGTTTTCTCAGGTGCTAGGAGGAGTCTCCATGTTTCAGACCACATCTGTATAGCATCAAGGGCAGACTGAATAGACTCTATGTCACTTGGGCCTCTGATACTTCTATATATCTTTACATCATCTGCGAACTGCTTACAACTAACACCACATCCTTCTAAAATTACAGGTAGATCAGACGTATAAATAGCAACAAGAATTGGGGACAGCACCCACCCTGGGGCACCCCACTTGAAACAGGTTTAGTAGTGGAGAAGCTGTGAGCGACTCTAACCTGGAAACTCCTCTCTATCAGATAGTCCTTTATCCAGCTGACTACTATAGGATGAAACTCCAAACTTTCAATCTTGTGTAGTAGCTTACTGTGGTCGACCCTATCGAAAGCCTTCGAAAAATCGAAGTAAATTACAGCTGGATAATATGTTCTGTATTGGCAAAGTAACCCACCGAATTACAGGGTGCGGCAAAATTACCAGTTCACCTAAACATTTTAAATTTTTTAAAATTTCTTAGGAATTTTTCTGCTTCATTCGCCTAATTTATGTTGACTGAAAATTGTGGAACTCATACATACTTGTGTGCAAAATGGTTAGGCGTTGCAACCCACGAGGTGCTATTATGGAGCTTCACAAGGTCGGAAAGCAAACGGGAGATAATGTGAAGATCTTTTCCGTGCCTGTAGAACGGTTCAGGATGCAGTAAAACGCTATAAGGAATTGAAGACCGAAGAGGATGGAAAAGGAAGAGGGCGTCCCGCGACAGCTACTAACCGGAAAAATGTAAAACTAATGGGAGAAAAAAATCGGAGAAGCGCCAGGAGATCGATGCGCCAGATGGTAAAAGACGAACTCTCAAAATGAGAGGATTATTGGGGACTCGCTTGCTGATGCTACCGCCAAAGGACGACTTCAGGAAAGTGCGAAAAAGCCTCAATCCATTATGGTTTGGGGGAGTCACATCTTCAGGAAAAACTCCACTTGTTTTCGTCGAAGCTGGAGCGGAAATCAGCGCAGCGGTTTACAAGGACATTGGAAACAATTGGACAACGATCAATGCCGAGATTCATCGAGGGTCGAACCTGGCAGCTACATCCTGGAAAAAGTTCTCAAGCCGTGGGCCTCTGATGAAATACCCAGGTTCCTCAAGCTTTTCAAATCCGAAGCACACGGAAGTCTGTAAAGAAAAACAATGGCCGACTTCCAAGAAAGTTACCCCGAAGGAATGAATTGCATTGTTTGACTGGCTTCTAACAGCACCCAATCCGCGAACTACCTACGACCATCAATCACTTCGGAGAAGCCTACTGGCGCTTTCAACAAGATTCTGCTCCGGCACACAAAACGAAGGTGGTCCAGGACTGGTGCGCCGCGCTGCTGCCTGACTTCATCACACACGACGAATGGCCCTCCAAATCTCCGGACCTTAACCCTATGGACCCGATGATTCTATGTGGACCGTCTTAGAGAAAAAACCTGCTCTACCTGGCATCCAAATTTGGATTCTCTTAAAGGAGCGCTTTTGAAATCCTGGGACGAAATTGATGAACCGTACAGCGTGCCGCATGCGAAGCCTTTGTCGAACGTCTGAAGGACTGTGTGGAGGCGAAAGGCGATCATTTCGAAAACTGTTAGCATGCTTTGAATTGTCATGTTTGTAGTGGATAATTTTGACAGTCAGAAAAGATCTGCGAAGTTTGAATTCAAAATGCCATTGAATTTTCAGTGCACGGGTAATTTTGCCGCACCCTGTACAGGCCGTCAAACTTTACTATGGAATCGCAGAGTCACACAAGGCAATACCTTCCAAACATTGAGTATAGGAAAAAAATGCAAACAGGTGGCGTTTAGGTGTTCAACTCCTTGACCTTGCAGTATGTTTGCTGTGCACTTCATGTTTGAGAGGCCTTGCCTTGTGCGGTTGTGCAATACTATAGCAAGTTTTCAAGGCCATTAACTACGAAGGTTCAAGGATTCTGCAAACATGTAACACTATTTTCTACTATTTTCTATCATTCTGCGAAAAACGTAACTTTTCTATTACTTAAAGGATGAAATTTTTCGCAGTCAAATCCTTTTTTCGCCGATCAGAGATGCGCCTGGGGCCCATCCATAGTGAGGCACCAGAGTACTTCGTGAGCCATACAGCATTCGATTCGCGACCAGGTTCTCATTGTGCTCCAGCGGTTGTGGTCAAACTGAAGGAAGGGGATGGGAAAGAGAACAAGGTTCTTCAACGGCGCAGAACGTAATGCACGACCTAGGATGGGTATCATCGTCTGCGATGATGCTCAAGCCCTGGAAGGTCAAGAGGCACGACGCTGCCATACAGCGGCCACACATTAGTTCCCGGTCCATCTGTACATAGACCAGATGGTCTTGCAATAAACTCCAGTCTCATCTCTTACACTCGCTCTCACACCCACTGAACCACCGCCTTATTAGAGCGTATGAGTCCTACGTCGTGTAGTCCTTGACAGAAGGCTTTTAAAAATTGGAGCCACGCTGTTGTGCCCCGGGTTGGTCTCCATCGGCATCGGTGAACGGTGGGCCAAACCCAGGGCCCGTTTTGTGGCAGAATCGTAGAGGACCTACGGCACGCTTGTGCTCCTGCCTGCCTGCCATGAGCCTCTTACTACGTTGGGCCATGCTGCCCCTACTGAACCATGTGGGTCCTACTGCGATGCCATTTAGCTTCCTAACGCTTTACATCCCTGCGCCATTCACCTGCACATCTCTGCACCCCTCCTTCTATTCACATTATTGCGGCTAATAAAGATATTCTGGTCCAAGCAATTCTTCTCTAACATTCCGCAGACATGAATAAATAGCCATACAGATTTACTACTCTAAACAAGCACTACTACCGAACGATATATGGCCTGCGAGCAAGTAACCCGACCTTGGAAGCCACTAGGGGAACCTTCGCAGCATCTCGTAAGACATGGACAGAGGTCCTGCCTGGGGCGCCCATGAGGCTGTGCTCCTCGCCAGGGGCCTGCGGTTACCTCCGCCCGGTGTTCATATCGGCGACAATTCTCTTCCCTCTCGGTTCCGTACAGTGCGTCCTCGATCCTGGCCGTAATGTTACTGCGGTGTAGAAGTCGGCTTGCTCAAAAGAATCCATGACGTCGTCTAGGGGATGTGGAAACGAAGGCGGCGGACGGACACTTCCGTTCGAGTTGAGCAGGAGACTGAGGCCCACGCGCGCCCGTGTTCATAGTCGGTCGCGGAGTATCGATCCTGCGCGTCGACTGGTGCGCGGCTGGACCTGCATAGTTTATCGGCGCTGAAAGATCAGAGGTGCCGCAGTTTGTGCCAGGTTGTCGAGAATTAGGTAGGCCAGTTATGTGCGGCACATGTTGCCACCGCCGAACGAGCCGTGAGCACTGCATGAGGCGAGATGCCACGAACATTATGACATCACCTGTCATCTCGCAGGTCATCGAGTTGCGGATGACAACAGCGTCTCCATACGTCCCTGTCGCGTCCCTGTCGTCGTCCCTGTGTGAGAAGCTATTCAGAAAGGCAAAGAAGAAGGATCTTAAGGAGAAAATGGCACGAGTGTTGGCTGAAGGTGCGGGTGCTGGAATGGACATCCTGAGTGCTCGCCAGAACTTCTCCGAAACGATGTGAATGTTGTTGCCATTAGCATGTAAGGGAGACGGCAGTTACCCATCCATGGATGTGAGCTCGTTTTGGCGGAGAAACGTCTCAAAGTATGGACACTTCATTTGGTTGTGCTGCACACTTCGCTGCGTGATATTTTACTTGACGGGAACCATTTGTAGGATCATCTGTCGGATTTTAAATAGATTTTGACGCATTGTGGAAACATTCAAAATGATTGCAGATGAGAGCTGTCTACCTGTATAATGAGACCAGCAATGACATAAAAGAAAAAGAATAGAGCTTTCATTATAGCGTGTACAGCGATTTGATGCTTGCGTCGATTATATGTCGTGGCTGATTTACATCATTTTGAAGACGGTCAATTAGAATCCCTTTGTCTGTTTGCGATAAGACTTCCGGAACGACTCCAGTGCTGGATCGAGGCTTTGAGGCAGCCATCCGGTCTTCTGCAGAAAATTCAGCAGTACTTGGTGAACAAACAGGTATTGCTGCTCGTTCTGAAAAACAGAACTGTCTGGTAATCAGATGACCTGTGAAAGTTGAAAGCTGATCTTCAGAGTGCATGTCTTTCCTTAGGGGGGTGGGGTATAACACTTATACACATAAAGGCTATTTTATATAGATGCATGGAAACTTGCCTACAATGAACATAACAAGCTTACTAGATGTGAAGCTGTGGCTCTGAGTAATCCCGGTAACTTTGAAACTGATTTTATGGGACAAACGGATTGATTTCCTTTACAGAAAAACCTCGAAAAGTGTCCTTATCACATTCACCCTCATGAATAAGGGACTTGCGCTTAGGGAGTAGAGCAAGGTACTCTGGGATGCAGGATTCTTGTTCCAAAATGAAATAGTTACGGAAACAAGTCAGTGTCATCAGTTATTGGCAGCAGCAGCACTTCAACCAGTTGATCTTCGTATTTTAAATTCGATTTCCTCTCTGAGAGGTAGTCCGCAACTAATAGTATATTTTGGCATGATTAAAGCTCCGATTGCTGGTGCTATAAACAAACCACACCGATGACCGCAAGAAGTTACTACACCCAATTTTGAAACTCTGTTCTTAACAACACTCGCAATGAGATACTTGTACTTTCGCATTCCTGATGCAGATACGCTTCTGTCCATGTACACTACCTGCGCTGCTCAGACCTGTCGCTGAGATAGGTTTCTATTCAGTTAATAGTGTATAGTTGAAGTTGAATAGAATAGTTACTTGTTCGTTGACCTTTTCTTACTCTTACTAAGGAGGCCACATCTCGGGAACCAAAAAGTGAGGGAATATTCCAGAGGCAATAGACCTAATTAGCGTCAACCTGCGTCAACCTATCACGTAAGCAGTGGTTCACCCATAAACTCACTGATCCTAGTAGCAGCGATCTTGAGTTGACTTCGAGTTGATTGTGATTGCTATTCATATGCTGCATTTGTCACGGCTAGTAAAAGTGGCCTGTTTTATATTTATATTGATATGTGATTACCTGTACACTGCAACTCCGCTGGGCTCTGACTTCGTCGAGATACACACTCATAGGCTTTAGGACGTCGCCCTTTTCCAGGACCTCCATTGCATACTGGAGCAGCACCATTGAACCTGTTCTACCGATCCCAGCGGAGCAGTGGATAACAATAGGTTCTCTGAAATGAGGACACACAATGCCAAAATGGTTCTTGCATGGGTGCAAAATGGCATCTCACCTTGAATTAGAGAACTGGTTGAGGAAGTAAAGCGGTGCCATGTCAGCTGGAGGAACACCTCGATCGGGCCAATCGACCCAGTGGTAATGTGTACACGAATGCATTGAAAATCCGGGAACAGATACTTCCAGAGTGGTAACCTCGATGACCGCAGTTGTCTCGAACGGGAACTTCAACTGCAAGGTTGGCTGGGATGAATTTTCGTTTCATAAGGCCATCAGGATATAAGTGCTACCATCTCCTTGGTTTTGAATTGAACAGTAATGTCGCCTTCGAAGACCATCGGCTCACCGGCTTCTCTTGGATAATACTCGGCACATTTGCTCGCATTCTAAAAACTTTTAAGGACAGTTTGGAAACATACGAAAACTGGTGAAATTTTCTACTATTGGGTTGTTCAAAATGTCCCTCGCGTTCGCTCGTCGGTTTTTTAAGTGATCTAGAACCTTCTATCGATAACATACACAACCCGGTGCAAAACTATAGGTCTATCCCTGCCTGATTTATGCACCACTACCCAAGAACGCGTTACCACGCTACTACAGTAACGTCACTATCGTGTTCCTCATCAGCGAAAATCTCTATATGAGGATCCTAAGCACGATTCCTGATCAGTGCAGGATGCCATGAGCTTCTATTGAAAATGGGAAAACTAGGCCAGTGCAAATTTATGGGTGTACATCATGAAAATCGAATTCATTGCTGAAATAGTAATGAACAAAATACGAACAGCACTTACCGGAGAATGGCGTTATATTTCCATGGAATTTCGGATGGAGATCTATATCACGTGAAAGAGCTGATCACAGATATGTAGGCAAAATTTGCTAAATGGATCTCTTAAGCAAGTTGTGGCCGGCGAAAGCCTCGTTGTCTGCCGCATGTTAGGTGCGCTCAATCAGCGCTAGGCACAGTGTTGCTTAATCGGAGATGCGGTTGGCGGCACTGTCAGCAGCGGCAGCGGCATAATGGTAGAGTGCTGGCTTCACAGGATTGGGGTCATAGGTTCGGTCCCTGTCGGTGAAGGCGTTGTTGCATTTTGTGAACTGTCTTCGACGAGGACCTATAATCTCATTCTTAGCACATTTTTGAGCGAACGGCTGATGGCGACTTGCATTTACTCCTACTGGGGTATTCGAAGTTGGAAGCATGTCTCAGGTAACATATATTATTCATGACGTGAAGGGTGTCAAAAATTTAATCAAGTCAAATATTATAAGTGTTCAAACCTTCCTCAACACTGATTGAACAACACAAAAATCTGTGAAACAAACATGCTGTTGACCAATTGCACGCCTAGTCATAAACCTAAACCCAGGCTAAACGGTTTCTAATCTCATGCACAGTCCAGCAAGTAGGTGAGTTTTGAAAACTTCGAAGTGCCATTGATTTTTCTTCATTCGCTATGCCTTTTTCTCCAGCAAATGTAGTCACTGTTCTACTCTCTGAATTCGGATCGCCTGACGATAGCAGTGCGGCTATACGACAAGAAAAGATTGCTGCAAGGTTCGCTACTATTCTCCACTATTGAGAGGGTGCTGCTTTTGACTTTGATTTTTGAATTCCCTCATGCCATGAATAAAATATGTTTCCTGGAACATGTTTCCAACTTCGAATATACTAGTGCAAGCCGCCATCAGCCGTTTGCTCAAAAGGGTGCTAAAAATGAGATTATAGGTCCTAGTCGAAGATAGAGAAAGGATAAATGACGGCGTTATTCAATCCCCTTTGGGATGCGCCACGCATTCTACTTCTACGGGATGTCGTGGAGGCGAGTTGAATGCGTATTTGGCCATACAATAACTTGCGGTGATCAGCCGATGAACAAGTCAGCGCTTTATCCTTTCCAGACAAGTCTGGTACCAATTCACCGACCCCAGAGGGATGGAAGGGTTGGTTGGCCTAGGCGGGAAATCCGAACCAGGAACCTGGTGTCGGGTGCAGGCGGCAACGGGCGCCTCCTCCGACTGCGCTCCACGCGCCCTAGTCGAAGATAGACACAAAATTCAAAACCACTGTCACCGACGGGAATCGAACCCACGACCCCAATCCTGGGAAGCGAGCAGTCTCCCACTGTGCCGCTGTCGCTGCTTCCTGCGCTGCCAACCGTACCTCTGATTACGCAATACTGCGCCCAATGCAAAACTGCGCCCAACAAAGCGGCTTTCGCCAATTTACATAGGAGATCCACTTGAGAAATGTGGTCTATATAGCTGTGATCAGCGCCTCGAGCTCTTTCACGTGATATAGTTCTCAATCTGAAGTTCCGTGGGAAGCTGACGGCATTCCCTGGTTAGTTACATCGCCATTGTTGTAAGCATAGTCGAAAATTGCACTATACATTGATAAGGTTATCAATAACAGTTTGCTCTACATTAGCTTAAGTGTGGCGTTCTGCAGATCAAAAACCATGGATAAAGTGGCTTCACTTTTAAACATTTTGTCTGCAAGAATGCCCACAAGTTTGCTATCGTGATAAGAGTTAAAGAACTGGAGCACTCCAAAAGTTCCACACCAGTAGCATCCAAAAACAATGCTAAGCCTAGGATATCTCAAATATGGCAACAAGTGATCTCTGCACCATCTCTAATAGTTCCCTATATTCATCTCACATGAGACGAACTCCAATGTATCAGGTCCATATTCAGAAAACGAAGCCATGAGACCATCACCCAAGAAGATATGACTGGAGAACGTCGTTCCTTTCTCCTTAATTTTATTTAGTTGTGAACCCAGGCTGCGATGTTTAAATTCGTGCAAATTAGACTTCTTCTCAAACAATTTTATTAACACAGAATACAAATAAAATAGTAAACGTTTTTATACTTAAATAGAGGATTACCTCAAGTGCAAGATTGCAACAGCAAAATTACAATTAATATGCCCTCCGTCATCTGCAAGGACAGCCTCAATCCTTGACCTGAAGCGCTCGCACGCCTTCCTTGAAAGGGGGCTATCCATAAATGCTATCCATAAAGAGATTTGACATTAGGGAGCCTCGTCCTTTTAACAACCCTTTCGAATACGCTCCAAACATAATAGTCCAGGGAATTCAAAACGGGACCAGAACTCCTTAGATCAAAACAAATTATCGGGCAGAAAGCTTTGGGCTAAAAGCGTTGTGCTGGCCGGTGCGTCGTCAGTTGTGCTGGAAGACAAATGGAAACCAAATGGTGAGATGGACAGGACCATCTCACCATCTGTTTCGTTCGTTTTCCTAACATTTGCAGGAGCAGTTCGACGATAGGGAACTACGGAAAGAAAAAAAAGGAAAGGCGCCTCGGTGGATTTTTTCATCAAAACCGCAGGAATTCTGTAGGGGCGGCATCCATAAATTACCTCATAAATGACTATATGTGGTAGACAATAATCGTGCACATGTTCGCAGTTGTTGAATGTAATGGAAAATAGAAAAAATGAAGACAATTGCAGAAGTGGTAAGAAACTTTTTGAGCAACCTAATAAACAGTTCAAAAAGTTGGCATAAGTAATGGTGAGAGTGAGAAATGAAATACCTGTTCGCTTAGATTACACAGCATTACGATATTCTTCGTCTCCTCTTGAACCACCATGCACCAAAACTCGGAGCATGTGTGTGGGAGAGGTCCCTTCATCACAACACATCTTCAACACGTTAAGAAACGAAGGCGCTTATCTAGTGCCTTGTTACCTGTGTACAGATATACTTTCTGGGATTACTTGGAGAGGCCACATAGTTTGCGTGAATGTATGTGCATTTTCCCACTGCTAGAATGACGCGATTCGTGTCGAGGCAGCCCACATCCTGAAGTGTAAAATGTCGCCAGCTTGCATCTTTGTTGTAGGAATGAATAAGGGATAAAGCCAGAGGTACTTTAAAATGAGATGGCTTATACGAGAGTTGGGTCCTGAAGGTCATTTACTGAAGGAGGTGCATTATGAGTGTATGAGAAATTAAGAGAAAGTGTTAAGAGACGCGCGTTTGATAATAAATGCTCCAAGCATTCTTGCATCGTTTTGAGAGCATGTTGTGCAGACTAACTTAGAAGGCCCCCTCTTTTCAATCGTAGAACCGAATGCGATGACCATAAAATAGACCCACTCTATAGCGATTTTTCTTCAGAGCGTTTTGTGCAACGAATTCAGACATTTCTGCCAAATCGTCGTGCTTGGGTACCGCTCTAAATTCTGCCACTAGACCTTTGCATCCTTTAGACAGCGTGTCATCGACGAATCGTTTAACCTATAATAATATACTGTTCTAGAGAACAGGGTGCTTTCCATTGACAATTGCTGCTACAAAGCATGTTCTGTGGTAACATTTAAAAAGCTCTCTAAGCAAAGGATTCGAATTCGAATGGAACTTGAAGTGGAGACCAGGGGCGGATTCATCAACAGTTAAACCCGTGGGTATGCGAGGTATAAGGGATAGAGATAAGACAAGACTCAGGTAGAGGCGCAGGCTTCATCGTTGGTATCTCTACCCCTATACCCGCGGGCTAGTCGTTGATGAATCCGTCCCCTGGTTCATTAGAAAGAGCTCGGAATGCTGAATATGAATATGGATGCCAAAGTTGCAAAATGAAACCGCAGAGCGAGTTGTGACCTGTCGAACTTTAGGAGTTGACTGTGAGCTGGTATAGTGGATAGCGGGGAGGGATGGAGACTCGGCTTCGGTGCCGCACGATTTGTCTTCGAAATGACATTTTATTCAGGTTTTACTTGACTTTACTTTATTGATTTTTATTTACATTATTGCACAAATGGAGTTAATACCTTACAATACACCGTCAACTCCTGAACTTCAACAGGTCACAACTCGCTTAGGAGATTCATTTTGCAATTTTGACACCCATATTCGCGTAATCAGCATTCCGTGTTATTTCGAATCACCCTAGTCTCTACTTGAAGGTCTTGGGAGGTCGAAATCCTTCACGTGTCGAAAGAAGGTTTATGAAGAAAGCCTCTGATTCGAACTAACTTGTTTTCTTCGTGACTCTTTCATTTCTCTGGTTGTAGCTGGCTTCACGAATGACCATACTGCTTCGTACTTCTGCAGGTCCACATCTGATACGCAAGCAAGCGCATCAGTTATATCCAACCTGGAACGGCCATTCCAGGTGACAATATAGAAACGTCACCGTCATGTTTTGTGAGATTAAAACCATATTTTCAATAAATTGGTGTGCCCTTTTGAACTTCGGATTTTCCTTATGCCGGAACAATTTATTTTCTTAGCAGAAGAATTCCAGAATACTTCCTGCGTGTACTCGAGAAAGCGGGACTACAGACGTTAGCTGAGCTGATAGATGGAGCAGATATCCTTTGCTCTTAATGTTGGTTCAAGGCGAACGCTAAACTCTACTCTTACCTTCTACTTTTACTTTTTCAAGCCATCTGCTGCTGCGGTGTTCTTCGTTCAGAAGTTAGCTAGCATGATCGACAAACTCAACAGAGCACAAATATAAACGATGCGTTCGCATTGGTTGGAAAATCGTGATGCGATTCTGTCCCGATGTCTTTTGCTGTCAAAAAATTTAAAGGCCATATTTTCGTTGTTGGTAGTTGTCTCATTTCTTGTGCTACACCCACTAACTGCTACAAATGCATGGATATTATAAAGCAACCCAACTCTTTCGATTGGCTGCGAGTACTACGTAATGCATCCAGAATTGACCGCGCCTTTGTGCCGCGACGGTTTGCAGAGACAGGTGCAAATTTTGGCTGCTTCTGTACAGGCTCTGAAATTGAAATAATTGTTCCTGTACAATGGAGTAGCTTGCTGCCTCATAGTTTATAAACATTTTCGTTTTAATTTTTTTGCTGACAACATTGAAACCGAATTTCTGTATGTTCCGGTTTTTTAAACAGTATCGATGGGGTCGCGATTCACAGTCTTTCCGCCCACTGGGCAATAAAAACTTCGTGAAGATTTCAGCGGAAATGTTTTGCGTGGCATCACACGTCCTATGCGCTGTCGACATTCGTTTGAAATATTATCGAAGAGGGAGGGATCATCATGAGCCACGGCCATCCGAGGGGAGGGCGGCTACAACAACAGTTGTGGAAAGAAATAAAAGAAGACGCGGTCCTGGAGGAGAATCTAACAGTAGACGCCACCAGGAAGGTGAAGAGCACATAATCACGTAGATAGGGTGGAATAGTCGCATCTCAGGCAAAATTTGGCGAGCGAATATGGCGATAAGGCTTTATCGTTAGAGCACGGACTAACCATCGTCTCGTGAGCACCTCTGAACTTTCGAGGAAGGTCAACGAGGTGACCGTGGAGATTCTCAAAGCGACCTATGTACCTTCAATTATTTACTGCAAGAACGTGGGATTTGATAAATTCCTAATAGGAGCGAGAAGACACATTCACGGGAGGCATCCAGCAGTAACACAACAGTGAACGGATGGCCGAATGGATAGCACGGTTGACTTGCAAGAGGATGGTCAAGGGATCGATTTTGGAGTTATGGTTTATGTGTCGCTAGTGATCGGTTTTGCAATTTTGTCAGTGTAGGGTGCGATTTGGTTCAGTATTCGCGTTCCAACCTGTTTTTAACTTCTAGCAAGCTGGCCTTCCTCAATTATAGATACGACGCTGGCCGTGAAGCCATGCTTGTCTTGTTGGATCCTCCGTTAGATGCTGTCCATGTGTGATCCCTTTCGAAGTTTCTATCAGTTCTGGAAAGGCTGTCTCGCAGTAGCCTCTTTGCGAACAACAATGTCAGCTGTTATTTTGATCCATCACAAAGATGTGCTGATCGCCCTTCGGATTTCTGTGGAGAACGCGCGTCTTGTGACTTTTACTATTTCTACAAACTGTGAGCAAAAGTAGTATGTTCTATATGTCTTGCGTTACTGGTCGCATTATTTCTGCTTATTTTTCTACCGACCACTCTCCCATACCATTGGCGAGGGTTCCGTATATGATCACAAGCACTCTCGCGACTGCAGGGTCGGAATTTTTTTTTTCGAAGGTTCGTCTAAGGGGAGGGTATTTGCTATACTGATCACAAATCTAGGATCCATTTTTTGTTGGGCAGATTGCATTAGACTACGACTAAAGTAAAGTGCGGGTAAGTGGGATGGTGAAGACAGGAAAGCTGCACTCACCTCATTCGTTTAATATTACCGCGGCGATAACCCCGAATTTAGCATACGTTTTTGGCATTTAAATTTTTTGAGAGCTATTTTGAGTTCAAGATACGACTTTGGAAACGGAGGACCACCAGATGATGAAAATCGCGTGCGGATGCAGTCTTGTCACAGTATCCATATCTATTCTAAACTGTTGGGATCCGCGGTTACACCAGTAACAGATGCCAGATTCGTGATGAGCACCACAAATAGTTCTTAAACGAGATTTGAGCGAAGAATTTCTTTAGCCTTTGGAGTGTCGAGAGTAAAAGTTTCCGTATCTGCAATGCTTCCCCACTTCCTTGCATCCCCTAGAATAGGGAAAAATGGCCAAACAAGAAGGCTACTAGAAAACACATTTACAAAACTGATAGAAAACATTAGAAATGGATCACACATGGATAGCATTAATCTATAGCTTCCTCAACAAGACAATCACGGTTTAATGGACAGTGGCGTATCCCTAGTTTACGAAGGCTATTTTTGGCTCACATCCTGCAAGTATTTAGTTAAAAGGAGGTTAAGAGCGGACGCTGAACTTTGCTCTGGCCAGAAATGCAGTCTACATTGATAAAAATGCAAAAAAAAAACGTCGCTGGCCATACATAGACCCCACACCCGGATCGATCCCTTAACCACTTTCCCACGCTATGCACTCGGTCTTACAATCGCTGCCGCGCTACCGTAGTTGGCTCATGTGAACGTGCCTTCTCGGATTGCGGAATTTATGAAATCTGTAAGCATGAGATGTTAAGCCTCGATGTGGTATGTTTGAGGATCTTGGAATTCTTGTCTGACTCATAGGCTTTCAGAGCGCGGTCTACATGAAGATAAAAGCCACGAGCCTGATCGAGGAACAAGAGGATCTTCTTCGTCGTCTTCCCCCGCCGTCGCCTTCCTCTCCTCTCCTACGCCAAGCCGTCACCGATCGACAACGAGGCGGAGGAGCTCTCCCAGTCGGCGCGACTGTGTCACCCATGCCAGATCTTTGCCAGCCTAACATGTGGCTTGATGTGTTGTTAATAAACCTAATAGGATCACGTGCATAAGGTAGAAGCAGGAAGAGCAGCTTCTCCTGGGCGACGTTGTTTACTAATCCCACGTCTAGCAATGGTTGAAACTCCAATTCTTTTGCAGGATTATTTCTAAGCACGACAAGGTATTCCAGGCGTCATTTTGCTTATGCGTTGAGTGAGTTACCGCTCGATTCGCTCCTTCGAGATCTACACAAACATGTATACAACTTTACCAGACTACCGGATTCGCTCACTCTACAAGCTGTCACGCCCGCTCGATTGATAGGTCCGATCCTATATGCACGGCTCACCGTCGGAGGATTCCTGGCATAACAGAGCACTGGCGACATACGCCATGCTTGAGATACTCCGAGAACATGCAAGTCAGCTGCTCTAGTCGAAAAGAGTTTGTTCCACTCATTCGTTTTGGCCACCCACTGCGAAAATGCGGTGGTCTGGCAAAGTTGTGTACAAGTTTCTGTAGATCTCGAAGAGACGAATCAAACGGTACCAACCCTTTCTCAAAAAACCTCAAATTAGAGGAATTGCGAGCACACAACCGTTTTCTATGGTTCGCGACCGACAACTCATCCGCGGCTGCCCTTCGCAATGGAGCGCAAGTTTTCAATTTCAGACATTTTCATCGCTCCATATGAAATATGTATACCAAACGGTAGTGTTCGTGCTCCTGAGCTCAAATATGTGCTTGATGTTTCAAATGGATGAATTTCAGGCGAATTTTATCAAAAAGACATGAAAACCGCAAAATCGCGGTTTTTGCTGCGTCTATTCAAAAGACGTGTCCGGTACTGTAGGGCAGTATAATATGCTAAGTTGCGTTGTGCGAGATGGCAAAATGTCATGCACGCTTGTGTTATACTGCACTGGTCCACTTCTGGTGTAGATGTATATCGCGTTGCCTACTGAAGCCCAATATGGTACCATCACCTAGCCCATCACCTAGTGCAAGGCAGCCTCCTAACTCTTTCAACATGCTAACTGAAAAGTTGACCTATTGCTGAAAACGAGTTCTCTAGAAGCAACTGAATATAGAAGGATGGAGTGACATACGTTTTTGGCTCTTTCTTCCCTTCTGCATCTTTGACTTAAGAATGCGTGTTTTGACGCTTTTGACACTCTAAAATAGACATTCTGATGGGTAGTTTGCAGGAATTATTAGGTTGGTCAAAAATTTTTCCAATTTGCTTGACACGTCTTTGGACGCACGAGTAATTAGCACGACGATGTAGACACGTTGATCAAATGTTATTATAGGTTGTTCAAAAGGTTTCTCGCCATTAATGCAATCTTTTGCGAATTTCTTTCTCTCTTTCATCGCATTCGATAACAAGTGAACATATGCACTATTACCATCTACAACATATTGATATTTATTAGGTGATTTTTAATTCTGTAGAATTTCTGGAGTTTTGATGAAAAAATTCACCGAGACACCTTTAAAGCTGCTTCGTATTGTAGTGCTGCTTCTGCTATAAATAGTTGGAAACAAAGGATACAGATGATTGCCTGTTTGAGGCATGTTCGGTAAATGTGGTCGGTGGGCGAGAACATGTCTTCTTCTTCTTCTTCTTCTTCTTCTTCAGCGTTTGTATCGCTTCGTCGCGTGGTCCGCTCTTCTGGTGTTACGACGCCACTTTTCCCGATCCTGCGCTTGATCAGGGTGGACACCAGCTATTTTCATGTCCGTGTGTAACGTATCGGACCAACGCTGCTTCGGGCGTCCTCTAGGCCACTTTCCAGATACTTCCAACTCAAGGCCTATCTTGCGGACGCTGCATTCTTTCCCACGCAGAACATGGCCGTACCATCGCAAGCGAGCTTCGCGCATCTTGTCGGCTATCGGCGCGACACCGAACTTCTGCCTAATAGCATCATTTCGAATGCGGTCCATGCGCGTGACTCCAGCCGTCCAGCGCAGCATCTTCGACTCCATGACGCTGAGGCGCGCTTCAACTTCCTTAGTTGCAGGCCAACACTCAGCACCGCACATCGCTACTGGCCGGACGACTGCTCTGTAGATCTTCGACTTAAAGCGCTCTGGTATCTTCTTGTCGCAGAGCACGCCAGTCAACGAGCGCCACCTGGACCAAGCTGCACTCATGCGTGAGTTCACTTCACATTTACATGATGTGAACCTTCCAACCTGGGGAAATAAGAGTCTTCCGAAGGCCCGGAACCGCAGTTTCCTTAGGACGGCGATTTTGTATAAAGTTCAGTCACTCCACTGCAGCAAATGTGTCCACAGGTACGAATAGTTCTTCTAAGCACGTCTATTAGTGGTAAACGTCAAATAAGGGCGTGTCCGTGATTGCACTCCCGAAATCCCAATTTGACGATGCCAATTTAATGCATCGGCCCGAGAAAACCACCAAGGTTCGTTCAGAACGGGTTGGGCGGAAGGGTCAATCAACTCTATCAATCTAACGAGGCAAAGCTAAATACCGCTATGCAGTATAGTGGTACTTATGCTTTGCCTACGTTAGATACGACGTATCGTCTTCTCAATTGTGAAACTGGAAATCAACGACATTTATTTACAAAGTCTCCGCCTTAAGCCCTTCTTCAGATCTAAAATCAGATTTTAGATCTGAAGAAGGGCTTAAGGCAAGGCAAGTCCAGGTCTGCAAGGCATCAATTTCACTGCTGAAAAAAAATTGAGAGAAAAATGATGGTAATGAAATCTGGCTGATCTCTAACGCTTTGATCACACTCGCTGAGCGTTTTGGTAGAAAGTGCGAGAGGAAAGAATCGAAATCTTGCAGTTTCCACTAACTTTGGAGGCGATGAGACATTCGAAGCACTCACGAACAGCAACTCCGCGGGGAAAGAAAAATAAAAGAATATTCGGCTGCCGAATCGAAATAGCGCGGGCCGCCGCGTTTGTCGAGTCTAGCCGCGTCTTGACGCGATCGCCGCACGCCGGAGAGGCAGCGCGCCGGTGGTGGAGACGCAGCGCAGAGCCGAAGAGACCTCGTGGACGGGGCAGAGACGCAGCGCGGCAGAGAGCGAGAAGGTGAGCCGCCCGGTGGAGGGTGCCAGACAGCGGCCGTGGGTCGATCGCCGGCGCTGATGTTGTGACGTAATGTACTGCGCTAGTCAACTCGCGATCTGATGACGTCACAGGGGCGGAGCCTCCTGCGCGTGTCGGGGGCTTCACCTGCTGAAGCCGCGAAGGCTTCACCTGCTGAAGCCGCGAAGCCGCCCGGCTCGACACGTTGGGGAGAAGCTCAGCTCGATCGCAGGATTCTAGTCTTCCCCCAACATCCTGGAGTCGTCCGGCGCTTCTTAGTAAGCGATTTTTCGCCGAAAAAAGGGCGGATCGTCCATCGCTTGTCGCCCCAAACTCTCTGAGCATGACGCTGAGGCGTGTTTCAACTTCCTTGGTCACAGGCCAACACTCAGCGCCGTACATCGCTACCGCCAGCACGACGGCTCTGTAAATCTTCGACTTCAGGTGTTCTGTAGCCGGATTCATGAAGTGGCGGGAGCGGGAGATATGCGATATCCTCTCTCGCCTCTCTCTTCCGCCTCGCTCTCTCACCTCATCTATCATCTCTCGCCCCTCTCTCCTGCCTGCTCTCTTACCTGATCGCTTCCCGTGGGAAGCCGGGAACGTTCCCGGGAACGTTCATGAATGCGGCTACTGGTATCTTCCTATCGCAGAGCACGCCAGTCAGCGAACGCCACTTGGATCGAGCTGCACTCACGCGTGAGTTCACTTCAACAATCAGGCCGTCGTCAGAAGCTATTGCTGATCCCTGGTATTTAAACACCGAAGTGCGTGCAAGCTCAGTACCGTTAATCTTAATGGAGCCGGAGTCGTTTACTCGTTAGGTACTCGGTCTTTTTGACGTTCAATTTGAGTCCGAACCTCGCCAGACGGTCGCACCAAGCTTGCACCTGCTGCTCGAGATCATCATTATCTTCGCAAGCGAGCATCACGTCATCAGCATAGAGCAATGTCCATGGGACAGGCTGCTGAAGGTCTCTCGTAATGGCATCGATGACGACAACAAAGAGGAGTGGAGAAAGCGCCGAACCATGGTGCACCCCAACAGAGATGGGAAACTCCATTGAGGTTCCAGCTGCAGCGTGCACTCCACATTTTGGGCAATAATAGAGCATCCGCACCCACTCCATAAGTTCCTCAGGTACGTTGTGTTGTCGCAGGGCGTACCATATAAGCTCACGCGGTACGCGGTCGAAGGCCTTCTCCAAGTCGAGAAAGGCGATATGCACCGGCTTCTGTCTCTCGCGATGCTTCTCCACCAGGAGGCGGGCGGCATGTATAGCATCAATGGTCCCACAACCAGACACAAAGCCGCACTGGTTGTCGGAGAGCTTGACGATTTCACGGATTCGTCTGTCGAGGATTCGCTCGAAGATCTTCATGCAGTGCGAACGCAAGCGAGTCGGACGGTGATTGAAGCAGTCCGCAGGACTGCCCTTCTTCTTCCAAATCGGAATCGTCGTACTGTTGTGCCAACACTCCGGTACTTTTTCCTCCTTTACTACCTGTTTGAAGAACTCAGCCAACCACTCAGCAGGATACCAGAGCTTCGACTTGCAAATATCGACTGCCAGATCATCCGGCCCTGTCGCCTTACCGGGCTTCATCTTCTTCAGAGCCGCTTCTGTTTCCTCCACAGTGATCTTGTGAACGGGACCGTGAACAGAAGCCACAGAAGGGATGACCGGATGAGGAAATTTCATAGTGGAAGTTACTTCAAAGTAATCACGCCATCGCTTCAGCGCCTTTTTGCGGTCTGTCAGGAGATGGCTGCTCCCATCATTGATGCCAACGAACTTTTCAATATCCTCGGTTTGGCGAATACCGCTCACCATCGCGCGACTCGAGCTTTCGGTAGACTTCACCATAATGAGTGGCTTTCGCAACAGCCACGGCTTTCTTTGCAGACTTCTTCGCCTTCTGATACTCCTGTCAGTTGTCAGCTTTTCTGTCGCCCAGAAACACATGATACAGCGACTTCTTCTCTCAAACCTTCGCTTTCACATTGTCCGTCCACAACCATGTCTGCTTGTCGACTTTGCGTCGTCCAGGCTTCGTAGTGCCGAGTTCCAATCTTGCAGCTTAGCGTATCGCGTCGGTTGCTCTCTTTCAAGTTTCATCGACAGTCGTGACTGTCGGCAACCGTACGCGAGAAATCACAGCTGCTTCCTTCTCTTTCATTCACCACCACTTGATTCTAGCTGCACCGCATCGCTCGATCTGCTTCAGCCTCGAAGGGCGATCTTCAGGGTGCAGATCAGCGGTCGATGCTGTGGGGCGACCGTCTCATACGGCACGACCTTCGCGTCTGTGACAAGACTCCGGTCACGATCCTTCACAAGCACAAAGTCTATCTGAGACTTGGAACTCCCACTATAATATGAGATGAGGTGGGAGTCGCGTTTTTGGAAGACGCTATTCACAATGATGAGGCTATGCGATTCCGTATACTCAGTAATACACTCACCATCGGAGACCCGTATCCGAAACCACCTTGACAGCTGTACCCGTCCTTCGCAGCACCTACGTGCCCATTAAGGTCGCCAGCGACTATGATGACATCTTTCGACGGTACCTCCGCTGTTCTCATCAAGCAGTTCCAAAACTCATTCCTGGCTTGATCGGAGCAGCCACTCTGCGGCGCATACGCACAGAAGAAGTGATAGAGTCGCTCCTTAGCGGCGACAACGATCTTCAAAGCGCTCGACGCTTACAATCGAGTCACGAAATCGTTCGGAGACGATTATTCCGACCCCACTGGTGGTCCTGGGACTTCCACATAGAACGGCCTTGAAGCCACGTCCTATGTCACTTGACTTGCTGCAGGCCCACCTCGTCTCCTGCACCGCACAGAAACCAACTCTTCTTCGCTCCAGTGCTTCAACCAACTCGCACGAGCGGCCCGTCAACGTACCTACATTCAGCGTATACTTTCCACACTCGCCGGGCTCTGCGAGTGCGCGTCGGCTCCCGCGGACGCCGTAGCACAATGTCGAAAAACATGACTATTCATACACCATGTGATGTGACATGGGTTTTCGTAGGCCGGCCTGTCACAAGGGCCTGTCGCCTGCATTCGAATGTCCATGATTAGCTTAGCTCGCACAGCGAGCAGTTTCCAGTGGCACCAGGTGAAGGAACGGACATCGCCACCGGGCGAGAACATGTCATCCGAAAGAAAAATTGGTTTCTTTTTGAGTATCCTTTTTGTGCATTGTCGTGAAGGAAGAAGAGCTTGTTTGCTTCGACTCAATCCGCTTGCCTGCAGTAGACATCGCTCGTGACAGTTGTGTTTGCAGCTATCACTCCCAGTGAATGACTCCTTTGCAGCTCCAAAAGACATTGTTTGGAAGAAGTACCGGTTTTGGCGTGGGAGTTCCTGGTTCGGCTTGACTGTGCCTCTAACGCTTTCGTGTGTGGTTAACGTAGACTACTCACTTTTCCTCGGAAGCGGCCAAGTATCCGAGCCAAGAAAAATTTTGCCGCAAAGCTAAGTTGCTGCGCGCAGCCCCTGCCCAACCGTAGCTGGGATCCGCTTAGATTATTCGGTATGAATCTCATGATGCCTTTCCAAGGCCATTAATTTAACCACTATGGTGTTATGACGGCACTCGTCTTCCTCTGCCAGCTGACGGATGCTAGGGTATCGCCTTGAACTAGCTTCAAAATGCGTTCCTCATCCACTGCAACTGGTTTTCCAGACAGCAGTTGGTCTTCCATATCGAAGTGCCAGTTTTTATGCTTCCGGAAACGAACTTTTCTGTGTGTAGGACACAGCGAAAACACCTATCGCGTCATAAATATTCCTTGCTGCATCACTTGCTTTGTAGAATTTGCCGCCCATCAGATAATTGCGTCTGCAGCAACTCTGTCTTCTTTCCGTTCCCGCATCCACAGTTTGCAGCTTTACCGTGACCTCAACGGGCCTAGTTTTGCTTTCGCGGATTTAGTATGCTTAACGTATTCGTATTAAATGTTTTGTACAAATCTCATGAATGTTATGGAGGAGGAGAGTGGGGCGGACCTCCCACAAAGGGATAGTACCCTATCGGTTATGGGGAGGATACAGTGTTCCTCGGGAGAAACGATACAGCACATGGTCTGCACTAATTCGATGCTGTCTGCACCCTCTCTGCTTAAAGGAGAGCCCTCATAATTGCGATGAAATTGTGCGATGCAATGTTTACGGGATGTAGGGTTCCCGACGGGGTAACGTTTTTACCCCAGCACGCAGGGGCGGCGCTAATTGCGCGAGGACGAGTTCACGCGGCGCGCGCTCTGACGTGATTACGTAGCGCCCCAGCGCAACGCCAAGGAAAATGATCGTCGTTCTTTGGAAGGTGGAGTTCTTTTGGAAGGCTTCAGTGTGATTTATAATCACGCTGAAACCTTCCAATAGAAGATCACAAAGCGGACGATGAAAGAAGGAGAAGCAAATGGAATCCAGCGCAGAATATCCTGCCGATCCCTTCGGTGGTAACAGCTGATCGCTGGGAGGCCTGTTTTTCCCCCCGTCCGCCGAGCGCGTGAAGTCGTCCGCTATGGGCGCTCCTCGCGCAATTAGCGCCGCCCCTCCGTAGGCTGGGGGAAAGAGCGGGCCCCCTACTAGGGTCCCGTGTGGGTTATCCTAATCCATGGTTAATTTTTTCGGAATACCCTTCTTTCGGAAAACACGTGAGCGCGAAGTTCATCACGCCCTGCTGCTACCTCACGGAATGTGGTTGGTTGACACATTCAATAGCTATGTCACCTCGCGGGCGCATCGAATGGGTTTTATGGTTCGGCCTCGGCATCGCCAAAGTTTTTGCGCATCGGCTCATTATTATTGTGCTTGCGTGATCACGGAAGTCAAATTGTAAACGATTAGAGTTTTTAGTAAGCAAGTATAGCCCTTTTATGCTTCAAATTGAGTTACATTTCAATGCATCGTATTTGCACTGCATCATATCAGCAACGATATCGTAAACGCGCACAAACACATGCACTTAAAAGGAAAGGTAATGAATTTGGCTTGCTACCGGTAAATACTTAACGCGTTTTTTCACCTTGATATATCATCGCTCGACTTCTGTCAGCGTCCGATCCTGATTTAAATCCTCCTACAAGAAGAGAGATTACAGTTAGAGATGCTCTAAAACGGCGTTTCAAGGAGGCAATGCATAGCGATATCGAGTTCGTGGAGGAGGATGAAGATATGCAGGATAGAATTTATACAAGTAGTTTGGGACCTTTGAAAGCATTTGTATAAATTCTCTTCGGACCGGAACATTTTTATCATTTCGTTTTCTTGTCTCACTAACTTCATTTAAAAGGCGCGGCTCGACGAAAAAACGGATTTCGACTGGACAGCTGATGATGGCTGTGCGGAGGAAGGTAAAGAAATATTATCACAAATGTCTGTCCTTTTTGACGGCAGCTGCATTTCAGAGAGAAGACTGCGGAACAGCACCTACTTTCGGATTCGCAACTAATTCATCATGCTATTACAACTGCAGATTATGGAGTCCTTAACTTTTATCTTGGGATAATGAAGGGATGTCACTACCGTAGATTTATGACGACAAAGTTTGCTTGGTTAAAAAAGGAGAACCATATGAAAAACTCCCACATCTTTAAAAATAGGTTTAAGTATTTTTTCCGGCGAGATTACATACGCTGCTTATTTTAGGTGCTATTATATTTTAGGTGAGATCAGAGAAGTTATTAGGCAGAGCTTTAAAAGGCTTTCAGCTCTCTTACGCGAGCAGGTGCTAGAAGTGGACAACCAGAGTAAGGAGTGTGCATCATCTATCATACTGCTCTTACAGCCATTTTAGAGCTCTTCCTTTATTATACGCTGAATCGCCTAAAATCGGAACATGAGATAGTCGAAGGCCTCAACGCGTCGAAAAAGGGTGTCGCAATTCTCGCCTGAATCTAGCTTGTGCTCGAGGAGAGTCACACGCTTCCGGCTGCGAGGAGCCATCGCCGTAGGTAGAACATTGAGGAGCAAGCGGAAACTTTTGTGCAGTCTGTTAGAGACGATATGGAAAAGCAGCCCCTGTAGGCTCGGAGAGCTGGGAGCGACAAGCGATGGACGACCCGCCTCCTTTTTCAGCGAAAAATCGCTTGGTAAGAAGCGACATGTGCTGGAGACTCCGCCTCTGTGACGTCATAAGAGAGTCGAGTTGATTAGCACCGTACATTACGTCACAGCCTCAACTACATGCGGCAGGCGGTTCCGCAGGGATCCCTGACTACAGTACTTTCGGCGGACGAGGCGCCGCGAAGTTCCAAAATCACGCGATATCGAGGCTGCTCGCTGCTGATGAACGGCATTTATTCTGTGGAGTTGCCGGCCATTTCAGCGAGTTGAACTGATTTCGTTTCCGAGTTTGATTGCCCTTCTCTGGGTGATGAACGGCATTTATTCTGTGTGGTTACCGGTCATTTCAGCGAGTTGAACAGATTTCTGCTTTCGTTTCACTGATTTTTTTTATTAAATAAAATCAAAAAATAAAGTTCTGACACATTTGCTTAAGCCTGGAGCGGCTGGTAGAGAGGCTATATGTTGTTACAGGATGTTTTGTTGCGATCAAAACTCTCGCGCCAGGCGGGACTCGAACCCGCATCTTCTGCTTTTCGGGCAGCGATGTTCGCCTTACACCACCGGCGCTGTTTGATCGCACGTAACATCCGCGATATCCTCGAGGCCTGTCAGCACCCACCCGTGATACGGGATGGGCCGGTCGCTGATATCAGCATGGACCCGGTTAAGCTGAAGACCTTACTAGTAACAATGTTCTGACACATTTGCTTAAGCCTGGAGCGGCTGGTAGAGAGGCTATATATTGTTACAGGATGTTTTGTTGCGATCAAAACTCTCGCGCCAGGCGGGACTCGAACCCGCATCTTCTGCTTTCCAGGCAGCGATGTTCGCCTTACACCACCGGCGCTGTTTGATCGCACGTAACATCCGAACATCGCAGCTAACGATGGAGCCTTGGTCAGAAAGTCGAGCCAATGACCTCAGGTGTTTTGCGCCGGCTTGTTTCCGTGACCTTTTCCGGTGTTCTAGGGCAAGACCTGTCCTCGTGCTGCCTTCGGTCATCGAATCTCTCTGAGGATATTTGCAAATGCCGATCAGGCGGGGATTAGCAAAGAAGTGACTTTCAGCAGGTATGTAGTTTCCAGACAAGCAGCTTAGATCTCCAACACTCCGGAGTCCCTTCCCTTGCCTGGTTGTGTAAACCATTGATGCGTAATGTTCCACGATATAGTTCATGTCCGACAAGTGCGAGGGGCTGGGAGGGCGCTCAAAAGTTTCCGCGCTCGATCGCCAAACGCGATCTCTAAGCAGAGAGAGCGCAGACAGTGTCGGACAGTCGCAGGATGTGTGCCATGTATAATGGTATAATGGTGCTCTCTTCCTCGTCGCTCGCATCATGCTTCTATCTGCAGTATTGTGCACAATTGCTGCGCCGCACGAGGCAAACGTGTATATCCGCATGTACACCTTAAAGAGGGCGGCGGACAGTGGAACTACTCCGCACGCTGCGTCAATGAGGAATGCCCGAGTCATTCATCACTGCCGCAGGGGCAGCGGAAGTGTGCACACCCCGCTCACTGCGACCTCCGCTGCCGCAGTGCAACTCCGCCCCTCCGCGCTATTCCTCACCGTGGCAGCCGCACTGCTGCTGCGGAGTGCGCATGCAAATTACGGCTTCCATTTGGAATGGTGGAGAACGATCTTTTAGCTTCCAAAGTCAGACCTCACTTGGTCCTTCAACGGTAAAAATGAGATTGTATGAAGACAACATTGAAAACAACCTCATTGCCAGCCACGTGAGGCTTAAAGAAAATGAATTGATTCTCTTCCATCTAGAGTATCAGCCTTAAGGCTCGTGCACAGTTCGCTGCCACAGTAAGCCCGGCTTGAGCAGCAAATGAGGATGCACGCTACTTTCGCAAAAGATGAGGTTAAGGATAACAAACAGCAGCGAAGAAATGTCTTTCGACCTCTCCATTTGCTGGGCTACATACTTGATATTCTTATTGTCTTCTTCGCCCTGCTGTTAGGCAAGAAGCTCGTTAGAATGGAAGCGCTTTCGAAAGATTGTATATAAAATACGTTCGACGTCGGATACAATAGCTATCGCAACCAGGCGATTCACTTTCAGTTTTTTTCGATCGCAGTCCCACCTTAGAGTTCTGTCAGCTCCGACTTCCAGGCATTGCCAAAACTGTCTGTCAAAAGCGCCTCATACATCTTATCTGCGAGAGCACTCGTATGAAAAGATTTTTTAAGAAGTGAGCGAAATCTCCAGCGTATGATTAAGGTTCCGAAGTGGAAGCGAGTCTATAGCAGCGGGTTCACCTTCATGCCCCTTCACAACATCCACTGGCCAGATTCATCAACGACTACGACTTTAGATTGCTGTAGGTCGCTGACGAATCTGACCCCGGATTGCCTAAGAAACTGTAGAACGAAAAGTTATACAGGGCGCACAAAAATTACCATAACTACTAGCAGAACTGGATTCCGAGCTCCATATTGGAATATGTTATACAATTATATCATACGCAAATGCATTCCAAGTTTGAGCTCATGAATGCTTACAGAGCAGTAATGGGAAAGCGAAATCCGAAGCGATCGGCCATTATCAGCCTGCACCTTTCTGGTCGCAGCGCTGTTTTTATCCCCATTGTTCTCAACGCTCCTCGACGAACGGGGTATGATGCCTTAAAACGAAACAAGGATCTTGGGACTTTATCAGACGGGACTGAACGTTGTAAGAAATTGACTGCTATCACTGTGGAAACGATAAAAAGGTTCGCAACTGAGCAATGAAAGCTCAGCGACTACGAAGGTGCAAGAACATGCTGAAGCGGTTCGCGAATAACACTCACCGTGCGATCGCTTTTCTGATGAGAAAGTCTTTACCTTGGAACCCACGATGAATCGCCAAAACGATCGCATTCTCTCACAGAATGTTGGAGCTGCTATCCGCCGTGAGAAACTGGTCGGTAGAGCGGCAGATCCGGCTTCAGTTGTGGTTTGGGGTGCGATTACTTCAAACGGCAAGTCCGCATTAGTTTTTGTCGAATGCGGCGTCAAAACTAACAAGGACGGGTACCAGAAAACGATTTTGGAGGACGTGTTGAAGCCCTGGGCCGATGCACACTTCGGTAATGACAGATGGTACTTCCAGCAAGACTGCGTCTGCACACAAGGCGAGGACAATGCAGCAGTGGTGCAAACGGGAACTCCCGGGTTTTATTGCGCACGAAGACTGGCCTTCGAATTCACTGGGTTTGAATCCTCTCAATTTCCTTGTCTGCTCAGTTATTGAGAGCAAGGTTTGTTCTACTCGACACGCATGTTTGGCTTTTCTGAAAGCTTCTCTTACTGAAGTGTGTAACGAAATGAGCGAAGACTACTTCCGTGCACGTGTGATGGGTTCGTTACTCGTCTAAGGACTTGTGTTAGTAAGAAAGGCGGCCACTTTGAATAACTTTGTTATGTTCTTATTAGTAAGGGAATAAAGAGCTTACGTGTAAAGTTTCGTTGTCAAATCCGCATTTATGTTGAAGTTACAGTGTGATAACTTTGTGCAGGTAATTTTTACGCACTCTGTACACGTTTATCTAATCAGCATAAACCTAGAAGGATATCTAACTTTGCTTGTTTGGAGTAAAGCTGTCAGAAATAGAGAGGAACATGTTGGACCCCCTCTCTAGGTATGCAACCGAGAATGAAAGTGCACCATCTATCGGACCTGTAAAGGCCTGCTGAGGACATGGGTTTCACCAGTGCAGCGTCACTGACATAATGGATTTGCGCTTGAGAACGTGTGTTGGACGCGGATCCAACACGCCAGGAAAGTCTCCAGTTTGGAAGTTGGTGTCCAAACGGATTAGGCCGCGGCCGCTGGCCGCCGTAGTTCGTTGGAGGCTTTGTTTTTTTTTGGTCTAAATTTCCTCTTTATTTCAGGAAAAAGACTGCAATAGCCACAGTAGGGGTTCAGGTAGGCATGTTACGTTGCAAGTATTCATCTCTATTTAGTTTGTACGTGAGTATGGATGCCCCCCTTGGGATTGAACCCTCGAGCCTTTAAGGCCTCCGCACACTTTTGCGGCAGCGCGGCACACGGCAGGCAGCAAAACACGCCTGGTGGGCGGCAAAACTGCCGGCACTAATCTCAGCCTTGCCACCCTACTCCATCGCCAATGCCGTTTCATTATCATTATCATCATCACGTCATTATCATTCTCCATGGCAAAGCGGCTGCAGCGGCAATAATGACTTGAATAATTATTGCCACAGCCGCGTTGGCGGCACATCAACTGCTAGCTGTTCGACTCTGCCCAACAATTATGGATACTGGTAGATATAGATAGGGCTGCCACGTTGCCGTAAAAGTGTGCGGAGGCCCTTACTGGTTCCATTCTGGGGCCGGATTCATCAACGACTTACGTAACTTTATCGGAGAATTGTAAGCTTATCGAGCAATATGGTGAGCGATAAGTCGCATTAAAAGCTCAGATAACGCGGCTTATCGCTCACCATATCGCTTGATAAGCTTGCGATTCTCCGTTAAAGTTACGTAAGACGTTGATGAATCCGGCCCCTGGTATCAACGGCCGACTCGTTCCGGCATTTGAGTGAGCGCTGATGGTTCCACAAGGTGTGGAGGCGCAACAGCGCAACTAGTGAACGAGGGCGCAGTCCATCAGTAGTCGAAAAAGTTACGGGTTTTTACCAGTTTGACCTAGGCCCCTCTCGGTGCAACTTGCATTACACGTACATACGCGTACAATGGGGGAAATTCCTCGTCACCAAACCCGACTGCAATGCTCATGGCGGTCGAAGCCAAGGACTGCCCCCTCGTCCACGTGTTGCGCCGGCGCAATGCTACTATGAGGGGGCCAATCCACATTTGAACGAGTTTTTTCCTGTTTGACCTAGGCCCCTCGCTGCAACTTGCATTACACGTATGTACGCGTCAGTTTGCGTGCAATGTGGAAATTCCACGTCACTATATCCGACTGCTACGCTTATGTCGGTCGATGCCTTTGGGCTGCCCCCCGTGGTATCATTGCGCCGGTGTGGATATTGCGCTCGAGCGAACAGTGCTGGTGGTGTAAGAGTGTAAAGCATTCTCAACTGGAGTTGGAGCACATTTTGATGCGCACTCATTTTGAAGGACAAGAGCTGTTTTAGCAAGGGGAGCTTGGATGAACCGCACCCCGGACTCCCTTCTCCAGCCTAGTCTGCTCGCATAGAGCGCAGAACCCAGCTGCGGATTCTCATTTGAACGACGAGAGCTGTTGTAGCAGGAGCAGCTTGGATGAACACACTCTGGAGTCTCTTCCTTAACCTGGCTCGAAGACCGCGGAACCTAGCGGCGCAATTCCCCACTAAACAGTTTAGTGCGCTCAGACTTATCAAGTGGAGATGCGCTTACCTCAGTGTTAAGCGCTCGCGCGAGGGAAACTATGCTCCAACCCAAGTTTCAGCTCCAAAATCGGATTCGATTTCCGTTTAGTGGCCATAGCTCAACTCATTAACAGATACTCGAGGCATAAAGAAGATTATCTGAACTGTGAAATCATCCAACTATTTTAGGCCTAACGTCTTATAGGACCTTATAGGTCTTCTTGAGAATCGTTGATACAAGGTGAACACTCTGAACCACCTTGCAGCGTTTATGCTTTATCAAAGCAACTTACGCGTACAGCAGTTCTAAATGTTTTGCCTTGTTCGGGCTGTTGCTTCGAACGCTGGACGGCAGTCTCCATCATGCTCCTGAACGAAATGTTGATCAGTGCTTATAGTGGCCGCAGTTCTGATGAAGAGCTGAATTGCATACCTACCATCCGCTATATTACCGCATTCAACTTAAGGGTAAGTTCCAGCTAGTAGGTGAATCGGACACGAGTAACTTTCGAAAGGGCGTCTGCCGAATCTAGTGCTAACAGTTGAGTGAATGAACCCTACTGCATTCCTGTATGGCCACACTGCATTATTGTTTACGGTGATACTCACTGAGTGATCATGTCGTATCATACCCCATATCATTATTTCTCTATCTATCCACTCTATCTATCTATCTATCTATCTATCTATCTACCACTATATAATTGAGTTAGCGGTCGATGACGTTTGAGTGATCTAACCTAAGTGAGATACGCCGCATCGTTTACAGCGCGGGCAAAATTTGCTATTGAACGTCTGATGTTGCTGCAGCAGGGGAAGCGCAGCCCTTTGCTGTTTAACACAACAGCACCTACTCGCGTTTCTGAGCGTCCAGATTCAGAAGCCGACTTCGTGCCATTAGCATGAGAAGACCAGTAAAGGGGTAAGAGTAGAAGGGGACTTCGAGGGTGAAGAAACGATAGCGATCGGAGGAAGCGACCTGGGGCCGGATTCATCAACGACTAACCCGCGGGTATAAGGGGTAGAGATACCCACAATGAAGCCTGCGTCTCTGACTTTTGCGTTATCTCTGCCTGACTCTTATCTTATCTCTACCCCTTATCACCCGCATACCCACGGGTTAATTGTTGATGAATCCGGCCTCTGGAGGAGGCATCGAGATGGTATGGGGGAGGTGTCGAATAATGAAGCAGGTGAGAAAGTGGCACCAAGAAGGGTTTAGGCCATAAGGAGAGACCAGTAGGGAGTTACCAATCAGGGGGGAGGCAGTAAGGAGGATCAGCAAAGGGTCCATTAAGAGTAAGGGAGACCGGATTTAGAAGATGTGACACCGAGGTCGTGCAATAGGCGTTCGCTCGCCGTCATCGTGTCGTGAGCGTGGGAGGGCTACTTAATTGGGGTAGAGTAGTAAGGAGAAGCCTGAGGGGGGGGGGGGGAGGAATCTACCTGGAGGGAGGGACCTGGAGGAGGGACCAAGACGGGGAACCAACAAGAAGGGAGCCGTAAGGGAGTTCATACGGAGAATAAGAATCTGCCATATGCATAGCCTCTTCTTTTCTTGCTCGACACAGCGGTGACTGCGCGCGGTTCTGAGCTTCTGGAGCGGAACACGGGTCTTCTGAGCTTTTGGATCCAGAAGGCGGGCTCCCTATGTAGCGCAACAAACGTCGTGATTGTGAATATGTGTCGCCGACGTCTGCCGTGAGCACGGGGGACCACTAAGGGCGTGGTGAAGAAGGGCAGTAAGGGGGACCTCTAGGGTGGATCAGGAGAGCGACCAGGAAGGAAAGGAACATCCTGGAAGAGGGTCAGGGACGGGGAAACCAGCAAGAAGAGACCAGTAGGGGTCAGTAGTGGAAAGAAAGAAGTGGGCCAGGAGTTGGCACCAGGAAGGTGGGGATAAAAAGGAGGAAGGAAGACCAGTAAAGGCGGACCAGCAATTAGATCCAGTAAGAAGAAACGAGTGAGGGGAAACGTGGCTTCGGAAGAGATATCAACGATATCTGAAAACGCTAGCTGTTGAGCATGAGAACGGTTGCGGAGCAGCAACCTGAGGGACAGAAGTACTGCACTGCACAAACCAATAACGTTAATGGTTAGTCCGGAGCGAATGTCTATGATAAAGGTACCGAAGTGGTGAACGGCATGATGCCGATAAAGTACGCACCAGGTCCTAGATGTTAGCGAATTTTGTGTTTTACAAAAACTACTTTCCATAGGTCAGTGATGCTGTAAAGCCACGCGAAGCGGGCAAGTGGAGACACGCCTAACGGCGCGGGCGAAAGGCGCAGAAGAGGGGGCAGCCCATCAGTACTCAAACGCAAGTACGAGAAGACGTAGTATTTCCAACGTGTAGGATGAGTTTATACCCGTTTAGTTCGCGCAAGACGTAGCGTTTGGTCTAAGCCGTTGTCGTTGCAACTCACACCGCACGTACGCACCCGTCAGGTTGTGTGCAATGTAGATATTCGACTTCACCATATCCGACTGCTGCGTTCTGCTAGGTGGAAGGCTATGGGCTGCTCCCCTCTTCGCGCCATTGTCCGTAACTAACGGTCTGTCGGTTGTTTACTCCAGGATTGTCAAGGGCAGCATCTACTGAGTTGACGCTCCATTAGGGCTATGTTATACCATCGCTCACCACGAGCGTTGTCTAATGATAAGCCCAATATCGATTGCCCTGCGCAATGAATCGATATGTGAGCTTAGCATTAGTCATCGCTCGGAGTGAGCGATGGTATAACATTGGCCTTATGTTAGTTTGAGACGTACTGACAGGTTCACATCCTCGCGACGCTTTTTTAAACCATTTGGGAACACAAAGGAACTGCAACAAATGCAATTGAGTGCTGTAAGGGAATCTTTTGAAGACTAGTTCTCAAAAGTCCAAGGAAATATATTAGGTTGACTCTTAAGCGCCGCCGTTTTTTCAACGATTCGTTGTGGATTTTGCCGGCGGTCTCCTGCATAGCGCTATACAGCTTTCGAAAGAGAATGATTTTCTCTATCAGAGCATGCGTTGCATTTTTCATGCTGAATTTTGTCAATCTTTAGGTCGGTAAAGTGAAAAGTGAAAAAGTGTTGTTCTCTGCGCTTAGGTTTGGAATTTTTTGCGCAATTTTTCATAGCATTTGGAAGACAATTTTCTGTGCTACAAGGATACGTGTTGGCGCTATTTGCTCATTTGTCCTTTACTGGTTTTTAGGTAATCAAATTGGGACGTCCAACTTTTCCGTCCGAATTTTACCGACAGCTCGGTTCTGTGGTTAAACTTTTTTCTTGGTGTTATATGTTGCTAGGGAGAGGATGTCCTGCTCAATAAGAATTTGTATTGCGTTTATTGGCTCATGCTGATTTCTGTCGAATATCAACAACTGAAGAAGGAGAAGGAGTTGTTGGTGATGATGGTTTCTCTCTTTTTGGAACTTTGTTGATATTTGACAGAAATCAGCATGAGCCAATAAATGCAACACAAATTCTTTTTGTGCAAAACGTTCTCTTTCGACCGACATATTACATCAAGCGAAAAAGTCCTACCACAGAGCAGGAGCTCTCGGTAAACATAAATATTCTCCTTCGGACGTCCCAATTTGGTGGCCTAAAAATCAACAAAGGACAAGTAAGCAAATCTGGCCAACACGCAGTCTTGTAGTACAGAACATTATCTTGCTATGAAAAATTGCAAAAAATTCCAAACCTAATCAGAGAGAACAACTGCGCAGATGGCCACTTTTTCACTTTTTCACTTTTTATTTAAACGTCCTGAAAATTGACAAAATTCAGGATGTTAAAAGAAGTGCAATACATGTTCTGATAGAGCAAGTCATTCTCTTTCAAACGCTATATAGCGCTTTGCAAGAGACCGTCGGCGAGACTTATGGGACAACCTAATACTTGTGCTAGAGTATTCGAATAGGTATCGAATGATTTACCTTCGAATTTGAATATTTCAATTCGATTTTTCAAAAAACAAAATCTTTTTTTTAATCGTTCGAAATCAAATACTTCATGAAGTGATGCCATCGATAAGAAAAAGCCAGATTACACAACAAATTTGGCCGTTATGTCTTGCTGGTATTGGATTGGCTCTCCATGCACAAGTTCATTTCACCTCATATTGCACATAAGATGTGCTGTTGTTCAAATGTCGTCAGCACAGCAAAAAAAAAAAACACTTCTGTTCTTCAATCTTAATATTAGGGGGGGGGGGGCAAAAGTAATGAGACACCCCATGCCGTGTCCACATATCTCGTGGCTGGAGTCCGGATTCCTACTTGTTGTATTTGTATGTTTGTATGCTACTTATTGAAGCCCATCTGAGAAGTTACTACTTCCCTCCTTTCCAGAAGCATGCCAAAAACCTCAGCCTGTCTCATGCCGAAACCCCAGTCTGACGAGTCGACCTGTGTCGCGCAAATCTCCCCCAATTCCCAACCCCGAGCAGCCTGGGCTCAATATTCACGCAAGATGAGAAGTACGTCTTCCACCTTAACCCTGCCAAGCAGCGAGTCTGGGTGATGCCTGGTGAATTGTTACCGACCTTCGTTCGGCGAGATGTTCACCACGAGAAGCATCTTTGGAGCTTTTGGGTCTGCGCCCATGGATCGGTTTACCGGAGGCTGTTTCCCAAGAGCACCGCGATGAACTCCAAGGCCATGGTGAACGAAATAGAGAAGATGGGCCAGCGACTCGCTCTTATTCATTCGCAGCGCTTCAAAAAGTTTCTCCTCTTCGACAACGCCGCACCCCATCGGGAACAAGTAAGCACGGATAAGCTTGGCCAGCTGGGCTACGTTCTCATGCCTCACCCACCGTATTCGCCGGACATCTCTCCATGCGACTACCACTACTACTTGAGCCTACAGGACTTCCTAGTCGGAAGGGACACAAGAACCCAAGCAGTCCTTGACAACCATATCGAGCAGTTGATCAACACCAGGCTCAAGCAGTTCTGGAAGGATGGGATCAGGAAGTGGGCTGAGCGATGGCAGCAAGGTCCTTGCCCTTAATGGCAGATACACTCCTCAGCATCGTTGAGTTGTAAATGAGTTATAAAGAGATAAAGATTTTTTTCATTTTGTCTCATTACTTTTGCCCCCCCCCCCCTAATATATACAAAAGAGAAGTGTGTGTGTGCGTGCGTGTTCCGTTCGTCCGTCCCTCACAACTGGAGTGGGGGCACAGCGTATTGGCGATGCTAAACGATTGATGGCAATCGAAAGCGGTCAGAAACTTTAGCCTTAAGGGTAATCGAGGTCGCTGAACATAAATCTTATATTAGCTTTTGAAGTTTCGATCGCCATCAATCGATAATAATCAAATTATCGATCTTTTGTGAATGTTGTACAAGCTGCCGGAAACCTCACCCATGGGGTTGTCGAGTTCGCTGAACACGAATTTGAAGTTCGGTTTTGAAATTGTGATCGCCAACAATCGATATTAATCAAATTTTTTTGTGGATGTCGCTCGTTTTTTATATTTCATTCTAACTTGCCCCATTCGACGTAGTTAAGGTGGTCTTCTTGCGGAAAGCATGACGTAAATGGCACCTACAACTAATGACGAGAAATTATAGCTACGGTGAAGCCGAGCTGTTTTCCATGCAGTTAGGATGGAGAGTCGTACTCGAAATCGTTTTTTAAAGATAAAAATAGTTTTTTATCTGAAATAGACGACGTGCGGATGGAAATGAAATTCTGACTAATAGGACTGTTATCGTTTGTTATTAAAAGGTAAGCAGAATCAAAATGACATGTAGAAATTTATTGCAGGGTCATGAAATTTTGGTCCATTGTCGGAAGAAAAGTGAGAAGATCAACCATTCCTTAATCAAATGGAAGTACACTGCAGAAAAACTTGATTTTTTTGCACCTACATATGTTGGCTAAAAGTTCTGGCAGTTTTGACTGACCCACTTCAAACGATCATAACTTTCTTCATTCAGTCGAACTAAGCACCATTCGAATTGGTACACTTTTCCGAACGGGATAATTGTTGAATAATTCCACCAGCGAAAACACCGGGTGGTTGAGATGCGACAAATTCTAGAAAGACGGTTTTTGCGTGGTTCGGATTTGAGAGTTCCACAAGCGAGGAAGTACAAAAAGTGCCTAAAAAGGTGGTGGTCGGTTGGCACAAGGTTTGGTGAGAATGGTGGGTGATGCAGAACTTCAACTCCTAGTTTAATTTTCGGGTGGTGATTTGCTAAATGTGCGGGCGGGCGAAGTCGTGCAGAACAATGCGACATCTTCTCTTGGCTAGCGGTGGCTGCAGCTTACTCAGTTTCTAGTACATCTCGTGTTCCCACCACAGTAGGACTCTCCTGTGATGGTTCGGCCTGGTCCCAGAAATTGTAGCCAGCTGCCGACCACCACTCTGTTAGCATCGTGTTTTCTGGTGGGATTCCAGCTTTTGGAAGTGCATGGGGTTCGCCGACATCAACCCACTGTCCCTATCGCCTTCGTACAGAACCCGTTTTCAAGTAAATGTGACGGCTCGATCCAAATGCGTATCGTTTTGATTCCGGAGAAGAAGAACAGATTTCGAAACGCGACATTCTGGCCATCATTCAAATCGCGGGTCCCCATTTTCCGAGCTCTTCGTCTTCTACGAGGCGTTTCAAACCATCTGACAACAGTTCTACTGACTCTTAGATCTTCTGCAATGTAACGGACTGTTTGCGATGGATTAGCTTCTCCGAAGGCTTTTAAATAAATCATTGTCCTGGATTGGTGTAGGTCTGCCGCTTCAGGGTGCACCTCCAAGGTTGAAATCTCTAGAGCAAAATTTCTCGAAACAGCACGGTCCTTTCCCCAACATCATTGAGCCTCAGACGTGGTTGATTTGCCGGCTGTTTCGACGGATGATTGGCCCAATTTGAAATTAAAATAAAGTAACGCCTGGGATTGCTCTTTCGACACACTTCAATCAGTTTTCGAATAAGCAAAATTATTAGGCACAGGTGAAACACAAATTATCCCGTCAGATAGAGCGAAGAATTCTATATTAGGCGTTGTATGAAAATGAGAAGTCGAATACTGAATCAGCAATAAACAAACGAAAATCGCTTGTACAGAAACCACCAAAACTCTTCGGCCAACCTAATAGAACCCTCCTAATAATGAGGGTTGTATTTCTATTATTAAAAGCCTATCAATGAACGAGGTAGGATTAAGGAAGAAGTGATTTTTTTAAGCCCAACGTGGCTGCCACAGAGAATGTAAGCGGTTAGAACGGTGCTTTGTTGCGTTTGCGATCAACGAACCCACTATCTTGCTTGCCAGGCAGGATGCTATGTCATTACACCACATTACGAAGAGGATTCATTTGGCTTTCGCAGCTCACCGACAACCCTAGTTCACAGCAAGGTACATTCATACATATTGGATGTATTGGATCCATGGAGAGATCACAAAGCATCGTTCTCTTCGTGTGATTTTTAAAGCGGGCCTTTTGAATGGAGTTGCCTTAGGCGCTTGAATCATACATACCATATCGAATTTTAAAGTAGGTGTTGAATGATCCACTCTCTGTGGCGCAACTAAAGGTTTGTGTACTACCTTATGGTAATCTTCAAAAGTACTCAAGACATTTTTAGTTTATGGCTAGATTAAGTCTGTTGTTCTCTATCGCATAACAATTTCACCGGTAACATGACAAAGAAAAGAATACAGCTTTCATTGTAGGCTGTACAGAGATTCGATGCTTGAGGCGATTATATGTTGTGGCTGATTTACATCTTTCCTTTGAGGGTACATCAGAATCCTTTTGTGTACTTGTGGTAGGATTTGCGGAAAGCCTCGATCGCTGGATCAAGGCTCTGAGGTAGCCATCCGGTCTTCTGCAGGAAATTCATCAACACTTGATGAACAAACAAGTACTGCTGCTCGTTCTAAAAATAAGAATTTCAGCGACTCTGATAAACTTTGATGATCTCATCTAATTTTTAGAAGCTATTACATCGAGATAGCTGTTTAAGAAAGAATTAGAGCTTCATATATATGACTTTTGACATTGATCGTTTCCAGGCCAACATCGCAGAACTGTGCCGGAAGATTTGGCGCGATCCTATGCCTCTTACGGTTCCGGAGACGGAGACGTAGGGCAACTATCAACACGTGGCCATATGAGCTGATAAGTGATGAATGCTGAACCGTTGTTCCTGAGATGATGTCTTTGGGACTGGGTTCTGTTTTTTTTGTTTTTTCCTTCCCTCAATACGTATACTATCCTATGTACTAGTATATGAGGAAAGTTTTGCCAGTTTTTGCGAGCCCATTATATATTAGCGCTGCAAAATTTTAGTCCCTAATCACCTACTTAACGTTTTGTACAAAACATTAGGAAGAAAGATTGCATTTTCTAACGGTGTTTGCTTTACCTAACATCCTTGGAATACTACATCCTTGTTCGAACCATACGCGCTACGGTTTCTGAACTGAACTACAATACCAGCCCTATCTTTTGTCCATTCGGCGCAAAACTGCGTTTTTTGCGCCGTTTTGGGCGAGAAAGCGCCGCTTTTGAATAACTTGCTTCAAAAGCACCCATTTTTGAAAACAATGTCATATTCGCAATGGTGATTGGATTTCCTATCCGATGATGTGCAAACTACGCAGCTAGTTTTAAAATGAAAATCGTGTAAACTGATGGTTACTGTATAGGCCACAGGAGTACGGTCGGTTTACGGCCTCTCCCTGCTCCCTCGAGATTATTACCTCCTGAGGACCTTTTGGCCTTGGGGGCAGTCTGGTGGAAGATTCTACTGCACGATTCTGGTAAGCACCCAACAAACGAGTTTTCAACGATCTCGTTGGATCCAACACCAGGGGAAGACCCGTAGTAGACCCAAACATTCCCAGACGACTGACTGTCAGTGGTCTGGAGTGAATACTCATAAAAAAGCTCGAAGTTGGGCTCCGGGCAGGGCTTTCGTTTGTCCATGGATTCCCACCACAGAATGACGAGACGGTCCAAAGCTCAAGGAAAAGAAAGTCTGCCTTTGGAAAACCAACGTGAATAACCTATGAAGACATTTGGTTTGCGCCGAATATTTTCATTTGCCTATTCCCGCTTTTTCGTAGTACTAAAACATTATAGCAACACTCAGGTCCTGTACTTTTCAAACGCAACCTAGACTTCTCCTTGCACTTATTTTAGAAGTGAGCCTAGTATCCTAAGAAAGCTAAAGACGCATTATAGTTAGATCAGAGGCACTTTCCACCGTCTTTAGTTCCATGTTCCCTGATTAGCAATGCGTCTTACTGGAATGCCCAAGTGTTGATGGGAATAAGGTTCCTTTCTTCGAACTTTGACTACTCCATCAACTTGAATATTGAAAAACAGGCGTAATATGTAATCTCAAATCCAGCCCATGCCACAGTTTCGTCTGCTGGGTTGCATTTTCTTGACTTTCGAAGGGACGAAAACCATGTTGTGCAGAAACGTAGGAAACCCGGTTTTCTCCGGTACACAGTAGACTTGTAGGAGCTCATCACATTGACGGTAGGACAGATTGAGTTGTTTCGGAGCAGATTAAAGGCTTCTCTCAAGTGCGCACTTTTCTCAATATTTTTTAAGGTTTTGGTTTTTCCACATTTGCGCGTTCGCATCTTTCTCTTTCGAAAAACTAATGCGGCAGATGTCTTTCTCGGACAAGGAGCTTTCTAACGATATATTCTTATGTCGATCCGAAATGATCGAAATTTTCACATTTACCGAGATCTGACGCGAGCTCAGTCGCGTCTGCGACCGTTAGTCGACCTGGGCCCGACTCCCCTCGTTGGGTCACCGGCCTTCCTTCCTCGCGCCATGGTGTGAGGCCCAGCGGAAATGCGCCGTGGCTGTGAGGCAGTAGAACATTGGCGAGATAAGAATCGATATAATGACGGTTTCTCTAGCATCGGCATCATATTTGTGAACTTTTGTTGTTTTTTCCGCATTGCTTCAAACATTTTTCCAGTTACAGGTTTATTTTCATAATTTATTTATTTAGTTCACCCACTCTCTCTACACTGTCAGCTGGATAGCGTATAAATGCGTGATTAGGTTGTATTATTAGATATGTATTTATTTCCTAATTAGAATTTATTTTTAAATAAGTTTCGAGCGTCTGTCCTGCAGTCGGAGAAGGCCTCGATTCTCGCATGCATCTCATATTAGGGGTTAAAGGTTGGCGTGTTCATGAGGCCACCTGAGCCACCTTCCGTCCTTCGGGGTTGATGAATTCGTGTCAGACGTCCATGTGTACGATGGAACACCGTCTAATCACATCGCCACCGCAAACCATAGTGTAGGTGGAAAACGCAGTCAAATTGCCTCCTACGGTGTCCCGTTGAAGTAGTGTGCATGGGACATCCCACTAATAAATTATTGAACTCTTTACCTATTACCTTTTAAGAAAAATTTACTGCATAGGAGGCGTTGATTAGGAGGAGATACGAAACAGAGAATTAGACATTACCTAGCTCCAGATATGGAGCACACGACCTGCGCGGTTGACTGTCAGGGATCAACACCTGCGCAAGAACCCTGAAAGCTCAAGTTCTATAACAATCTAAAGGCTTATGAAAGGGCTGATCCTTCCGTCTGTCCTTAAAGTTAGTTCCATTCATTCCTTCGTCAGAGAAAAATTAAGGACCGCTCTCTTTTTGCTCATTCTTAATTTCACCCTTAGATAACCCATCCGTTTGGGGTGGTAATCATTACAGTATGGCGCCCAGGAGCAGGCCTTGCAACATGTAAGGAATATGATTTGGGCAATATTTGTCGATTTTTTAGAATTTGACGCTTGAAGTGGATATTGCGCAATTACAGCAGCCGATATAAGCGCTTCCATCGATTGAACAACCATTCCAGTTTCAAAAAAGGGAAAAACAAATGAGAAGAGAAATGAGCTTCTTCTCATTAAACGGAGTCTCTCTAAAAGGTTAGAATAACTTTTGTTCATTAAAATTTATTCCAACCTTTTGGGGACTTATCCCGATGTAAAGGTTAGTGCTGATGGGTCTCACGAGGTCAGGCCATACAGCGACCAAACAGCGCAGGCGGTGTTATGGCATAGAGCATTACCGCCCTGTCGAGTCCCGCCCGGTGCTAGAGTTTTGATCGAAACGGAACATCGTTGTAACAGCTTACCTCGACACAAGCCACGTGACGTTTAAAGAAACCGACTTGAATGAATTCTAGCTTCACACAATTGGCACTAACAAAACCGTGAGAAGAACTTTGGATGGCGCCATGAACTGCAGCTAGATAAGAGGACTGTTTTTTGCAGCGACGGGATGTGTTCTAGCCGGAGAGGGAGGGTGAGCGTAGTGTTTCGACTCACAATTCTTCTTCTTCTTCAGCGTTTGTCCCGCTTCGTCGCGAGGTCCGCTCTTCTGGTGCGGCCTTTCTCGATCCAGCGCTTGATCAGGGTGGTGCTAGTCACTTTCATGTCCATGTGTAACGTATCCGACCAACGCTGCTCCGGTCGTCCTCTAGGCCGCTTTCCTGACACTTCCAACTCAAGGCCTATCTTGCGGACGCTGTCTTCTTTCCCACGCAGAACGTGGCCGTACCATCGCAGGCGAGCTTCGCGCATCTTGTCCGCTATCGGCGCGACACCGAACTTCTGCCGAATGCGGTCCATGCGCGTGACTCCAGCCGTTCAGCGTTTCAGAAAGTCTCGCGTTTTTTTTTCGCCGTTTTTGTTTCGACTCACAATTTCCTCCCTTATATTCGTTCGAGAGCTTCATACCACCCGATGATATTGAATGTTTTGGGCAAATTTAGGCGAGATGCATAGCAATGCGAATGCAGCTGTCACCTTAGGGTAGCCTCCTCCCCATTAGGGTAGATCCATATAATGTCTTGTGCCGTCAGATGAGAAATTCACACCCTAGAGACATGTATAAGATGATGGCCTTGTTGGCGTGGACAGAACACAAATCTTGGATCGATTTGGAGTGTAGACAAGAGTCAAACGTACCTCTCTTGCACAACATCCGCTCCCGAGGGAGTCTTAGAGCGAAGACTTTTAAAAATTTGATGCAGGTTTCATGCTCCTCTGTCTTAAAACCGGCGATGCCCCTGTGTCAACTATGTAGGAAGATAGTAGCGTTTATACCATTTTTACATCAAACAGATCAAACTGTACACTTTTATCGTCAACTTGGACGAGCCTAACGCTTTTGAAATCAAACTAAACATCTTCCAAATCAAAACGAGCTCTTTCCACATTGAACTAGAGACTCCAGGAAAGACTAGAATTTTTTATTCAAGGGAAATTCTGTACAAATTTCTTTGACGTTTTCATTCATCTACGCAATATGTGAACGCATTTTTTGCAATTTTATAAAAAATTATTTTCAAAGGAAAACAACGGTTTAAAGCTTATTTTGAAGAGATGGAAGGCTGACATTTTTGAGTGCCAAAAAAGAGACTGCACCATGCCCTCGAGATTTTCATTCAATTGATAGCAGAATTTCTGTTTGGATGGAGTTTGACACCTGCTTACGATGCAACACAAAAAAACATATGTCCTCACTTTGGTGATTTATGCAAGCGGCATTTACACTGTCAACCAAATAAAAATTGCGGCGAACATTTTGAGTGCATCTTGTAATGCGCTATGTAATTGCTTTTTCGCGGTGCTTTAAGGCAAAATTTTATAAAACTATTGCATTTGTTGGGGCAGGTAGCTAAAAAAAAATTTAAAGAATGTTACATCCAAGTTTCATTGAAAAAGTTGTTCTAATCATCTTATGTATTTATTGAGAGTCCCTACTTTAACCAGCCTGAAGTTCAATTTGAATGGGACGGGTTAGCCTTGAGTTGAGGGTGAGGGTGTCCAATTTGGTTAGAAAAGTCTTAAAATAGCTTAAAATGGTGTCCATTTTGATTGGAAAAATGTTTGAAGCAATGCGGAAAAAACAACAAAAGTTCACAAATATGATGCCGATGCTAGAGAAACCGTCATTATATCGATTCTTATCTCGCCAATGTTCTACTGCCTCACAGCCACGGCGCATTTCCGCTGGGCCTCACACCATGGCGCGAGGAAGGAAGGCCGGTGACCCAACGAGGGGAGTCGGGCCCAGGTCGACTAACGGTCGCAGACGCGACTGAGCTCGCGTCAGATCTCGGTAAATGTGAAAATTTCGATCATTTCGGATCGACATAAGAATATATCGTTAGAAAGCTCCTTGTCCGAGAAAGACATCTGCCGCATTAGTTTTTCGAAAGAGAAAGATGCGAACGCGCAAATGTGGAAAAACCAAAACCTTAAAAAATATTGAGAAAAGTGCGCACTTGAGAGAAGCCTTTAATCTGCTCCGAAACAACTCAATCTGTCCTACCGTCAATGTGATGAGCTCCTACAAGTCTACTGTGTACCGGAGAAAACCGGGTTTCCTACGTTTCTGCACAACATGGTTTTCGTCCCTTCGAAAGTCAAGAAAATGCAACCCAGCAGACGAAACTGTGGCATGGGCTGGATTTGAGATTACATATTACGCCTGTTTTTTCAATATTCAAGTTGATGGAGTAGTCAAATTTCGAAGAAAGGAACCTTATTCCCATCAACACTTGGGCATTCCAGTAAGACGCATTGCTAATCAGGGAACATGGAACTAAAGACGGTGGAAAGTGCCTCTGATCTAACTATAATGCGTCTTTAGCTTTCTTAGGATACTAGGCTCACTTCTAAAATAAGTGCAAGGAGAAGTCTAGGTTGCGTTTGAAAAGTACAGGACCTGAGTGTTGCTATAATGTTTTTAGTACTACGAAAAAGCGGGAATAGGCAAATGAAAATATTCGGCGCAAACCAAATGTCTTCATAGGTTATTCACGTTGGTTTTCCAAAGGCAGACTTTCTTTTCCTTGAGCTTTGGACCGTCTCGTCATTCTGTGGTGGGAATCCATGGACAAACGAAAGCCCTGCCCGGAGCCCAACTTCGAGCTTTTTTATGAGTATTCACTCCAGACCACTGACAGTCAGTCGTCTGGGAATGTTTGGGTCTACTACGGGTCTTCCCCTGGTGTTGGATCCAACGAGATCGTTGAAAACTCGTTTGTTGGGTGCTTACCAGAATCGTGCAGTAGAATCTTCCACCAGACTGCCCCCAAGGCCAAAAGGTCCTCAGGAGGTAATAATCTCGAGGGAGCAGGGAGAGGCCGTAAACCGACCGTACTCCTGTGGCCTATACAGTAACCATCAGTTTACACGATTTTCATTTTAAAACTAGCTGCGTAGTTTGCACATCATCGGATAGGAAATCCAATCACCATTGCGAATATGACATTGTTTTCAAAAATGGGTGCTTTTGAAGCAAGTTATTCAAAAGCGGCGCTTTCTCGCCCAAAACGGCGCAAAAAAACGCAGTTTTGCGCCGAATGGACAAAAGATAGGGCTGGTATCGTACATGAGTTATGACTTGGTCGAGAATTAAGGGAGACAAATTCAAATGTAGCAGTTGAACGTGGAAGACCACTGAGATGCAAAGTCTTTTGCTGCTTGATTTCAGCGACTCTTGAAGGATCAAGGTGATTAGAAAACAAATGAAGGCCTGATAGACTGTACTATCCCTGGCAGCTCCTTGTATTGGGACGAGACAAGTTATAAGAGATGTTTATTAATTATCGGGAGCAAGGACGTCAAGCAGGACAAAAGGTAACGCAAAGAGTACGTATGGTGACGGCAGCCGAGGGTGCAGACGAGTTGGGTCTGAGCTCATCGATTCCTTTGATAACGCGTTTCCCCCGCGCGCTGTATACATCGGGCCTTCGAATGCGCGATCGACAGAGGGATCAAATGCGTCCGGTCAAGTGCAACCCTCCTTAGTTGATCATAATGATTGAAAGAAGGCAGAATTGAACAGCGAATAGCACCCGTTCAGTAAGTAGGTAGTTAAAGACGTAGGCTTTTAGTATATCGGTGTTACTGACCAACTCAAAAAAAAAACCTGGAACCTGAGGCTGAACAAAACGTGGATCAGGTGGGCTCCACATTGCCTCAGTCACATGCGGCAGCCTGCTAGCGCGAATGTTGTAGCCCATCTCTCAGAATGAATCGAGCGGAAGTAACCTTATTTAGTTTGCAGTCCTATGCAGAGAAACGACATCTAACAAAATCTTGTTAGATAAGGTGCCACCGTTCTGGTTAGTGCCTAACTATCTGTGAGTCTCTAGAGGTCTTTTGTATCTTTTTTTAGAGAACTGGACGCCATCCGAAGCGGTCTAGAAATCCGAACCCGGACTGTTTGCTTCATTTAAAATCAACTCTGAGCACTATCTTTCAGCCCTATATAACATATGGAGGAGAAAATGTATGCGAAACTAAAGCCGTTAAGTCCGAACACTATGAATGGCAGTGATTTAATGATTCTTGCATGACGACCTGCCTGCTCGCGTTCAAAGGATCGCCATGAAAAGCGGCACGTTTCATTCTTTTGTCAAACGTTATCTTTATGCATCATATTCGATCAATCTAGTCCTAACCGATCGCTTTTTTTTTGCTGAACATGAGGACGTCTTCATTAGGGAAACAGCGCCTCTGAAACAATGTGATGTCGAGTTCGCCTTCCGTGATTTAAACGCCATGATTTATCCAGTGATTCAAACGCCATAATTCATTGAATCTTAAAGGAAGTGCAACCTGTCAATATCTTTCAAGTCAAGCGAGCAGCAGCGCGTACAACAGTTTTTACTTTGAGGGCTAAGGCGCTTTCTGAGCTGATTCATGGCTCTTTGAACATAAAACTCGAAAACTGACAGATTTTTGCTTACAACTTAATAAAACAATCGCTTTTCTTAGTGATAGGACGTTTTTATTATTGTTACAAAGCTCTGACTCCAACTTAGCTCAAAATGTTGTCTCTGAAAGAGGTGATGTTCCCTAGTTTGTGATGTTGGAAAGGCGACCCTTGCTCTCAGATAGTGCTGTTGTTTACAAAAGTTATAAGGTCGAAAACAAGTTACGCAGTCGAGAAGAGCTGTACGGCCTAGTGAAGGTGTTGAGTACAAGGCACGCCGTTTTTGATAAGGTAAGCATTTAAACATCTACAAAAATTTGGTAGAATCAAGAAAACGCTCGCAGCGGGCTATGGGGGGGGGGGGGGTGCAGGAACGTGAAACGGTCTGGAAAGAGTGGAGCGGGCGAAGCTGCTCCTACCGTAGTCGAGGCAGCCAATCGTGTACTCTGAATGTGGGACTGGGTCGGTGCCGATGTCGCGGTTACAGTAGGAGCAGCGGTGCGCTCCCGCATTTCCGCAGTCCGCCTCTGCAACTTGTGCCGAAATGTCTGTATGTACCTGCACGCTATTACTTCGCTGGGCTCTGAGCTCATCGAGGTAAACACTCATCGATTTAAGCATGCCACCTCTGGCAAGTATTTTCCATTGCATTCTGAAGTAACACCATCGCCCCAGTTCTGCCGGTGCCAGCGGAACAGTGCATGATAACAGGTTCTCTGGAATGGGTGCCGATCAGTCCAAAGACGCACACATCTGTTGTTAAGAAAGTCGACGTCTAGCCTCATTCTGGCGAACTGGCAAAGAAAATAGAGCGGTGCCATGTCGGCTAGTGGCACTGCTCGATCGGGCCAGTCGACCCAGTGGTAATGCACGCATGAATGCGGTGGCATGCCGGGAACAGTTACATCCAAGGTGGTGATCTCGATCTCCGCAGGCGTCTCAAACGGGAACTTGAACTGTAAGTTTCATACGGTTGAATGATGTTTCTCAGAAGAACATTTGATAAGGTGTTAAAAATTGCCATCTCATTAGTTTTGCAGTATACGGCGACGTTACCTTCAAATGTCATAGGCTTCTTGGATGATCTTGGGTAGTAGTCTGCACACTTGCTTGTGTTCTAAAAAGTGTGTATGATGTATGTTTTTGAAAAGTACTCGCGGATCTCATGAAAAATCTTTGGAACTACTCCAGTTAATGGAGATTCATCGTAACATCTAGTAATAAATTGTAAAAAATGACCTGCTCAATCAGATTACATAGCATCACGATAGCTTTTGCTTCTTCTTGCACCACCATGCACCAGAACTCAGGACAAGTATGTGGGAGAGGCCCCTTCAAAGTACTATATTTTCAGCAGATTGGCAACAAACAAGAGCAGCTGGTGTCCTTTTACCTGTGTGCAGATGAATTTTCTGGGATTGCTAGGGGTTGCCACGTAGTTCGCGTGAATGTATGTGTATTTCCCCACAGCAACAATGACGCGATTGGTGTCGAGGCAACCCACATCCTAGAATGAATCATAGAACAGTTCTTTTTTCAAAAATCATAAAAGTCCTTGTGGGCATCGTAATTGGAACACAGCACAAAACAAAACATGACGCGCTTCGCATTTTCTAAGAATTAAAGAATTACTCAGGCTGACAATCTGCCTTATTGGATGTGAGATAATCTAGGGGTCCCCGTTGTTTGCTAAAGTGCGCGTGAATCCGTTCACCGGTTTTATCTGCGGATGTCTTCTTTGATAGATCCTTTTTGCATAGAGTATTTGAACATACCAAATAGAAGTCCTGCAGCTGTATTAGAATCTGTCGAAAATAAGCAGAGGTGTCCTCTTATCAGCTAACGTCAGAAATACATGCCAGTACAGTACCGGACATGTCTTTTGGTCATTGGCCGAAAAAGCCGCGCCGGCCAACATAGGCCGCTTTGGAGCGTTCCAAAGCGGCCTTTTTGAACAACTTCTTTAGAAGTCGAGTACTTGCGCAAATAAACATATATTTGAACTCAGCAGCTCAAGCTCTATCTTTTGGTATATAAATCTCAGTAGAGTTGAACAATGCATATAGGCCCGACAGAATCAATCGAGTGGGCGCGACAGTTTGTAGAGCGAGCGTTTGGGGAGTTTTATCGGAAATTTTCAGCCGTCCTTATTAGGAATTGCTCTAAGACTGTCCAGATTGCATTTGGAGTGCGCCGTGAACAATGCATACAGAATCGGACCTACCAATCGAGTGAGCGCGACAACCTGTAGAGCGAGCGTTTCGGGAGTTTTATCGGAAATTCCCAGCCGCCCCAATCAGAAATTGCTCTAAGAATGTTCACCTTGCATTTGGATTGTGTGCCGCGAACAATGCATACAGAATCGGACCTATCAATCGAGTGGGCGCGACAGCTCGCAAATTGCATGCGCGGGCGTGTTCGGAGTGCAATAACTTTGTGGAGATCGAATCGTTTCGGCTGCGGCTAGCGGATTTTGTAGGCAGTAGAATGGTTTTGTAGTCCCCAAAGGTACACAGTGGTAGCTTCTAAACGGGCGAAATTATTGCGGTGGGGTTGTGTGACACGATTATTTCCAAATTCAGTCGACCACTGTGGGAAGACGTGACGAGCTGACGGTCTAGGAATGCGTATGCGAGCAAACCAGCTTAGGTAATTTGCGAGGAAGTGCCCAGAGCTCCCCAGCTTCCTAACCCGCCTCGCTCCCGGCAGCCATTTTAGAGCGGCGGAGGACGGCGGTGAAGTTTTTTCCGCCCTTACTAGTCCACATTTGAGTTTTCGACAGTTCTAGTGCTGCCGTTCTATTTACCTCAAAAAGCTCTATCGAATGGTATCACTCTCAAGCAATTCCGAAAACATCGATTTTTTGACAATTTCACATGAAAGGTGAGACGGCCCAAGGTCGCGGCAGAAGGACAATGACGTCATTGAAAACGATGCTTTTGAACCGGGCCAGCTTTGATACCATTCGATAAGGCTTTTCGTAGTGAATTGCAGGATGCTACTGCGAACAACAAGAACTGTAATCTGAGCGAGTAAGAACGCGGAGAAAATCGACCGATGTTGTGCTAAATTGCACGCGCGGGCGTTTTCGGAGCTCGATAACTCTGTCAGCTTCCAATCTTTCTGGCTGGAACGTGTGGATTCCGTAGGAAGTAATATGCTCCAGTAAAGCGTTAAAGCACAGTAAATTATCTTACGAATTGGCAAGGTTACGGCGATGCGAAAATGCAGGTTGGGCATGTGTGACACGATTTTTTCAGATTTCGGTCGACCGCTGCGGGTACATGAGGCGAGTTAAAGGCGTGCAAACTTGCGGACGAGCAAAACACCGAGGGCACTTTACGATGATCTGCTCCTAACTCTCCAGCTGCCTATACTGCCTTAGCTCCATCTGCTATTTTAGAGCGGCGGACGGTAGCGGTGAAGATTCTTCCGCCCTTACTTGCCCACATTCAAGTTCTCGACGCTATCAGTGGTACCACTCTGTTCTGCTCAAGAAGCTCTATCGAATAGTGTAAATCTTGACCAATTCCGGGAGCATCGATTTTTTGACAATTTCGCATCAAAGGCGAGGCGGCAATGATGTCATCGAAAATCGATATTTTTGAGCCGGGCCAAGTCTGATACCGTTCGATAGAGCTTTTGGTGGTGAATTGAATGGTGTTACTGCGAGCAGCAAGAACTGTAATCCGGGCGAATAACATCGACCATTGTTGTGCTAAATTGGACGCACGGGCGTGCTCTGAGCGCATCGGCGGAATTTTCAAAAACCGACTGATTCGTAATCAGCGCCCCAAATAACCCCCTAGACGATTTTGGACGAGGATGGGGCAGCAAATTTGGCAAATTTCGAAATTGTCGGCTTTCGATGACGTCATCATGCGGGCAGCCTCGTCGCCTCCTCCTCTCCGATGGAAATTGTCAAAAAATCAATTTTCCTGGAATTGGACAAGATAGAAACAGATCGATAGAGCTTTTCGAGCTGAACAGAACGGTTTCATCTGGTGCGTCAAAAACTCAAATTTGGGCGAGTAAGGGCGGAAGAAACTTCGCCGCTGCTCTCCGCAGCTCTAAAATGGCAGCTGGGACTAAGGCAGGTTAGGCAGCTAGAGAGCTATTGGCACTTCAGCGTAAAGTGCCTTAGCTGATTTGCTAAACTCCCTAAATGCTCACTCTACAAACTGTCCCCCCCTCGATTGATAGGTCCGATTCTATATGCATTGTTCACGGCGCACTCCAAAGGCAAGCTGGACAGTCTTAGAACAATTCCTCAGTAAGACGGCTAGGAACTTCTGAAAAAAATTCCCTAAACGCCCACTCTGCAAGCTGTCGCGCCCACTCGATTGATTCTGTCGGGCCTATATGCATTGTTCAACTCTACTAAGATTTATATACCAAAAGATAGAGCTTGAGCTGCTGAGTTCAAATATATGTTTATTTGCGCAAGTTCTCGATTTCTAAAGAAGTTTTTCAAAAAGGCCGCTTTGGAACGCTCCAAAGCGGCCTATGTTGGCCGGCGCGGCTTTTTCGGCCAATGACCAAAAGACATGTCCGGTACTGTAACCTATATCACAGTTCACTTACAAATTAAGGCACAAAGGGCATAAAATGCGATCAGACATCATTTTGACACTTAAAAGTCGAGTTGCAGCTGAGTATCGCGACGAGCTTGAGAAACGGGGGAACTTCTGAACTCATACTCTGTCTCGATATAATGAGTCGAATTATGAGTGCAGGATTGAGTAATATGTCAATCACTAGCTGAGCGAGCGCAGAGGGACCGAACTTCTCATGGAGCATTTATTCAAAGAAGTGGTGAATTTGTCCTATTGAGTTGATCTGTTCAACTGATCGTGTTTGATTCGTTCACTTGCACTGATCTTCTTTCGTTAGCACATGCGCCCGTAATGGTTGTTTCACAAGCGAAAGTGGAGGAGATGGTGCCTCACAGAATGCGTACCACGACGTACCAAGGATTCAGTTATTTTCGAAATGAAAACGCTAATCACGATTACATATACGTTGTTGCCGTAGATGGACATCAAAGCTTGCTTCGTCTAGAGTAAACCTCCCACATGCAGAAGAGATTTAGGCCGATCGAAAGAGAGGCCACGGTTGAAAGAAAACCAGTCGAGAAAGTTCCTCCGGTTACATTACTATGTTTACTCTAGTCACTAATTACACTAGTCAATAACGTCCATTCTGCAGAAAGGTTTGAGAAATGTATTATACTTATTAAGTGTAAAAATCTGCCTCATCCACCGTGTTGCCCGGACATTAGCCCAACTGATTACCATCTTTGTCTGTCCACGCGTAACGTTTTAGCACGCAAGAGGTATCACTCTTCAAACGTTCGAAGAATTCCCACCCCGACCTAGAGATGCGCTCATGGGGGATCAACTCAAAAAGGGCATAGCAACATGATTCATCCCGGCGGTGAAATGTACGGCTCCACACCGAGTCTGCCGCGACTGATCGCGCGGCACCGCGCCCTTTCCTTAAGCGACGAGATTCGGCGAATACCGTAACCGAAAATTCTATCAAATTGTGTTTTGAGGCGGTGGGGTAGAAACGCGATGCTGTGCCGCCTAGCGGCACGAAAAATGGATAGCTGTGCCAACCATCACGTCGCAAGTATAGAACAGGCGTTATAATGGGAGGAAACTGTATACCTTGTACACGACTCACCTTATAGCGATTTTTCTTCCAAGCATTTTGGGCAACGAATTCGGTCATTGCAGCTAAATCGTCGTGCTTTGGCACCTTTTTAAATTCGGCTACAAGACCTTTAGGTCCCTTCGACAATGTGCTTTCGACAAACTGTTTAATCTGTAAAAACACATAGTTCTGGTGAAGGCGATTGCTGTTAATTGTCACAGGAGTGTGTCATTGTAGATTGCCCCCTTTTAGACACTGACAGATGTGTATCTCCTTAGGCACTCATTTCTTTTGAAATGAATAATTTTTTTGCATGCCTGTTCCCTTCGCGCTGCCTTCATTTCCTTGCTTGTCGCTGGTGGCATAAATGACCAAACTGATTGGTATTTTTGAAAATCAACATCTGATACAGCAGCGAATGCAGTAGCAATGTCAGCCCTAAAAAACCAATTCAAAAAGATGAAAGTGCATTCTTAGACTATTCACCTTTGGCCATGCTACCTTTATGCTTTACAGCAGCTTTATTAAAACGTTATCTGGATGTGCAAAATGAGTAAAATTACTCTTCTCCTAAAATCTCTGGAGGATGAATCAACTACCCTCAAAGAAGTGGTAGCATATTGCAAGGCCACCACACAGTTTAATCATACACCTACATACAGTGCGTTTCAAAAGTATTATCCACTTCAACACTTGCCCATAGCTCGCTTTGCGTTCATTTCTGCAGGCAGGCACTAGTTCCAAGTTTTTTTTATATCTCCAGTTTTTTTTATATTCCTCGTACTCGAGAGTAGATAATCGCTCGCTTTCAAAACTTTGTTTTGTCTTACACGAGAATCATACTTTTTTGAAGAAGTTTGGTTGAAAATTGGCGTTTCAAAAGTGTGTATCCACTTGAGAAAACAAACATTTAACTAAATTCAGAAGTCGATCGGACCACCCTAATTTCTAATAACATCGTGCATCGGATCGTTCATGCTATTGACAAGGTTTCGAAAGATTTTGTCCTCACTGGTGTCCCATGTAATCAAAATTGCCACCACGTCATTGAACTGTCGGTTATTCGTGTGACTCGTCGAACTACGATCCCATGTTCTCCATTGGGTTGCTGTCAGGAGAATAGGCCGGCCAGTCCGTAACTTGAATGATGCGATCGTCGAGCCAATCGTTGATCCATCTGGATACATGGACTGCAGCGGTGCCCTGCTGCAGAACATGTTTGATGTCTTTTCTTGAAACATCAGCGATAGCCCAAAGACCAGAGCTCGAGAAATGCATACTCATTGGAAAATTCTGCGAATTACACGTACCAACTGGTCGGCAATAGCCCCAAAATCAGACTTGACCACTACAGTGGAGACGAATTTGACGAAATCGATCCATGTGGTCTACTTCAAGGTAAGCGACCGCCAACGCAGCAACAGATGTCGGGTCACTTAGGACTTGAATCACATGAGCAAGAACCAGAAGAACAGATGGTACTATCGCCGATGTTGAAGGCCAAGTACCTGCAAATTAAACTATCGCATTTTGATGAAGAAAACAACTCATGGGATGAATTCTGGGATGCTTATTCCCTCATAGTCGATCAAAATTCGCAACTAAGAGAACTGGATAGAACTCTATACCAATAACGACGCCATACGCAGAAAGGCAGAGAGTGCCATCAAAAGTGGTCCGAATGAAAGCTTCCAATTGGGGTCCGTCCTAACGAAGTCTTCCAATTACAGCCTGATTGTTGATGTTGATGTACTAAACAATAATTATAGAAAAAAGAAAATGATTGGTCACAGATTGCACAGCGTCTTCTAGCGCTAACAACACAGGCGGGGAAAATGTGTCGAAACCCTCGAAACGATCAAAGATCTTGTCTTCCAAATGGTGGCTACAGGGTACGACGTAAGAAAAAGGCACGACCCGTTAGGGACAGACGTCATTCTTGCGAAATTCCTTTATGAAAATATAAAGGACTACATGAAAAGGGAAACAGAAAGCTCACAATCAATCGTTGGCAAACTGTTCGAAGAGGACGGCAGGGAAGTTCCTTCTAGAGCTCGCTTTGAAGGTCGATTCGAATCGTTGAGGTGAAATCAAGCAAACAACACCGAACCCTCACGAAACCGTCTGTGGCGGAGCAATGCCTGTTTTGCCGCAGATCCAACCACCAAGCCAAGGAGTGCCGTACAGTTCGGAGTACAATCAATCGAGGAAAGGCATCAAATCACAGAGAATAGATCGACTTTAGATTGAGTGGACCACACAATTTGTCTAACATGGGAGGCCTTCTTGCAAGGGTATTTTTAGATACTATAGATACTTTTACTTGGATGCTTAGATACTATGCTACTTTCAGATACTATTTTTCGACGCTTCCAGCTGACCTTGCAATCAAGAAAGAAGATCAAATGTGCCTTGCTTTCACTTCTTCCTCTGTGCCGAGTTTGCAGTCAACCTCAAGTTCTGCATCTACATTTGAACATATTATATGCCACTCTTTCACTCTTTGATCTTTGGGCAATTTTACGCGAAAACAGTATCCAAATGATTTAATTCTTGCATTTCTCTACTCGTTTACACTTTGAACCTGTTCATACTTCGCAACGAGAGCAATTCGTCGGCCATGCAAAACATGCAAATCGATTAAAGCTAAGCGATCGTCGTGAAACCAGCTCAAAATCAATCACTGTCGCTATTGCTCCCGTCTGCCGTCGCTGGTTCATAATTCTTGCTGGCGACGTGCTTCGTGCTCGTGTCGGTATCACCGCAAACGTAATCTGCCGCTATTCAAGGTCGGAGGAGCCCGAAATTTGCACACATACTCGCTCAATTCAATCTATTATTCAGAAAGCATCCTCAGCGAGTTTTTATTGTTTAGACAGAGAGTGGTGCCATTCGCCTAGATGGCGAGTATGCATATCTTCATGGAACTTTTAAAGTTCCATGCCTATTAACAGAAAATTTGCACTGCTTGTAGCATTTCTCCGGTTCAAACCAATACGAATCCCGTATATCCTAGAAATACAGGCTTGCTGCTTTGATCAAAGCCTAGAAAAGAGATATGTTCAGCAGAGAGGTGCTTCAAGCCAAGATTTTAGCTGCCTTTTCCACACAGGATTCCGTTGTATAGTTACTACACTACGCGCTGCCGTTGGTCCCATTTATACATACTTCTCGGGCGTTGTCGCTGTTATTGCTCTAGTCGCTGCACTTGCGAACTATGTACAGGCACTTTCAGTGTTGAGCACGGGGCGCCATTTTCACGAGAATCCTTCTGCCGGCCTTTACGAAAGTCACTGGTGTCAGCAATCAATGGACATGAACCGCCTCTTTGACCCTTTTGCTCTTGTAGAGATGTAAGCTGCAACTTTCGACTATTTCGAGTGAGCACCGTGACGCCCCGGTCCCGCATATACATACTCAGCAGCTACTCAGTACGAGATGCGGCTTTTGGAGAGATCCAATGGGTGTAAGTGAGGTCACCCCCGCTGTCACTAAAAATGAACTACCATCTGACCAAGCAAGACTCCCACATAACTTCCGCCACCTCAGAAAATTTTGAAAAAGTTACTTGCGCCTTATGAGTTTCAAAACAAGTTATTTGCGCCTTTAGACTTCGACAACTAGTTACTTGCGACTTATCCCTCGCGGTTAACTAACTTGCAAGGTTGCATCCAGGAATTTTAAACTTGCACGCAACTAGCTGCAGTGCAAGCTTCCAAGAAACTTTCGTGCAAGCCAATGTTTCGCGCCTAATTGGTTTGAAACATTACGCATGCGTTTTCACACGCGGCGTGTGAGGAACTCCGCCGACGCAGCTCTGGCGAGCCAGCCACTGGCCCGCCCTTGCTTCTGTCACCTTCCTTATTTCTTCTGTGTGTGTATGTGTGTGTGTTTCCATTCGTCCCTCCGTCCGTCACAACTGGGGTAGGGCATGCACTGTGTACTTTCCATACTCAACGGTTGATGGTGCTCAACAGCGTCCCGAAACTTCAGCCCTGGGGTCGCTGGACACGAATCTGAAGTTCGCTTTCAAAGTATCGATCGCCATCAATCGATATTGATCAAATTATCGATTTTCTGTGTGTGTCGTTCAAGTGGTCCGAAACTTCAGCCATGGGAGTAATCGGGGTCGCTGAACACGAATCTGGAGTTCGTTTTCAAAGTATCACTATTGGTCAAATAGTCGATTTTTGTGGATGGTAGAGATTAGGGAAAACCCGGTGTGTGACAGATTTGTACTGTAAGAAGGGGAAAGGCATTACTATAAGGCAGTGCAAGTCGGAAAAGGTGCCATTTCAGGATTGGGAGGGAATGTTAGCCTGGCCAGATATACCCTCGATTCCACTCTAGGCTTGCTCCACGCAGTGTTATTCAGTAGAAAGCAAATGTCGAGTTTTATTTTTAGCAAAATTTGGCCGCTGGAAATCGTTATGTTATCGTTTATTTTATTATCGATTATTACATTTTCACAAAAAGTAAAGGACCAAGGTCCCTGTGAACGAATACATTTATAGTCCGTTAGTTTAGATCTAAACTAGATTTATACTAGCGGAGGTTACCTATGATTCACAGGGGCCTTCATGCAACTTACATGCGAAATCTTCTGCTTGCTTGCAGCTGATTACGAATGACTAGCAGGGGTATCAGTGCAACATACATGCGAAATCTTCTGCTTGCTTGCAGCTGCTTAAGAAAGACTAGCAGGGGTTTTCGTGTAACTTACATGCGGCATTTGTGCTAGCTTGCAGCAGCTTGCGAATAACTAGCAGGGCTCTTCGTGTAACTTACTTGCGACATTTCGGCTAGCTTGCAGCAATTTACAAATGACTAGTTTGAGGCAATCTATGACCCGCATGCAGCTTGCAAGTAACTTGTTCAAAATTTTCTGAGATGTTCTGGTTTTGCCTGATCAATACCTCACCACGATAAACTAAATGAAGTCATTTGCAACCGGAGTGGTCGGGGAAGTCTCTCAGATTGGGTACAAACCAGATTGCTGAGTAGGCCCTCGCGTCGGTAAACGCTTTATGATGGGTTCGGCAGAATAAGTGATTTTGACCGTTTTTTCCCGCGGAGGTCAGAGATGAAAGCGACCTCCGGGCAGAGATGGGCGATGACGACAAGTTGATTGTATCGAAGCTGGGGTAAGCCAAATCATAACCGCCAGCAGGATGAGACTTTTCCTTTAAGATGAGGTCCATTTTAGCCGCCCTCGAGTGCTCTATGAGGAGAGTAGAAGTCTTTCAAGCAAGATTTTCTTCTCTATAAGGCCACCGATAACAACTCTTCAAAGCCAAATTCTATCTACAAAAGTAGGAAAAATGCGGCACGCAAGCAAAACAGAAAAAAAACAAAAATTAGGATCAAAGAGGAGAGAATGGTACGCATGTGTCGGAGTTCTGTTATCTATTGTAAGGCAATATAGGTAATATATTAGTTTTCTTATGGAGTTATATTTTCCTACTTCAGTACACTTCCTACGGCAGCTTATACATGGCGTTGCTGAATCTTCTAGGCTCACGAGCTGTTTTGAATTTACGTGCTAGGTAATTCGCGTAAGACGTTCCACAGGGCCACAGGTGTCATGTTCCAATATATTCTACAGTCCGCTTGGAATTCTTCGCATACTATTGAAAGCCTTTTCTATAGGATTGTCTGGGAGATGCTCTTCGTTGGCCCTCGCTGTCGCGACCGCGATCGCTCCTCGGACCGTGTCCGGCCTGGGCGCGCTGTTCCCACGTTAGCTTGCCGACGAGGCACCCTCGATCGGCCTGAGAGCATGGGAAAGTTGGTGACGTAGCACCATCGATCGGCGCGCGCCGCCTCCTCTCGACGGGCGCGCGGCCGCATTCGACGTCCCTGCGCTCCCGCGACGAGGTCTGCCGACCTCTCGCCTGCTCCCTATTTCGGATGGCTACCGCGGGGCTGCGAGCAACGATACTCACTCACAGGCATGCGTGCGGTCGCGGCGCGCCACTGCTGTCTGGGTCTCCTCTAGCCAGAGCAGGAATGCGGACGAGTTGTCCGATGCGCCCAGCCTGCTAGAGAGTGAAAACGCGTCCCAGCGTAACAACAGAGCGATTCCGGCTAGCGCGACAGAGGGAAAACAGTAGAATGCGAAGTAGTCTTGCTAACTCATTCTACATAATGAAGGAATAACAGGGTTTTCTGAGTGCTCCGGAGTACAGTGAAGCCTAAACTACGTCGAGTGATGGAGAGATAACTAGTGAAATGAGTTAAGAGTTTAGAGTGGACATAGTCAAGACACGGTTTTAATTTATTAAATGATGATGAAATATCCTATTGGAGAGAAAAGAAGATGGTGACTCGTTTTAGGGAAGCATTTGATGCGGTGTTTTGTCTACAGATAGTCTCCATGCGAAACGGTGGCGATGTCCGTTCCTCCACGTGGTGCCACTGGAAACTGTTCGCTCTGCGAGCTAAGCCGATCACGGACATTCGATTGCAGGTGACAGGCCCTTGTGACAGGCCGGCCTACGAAGACCCATGTCACATCACATGGTGTATGACTGTACAGGTTTATCGAGATAGTGCTACGGCGTCCACGGGAGCCGACGCGCACTCGCAAAGCCCGGCGAGTGTGGAAAGTATGCGAGGGTCCCTGATGCGAGGACGGCATCGGGGGGCAACTGAGCTAGTCCGAAAGTCCCGTAACGTAAGCAGGACCTGCGTGGCTACGCTGAATGTGGGTACGTTGACGGGCCGCTCGTGCGAGTTGATTGAAGCACTGGAGCGTAGAAGAGTTGATTTCTGTGCGGTGCAGGAGACGAGGTGGTCCTGCCGCAAGTCAAGGGACATAGGACGTGGCTTCAAGGCCGTTCTATGTGGAAGTCCCAGGACCACCAGTGGTGTCGGAATAATCGTCTCCGAACGATTTCGTGACTCGATTGTAAGCGTCGAGCGCTTTGACGATCGATTGATGAAGATCGTTGTCGCCACGAAGGAGCGACTCTATCACTTCTTCTCTGCGTATGCTCCGCAGACTGGCAGCTTGGATCAAGCCAAGGAAGTTTTGGAGCCTGCTTGATGAGAAGACAGCAGAGGTACCGTCGAAAGATGTCATCATAGTCGCTTGTGACCTCAACGGGCACGTCGGCGCGACGAAAGACGGGTACGGCTGTCATGATGGGTTCGGTTACGAGTCGCGTAACGCAGACGGTGAGCGTATCCTTGAATATGCGGAATCGCACAACCTCACCATAGTGAAACCGTATTTCGCAAACGCGATTCCCACCTCATCTCGTTCTATAGCGGGAACACCAGGACTCAGATAGACTTTGTCCTTGTGAAGGATCGAGACCGAAGTCTTGTCACAGACGCGAAGGTCGTGCCGCATGAGACGGTCGCCCCACAGCATCGACCGCTGATCTGTACTTTAAAGATCGCCCCTCCGAGGCTGAAGCAGGTCGAGCGATGCGGTGCACCAAGAATCAAGTGGTGGCGAATGAAAGAGAAGGAAGCAGCTGTGATTTCTCGTGTGCGGTTACCGACAGTCACGACTGTCGACGAAACTTGGAATAAGGCGACCGACGCGATTCGTCAAGCTGCACAGTCGGAACTCGGCATTACGAAGCCTGGGCTACGGAAGGTCGACAAGCAGGCCTGGCTGTGGACAGACGACGTGAAAGCAAATGTGCGAGAGAAGAAGTCGCTCTATCACGTATTTCTCGGCGAAAAGACAGCCGATAACTGGCGGAAGTACCAAGAAGCGAAGAAGGCTGCAAAGAAGGCCGTGGCTGTTGCAAAAGCCACTCATTATGGAGATGTCAACGAGAAGCTCGAGTCGCGCGATGGTGAGCGGTATCTGTACCGACTCGCAAAGAATCGCCATCGCCAGACCGAGGACATCGAGAAGTTCTTCGGCATCAATGATGAGAACGGCCATCTTCTTATGGACCGCAAGAAGGCACTGAAGCGATGGCGGAAGCGACTTTGAGGAAATCTCCACAGTAGAATTTCCTCATCCAGCCATCCCCTCAACGGCTCCTACCCACGGCCCCGTTCAGAAGATCACCGTGGAGGAGATTGAAGCGGCTTTGAAGAAGATGAGACCAGGCAAAGCGACTGGGCCCGACGACGTGGCAGCAGAACTGTGGAAGTCGAAGTTTTGGTACCCTGCTGAGTGGTTGGCGAAGTTCTTTAATCAGGTTGTGGCGGAGAAAAAAGTGCCTGAGTGTTGGCGCCAAAGTACGACGATTCCGATTTGGAAGAAGAAGGGCAGTCCTACAGACTGCTCCAATTACCGTCCGATTCGCTTGCTTTCGCACAGCATGAAGATCTTTGAGCGAATTGTCGACGGACGAATTCGTGACATCGTGCAGCTTTCCAACAATCAGTGCGGCTTCGTGGCTGGCTGTGGCACCATTGATGCCATACACGCCGCCCGCCTCCTGATAGAGAAGCATCGCGAGAAACAGAAGTCGGTGCATATCGCCTTCCTCGACTTAGAGAAGGCCTTTGACCGCGTACCACGTGAAGTGATATGGTACGCCTTGCGACATCATGGAGTTCCTGAAGAGCTCATAGAGTGGGTGCGAATTCTCTACTCTTGTCCAAAGAGTCGAGTTCAAGCTGCAGCTGGAACCTCGATGGAGTTTCCCATCTCTGTCGGGGTACATCAGGGTTCTGCGCTTTCCCTACTCCTCTTTGTTGTCGTCATGGATGCCATCACACGCGATCTTCAGAAGCCCGTCCCTTGGACGTTGCTTTATGCCGACGACGTGATGCTCGCTAGCGAGGATAAAGGTGAACTTGAGCGAGAGGTGCAAGCTTGGTGTGATTGCTTGGAGCGGTTTGGACTCAAACTGAACGTGAAGAAGACCGAGTATCTAACGACGGACGTTACTGAGTCCAGCTCCATCAAGGTTAACGGCATCGAGCTCCCACGCACTTCGGTCTTTAAGTACCTGGGATCAGCAGTCACGTCTGACGGCAAACTGATGGTCGAAGTGAATTCACGCGTGAGTGCAGCTTGGCCCAAGTGGCGCTCGTTGACTGGCGTGCTCTGCGATAGGAAGATACCAGAGCACCTGAAGCCGAAGATCTACAGAGCAGTCGTCCGGCCGGTAGCGATGTACGGCGCTGAGTGTTGGCCTGCTACCAGGGAAGTTGAAACGCGCCTCAGCGTCATTGAGACGAAGATGCTGCGCTGGACGGCCGGAGTCACGCGCATGGACCGCATCCGAAACGATGCCATTCGGCAGAAGTTCGGTGTCACGCCGATAGCCGACAAGATGCGCGAAGCTCGCTTGCGATGGTACGGCTGCGTTCTGCGTGGAAAGGAAGGCAGCGTCCGCAAGATGGGCCTTAACTTCGTGGTAATAGGAGAGCGGCCTAGAGGGCGCCCGAAGCAGCGCTGGTTAGATACGTTACATGCGGACTTGAAGATTACTGGTGTTTACCCTGATCTAGCGCTGGATCGGGAAAGGTGGCGTCATACCACCAGAATAGCGGACCCCGCTACGATGCGGGACAAACGCTGAAGAAGAAGAAGAGTCTCCGTGGGAAACAGTTCTTATGAACAACTGTAATAGATTACCTACTCCACCGCATTGTCTACAAATAGTAGAGTGTTCCTACTGTTACCAGATCCATTTTATTTCTACACTATTGGAAGGAAGTTTCATGGAGTGTAGGTGAAGTTCCCACCCCCACTCATTATCTTTTGAAAGTTGGACCTGTAGTCAAGTTAGTTTATAGTCAAGAATCGTTAAATCCATGAAATGCCGAACTTTGAGCTAATGGACAATGGCATTGGATAAATATTTCAAGCATCTTGGGGCTTTGAGCCAGAGAGAATAAAAGATAGGTGGCTATCAAAAAAGTTCATAGATATCTTAAAGTCACCAAAAGAGATTATCAAATGCAACTTCTATGGGTTCCATAATCTTTCATACATACGGCCTTTAGGAGCTGCAACTCTCAATCTAAGAGCAAAGTTTCGTCTCTCTAAACTTCCCATCAGTAACTCATCATCACTTAGTTTTTGTTTTTCGATTCTTCTCACCACATAACCTTTACCACTTCTCTTCCCCTCTCATTTGATTTTACTCCACTCTACCAGATCACGTTTAGAGATTCTGTTTTCCACTTTTCCACCCGCACTGTATCTGTCGCAATCCACAGCACCAGCGAGTTCGCCCGAAACTCGTCCTCCTCACCAGCGAGACAGTGAAGGCTCCTCCCGAGGCGACGCACGCGCGCGCGACCGCACGCGTCAAATTGAGTATCGCTGCCGCCACCCCTACCGCGGGGCCTTGTCCCTGCATTATTCGCTGCTGACAATACGGACGGAAGCGCCAGGAAAGGGCCGCGGCGCCTGGTGAGCATCACGCTCGCCCCGCGGCATCGGAAGATCTAACCACGTCGGCCACGGAGGACGCCTGCCGTATTCTCTTCTGTCATCTGGATTGTGGAAGTCGCTTCGCTGGTCGCGAAGAGGAAATAAACCTCATGGTTTGTACCGTGTGGTCGTGGAAATACGGGTGAGTCCCTCCATATGAGGTTGTGGTTATATGTGTGTATATTATAGTTGTGCTCTCCCAAAAATTTCGAATAACCGAATGTTTTCGAATAGCGACGATTTTCGAGCATTCGAATTGGAATAACATTCGAAAATCGCGTTTTTTCGAGCATTCGAATTCGAATATTCGAATTCGAATCTTCGAATAATCATTCGGGCCCAACTAGGGTTTTGGGAGAGAGGATCATTTCATCAAAGCAAATACGGGGTATACACTGTTTGAAAGGTGATAACGTTGCTCAGGGTAAGGGTACTGAAGAAGTTAAGGGCTCATATGAAAACATAATAAAACAAAAATTTTCTGACATACAAGCGGTGTGGACTGCGCAATGCACTCATCTGAATTCTCATCATTTTACATTCGATTGATTGTGTTTCGCTTGAATACCTGTTTTAGTTTCTCCTTAAAGAAACCGTGTCATTTGATTTGGGCTTCTTTCAATGTTTAAAACTTTAAAACACACTATGGCTTGCGAAAAATGCAGGGTATCCTAAAAATGCAAGTACTAATTGAAAGGTTCTAACATTGCCTCTAGTGAAGCTTTTGAAGCTGTTTAAGACTAAAGCACAAGGTAACGAAAATTCTGTGGCGTGTAAATAGTCATACTGTTCCACACCCTGCCAGAAACCTTGCATTTCAGACTTGATTGATTGTGTATGGGCCACACGAGCGGGGTGTGCTTTGGAGTACTCGCTCAATTGCCTCTGCACTCCGAAGATGTTTTCGATTTTCCAGAAGCACTTCAGGATAAACTTTTTCTCCTCGAAAGAAACCCTAGGGCCGGCATGACTCTTGTTATGGGTTCAGACATGTAGAAAGCGTTATTAGAGCAATAGCGAGAACGGAAGATCGTGGAATCAATAAAACAGCTTCGAATGTTTCACTAGCAGAAATGTTAGAACTTTAAAATATAATATTAGGTTGTTCGGAAAATTTACAGCGTTATGTGATAATATTTGTCAATCATCTATTGCTAAGTAAAAATTCAACTTGCATTGCGCATTAATGCTACTTTCTGCACAGAATTTTTCTATCTCATTTATGTTTCAACGTTGTTTTATACTTCTGTTATTGAAGTGCTTATTGAAGTATGTCGAAGGAGCAAATCAGAACGATATTTTACTTCGATTTCAAATTGAGACAACCCGTAGCAGAGACAGCTCGACAATTCAATCGAGTGTGGGGGCCTAATAGTGTTGGAGAAAGCACTGCGTACCAGTGGTTCAGTAAATTTCGGATCGGAGGTTTCAGCCTCGTATATGACCCCAGTAGCGATTGACCTTTAGCAATCCTGGAGGACGAGTTGGAGGAATTGTTGGAAGCTAAACCATCCCAAACAGTTCGCGGGATCGCACTAGGGCTAGACGTCGGTAAAACTGCTGTTGCGGGTGCTTTGAAACGCCTCGGGAAGGTGAAAAAGCTCGAAAAGTTGATGCCCCACGTGTTGAGTGATCGGCAAAAATCGTAACGTTTCGAGATTTGTTCTTCTCTACTTTTACACAACAAAACCGATCTGTTTTTGGATTGAGCCATCACTTGTGATGAAAAATGGATCCTGTACGATAACAGGAAACGTTTCGTACAGTGGGTGGACGACGACGATCCCCTTACGCATTTTCCAAAGGCGAACCTCCTCACAAAAGGTAATGGTCACTGTGTGGTGGTTGGCACCTGGAGTGATCCACTACAATTTTTTGGCCCCAGGCCAAACGATCACAGCAGAGACCTCCTGTAAGGAAGTCGACGAAATGCACCGAAAATGGCGTCAACTTCAACCAGTATTGGCCAACAGAAGAGGCTCGATTGTTTTACACGATAACGCCCGCCGACACGTTTCGCGAATCACTATTCGAAATTTGAACGAATTAAGGGTTGAAGTTCTGCCTCACCCGCCACATTCTCCAGACCTCTCACCAGCCGACTACCACCTCTTCAAACACTTTCAGAACTTTCTCGCTGGTAAAATCTTCACCAATCAGGACCAAGCCCAGCCCAGTTTTGTCGGATCTTGATCACCTCATTTTTTTACTGATGGAATAGGTCAACAGGTGACCCGTTGGCAAAGGTGTGCTGATTCGAACGGTGCTTATTTCAACAAAATCCGATAAGATTTGAGAAAGTCATGGCACTTCAAAGTGAAGCAGTCAACACGCTGAGAATTTCCGTACAACCTAACAGTTCCATTTTTCGCAAGGCGTAGTGTGTTTTTGAATTTTGAACTTTAAAGAAGCACAAATTAATCAACACGGCTCCTTTAAGGAGAAAATACAATTATTTAAGTGAAACACAATCAATCAAGTGTAAAATGGAAGAAATAAGACGAGTGCTTGGTGCAATAGACACCACTCATATGTGAGACAATTTATTTTTTAAAAGCATTCATTCTTTTCCTTAATCTCTTGAGTACCTTCACTGTGAGCGAGGTTATCACCTTCAAACAGTGTACACATTTTTTAGACACCCTGTATATTGACGACAATTGCCCTACCACATCTGTACGTGGGCTTCGCACTTGCTCGCCTAGCTTGATGTCCTTCGCTAATATATGTACATATAAGATAAACGTATTCATGCACTGGGATAAATTAATCGCTAATATGTGGGTAAGATCACCAACACTAATTTTATCGTGCAATCCATGAAGTTCTTTTTGGTTTGGGTTCGTTCGAACCCGTTGTAAAGATTACAAATTTCAAAGTTTGGGCAAATACTTTTCAATTCGATCGTTACATCATCAGATCTTTTCCATAAATGGCAGCGCCCTTACCTCCCTCCTCTTGCTTTTCTCTCATTTATACTGTAAATTAACAGTCCTGCCATAACCCTTACCGCTTATAATCCCAGATGTGTTTTATCAGGTTGGTTTCCACATACTGAGCGATAAATGAAAACTAACCGCAGCGTATTCTAAGCTTCTTTTGGAAGCGGATCTGTCTTCGAAATGAAAAAGGTGTCAAAAGCACAACTCCATTTCAGTTTTCAACTTCAACTCTTTTTTTGAAGTGATAATGCATCAATACCAACTAAGGGGGGAAGGGTCTCAGGCGTAGGTCTGAGCGGGGAAATGGATAGTACTGCGAGAATCTTCACTCTTCATTTAGTAGAAAAAGATGTTTCCTTTTTGCTGAGTCCTTGAACCAAAAGCGCTACGGACCCTCGAAGGTGGGGTACAGTAACGCACCGTCAGCGCGTGCCCACGTGCATACGTGCGCGCGTCGACGTATGGGAAGTGGCGAAAGGCGGTGCGGCGAGCGAATCGGTGGCTCAGCAGGGGGTGACGCTGCCTCACAGGTGGTACGCCAGATGATCGATTCCTGTGCTATGCACAATTTTTGCATTTTTTCATTTCTGCTGCCTTCTTCAACAATTTGCTTCCTACACATCTTCTACATATTTATTTCACCCTAACTTGTCAAAAGGGTCAGATTTGTGATTAACACCCCAGATAAGCCCTATAGACAAAGTTTGGACGAAACGATGACCACGACCTTACCATTAGTCACCCATGCCTACTGTAACTTCCCGTACTCCAGCGTAATACCAAAAACGATTCGTGGTCAGCACCCAAATAACCCCACTGGGAGAAGTTTGGGCGAAATCGGTGGTTATGACTTCGCAGTCCAAGTCACCCGAGCCTGCTGTGAGGTCACTGTTTAACATTCGCTGAAAAACACATTACCTTGCATAATACTAAAAGTGAGAGATGTGAGTGAAGCAGAGCTCAAAATGTAATCTTGTTTGACAATTTATAATAAGATAAATGTGTAGGAGATGTGTAGGAAGCAAATAGGTAAAGGAGGCAGCGGTCATGAAAAAATGCAAAATTAGTGCGCAGCACCGGAGTCGAGCATCTGGGCTAGCACCTGTGAAGCAGCGTGGCACCCTGCTGAGCCACCGACTTGCTCGCCGCACAGCTTTCCGCCAGTTCCCATACGTCAGCGCGCACACGTATGCACGTGGGCACTCACTGACGATGCGATAGTGTACCCCACCTTCGAGGACCCGTAGCTTTTCTGGTTCAGGATCTGAACGAAACATGCTTTTTTACTGCATGAAGGGTGGAAACTCTTGCAGTACTATCCATTTTCCCCGTTCAGACTACGCCTGAGATCTTTCCTTGGTAAGTAAAAAATCATCAAAACCGGTCAAAGTCGACTCTTCAAAGATTCTTTTGGAAGCGGATCCAAACGATCCCGCTTCTGTACATAGGCGAGTCGGCGTCGTGATCTGGTCTCCTGGTTACGGGATGCCTTTGTCGCAGAATGTCCCAACTTGAATTCGTAAAGCATGATGACTCGATAGTCGCGTCGGTTCATGATTTTACGGGGCTATGGAGAAAATCGGCTAGAAAAATTAGAGCGAAATCCACATATATTTTTTGAAAGAGCAGGAAAAAACCTACCGGACGGTATATGTGACTTTCCCTGAGATGGGATGCTTTGGGGTAAAAAAACTTATTTATCTATACATACCTCGAAAGTTGATTTTTCGACAGCCTAACATTATTCTCCCTCGCCAAAAAAGCAGCTTTGTAAAATTTCAACCAATGTGCCAACGTGTTGAGTAGTGAAATGAAATTTCAAAAAGTTATGCTAAATTTCCTTGAACAAAAATTATTTATTTATTTATATAAGGCATGCATTGTACACCCAATGATACTTTATACAATGCACATATCAGGAACGAAATAAAATTTAGAAAAACGCCGACAAGATCAAGGCGGATCGAAGGTGACATTTCTCCTGATGAAGGTTTTAAATGCATCTTTCGACAAACTAAGAAGGTTGTCTTGGCTAGTAACTAACTGCTCTAACTAGTCACAAATTATTCTTTTATTTAATCATTATTCTAACCCTTTTGGAGAGTCTCTAGTTTAATGCGAAAAATCTCGTTTTGATTTGGAAGGTGTTCCGTTGATTCCAATAGAGTTACACTTGTTGAGAAGAGTGTCCAATTGGTCGTGAAATATGTCCATTTTGATTTGAAAAGTGTCCAGTATAACATTGGTTTCCACATTCTGAGCGATAAAAAAAATCGCCCGCAGCGATAAAAGAAAACCACCCCTGGAGATGTGCCGCCGATGTTGATAACGTGACTGCGGAATCAGGAGACGTTTGGGCAGGTTGTGGGACACAGTGGCGTTGATTCATGCGAGGGAGGTCTCTTGTGTTGCGAGATTTTTGCATTTCAACGGAGTGGTTGAGATTTGAGGTGTTTGACGTCTACATTATTCGCTGGCGTTTTCTGTGCATTTTCCAGCTGTATGCGTTTCCTCGCGCGAGAGCGCAGAACCCAGCTGCGGACTCCCCTGGGTGACGAAAGCAGTTCTCACACGAGCAGCTAGGATGACACACACCCTGCAGTCCCTTCCTTAGCCTGGTTCTGCGCTCGAAGAACATACTGCCCCTGAGTTCCCGATGAGGGCGCGCACTTTTCTGATTGGAGCGTAAATTATTTGCTTCTGGGATGCTTGAAGCAGGAAAGATAGATTATTTCGTTAGATCGCAGATTTAGTAGCAATCGAGCGTTCGAATTCGAATGTTTCGAGCATTAGAATTTGAACATTCGAACACGAGTGTTTCGAGCATTCGAATTCGAATACATTCGAAAATCGCATTTTTTGGAGCATTCGAATTCGAATACATTCGAAAATCGCGTTTTTTCGAGCATTCGAATTCGGATACATTCGAAAATCGCGTTTTTTCGAACGTTCGAATAGAATTATTCGAATTCGAATGCTCGAATATTCATTCGGGCGCAACTATAGTGTATATGTCATGTGTTGCCTCGCGGGTACCCCTGGGTCCGGGTTTTCCCCCTGTGGCGGAGTGGGAGCTGAGGAGCCGGGTGGCTCGAGGCCAGGGAAGAGGCCAGCCCGGGAGCTGGAGTTCGATCAATATGTTTGGGGCAATACGTAAGACTGTGGTAATACGTGGGGAGTCCCACGGGTTAGGTAAGATCTGGGAACCCTCCGGTGTCCGTGGAGCGACACGGAGCCGCAAAGGCAACTTGAGGGACGCCTCAGCCTGCGGGGCCACCGATCGCAACACTCGCCGACATGCGCGCTGCCCGTAAAGGATGGTTTATCTGATTGATTTGAACCAGCAGTCTACAAACTTAATTAAATAAATAAATTTAAATTTGATTAATTAAATAAATAATGGCTGGCTGATGTGGACAGGTGGCCTTGGTGTGAACCTGAATAAGAGTATGCGACAAATTCACACATTTAGAGGTTCGATTCACACATACTCTTTTATTTTATTCCGGCTCAGTTTCATGTTGCGCCACTTGTTCCCCTACCCTAGTTTAAAATTGATTGCCAAAGTGTCGCCACTGCCGAGTGGTTTCTTGTTCTTGTTGTTTTGGTGTTGTCTTTTGTGGTTGGCTTTATTGCATGGCTTGTTTCAATCTTTTTTCTAGCGTTTTGTGCACGTCTATTTGACGTATAAATAAATAAATAAATAAATTTTAGATGATGGAGAGTTATGGACAAAAGACTCATCTCTTACTTATGACGTGGCAGAATATCCACATAGAGTTACTGTGGCTGTGACTATCCAGGCGAGGTATGAACCGTAGCAGGAAAAGCGGGCGCATTCACGTCATCAAAACGGTGCCTAATTTCGGTTCGAAATAGTTTTAGGTTCAATTTGTAGTGGCTCACTAGCGTGAAAACAGGAGTGTCAATTTCGTACCACCTCCCGTAAAGAGAATTAGCTCTGAAAAATATAGCTGCCACTCGTACTTGGTTTATCAAACGCTATTGTTGAAGAAGTGTTCCTGACTTTATTTCAGTGCGTTTAGTATGAAGGTGACTTACTCTTTCGATGTATTGTGTATATTATGCAGAAATGAGCACATATGTGTCTTTCGATGTCTTGGCGTTACCGGTGCAAATTTTGGATATTGCTCAGATAAATTTGCGACTTCTGAAAGTGAATGTAACAGTTTGCGGTATAGTTTAGGGGCTAGGTGTTTGTGGTAAAGCTGTCGGGATCATGATAATCGGTTTCGCCCAATACACGTGTATGGAGGTTATTTGGGGTGTGGACTACGAATGTGACATTCCTTTTTAGTATTATGGTAAAATACGGCAGCATAGCGCCCCTTAGGCGTTTGGGCGAAATCGGCGACCATGGGCCCGACAGCCTTGCTCACGCACCTACCTTATCCTACTTTAGTAAAATTGATAAACCGTTACGAAGGATGGCGGCTCCTATCCACCTTTTCGTCAACAAAAGCTGAGTCCAGCAAGTTTGAAATAAAGGTGAGAATTCTCGAAATAAGGAGGAGACAATGCGGGAGTCCTTCTGTGGCTTATCGGCTTATGAAAAGTGTGAATTCGTCAACGCGTTGACGAGTGAAAATCGAGGAACACCTTTCGGCAAAGTATACTTCAAAGATCTTTATAATCGTTTCTGAATGCCGGCTTATGCGATTAAAAAAATCGTTGCCATACAATGATAACCATAACTTTCTGGTTCTCTTAGTTAACTACACCTTTTTATTTTCATTTTTCAAAAGGAGCGCGCGACATTCTTCTTGCAATCTCACGAAGGCGGCCTTAGAAATGACATCTTGGAATGAAAAGCAGTATAAAACAATAAATGGAGGGCGAATTGCATGCACGGAGGGCAGAGAGCACTGGAGTGACAAAGTGACAGACTACGGTTATCGAGTGCAATAAGGCATTAACATGGCCCTAAAGATAACCTTATGATAGCACTGCATCATAACGATGTTCTACAATGTGCACTGAAGTACAAAAGATGCGTTGTTTAACTAGTCTGGGCCCAATACGAATTGGGGAGGGTGGGGTTTTGAATATATACTTTTGTTACATTTTCAAGGTAGACTTCACTACCTGTGCAATCCCTGGGGCGGGCTTTCGCTGAAAAGCGTTTCGCTCTATCCAACCACGGGCTGTATATCGAAATCTACCAGAGTCGACCCCCCTCCCCCAGCTCGTATTGCACCCCAATTTGAAGTAAGAGCTATGATCAACGTACGTTTATGATGTTTCTTCTCCCTCGGCATCCTTGATTTACGAGTGCGTAAGTGGACAGTTTTGACATGCTGTAGCAATAGAAGCTTAGTGTTTGTACAGAATTCTGGAGCATATGTTAGGACATATAGTGCAGTCAGTAGATTATGCTGGTTCCGCGCATACAGCAAATTCTTGATTGCTGGCTATGAACCACGCTTGCTCGAAATAGGCATTCCATAAATACGGAGTACATAAATTATCGCAAACGGCTGGGAGAGGTACATGTGGCATTCGGCGGTTATCCACCAAGAAGACACATAAATGCTCACACCAGAACTGGCCTAGCTCAGTTCACTGGTCTAAAGAGAGAATGCATGAATCTCACGATGAGCGTTGGGTGTGGAGAAAATGCCCGAAACCAGCGAATAACGGCACACAACCGTGAGACATTGCCTGGGTCAATAAGCATCATGTACCATGATGTCCCACACAGAATCTCGTACATCTCCTTCATTTCACAGTTAATCACATTGGTTGTGAGCTCACTTAAGGTTTTTTTCGCGGCGTTTCATCTTTTACATTTTTGTGTTTATGCTACATTATCCCCTCATCGCTTTCTGAAATTGTATCCTTGAGACTACAGTTAGCCAGAAAGTAATTATTCTCGCGTGCCTCTTCTCGCCTTGACTCCGAAGAAATCCTCTGCGGAACCGCATTGTCTGTTAGCAACTGCATTTGGCGCAGATATCGTTGCCAAAAGACAATGCGAGCGGTGGTTTCAATGTTTTGCTGCCGGCGACGGAAGTCTTGAGGACGAAGAACAGGGAAGACAGGCGCCTATTCGGGATAGTGACCTTTCACGGGCTGCCGTTGAAGCTGATCCGACAAGATCGACTTGTGAGCTCGCAGTAGAGTTTGTTTGCTCCAAATATTAATTTTTTCCAAATCCTGCTCCAAATTTAAATCCAAATCGTGTTGGGTGGGAAAATATTCCTTGACTACGACGAAACCCGGATTTGGGTGAACAACCTCCAGCGGCCAGCTAATTTCTTTCTTAAAGACGAGATCCATTCTTTGCGTGCACGTTGGCGAAAGGTTGTTGATAGTTATGGAGAATATATTACCGAATGAAGTTTTGTTTTAATTGCTTTGTCTGAATTTAACTTCTCCTTCTGAAGCGGCGTTCCGTTTGGCACACCCTAATAGTAACTAGCAAAAGGGCCATAATAGATTGAATAACAGTCGGCGATTAAAATCAGGAAGGAAACTAGAATAAGTGCGAAACTATAGGAAAAACCGTTCATTGGGAGCCTTAAACTGACGCATCTTAGTAACGGTTAGTTTTCGCAAAGTTTTATCCGAATTTAAGCTAAAGTAGGAAGTGAACAGATAGTACGTTCACGCATACACTCAACAATTCCTGGCATGATACAGCACCGTCGCTTCTGCTCACTTGGGTGGTAGCTAAAACGCCTACGTTGGTGTCATTCCAAGGTTTTTGGTAAATCCTCCCGTGTAGCAACCAATCATCTATTCTGTATAGATCCTTCGTGCCGTTATGAAGAGATCGTCAAGGCTCTCGCAACAAGCCGAAGGAAAATACCTACACAAAGGCAAACTTCAATAAAATTGTAAACTCAGGATACCCCATCATGATTCCCGCTCGCGAACTGAACGAAAGTCCGTCACATTTTCCGGGGCCATCTGTCTAGGACGCGGAAAAGTAAAGCTCGGGTATACTCACCGCTATAAAGACCACAATCAGATCAACATTCTTGACTTGTAGGAGTTTACGGGAATTCAACTTATTTCTAGCATAAAACGAAAACCTTTTGGGATGCTCTGAGCGTTCACTCGCTAAACAAGGTTAGCGCGCCTTGTTCACTCCATGAACTGTTTGTGGGTGTTAAGGAGAACGCGCAGCAGGTGGTGACCTCCCAGGGCCTAACAGTTTAAAGAGGCCTTTGAGATACAGAGCCCGACCCAATGTTAGATCGCGTATTCTGTATATGGTAGTAGCACGCTTAGTATGATAATGTGCTCAGTTCACCATAAGCTTGGTCAAAACTTCACTATGTTCTTCACTTTAACCGACATGTAGGCTGTCACGACTCACTCCTGCATTCAATTTCGCAGCTGTCAGGCTTTTTCTCCCTGTTTCTCTCTCATTGCTTAGCTTAGTTACCTACTGCTTTTTGCAAAGAGCCAATTATATACCAACTCTTTCCGTTGTTCGTCTCATTTCGTACAAAAGCAAATATCACTGATCAGGCCCCAAGATGTGCTTCTTTTCTAGCTTTGCACAGCATAAATCGGGATTTGTACATAAAAGTTTTAAGCGTTTCTTTGGGCGTTTTTTGTGAAACACCGTTATTTGTTCTAACCTACGTTAGTTGCTGAGGTTGCATACAATGTGCAAAGAATCCTTCCTTGTATATCAGAAAGCTCGATCACAGTAAGGCCATTAAGTCTGCTAGTGAATCACACTCTAGGGACTAGTTAAATCTTGCGACTGGTATTGTCGCGAAACTTTCCATTTCTTTATGTACAGTATTGTGTGATGTTTCTCCTGTTCTTATCCTTGCTCACGTTATCCTCTCATCTCTATTCCTGCGAGCGTTTTCTCGCACCGAAGCAGAGGCGGTGCGATTGGGGCATTTTCACTCGTTATTCACTTTACTACAAGGGTCACCAATACTGTGTAAATTTTTTAATTTAGTGAAGCACAGCACAGAATGTTGGTAGGATGGTGATCACCTTCAAACCGCTTTCCGTCCATAAATTAACTCTTGGGCTCGATTCGTCAACGGTTAAATTCGTTCATATGCAGGGTAGAGGAGGAAATCATAACCACGATTTGGCATCCCACGATTTGGCATTCATCACATAATTATGTTCATGTGCATTCCGCAACCCCCTATGATTTCGTCACCTTCACCCCAGCACGGTTGCTCGGCAAGGAAACTAGATGAGTCTGTCCATAGTCACGACGTCCACTATAAACTGGTAAAGAGCTTCAGAGCTCATCGACGACATTACGTAGAAGTGGAGAAACTTCGTCAATGAAAACTGAGGCAAATTAGTTTTAAAAAACAACGTCGAGAACTCGACTATGAGAAGACCTTTATAGCGCAATGCGTGTTAAGGGGTGCGCTGTTGTGACGTCGACTCTTTTACGTCTTTTTCCAGCAGGACTTCATATTTCATACAAATCCTATCTTTTACGTCTTTTTCCAGCAGGACTTCACATTTCATCGGAATCGTAAACCTGGGATAGACCACGGCAAGGAAAGCTTATAGCTTGCTTAAGTTTGCCCCTGGTAGCTTTAGCTCAGGAAAGTTACCACGACAAGCTAACCGTGCGATCTTTTACTTCTACATCACAGAAAAAGTTAGCGACGACAGGAGGGAACAGCACCGAAAGATCGAAAAGAAGTGACAGTCGTTCGGTGTCTGCTTTTCAACGGCACATGGACTTCTCGTGATTTTTTGGTATTCCGCCTACCCTGATAACGGCTAGAACAATTACTCGAAATAAATTGCTTATTATGCTATCCTTCCGTGAGCTTTTGAAATCCGGACAAACTAAACGCTCTATATGAAACAAATTTATTAACACAAAACACAAATGAAACAGAATTTTCTTACATAAAGTAGAGGGATACTTCAAGAGCAAAACTATTCAATATTTCCTACGCCAGCCACAATGACGGCCTCCATCGCTGGCCAGAAGCGTCCGCACGCTCTCCTAATAAAATAGCGCTGTCCATATTTGTGAATGTTGCACCAATGTGACGTTAGAGTGCCTCGTAGTCAGCCGGAAAATGGGCAGCATCACCGGTGATTCTACCCATATGATGAACTGAGCTAAGCCGTTTCTGCTGTAATTGGACATGCATGCACCTCCCTACTAAGGCGAGCATCCACTAAGTACAAGGTGCCCCGGATCTATCTTAGTCTGTGGGGCCACATAACTAAAAAGTCATGTAACGAATCCACTTGAGGCTTACCAAGCGGCTCCTACGGAACAACATAGGACCTAAACTTAAGAAAATCACAAAGAAAAAAGCGAAAAAATTACACTTTTTTCGCCGCGGTTGTAAGGAGGCAAATTTATTTGCCCTCCTCACAATGTTAGATCCTGGTTACAAACACGCAGCATGCCTCCATTCCGTCCTCTTTGCCGCCGAGACGGTTGTAAAACCGGTGCGATTTTTCATTTGTTGTTCGTTCATTTTTTGGCCTCCTTCAGGTTCCATCTTGTTCCCTAAGAGCCGCTTGGTAAGTCTCAATTCATTTTGTTACATTCTTTTCAGTTATGTGCCCCCCTCCCTGACTAGGATAGATCCGGTGCCCCTTCGAGCCTATTTGCACACCTGTTGTACGACCAGACCATAATCAAGGTACCCCTTCCTTCTAAAATGGATCCCTAGAACTCCACACTATTTATTTAAATCGTTAAAAACTTACGCGTACAGCAGTTTTAAGAAAATTTGAATGCTCATGCTGAGCCTTTGGAGGTGAGCGCGACACAGCAGTCTCCATCATTTGCTAGAAGACCATGTTCACAATTAGCCACAGTGCTTGCAAGGAAGATCATCTCATTGCCTCACCTGTTGTGTAGCACTTCAGCACACTGGAGGAGATATGGTGACCGCCACCAACTAGTAGGGTAACTTAATGTGAGTAGGCGTTTGACGAAACAACGTCGGCCGAATTTGGTGGAACGAGCTGATGAAATGAGAATTACTCGTTTCTAGAATGAGTCCGAATAGCGGTGATAGTGATTCAAGAAATGCGATTTCATGTTAAAACTTCAGTGAGATCATAAGCACATTTAGGGTCGAACTCGGTTCAGCCCCTTCGTCGGTAAAAACTTCAAAGAGCGGCAGAATCCCGCAATGCATATCTCCGGGATGTTCCCTACTACTCAGCACCAACGGACTTGAAGCCCCTCTACTCCGCGGTAATGGGATGCTGCGGAGAGGGTTGGTAAGACAAGAATGGAGGTAGTGGACGGTTGACATTAGGTCTACAGTAATCCTCAAGCGCAGTCACGTGGTGCAGTCACGGAGGACGTCCGAGATGACGCCAGAGTTGACGCCTATATTGAACTCTGCTCGTTTTGTGGCAGGAAACGCGTGATGAAATGATGAGATGAGTTTGTGAAGCGCATATGCGCTGGTGTATGGTGTACCTCAGCGTTGTCGAGATAGCATCCTTGACCCAGAAGGGAAGCAATGAGATGACAAGCCTTAGAACAGAAGGGTTTCAATGCGGTGTGTTTCTGAAGTCACGATTAGTCTGATGATCGACCCAATCAGTTCGTAAAACAAGACCGCATTCTCCTTGGATACTGATTTTTTTGCAATAAAATTACAACAGCATGAAAAACGTTTGGCGTTATGGTAGTTGAGAGGTCACCATAGCATGCCGCGGCCGGCAAACGCGGTGAGTAGCTACATACAGCGAATATAAATGTAGTCTTATCTCCTCGGTTCGATTACAGATCCGTGATTTTACTTGCTTTAATTTTGGGCAGGGAGGAAACTCCAGGATGTAGGCAACTTCAACACGGGTGCGTCACTTGAGCCACATCCTGGAATCTCTTGCTCTGCCCAAATCTGTGCTCTCCTACGCTGACGCGGAGGAGAGCACAGAACAGAGCTATAGCATTCTTTGTTTTCTTTACTATCGTTGTGTCATGGTTTCTTTTTTTTCGTGTAAGGGACACTTTTTATAAGGTGACCCCTAACTACCATAGCGCCTGGTATTATTTTAAAATTGACTAGAAAAGATGCTTTGAGAAGAGGCATTTTGCGTAAATGCTTCAACACGTAGTGTGCTTGTGGAGTATGTGCTTGTCGCCTTATCTAGAGAGCGCAGAACCATTCAAAGGAAGGGACTCCAGGCTATGGTGTATCAATGCTGTTCGTGTGGAAACTGCTCTCGTCGCTTCAGAGGAGTTCACAGCCGTGGTTCGGTTGGAAATTGATGAGTAATTGATTACTGTTTCCACAACTAAACTTCCTCGACAGCAGTTTGACTAGGAAATGACTCTAGATGTTCTCGAACATACTCAAGGTGGTGACGCTGGAACTGCATTGCGTACCACAGATTTCGCAGCTTTATTGATGACGACGTCACGTGTTAGCTTTAATAAGACGCTATTGCGTGCGCTTCACTTCCAAACTAAAGGCCTATGTCATACCATCGCTCACCTCGAGCGAAGACTAATGATAAGCTCCCATATCGATCGCGCGAGCCGATAAGGGAGCCTATCATTAGGCATCGCACGGTGTGAGCGATGGTACGACGTAGGTCAAAACCATTTATTAGGACCAATCCTGGAGACAAGTGATGTGTGATGCTTCGTTCCAACTCATCTAGGTTCTCTTCCTAACTAAAAACCACTTAGGAAGTCGAATTCTGGAGTCAAATAATAGGTGATGCTCCGTTTCGGCTCATCTAGGCTCACTTACTTCAGGCGTCATCTCCCGACGTCCTCCGTGATTGCACCAGACACAAAGAGACGCGCATGAAGATTACGGTCGACCCAATGTCAACCGTCCGCGGCCTCCTTCTTGTGTTGGTAAGCATGATTCCTGAGCAACCCGACCTGGGAACAGAGGGGAAAAAAGGAATTGAAGGAATACTTACAATTGCGAATTTGTGTTTGATTTTTTGACTATCCATCTTATTGAATTGACCAATGGTTAATAAATACATTCATTTTCGTCTTTATTGAGGTTTCAGCACTGTGTTCAGGTGTGGTTCTTCATAGGACCTAACATGACACTAGCTTATCCAGGAAACGACTGAGAATTGTTAAGTGTAATTTTCATGTTTTAATTCTGAGGTCCTTCAGACACAACATAAGAAGAAGAAAAACCAAAGGCAAATGAAATCCTACATCCGTCTCGTTCCTGCCCTTATACGGGTATAAGAACGCAAAATTAAGAGAACATAAGAGCTTCCCCGGAATTCCTCAGTAAAGAGGGAAAGAATATTAACGAAATAACATTCCTGAATCAGTCGTTCGATCGTCCTTCTCGGCTCGCACAACTTCTGTCCTGTAACATGACGAATCAAGCGAATGTATAAAACGGTGTAAGAAACGCGACATTAGAGCGCAAACCACCATATCAGAAAAGGAAACTAATAAAAATAAAGGAGAGCTGATAGAGAGACGGTACTAACACAACACGAAAGGGAAGAATACTGGTAAAAGGTGGCACGTAGTCCGAAAATAAGAAAATTTGAATTAGCGTACGCAGCGTGTGATACAGCAATTTTTCAACGGCATCGCATGTTTAATTGGAGCGCTTAAACGTATTGAAGAAGAGGGCAAATGAACAAGAACACGCAAACACATAGAAAAGGTATTAATGTGTATAAAATACATAAAAGCACAAGAAGCACAACAATAAAAAATAAAAAGATGTAAGGTGACCAATGAAGCAAAAGAAAGAACTAAGTTTAAGCCGATTTAAAAACAATGCTTTTACCTAGTTTATGCCATATTTAAGCTTAACACCTTATTCTTGTTAATAAACTTGAAAATAGTACTAAGTATAGTGTTGCTGCTATAACCATTGTCATGTACAGTGTTAATAAGTTGATAGTCATAGTCAGTGTATGATTTGTATTTTATTATACGGTAAAATAACGTTGCTGTAAGATGGGTGATAAAAAAGCTCCTAGCTTAGAAGTTCTAAACCTCACTGAGCATGACCAACTCGGCTCGGCGTTGTGTAGAGGAAAATATTAGGGTGTCCCATAATTTTCTGAGCTATTTGATTCATGAGTGTTGGCACGTTGCAACTTCTTTATATAAGATTCTCTATACATGCTCTCTTGGCACAACGAGGCGATTCGAATATATTTTGCAATAGCATATCGATTAGCACTATCGGCCTACTGTTCGCACTAGCCATTTCTTGAAAATGAAATTGCCGATTGCCAAAATCGCGACTTGCTTCTTAATCACTTTCGTTCTGAATTGTCTGCTTACGCTGCTCACTAAGCTATTGTTGCTTTGTTAGGTCCAGACGTCTGTAGAGATTCAACCTGTGAAACATGATCAATCGTTTTCGTGAGGGGAGCATTTTGCTGCTCAAAGAAGATTTTGCTTTTGTTTTGGTTAACGAGTCAGGGAGTCGTGCACTACTTGCTTTTACCTGATGAACAGACGATCACACTAGTCTTGTTCATTAAAGATATACTGGAAATGGAGCGTAAGCTGCTTGAGAAGTACCTAAGATTCGGTACTATTCGTGTGCTAATGAATATCGCACAACCGTATTGAGCGAAACGAACGCAGAGAAAGGAGTCTATCGAAATTGTGGGACATTCTGCGATATCAGCGATATCAGCTATCAGCGTTTGTGGCTACGCAGCATTTAGAATTCCTGCCCACTTTTTCATGAACAAACGATGCTCGCAACGTCAAGAGGTTCAGTGCGCAACGAATGGATTGGCAGCAGGCCAGACTCTTTCTGGGGGAATGTGATCAACTCTCTGCCCAATCGTTGGAGAAAGGTTGTGGCCACAGAAGGAGAATATACCGATTGGCTATCCTTTGTCATTATCTTGTTGTAATAAATTTCAATAAACATGGTATGATAGCCCAGAAAATTATGGGACACCCTAATGTAAATCAAAGAATGAAGAGTGAAAAATGAAACTTTTCGGAATTACGCACAGGCTTTTACGCCTCATCTAGATAGAATTCTCAGTAGGAGGTTCCAGATCTAAACTTTGAGCTTCTTTGTTCGGAACCCATCTTGCACTAGCGTTGTTTTGTTTTTCCAATAAAATTCACTTCAAAAAATGCTAGAATGACATAGTGCATGAGAGCTTAATAAAAGTGAGAACACACACACTACACATTTGCTAAGTCAACAAACAGATAGCTGTTGGCATACATAACCAGCAAAAAGTAATTCAAAAAATAACTAAGGTTCATAAAGTTTACAAGTTGTTGTGTCCACTTTCTTTCTCCCTTCCTCTAGAAGCCGGAGTCAGGGCATCGTGTGTTTTCCATCGCGGTCCGCAGCTTTCCCCCTCCTACCTCAGAGTGGGGAGTGGGGCGGATCCCGTCAACGTTGCAGAGTACGGCAGCAACCTTCCTTCATTGAAGCAAATTCGATAAAAATTATGAGTGCGTTCATTTTTTCGCTAGCACTACAGCTTCATTCAATCTATTTTCAGGAGTCATTCGATTCCCAATCTGAATAAGAGATTTCGGAAGTAGGGGGCGGAAAGTATTCAGGCCATACTCACATGACTCAGCTCAATTCTCATTACGTTTTGATTTTTACATCCTTTCTGGGGCCGGATTCGTCAACGACTTAAAGCAATTAAACAGAGAAAATTACAGCCGAAATCCCTGATAGCGCGACTTTTCAAGCGATATGGTGAGCGATAAGCCGCGCTATCAGGAATTTCAGCTGTAATATCTCTATAAAAATGCTGCAAGTCGTTGATGAACCCGGCCCCAGATTTTATCCGAAACAAAAAAAGAAGACTGGTCTTTATTTTTGCTGCGAGCGAAACCTATTTGTAGAGATTTATTAGACATTATTTATACAGCGATAATGGCAACCTAGTGAAAAGAAGGTGAAGTAATAGAATGAAGCTTCTAAGCGACTAGTACACCGGTTCCCTTGACTATTTATATCCCCGAATTTCCGATTTGATTCGTCACTATTATGTTGCCTGCAAAATGTTTGCAGATGATATAAAAATTTGTAAGAAGGTTTTCGGTGAGGAAGTTCATGTTGCTTTTCAATCGGCAGTAAACACATTTGCAGATCGGTCAGCGAAATAACACCTCGTCTATCAAGACAAAAATCCCGAGTGTTTCACCTTGAGCAGCAAATCAACAGAAGGGGTATTAACCTTAATGAGACGCAGCTTCGTAGTCCAACTAGTATACGTGACGTAGAATTTGTAATTATACACTGCCTCTGCCTCTGATAAGGAGAGCCCATGAACTCCCCAAAGATTCTCAACGAGACCTAAATGGTCTTACAGGACATCGGACGAGGGTCACAGAACTCAGTTTCCTTTTTGCTACGGGCCACTGGTAAGTCCAAAAATGGCAAAAAACGCCGCTTTAGTGCAGGCTGGGAAGGCAAAAAGTGACACCTGGAATGGCCCTGTCGTGCTCGGAACTTGACCTACGAAAGGTTTGTAACTCAAACCAACGTTAAATTATAGCAAAATAATAACTTCCTACGCTTCCTAGACGAAGCTGCAGTGTGCATTCAAGTGATTCATTCACCACGGTCTTGGCAGTGAATGGATGACCGAGTGGATAGCCAGGCAGACTACAGGAGCGGGGTCGACTGTTCGATTCCAGGGCTGTCCGTGCAATTTCCTCTGTGGACCGCTCACATTTTTGCAACTGAAGAGTACACATTGGCTACGATAGGTTATCCTATTATTGGCTTGTGGTGAATAAGGGTGATGAAGTCACGAGTACCACTTTCGCCCAAAATTTGGCCACGGAATTATTCAAGCTGCAGACCACGAATCTGTCAGTCTTCTTCTAAATTATCACTTTGCTTGCACTACTTTTCATCGAGGGTCGAAGTAAAGGTGGAAAATAGGTCTGATCACATTGGAGAAGAAAGCGATCTTACTAACGTAGTTTACTTTACTTTACTCACCCATATCTGCCGTATCCTGCTGTAATCGACCGAAATTTTAAAATAGGTATCATATCCGTGATCAGCACTCTCAAATAACCCCTTTGGGACAAAATTTTTTCCCTTGTCCTTTCCTCGATCTCCGGAGTCGTGAAGGGCAGCAGAGCAGTGCCGATTATTCTGCGTACACCCCTTTACTTACACTTTCCCGTCGTAACCTTCTGCCATCAATCGTCTCACCGAAAATAGTTTCCAGATTGGTGATCTGCATCCAAAATAACCCTAGAGATGTGTTAATACGGCTGTGCCAAACGAGGTTAGGTGGATCAGTTTTATTGAGCGGCCTAACGTTTCGACCTGTTCGTCGTCTTCAGAGGCCTAAAAGTGGTTCAAGACTTTGGATTTGTTACTTACCCGATCAAGCGCCTAACCCCCGCCTTTCCGACATCGTCCTAGATGCCAAAGCAAAAAGCCCAATACATGAAAAATAAACTCACCCGCTGATCCACCGTTGACGCGGAGCGACGTCGCTACCGCTGACGTTAGTAATCGAGTGGTGACAGAGACATACTGGGTCATCCCGCACTGATTATACTGAGTATACCAGTGTCATTCGTAAGGACAGACATGTCACCACTGGTCGTTCTATAGCTCACAATGGGAAAGGAATGACAAGAAGTCTCTAGTAACCGAGGGATACTCATTTCGACTATTCAGTGCTGGATTCCTTGCGGAAATCCAGAATGCTTCCAGCGCTTTCGTAGACGAAGTATCGGTCTCATGCGTCAAAACCATGCACTTATTATCAAAGTCGGTTCCTCCATGCCCCTCAACCCTGTGCTTACCTAACGGACTAGACAAAATTGTAGGGACGCACAACGCAGTTTTCTCATATACACTCCTTGTCGTAGAGCCTGTTTCGGACTAGCTGCTTTTTGATGTTGTCACTCGGGATGTTTACAAGCACAACATCATCTTCTAGCTGAGCCCGAACTATACTCCGCTGTATGGCAGAAGTGATATTATCAGAAATAAAAGGAAGACAAAGGGGTATACGATCTTGGCGTGGTATATTTCGTTGCACAGTGCGGACTCTTTGGTGGTTTTGTGGTACCACATAGCCATTTTGGTAAGCGATCTTTGAGGCTAGCCTCAATGACTCTTGTCGTTCTTCCGAGCCTGTGCTTACATCACGTGCGGTTTTAAACGTTCCTCACAACTGCGCGTTTAACAGCTGTAGGATGTGCGGAAGATGCATAGACCAAAATGTTCTTAGAGCTTTCTTTGCGGTACCACTTCACTCTGACGATGCCACCCGATATTTTAATTTGCGTGTTCAAATAAGGTAGCCAACCGTTCTTAGGAGTTTCCCTCGTAACCTTAATGTGTTGCGATTGATGATTCAGTAGATTGAAACACTCATCCATTTCGGACTGCGTTGATGTTATAATATACATCAAGGGAAGACGTTCTGTGATGTCGATCAAGCATTTCTGATAACGCCTGAAGGGCATCCTCGTTTTGGACGTTTGTGTAAAGCGAAGTCACATCAAATGACTCTATTACACATTCTTGTTCAACATGTCTGCTGTGTCAAGTCAAGGAAAAGCCTAGTGTTAGTCAGGTGCCAGGGAATCGTGGTCAACGCGTCAACGGTGGATCAGCGGGTGAGTTTATTTTTCATGCATTGGGCTTTTTGCTTTGGCACCTAGGACGATGTCGGAAAGGGGGGGGGGGTAAGGCGCTTGATTGGGTAAGTAACAAATCCAAAGTCTTGAACCACTTTTAGGCCTCTGAAGACGACGAACAGGTCGAAACATTAGGCCGCTCAATAAAACTGATCCACCTAACCTCGTTTGGCACAGCAGTATTAACAGATTAAGAAAATGCCGAGGTTTTACGAAGAGAGAACTTGGAGAATACTTCGAAACGTACCGCCGCAGTTCTTCTCTCTGGTGTGCGAAGCCTTGTCGCTTCGCCAAAAAGTGGTACTCACCCGCCAGTCCGTAAAATTCCTCAAACGGTGCCGAACGACCGACGTCCTACCGCATTTCATAACGAATACGAAGGTAGGAGCAGCATGCCCTCTCCCCGAAGATCACCCGATGATAAGGAACGTTTACAAGTCGATGCTGAGGATTGCGATCAAGGAGAAGAGACGCGTGCTGCACTCCTCGTTATTGAAATGTAGATGGAAAGAGAGCGCGTGCCGGCGTTTCTTCCTGGACCGACTTGGAGGAGGATTGAGGGTGGGTCAAGGCTAATTTGTGACTGTATTCGATCTAGGGCGAAGTCTTCCCTTTGTGCCAAGTACGATAGACTTTTGGTGCTAGACGTGAAAAGTCTAATGTCATTGAGAACGACTTTCCCATCAACCACCGTTATGAAGAAGCTCACAATGAAAATGAAAACGGAATGATGAGAGTTACTATAGTCGGGAACACTAACATTTCACCCAACGCTATCAACTTCTTGAGTCTCGGTCGGTCCTTTTCTCCTGCACGAAACGTCAATGCGGTTACATATCGCAAAGTTGTGGGTGCTTTGCAAAGGCTAAGAGATTTACTGAGAACAAAAAGAAGGCGCGAAATCAACCCGCAGACCTCAAATAAGGGCACACCGGTATCAGTACCATTTCCACGTACATTCTATAAGGAACCACCTCCCGTTCCTGAAGTCGATGTGAAGTTGAGAAGTTTGGCATCTGATGTGTTGGCTGTTTTGAGAAATCACGAGCAGCACAACTATAACAACTTGACATACGAGCAATGGAGAGGGTTCCAGGAATTGCGTGAACTAAGATCGAATGATACCATCCGTATCTCTGTGAGTGATAAAGGTGGAGCGTTTGTAGTTATGCCACAGTCATTGGATCGCGAGATAACAGAACTCCACCTGCGGGATACGTCGGTCTACCGACACGCCACTGCGGATGAGTTTTCGTCACAATGCCGACGCCTGAACCATGCTTGGAGGACCGTTGGCGCTTCAGCAGGGATTGACAGAAAACTCTTCAGTAGACTTAAACTGGACAATCCAACCTGTCCAGTTTTCTATAGCCTACTTAAGACCCACAAAATTGCTTCGCAAGGTATGCTGTCGATGTCACCGGAGACATTCAAAATAAGACCTATCATAAGTTGCGTGGGAGGACCAACCGACAGAATATCCTGTTTTCTTAACAGAATTGTGAGCCAGTTGTTGACCACGATTCACTCGCACCTGACTAACACTAGGCTTTTCCTTGACTATCTACACAGCAGACATGTTGAACAAGAATGTGTAATAGAGTCATTTGATGTGACTTCGCTTTACACAAACGTCCAAAACGAGGATGTCCTTCAGGCGTTATCAGAAATGCTTGATCGACATCACAGAACGTCTTCGCTTGATGTATATTATAACATCAACGCAGTCCGAAATGGATGAGTGTTTCAATCTACTGAATCATCAATCGCAACACATTAAGGTTACGAGGGAAACTCCTAAGAACGGTTGGCTACCTTATTTGAACACGCAAATTAAAATATCGGGTGGCATCGTCAGAGTGAAGTGGTACCGCAAAGAAAGCTCTAAGAACATTTTGGTCTATGCATCTTCCGCACATCCTACAGCTGTTAAACGCGCAGTTGTGAGGAACGTTTAAAACCGCACGTGATGTATGCACAGGCTCGGAAGAACGACAAGAGTCATTGAGGCTAGCCTCAAAGATCGCGTATCAAAATGGCTATGTGGTACCACTTTCTTTCTTCTTCTTTCCCGATCTCGTGCTAGATCAGGGTGGACACCAGCTACTTTAAAGTCCTTGTGTAACGTATCAGCCCAGCGCTGCTTCGGGCGTCCTCTAGGCCGTTTTCCAGACACTACGAAGTTAAGGCCTATCTTAGGGACGCTGTCTTCCTTTCCACGCAGAACGTGGCCGTACCATCGTAAGCGAGCTTCACGCATCTTGTCCGCTATCGGCGCGACACCGAACTTCTGCCAAATAGCCCCGTTTCGGATGCGGTCCAGGTGCGTGACTCCAGCAATCCAGCGCAGCATCTTCGTTTCCATTACGCTGAGGCGACTTTTCGTTTCCTTTGTCGCAGGCCAACACTCAGCTCCGTACATCGCTACCGGCCGGACGACGGTTTTGTAGATCTTCGACTTTAAGCGCTCTGGCATCTTCTTGTCGCAGAGTACTCCAGTCAACGAGCGCCACTTCGACCAAGCTGCACTCACGCGTGAATTCACTTCAATCATCAGTTTGCCGTCAGACGTGACTGCTGATCCCAGGTACATAAAGACCGAAGTGCGTGGGAGCTCGATGCCGTTAACCTTGATGGAGCTGGACTCAGTAACGTCCTTCGTTAGATATTCGGTCTTCTTCACGTTCAATTTGAGTCCAAACCGCTCCAAGCGATCACACCAAGCTTGCACCTCTCGCTCGAGCTCACCTTTGTCTTCGCAGGCGAGCATCACGTCATCAGCATATAGCAATGTCAAAGGGACGGGCTTCTGAAGATCTCGCGTAATGGCATCCATTACGACAACAAAGAGAAGTGGGGAAAGCGCAGATCCTTGGTGCACCCCAACAGAGATGGGAAACTCCGTCGAGGTTCCTGCTGCCGCTTGCATACGACTCTTTGGACAAGAGTATAGCATTCGCACCCACTCTACAAGTTCTTCGGGAACACCGTGCTGTCGTAGGGCGTACCATATAACCTCACGCGGTACGCGATCGAAGGCCTTCTCCAAGTCGAGAAAGGCAAGATGCACCGGCCTCTGTTTCTCGCGATGCTTCTCTACCAGAAGACGGGCGGCATGTATGGCATCGATAGTGCCACAACCAGCCACGAAGCCGCACTGATTGCTGGAAAGCTTGACGATATCGCGAATTCGGCTATCGAGGATTCGCTCGAAGGTCTTCATGCTGTGCGAGAGCAACCGAATCGGACGGTAATTTGAGCAGTCTGCAGGGCTGCCCTTCTTCTTCCAAATCGGGATCGTCGTACTTTCCTGCCAAACATCAGGCACCTTCTTCTCCGCTACAACCTTAGTTTGCTCGTCCAGGTTAGGGTCGAAACGAGCTTAACTACCTTAAGGTTTTGTCCTTTTCTACTGGTTGAAAAACTTGGCCAACCACTCAGCAGAGTACCAGAACTTCGACTTCCATAAGTCAGCTGGCATGTCATCTGAACCAGTCGCCTTGCCCGGTCTCATCATCCTCAGAGCCGCGTCAGTTTCGTCCACAGTGATTTTGTGGACGGGACCGCGGATAGGAGCCACAGAAGGGACGGCCGGATGAGAGAACTCTTCAGTCGAAATTCCCTCGAAATAATCGCACCATCGCTCCAAGGCCTTTTTGCGCTCTGTCAGAAGATGGCCGTTCTCATCATTGATGCCAAAGAACTTCTCTATATCCTCGGATTGGCGATGACGGTTTTTCGCAATTCGGTACAGATACCGCTCGCCATCGCGCGACTCAAGCTTTTCGTAGACATCATTGTAATGAGTGGCTTTTGCTACGGCCACAGCCTTCTTGGCAGCTTTTTTCGCTTCGTGGTACTTTTGCCAATTATTGGCTGTCTTGTCGCCCAGAAACACATGATAAAGCGCTTTCTTCTCTCGAACCTTTTCTTTCACATCGTTCGTCCACAGCCATGCCTGTATGTCGACCTTTCGTCGTCCAGGTTTCGTAGTGCCAAGTTCTGACCTCGCAGCTTGAAGTATCGTGTCGGTCGCTTTCTTCCAAGTTTCGTCGACAGTCGTGACTGTCGGTAACCGTACGCGAGAAATCACAGCTGCTTCTTTCTCTTTCATTCGCCACCACTTGATTCTTGCAGCACCGCATCGCTCAACCTGCTGCAGCCTCGGAGGAGCGATCTTCGAAGTACAGATCAGCGGACGATGCTGTGGGGCGACCGTTTCATACGGCACGATCTTCGCGTCTGTGACGAGATTTCGGTCACGATCTCTCACAAGGACGAAGTCTATCTGCGTCTTGGTGTTCCCACTATAGAACGAGATAAGGTGGGAGTTGCGTTTGCGAAACACGGTGTTCATTATGGTGAGGTTATGCGAATCCGCATATTCAAGGATACGCTCACCATCTGTGTTACGCAACCCATAGCCGAATCCACCATGACAGCTGTACCCGTCTTTCGTTGCGCCTACGTGCCCATTGAGGTCACCAGCGACGATGATGACGTCTTTCGACGGTACCTCTGCTGTCTTCTCATCAAGCGGGCTCCAAAACTCATCCTTGGCTTGATCGGAACAGCCAGTCTGCGGAGCATACGCAGAGAAGAAGTGGAAGAGTCGCTCCTTAGCGGCGACAACGATCTTCATCAATCGATCGTCAAAGCGCTCGACGCTTACAATCGAATCACGAAATCGTTCGGAGACCATTATTCCGACACCACTGGTGGTCCTGGGACTTCCACATAGAACGGCCTTGAAGCCACGTCCTATATCCCTTGCCTTGCGGCAGGACCACCTCGTCTCCTGCACCGCACAGAAATCAACTCTTCTACGCCCCAGTGGTTTACCAACTCGCACGAGCGGCCCGTCAACGTACCCACATTCAGCGTTGCTACGCGGGTCCTTCTTACGTTACGGGACTTTCGGACTAGCTCAGTTGCCCCCCGATGCCGTCCTCGCACCAGGGACCCTCGCATACTTCTCACACTCGCCGGGCTTTGCGAGTGCGCGTCGGCTCCCGCGGACGCCGTAGCATTATCTCGAAAAACATGAACTGACATACACCCATACGATGTGACATTGGGTTGTTCGTAGGCCGGCCTGTCACCAGGGCCTGTCGCCTGCATTCGAATGTCCGTGCTTGGCTTAGCTCGCAGAAGCGAGCAGTTTCCAGTGGCACCACGAGGAGGAACGGACATCGCCACCTATGTGGTACCACAAAACCACCAAAAAGTCCGCACTGTGCAACGAAATATACCACGCCAAGATCGTATACCCCTTTGTCTTCCTTTTATTTCTGATAATATCACTTCTGCCATACAGCGGAGTATAGTTCGGGCTCAGCTAGAAGATGATGTTGTGCTTGTAAACATCCCGAATGACAACATCAAGAAGCAGCTAGTCTGAAATAGGCTCTACGACAAGGAGTGTATATGAGAAAACTGCGTTGTATGTCCCTACAATATGTGGGGAGATTGCACCAAAGCTGGTGCAATGTATCAACTTGAATGTGGGACTTGCAATCAAAGATACATAGGGGAAACTGGAAGGGTACTGGCAGTTTGCATTAAAGAACACCTGGCTAGTAAAAGACGTGGTATTTTGTCTAGTCCGTTAGGTAAGCACAGGGTTGAGGGGCATGGAGGAACCGACTTTGATAATAAGTGCATGGTTTTGACGCATGAGACCGATACTTCGTCTAGGAAAGCGTTGGAGGCATTCTGGATTTTCGCAAGGAATCCAGCACTGAATAGTCGAAATGAGTGTCCCTCGGTCACTAGTGACTTCTTGCCATTCCTTTCCCATTGTGAGCTATAGAACGACCGGTGGTGACATGTGTGTCCTTACGAATGACACTGGTATACTCAGTATAATCAGTGCGGGATGACCCAGTATGTCTCTATCACCACTCGACTACTAACGTCAGCGGTAGCGACGTCGCTCCGCGTCAACGGTGGATCAGCGGGTGAGTTTATTTTTCATGCATTGGGCTTTTTGCTTTGGCACCTAGGACAGTGTCGGAAAGGGGGGGGGTAAGGCGCTTGATCGGGTAAGTAACAAATCCAAAGTCTTGAACCACTTTTAGGCGTCTGAAGACGACGAACTGGTCGAAACGTTAGGCCGCTCAATAAAACTGATCCACCTAACCTCGTTTGCACAGCAGTATTAACAGATTAAGAAAATGCCGAGGTTTTACGAAGAGAAAACTTGGAGATTCCTAGAGATGTGATTCAAATCAGTTTCTTTAAGCCTCAAGTGGCTGGTATCGAGGGTGTAAGCTGTCACAACGATGTTTTGTTGCATCAAACTTATGGCGCCAGGCGGGACTCGAACCCTCACCTTCCTCTGACTGGGCGGGAATGCTCTAACCCTTTACACCACCGGCGCCGTTTGATCGAACGCAACATCCACACCTCGTGGGACCGATCAGCACTCACCCGTACCCGGGTTGAGCTGGCCGCTGATATCAGCGTGGAAGCAGTTAAACTGATGGTTCTGGTAGAAACAATTCAAATCAGTTTCTTTAAACCTCAAGTGGCTGGTATCGAGGTTGTAAACTGTCACAACGATGTTTTGTTACTCATCCAAGATACGGGTGAGTGCTGATCGGTACCACGAGGTGTGGATGTGTTCGATGAAACGGCGCCGGTGGCGCGAAGGCGTAGAGCATTCCCGCCATGTTAGAGGAGGTACGGGTTCGAGTCCGCCTCGCTGCCTACTCGGCTACCCGGTAGCTGCCGCCAACGTCACGAATGAATCACATGAATCCACACTGCAGCTTCGTCTAGGAAGCGTAGGAAATTATCGTATTTCTAGATAATCAAACTTTAATTTGAACAAACCTTTTTTAAGTTAGGTTCAGAGCACGAGAGGGCGATTCCAGGTGTCACTTTTGCCTTTTGAGCCTGCACTGAAACGATACCGTTTTCTCCCATTTTTGGACCACACAGTGGCCCGCAGCAAAAACGAAACAAAGTTATGTGATGCTCATCCGATCCCCTACAAGAACACAGGTCTCGTTGAGATTCTTTCTGAAAGTTCATGTGCTTTCCTTGTAAGTTCAGAGCACGACATGACCAATCCAGGTGTCACTTTTATCTTTTCAGGCTTTACCACTGAAGCGGTACCATTTTTTGCCATTTTCGGACCACCCAGTGGCCCGTAGCAAAAACGAAACAGTTCTGTGATCCTCTACTAGGCCACATAGGTCACGTTTAGAATCTTTGGGAAAAGCTCGATGGGCTTCCCTTGTAAGACTAGGGTTGGGCACTGGAAAATAATTGCTTCTAGAGCAAAATATGGTACAAGAGCGGAGTTTTCCACTAATCGTGCTGGCAAAGAATTCTTGAGTTTTGCAAGAAGAACACTTTACCTAACGCAATCAAGCAATTCAGAACACTAGTTGAGCGGGATCTGCAAGAGGATTCCTAACAGTTTACTGCGTCTTTAGACTTGTTGATTTCTATGCGTTGCTTGAAGTATTGAATCTTTTGCAATCACTTACTCTGCTTTTCGTTGATTTGTATTTGTAGTTCTTTCGTCCTATTTGCGTGGTTATCCACGTAAAAATAAATAAATAAGTAGAAACTTTCAGCTCAAAATACTTTAACTCCGTAATAGTAAATAAGTAATAGCTTCGAAAAGGTTTGTGCGGGAAGTTGTCGTTCTCACACGAAGCGTATGTGAAGAAGATGAATTTCCTTCCAGAGATAGTCAAACTTTTAAGGGTTCCTAATCACATAAACATGTTGGCTGCCACTTAAGTCTCAGTGCATCTGCGGTCTGAAACGCAAATGAGTCCGAATGAGTTGGTTCCATATGCGTTGTGGACGTCGCAATCCAGGAATATGCTATCACAGTTTGGAGCAACGCTGAAGTAGGGATTTCCCCCATAGCACTGAACAACATTTTCTTAAGGTCTTCCAAATGGTTTGGAATATTTCAGACTTTTTAAGTAATAAGCGAAAATAAGAGTACAGTGGAAATGCTTTCGCCCACTCGATTGAATCTTTCGATCTCATACGCATTGAGCACGACAGTTTAAAGAAACGCCTGACGGAGTAGTTCATCAGTTGAGTGGTGCGACCGACATTTAACATGGCACTCTTCGTAGTGTTCGAATTAAAGGATAAAGGATAAAGGACGGCGTTACTCAATCCCTTCTGGGATGCGCCAGCGCATTCTACTTCTACGGGATGTCGTGGAGGCGACATGAATGCGTATTTGGCCATACAATGACTTGCGGTGGCCAGCCGATGAACAAGTCAGCGCTCTATCCTTCCCAGACAAGTCTGGTACCAATTCACCGACCCCGGAGGGATGGAAGGCTTGGTTGGCCTGGGCGGGAAATCCGAACCAGGAACCTGGTATCGGGTGCACGCGACAGTCGCGCCTCCTCCGACTGCGCTACACGCGCCCGTTGTGTTCGAATTAGTCTTGATAAATATCTCGCTTTTCCAATAAAGCCATGCACACTCCGTAGCGGCAGCGCGGCAGTCAGAGAGTGGAGGGACGGAGTCACACTGCAGCAGCGGAGGCGGTAGTGGCAGCAAGCCCGCTATTCCTCACTGGAGCTGCGGCGCAGCCCCACGTGCGGCAGTGGAATGTGGGTGGAGCTGGTTTGCATCCACATTCCACTGCCCACTGCCCGCTGCAAAGTGTGCATGCCGCTTAAGGGAAGGTAAAAGCGCAGTGGAAATGCTGACACTCATTCGATTGATTTCTTTGATTCTGGCACACTCTAGGAACATCCCTGATGCTATGGGGCTCTAACAGTGTATCTGCATATTAGTGGGGGCAGTCATTCGGTACACCGTGCTGCCCGCCGCCCTCTTCGCGCCCCGCCCGCGCCGCCCTGTTTGGATAAGTTTGATGCGCTCGAAACCGTCGTTAATTGGCGTGACATCGTCCAGAAACCTAACAACTGATGGGGACGATTGGGAAGCGCATCTCGGGAAATTCTGAAGTCATTTTCCAGTCGGTTCGGTTATGGAGGCAGTTGAGGAGAGGAGAACGTCGGTCTTCTCTCTAGATTCTTTCAATTTTCGCCACAATTCTTTAAATGTTTGCCTCAACTAGAGACTATGGATGATTTCAGTCAGTTCTACATTGACGGGACCTGAAGAAAGCCTTGGCGGTGCAGCTGAGAACGCTTTTGTTCCAAATCTGGTGAACAAGGTTCCGACTCTTGTCACAAGAACAAAATCAGTTCAGGATAGAGATGCAGGGCCAAGGGAAGTGATTAGAAATGCGATGCATCCACGTGATGGCAGGGACCGGGACATCTTGTCCTCGCCGCGCCCCTCGCCCCGCCCCTTTCTGAGGTCGGTGTATCCAACGACTCTCCGCCGCATATTAGTATCAGCAAGGTATTACCATGCTTGAGAAACTGCGAAAGGAGGAAAACCGAGAGAAATAAGCTGCTCTATGAATTTTTCGACCGAAACGTTTTTGTAGCGGAACGAAGTTGCGGTCCAAAAAAGTTTTGTCCAAACGTTAGCTCGATAAAGATGTATACATGGTTGCGCAAATTTTGAGACTAGTCGAATGGTATCTAAATTTTTTCAAAAACCTTGGCTTGGATGAGTTGTGAGCATGGTACGGTTTGTAGCATGCTCGCAACGTGTTTTTTTACGTGCGGTGATGTAGCTTCTGCTGATCTGTCCGATAGTTCGTAAATATCACATTGCTACCGCACAAAATCTGGATTTCCCTCCATTCAGAAAAATTTGGAAATTATAACGCTTTGTCCTTATCTGCAAAAAGGCAAATAAAATGTTAAACATGCAAGCGAAGCATAGTGGTTGATGCCGCTGTGCATCTACTCGCCTCAGAGAGAGAAAATTACTGATTGAATGCCCCGGTTCCCTATAAGAACCCCCCGCTAGATGAGTTAAGAATATAGTTTCTGCCTTTAAATCAAGTGGAATGCTTTGGAAGAATTGACCTGAAATTTCAGTCTTGAAGATTTCGTCGCCCAGGAAGGCCTTCCTTGGCTCTGTGGTGATGTCTCTAATACTTCCGCAGGTGTTGCATGCCTAAGGTCTCGTGCATACTTCCCGTCGCCGCGATGGAATCGCAGCGATGAGTTTTGCAGAGCGATGCGAAAGAAAAAAAACCTGAACCTCTCTGTGCCCGTCGCATCGCCGATCGCTCTACAAGGGAGCCCTGGCGATCCGTCCAGGACCAACGCTAAACACCGCGCGCGGCGCGTATGCCATTCCCGCGATGGGCGCGGAAAGCCAACGCGCGTGCCGACCGCCACTGTTGCGGCGGCTGCGGCAAAGTTTCCTTTAACTATCTGGCCACGTGCGGCGGAATGGCCATGAATTGAGCGCCGCGATGGCATCACGGTGGTGGAAGTATGTCTCCGTCCTAACGAAATAAGATCGGAGCTCTCGTCTACTCTCTACTTGGACATTCCTTTTGCTCTGTTATAGCATTTTTTCCTCAAGATTTGATCTCTTACTGTGGCTTGAATTGAGCGTTACGGATAAAGTGTTTAGTTTATTTATCTTGTCCGTAGAGAGTCGCGCAGATAAACAATTTAAGTACGGCTAACAAGCACAATTTAAAACAACAGTGAACAAAACAGATTGAAGTCACCAAAACGGTATCAACTACAGTACCGGCTGTGCTGCATCGTCCAACCAGCACAAGCGGCGCGAAGGATGAAGATGCGCGCAATAGGGCCTTGTGCTGCCTATGTACAAAATCTTGGAGATGCAGCCGGAAATATTCAAACCTGACAGAGTTGTTATGCTCAAAACATGCCCGCGCGTTCAAATTGGCAGCATCCTAGAGCCACAGTGGAAACGTGGAAATCGCTGTCAGACAATGCCAGGCCCACGAGGGATTTGAAACACATTGGAAAAGCATTTCGATACTTGGATACTATGCTCCAGCGCACTTGAGGGGAATGATGACGTCATCGAACGGGGAGCCGCGCAGGCTCGGCCTCGACGCCAACGCCTACTCGATTGATTCTGTCTGGCCTAAATGCATTGCTCACCGCACGCGTCATGCCGGCATTTAGTTCCAGACAGTATGCCGTGCTCGTCCATGCGCATGGATAGGCTCCTTCCATCAGCCCATCAGCCTATCGTCACTCAGCGAGCGGTCGCGCTGACTCCATTGATTCTGCCGGGCCTATATGCATTGTTCACAGCGCGCCATGCCGGCAGTCACAGCAAGCCATGCTCATCCAAAGCGCGGATAGGCTCCTTCCATCGGCCTAACGTCCAGAAGTTGACGACGCAGCGCCCTAACGCGACTTGTGTCAGATGCGACGCGTGGCGAACGGAAAACGGCGCTCTCCGGCGCCCTTTCGCGCCGCTCATGCTGGTTGGACGATGCGGCACAGCCGGTACTGTAAGAAGCGTCCTGAAGATACCTGTCAATGAGTCTTCATTACAGCATCAATGAGCTAGGATAAGGTTGACCGAAAAATTCTGAAGGTTTTTACTGGTCCATTTCAAGCGATCATAAATTTCTTCATACTCAACAGATTCAGTAGAAATAAGCACCACTTGAATCAAGGTAGATGTAATAGAACGTTTTTCTTTGACAACTTCAAAAACTCTGCTCCTGCCCAATTAGTAAGGAAACCTAATCTTACATTACTTTTTGCCTTTGGGATTCTGATCTTCCGCTGGCCACCTCTTGTATTAGAAGAAGAAACGGAATAGAAACACTGGAGCAAAATACCTAATCAGTCATCAGTCATAAACCAGGACAATATCACATTTTCTACGGTGAGGTTGTAGACTCTTTTCGAAGGAGTTTTGAAAGTTCATAAAAAGAAAGGTTGAAACCATTGTACCTAAAGCCTCTTGGGTAACAACTGCGCTCAACTGCCAATAACGATAACTTAGTTTTAGCTGTACATTATCTTGACTACATTTGATGAACTCGAGGATGTGGGAATGACGATATTCCTGTAGTTCTTTTTCTTCAGCATCTCTCCTGCTCAGCTGAAGAGGGAAGCTGGAGATTTGTCAATTAAAATGTTCTTCCTTGTATATTTATTTATTTATTATTAATACATCCATAGGGATGTGCCACCAATGATCGAGAACAGGCCGCGAAAAAATTGCCCAGAACTGTCAAATGTGGCACTCGGTCCACCCAGGAAGAGGGCGAAACGTCGGGATAGTAGATCTTAAAAGGAAAACTGGTGGAGCGCGCGTAACGGTACCGACTTGGCGGTATCATCATCACCGGACGGCACGGTCATTCGAGAATCGTCTCGGCTCGCGCGTGAACGACCTAAGTGTCCGTTATCCCCGTCCTGTCTTGTTCTGTTGTTGCTCCTCAGTGGTGCTAGCCTTCCGCTCGGTTCCTTTGTGGGACCTAGGTCATCGGAGCCCTTAGTGAGCTGACGAGAGGAGTCGGAGATATCTTATCTGGACCCTTGAGTCACGCACCGGTCCGTGTTCCGCCAGTTTTTCCCGTTCATTGAGAACTTGAGCTTTTTCTTTTATCACTAAAGAACCCGACGCCGCCTTGGGCGACTTCTTGATCTCCATCCCGAAGCTCTCTGAGTTGTAACCTCATGACCATCGATTTTGTTACTTGTTGCTGGTACACTTGTTCGACCGAAGTTGTTTTTTCTATTTCGACCGCTGATACAGCTTCCTCTATAACTCGTTGTATTGATTACGCTTGCTACCCGGAATAAACCTGTTTTATTCAAAATTGTAGGTGACTGAGTCGTACCGTGAACGCGGACAATACCGGTTAGAGTCTAAGAGCTTGTGGCACATGCATCATACCATCTAAAAACCCCAGGTGCCCTTACAGAACACGAATAGGAAAAACTCAGAACTCAACTTACAACCAGCGAAAGCGCTAAAAGAGCCATCGAGAACATTGAGGAAAGGCAGTATATCTTAGTATCTCAGTATATCTGAGCGTCGTACCATCCCACTTATTGAAAACTCTAGAATATCAAATTTCCTGGCGTTGAGACCAGTCAACTTTGCTATAGCAGTTGTACATCGTTGGGCGTTAGCGTTGTTTGTGAGGAAAAGAATTAATTTTTTTGAAGGCGGGACTATTATTCAATGGTTTTATTTGTATCTCTTGTCACAGGAACAACCGAGCGAGAATCATAATGGCAAGTGATGTGAGCAGTTTGCATAGAAAGTATCACGAAGAAAAAACTGTACAAGAACGTTTTACGGAACGTCGGTCCGGTGGGATCAGTAGGAAGCGAGAGAGACGGCGATCTTCCGAATGTGAAAGACACGTGCAGTCGCAACTCATCATCAGATAACTGCCGCTTAAACAAAGACATAACTTAGAAATAAATTAATTAGGACATTAATTAAAGGACCAGAGCATTATAGTACTAGCATCAACACGCTACACTAGGACTACGTAACGGTACGAGAAATGCGACGAGGTCGCGCTGGTACTGCACAGTACTGCTGTAGTGCAGCTGTAAGAGACTGACACATGAAGAGAGCAATATGATCCTGAACAACAAGTGGCTTGCAACAGTGGTACTCCCGTGTGTGATGGAGAGACTGTGAACGTGGCCTAGCATCTGTGGCTACCGTCCAGACGACTTGAATAGGTACTCGAATTGGGGTGGCAACGTCGGGAAGATGTCCTCGGGGGGCTCGAAGTTTTTCATCAGCTTCACAACCTGCAAAGTCGAATTTGAGTTTCGAACAATGTTTCTTAATAAAAAGAAGCGGATTCTTTATGCCTAGGAAATCTTCTAGCACCTTCTGTATTTAGAGTGACATTGAAGGCGAAAGGAAAATTTATTTATTTATTTATTTATTTATTTATTTACACACTACAAAGAGTGCGCCTCAAAACAACCAAATGCGTCAGAATACTAGTGCAAGTAAAATGAAAATGGTGAAACAAGAAAAAAAACAGTAATGACCAGACTCAGCTAAAAATTACCCATGCTCAGAAAATCGGAGGAAATCGGTTAAGGATTATACCACAAATGGTTGCACACGGTGTAATCCGCCATTTAAAAAAGCGGCTGTTATCTGTATCAGTTGGACATGGTACCCTCGAGCAAATAGTTGTCATAGGTCATTGCTGGAGCTTCGGGACACGGATATGCCAAGCAAATGTTTAAATATAAAAACCTTTAACGTTAATTCTCAATGATCGTTTTTGAAGCGGTGTTTTGACTGATCGTGAGTACCACACGAGGTTTTACAGATCTTTATTGCCTAACATTTCGGCAGTATCGCTTTGTACAGACCTGAAAGATCTTTCTTGAGCTTTGTCACCTTCTTCGAAGTAGGAACAAAAATTGTGCACCATATGTTATCGGAAGATCTCGTATCTGACAATTCAGGGTGAGTTATAATGTAGCAGGACGGCTCTAACCTCTTCACATTTAGATGGCAATGTCAGGATCTGGGACAGCGTGCGCTCCTCTCCTCATTGTCCCCTGGCACATGCCCAACCTCAACTCACTGTGCCTGCTCGAGAGTCTGGTGACTTCTTTACCAAATACAGTGGACACAAACACTTTAGCCGGCCTCTTCGGCATACTCAGGTAAGAACGTCGCTCTTCTTCCCTCATCCCAGGATCGTAACCCACAATGGTCACTCACACATGCACTGTGCTCCCTGTATGGCTCATAGTATAGCTAATAAAGACCGCTATGCAGTCTTTCCAGATATATAGCGAACCCATAGATTGATGACTTATTTAAAATATGGAGTAGATAATGTGCGGAATCTATCCTAGTCGGGAAGGGACACCCTTGAAATTAGAGAGCTGAAGCAGATCTATCCTAATGGGGGAGGGAATTCCACTCATGGACAACGGCGGTAAAACTGAAAACAGACTAGTTTACAAAAGGCAATACCGTGAAGTAACCTATGACAGAACCTTTCTTTGCAATTCCCTAGCCGGGAGATGCTACACTGTCTACTTTTGATTCGCTTCTTTTAGCGATGCCCCTCCGACTATTACAGATCCGCTAGAGCATTCACATCATGGGCAAGTACTGGAGTTCTCGCGACAGTTCAGGTGAGGAGACGGTTGTAACAAGAAAGCGTATGCCTCTCCCGAACAGGAGATTAATAGACAATTCAGAACTCCACACCAAAGACAAATCAATTCACTACGAGGCCTATGCACCTAAGAAGACACTTATAAGAGAACCAATACGGTGAAGATTATGTCGGAAATGAATGTTCATTGCAACAAAACATTTAGAGCAGTCAATGGATGTTTAGCAGACCAAATCGCGAAGGGTAAAATTCGATCAGGCAAGCGAGTTTCTATGGTCGACAAGATGAACTCAGACAGTCCTTCAGCTTGGTCGTTCCACTCCAAACCGTGGGTTCCAATATGAAGTTCTTTCGGCGACCTTCGTGGCCCGACCTTGGCGTTGAAGTCGCCGTCGAACACCTTGAAGGGTGATCCTCCTTATGGTTGTCCAGCTCCACCTAGAAGCCTTCGACCTCTTCGTCATCGCAGTCGGATGCTGGAGCATACGCGACGAACACAGTCAAAGCTGGCACGGTGCCACGTCGCTTCAGTCACAGACGTCCGATTCGGCTTGTCAGAGACTCGTCCGAATGTTCATGGCCAAGTGCGTGTTGACGAGGACACCAACGCCGCTTACTCCCCTACTGTCACGTTTTCCGAGGAACAGTTCTTATCTGGAGTCGTAGGCTGTGTGTGTGTGTGTGTGTGTGTGTGTGTGTGTGTGTGTGTGTGTGTGTGTGTGTGTGTGTGTGTGTGTGTGTGTGTGTGTGTGTGTGTGTGTGTGTGTGTGTGTGTGTGTGTGTGTGTGTGTGTGTGTGTGTGTGTGTGTGTGTGTGTGTGTGTGTGTGTGTGTGTGTGTGTGTGTGTGTGTGTGTGTGTGTGTGTGTGTGTGTGTGTGTGTGTGTGTGTGTGTGTGTGTGTGTGTGTGTGTGTGTGTGTGTGTGTGTGTGTGTGTGTGTGTGTGTGTGTGTGTGTGTGTGTGTGTGTGTGTGTGTGTGTGTGTGAGGGGGGGGGGGGGTGGTGGCTTTTCGTGTCGGTCAGTACGACGACGTCGCACTTGATCTTCCTGGCTTGTACCATCAGAAACTCAACAGATGCCCCTGATGCGAACGTGGGCATTATGGGTACAGATTGTAATCCTAGTCCTCAATTTGCGCAGCCTAGTTAGGTCCTGAGATCTTAGCAGCTTCGTCCTTTCCATCGCTGTAGAAATGGAGGCTCTCTTGGGTCACGAGAATGAGGCCCTTAAGTGCTGCTGTGCTTGGCTGAAGCTCAGCGTGGGTAACTAGTGGGTCCCTGTCGTGCTGGCTAAGAACTCCGGGCAGCCACCCTACCTGTCCGAAAGGACGGGGGCGGGGCGAGATTTTTCAGGCAGCGAGTTGCCTTACGATGTACTCAAAGTCTACCGAGTGCAACCTTTGCGGGCAGAAGCACACACAATCCGTGCAGACGTGAACACATCTGCGCACTGTGCGCACGAATATGCCGCTCCCAAATTGGAGGAACGAGTCGATCCAACATTGCAGGAGCAAGGAGTCCATCCCCTTCATCCTACCTGCGTCTCCGGGCAGTACACGGTTGCATTTGGTCCACGATTCATTCCCCTATCCACCACCCGAGGATGCGCCACGTGGCCCTGCGACAAGCGGCTCGAGATCCCTCTTAACAAGAGAGACCGAAGACTTTCTAGGGAGGGAAATTCGTGAGAGTAAACATTTAGGTCATGATGCTGGCATAATATAGTTCACAATTTCTTTTCAAGTGCTATGAGCAGAGGCTAAGCCCACTGAATGGGGGAAGGTTCTGCTATTTCCAGATCTGTAGTTGCAAACGCGTACAAGCCTGTGGTGGAAGAAATAGGTAGATAGTATTCATGGAACTCGTTCGATAACCGATTCAGATTCTGAGCTCTGCGTACCTCTTCCTTGAACACGTCCATGGCGCCAGCGGTGTTGGCCCATCGCTGAATTCGCTGCAAATTATCCAGGCCTATCGTCCGATCCACATGTCCCAGAAGCTTCGCTTGAGAGTCCAGTTTCGTCGAACCGAGAGCAACTGAAGAGTTTCGACATCAGTTCTGCCAAGGTGTTTTAGACTATGCCAAAAATAGTAACAAAGACGATACCTTCGAGGATGTCGATTGCTGCCGTTTCCAAAGGGCTTCTCTGTTCAAAGTGAGAGATGGCCTGATTGATGCCTTGATCGGCCTTGTTCAACACACTGAGAAGTGCGGACGGTTTCACCTGAATGCCTTCATTTTGCACAATGAAGTTGTCAAATCCTGAATTGATGACCTTACCGTGGTAGGAGGATTTTCGGTAGGCTCTATCATAGCGGCATAAGGGCTCTTTCCTGCCGCGGCTCCTCCGAGTCCGACGGCTGGAACAGGAGGAGGAACAGCTCCTCCGGGGAAGATCGGTGGCCCGTAACCGTCGCCTGTGGGGCCGTGAGAAGGTGTGAGTGCCGAGTCACCAGTGAACACTTCTAAAACAGGAAGGGTGTAGAATGCAGTAGCAGATTGCTCCTTGGCTCGGCCTACCTGGATTCATAGCGCTTGCTGCTCCAGCAGACAGTCCTGAACCTCCACCACCGCCAAATGAGCCGGTGTCGCCGGAACCACCACCGAAACCGCTGCCTCCACCGCCTGAGCCCGCTCCGCCGCCTAGGCCTCCTCCGCCACCTCCGCCTATGCTGCCTGGAACACGAACATTGAGTTCAATGGTAGCTGATAATTGATAATTTTAACAAACCTGTGCCGGAGCCGCTTCCGAATCCAAATCCTCCGTCCATGAACTCCTTGGGAGGCGCCACAGGTCGAAGGCCAGAATTCTGGGGAATCACCAACGGCTCTCCTTCTTTAAAGATTTCGGGATTCGGTTGTTTCCTGAACCAAGAACAATGATATCTGGCGCTCAAATAATGCCTTAAAGGATTTTGATCAATTAAGTTTTGAAAGTGATTCTCCATTGGCTTCGATGGCCTATTACAAGAACGATGCCATCTGCTGCGTGAAACAGAATAAAATGATGTGATCTCTAGTCGCTGTCTGAAGGATTAGTTAAAAGGATTGAAGGATAAGGGCATCTTTAACGAGTCTTTTTTGGAATGCGCCATGCACTCTACTACCTTGCAGGTTTATTAGGAGTAGTACTTTACCGCTTTAGCTCTAAATAAAAGGCGCGTGTAGCGCAGTCGGAGGGTCGGGTGTGCACCCCATACCAGGTTCTTCGTTCGGATTTCCTGCCCAAGTCAACCAAGCCTTCCATTCCTCCGGGGTAGGTAAAATGGTACCAGACTTATCTGAGAAGGGTAGGGCGCAGAGTTGATCATAGGCTGGCCACCGCAGGTAATTGTGTGGCCAGATACGCATTCAAATCGCTTCCTTGAATTCGTAGAAGTAGAATGCGTGCAAGGAAAGGGATTGCGTACCACCGTTTTTTATCCTTTATCTCTAAACAATAACTTGTGATGGCTAGCCGATGGACAGATCAGTGTTTTTTCTTCCCATACAAATCTGTTATCAATGCAAAGACCCCAAAACGGTAGAAGGCTCGATTGGCCTAGATGGGACTCAAACTAATGCCTATGTTATACTTCGGCGACAATTTGCCAGCGACGTCGGCGACGGTGTTGAGGAGGTGCTACGCGGTGCGTACTCGGACATTCGTTATCTAGGACCCGCACAACCAGTTGCTATTGTGGTGAGAACCGTTGCAGTGGGTATGGCGGGCTGCGCCGATTGGCCAGGTGAGAGGGCCCGGCGCGATTACCTGCACCCTGTTGACGCTCCTGCGGAAGTCTGCCATTGGCTTTAAGGGTCTGCTCCTTTTGCTAGAGTGTTGCAGGATAACCGCCGATACCTATATCCACATATAATCAGCTCGTCCCTACATATATATGTGCATACCCATATAAGTAGGTATATACTATGCACACACATGCATATACATCTGTATATACAGGTATACATATATATAGGAACAGGTTCCCACCACAATAGCAACTGGTTGTACGGGTCCTAGTGATCGTTTGTCCGAGTAGCAGCCCGCGCAATACTGTCACCGACATCGCCGACAACAGCAGTGCCGAAGTATAACATTGGCCTAAGAACATCGAATTCGGGGTGCACGCGACAGTCAGTGCCTCTTCCGACTGCACTACAACGCTCCACTAAAATAAAATAAAATAATAAATGAATCACAATAATATTCTGTACTCTGCATCGTTGGACGCGGGTAGCGCAGTCGGAGGAGGAGCGACTGTCGCGTGCACCCGATACCAGGTTCCTGGTTCAGGTTTCCCGCCCAGGCCAACCAAGCCTTCCATCCCTCCGGGTTCGGTGAATTGGTAAAGGGCTTGTCTGGGAAGGATAAAGCGCTGACATGTTCATCGGCTGGCCATAGCAAGTCAATGTACGGCCGAATACGCATTCATGTCGCCTCCACGACATCCCGTAGAAGTAGAATGCGCTGGCGCATCCCAGAAGGGATTGAGTAACGCCGTCCTTTATCCTTTATCCTTTATCCTGCATCGTTGGGAGAACACTTCGCCGTTGTGCAGTGTACGACAGGGAGGAGATGCGATGGGAACGGAGGTAACCTGTGGTGCCTGCTGAGCAATTAATAAAGGGTTCCACCAAGCCTTTATTTGCCCTAGTCGTAAGCCAAGGCAGCCCGGAACGTCCCTGCCATTAGACTGTTACAATCGGCGTCAAACATCGTGAATAACTCTTTCTGATTAAAAGATAAGTGTAATAATTATGGTATTCTAACGCATCACACTGTCCAAACCGTGTACACTCCTCTCCAGCGGTTAGCAGCAATACCATCTCATCAGGAAGCAGCGATGGCGTCTCTTTTCGTCAAGTGAAAATATCAGAACCCCTTTGTCTGAATTGAGGTCCTAGCATCGTATCCCAAACTCCTATTCCTGTCCCTTTTTCCTTTACACTTAAATTCTTTGTACTTTCATAGGATCCTGATTTTAAAGCGTACGCTATATAGAGACTTGCACTCTATTTCTTCCGCTGTGTAGTTTGCTTATCTCATAGCTGATCAGTGAAAATTGTTTTCGTTGAAACTTTCACATTAGCCTAATGTTGCCATTCTTTTAGCTGTCAAATGTTGATATTCCGTCTGCTATCTCGTCGATATAAAAGGATTGTCTAGTATAAAAGAAAAGCGAGCTGTCACTTCGTATGTCTCGTTTATTTTCATATTATTTTAGGTATTGTATTTAAACCACTCGTTATCGTTGTCGCAATCATTGTCGTTATTTAAGCGAGACAATAAGAGTTCAATTACCCAAGTTTGAGGTCGCCAACGAAGGCGGTCAAGACCGTGGCTACTCCGAAAACGTCTGCACGCTAGTTCAGTTAGAACGGTGGAGTCGAATAGGTGAGCACGGAGCCGGAGTTTTCTCGCCTTCTTCATGACTTCGTCGACGCTCTTAGAAGTTCACCAAGTCGCTCGTGCCTTTCTGCCAAGCTCCGGCAACGCTTGAAGACGTCCTTTCCATTGACACTATGTACACACACTACACAGTAAGGTTGTGTAGCTGCCCGCCGTCCATCTTCACTCCCATTGTTCCGATTCTTGATGCTTGGAGGACATGAATATCCATCTGTCGAGCAGTTCCCTTCACCTTCACGATGACATCCTCGATCAAGAATTTGCTGTATGTGCGGCCTACAGAAATAGTCCAACTTAATGAGTAGGTACGCCTGTTTAATTGAGCCTTGACGTCCACACCAATTTAGGAAGATTCTTGTCCCCTTCAAGTTAGCTGTTAGCAACCTCATGTCGGTAGGATTGGCAGACCTTGAAGACAAGGTAATATTGAAACACTTAATTTACGACTCAAGCTATTCAATGAGCTGAGGGGAGAGGAATATAAAAGTACAAAATAGGAACGAGAATAAGAAAAGCAAGGATAAGGACAATCTAGAATACAAACCTCTGCTTCGGTCGTTTTGGTTTGGCCTCAGACGATTTTGGCGCCGAACTTGGTGTTTCCTTCACAGGCATGTTGAAGTTGATTCCATTACCGCCGATCCCGAAGCCAACGTTAGCGAGCTCTGGGGGCAGCTCTGATGGACCAAAGCCAAAGCCGGCTCCTGAAGGTGGAAGTTTTAATCGCTGCAATTTCGAAGGCCACAGGATAGCTAACTGACCCGACTCTCCGGACTCTGCCGCCTCTGTTGGGGGAACTGTCGTTGTTGTCGCCGCTTCTGATGTTGTTGTGGTACTCGTCTGGGTGGTGGTGATCTCGACGGTCTCAGTAGTTGGCACCACCTCTCTTGAGTGCGACGACGACGATGGTCTGGTTTGCAGCACCTCTCGCGAGTGAGATGAGGACGATGGTCTGTTTGGCAGCACCTCTCGCGAGTGCGATGAAGACGACGGTCTGATGGTTCGATCTACAAAGGTCGTACTGAGTGGGACGACGATCGGAGCGAGAGAGCACCACTACCAGTAAGTCCGCCATCCTGCCCGAAGTAATGATTGTTTAGTAAGTTTAGTAGCCCAAGTTCCCGACCAAACCGAAGCGATGCGTGACATGCCGTGACACCCGAGTTGCGCTGTGGGTACGAAGGTTGTCGCTGTGGGCAGGATTCATACCCAGGTACATCGAATGCCATGAATCTCATGTAAGAGACGATGAAACTAACGATATGGGATGGGGCCGTTGGCCCCACCATGGTTACCATATCCGAATCGACTTCTCGCTGAGTTCTGGAACGGTGTCAAATTCGGATCCTCCTGGATAGAATTCTCCGAGATTGACTTCTCGCCTGAAATCATAGTTATTGAGGTTGCAGAGTTTTGAATTTCTCGAGCTACTATTACGAACCGTATCATTTTCTCAATAGTATAGCGGCATAAGTTCACCCACTACTTGTTATTAATGCAACGTAAGAGATGAACTATTAGGTTGAGTCATAAATTTTGCAACATTTCTGCTCTTTCTGGAATTCAGAGCAAATCCGCTGAAGGGTTACATTTTGTTTGAAAATTTTGTTTCCTAGCGATCATTTTGAGTTATAAATCGCGAATAGTCATTGCGTTGTTTAAAAGTTTATTTTGTAGAACGATGACCACTCCACTAAAAGTGAAAAAGTGTGTGATTTCATTTTCAATTAATTCAAACTCGGCAGCAACCCAGCGATGAGGGTCAAGCACATTCAGGAAGTCACCGTCAAGTTCAGTCCTAACCGAATAAATCATTGGAGGTGGTACAAGGAGTTCCTTTCTGCCCAGAAGGGCAAGAAAGACAAACCACTCACGGGGAGACCAACTGCTGTAAACAAAGGGCGCCTGCGCCAGTCCATCAAGTCGAATTCTTCTCAAACCAACTATGACTGACCGCTGATCTCCACACCTCCTAGTGAACCACCGTTCGTCGGCTGTACAGCACTGGAAGGTCGCCAGAATCGCCCTCGTCAGTACCTCATGCGTTGATGGAAACCTAAGCATATCGCTGTGCTTCCGACTGCCGAGAGCTCCTGCACCGGTTCAAGAGAGGGGCCTGGATCGAATCTTTACCAGCGGTGAAAAGTGGGTGCTTTAGGGAACCGCAAAGCAGGAAATCAATTCCTGGAACGCAACGAGCCGGGTTCTGACATCAAAACCGGAGCTCCACCGAAAAATGGTCCTGCCGTGCGTTTCGTGGATGCGTAGTGGTCTAGTGTACCGGGAGCTGCTCAAAGTAGTCAATCCTTCCTCTACGGTCGCTTTCTCCAATAACTCGACTAGATTCAGCAAAAATTAGTGGAGAAAGAAGTCGATACGAGCAAGTACATATTTCTTCCACTAGGGCAAAAGCCAACCGCTTACGGCATTTCAGACGCTGGAAAAATCTACGAGTTGGGCTGGATCAAAATCAAGCAACCACCATACACTTCGGGCATTGTGCCGTGTGACTGCCATCTACTTCGGTCAATGGATCACCTCCTCCATGGCGCTTCGCCGAACTCGATGAGGTCACGGCGGTGGTATGCGACTTCTTCAGATCGAAGCCGACCAAACTCTACAGATATGTAATCCACTCAGTGCATGAAAAGCGGAAGAGGCTCATTGAGAACAACGTCAATTACTTCGTTTAATTCAGTCATTTTTCCTTTGTGGGATAGTCGTATTCTTGCTGGAAGACAAATTTTGTTGCAAAATTTATGACTCAACCTAACACATCGTGCTAAAAATGTAATAGTCACTTGTAACTAACTGCGGACGCGTGCTAGGGCAGTCGGAAGAGGCATCAGCTGTCGTATGACCTGATCTCACGTTCCTGATTCGGATTTCCCGTCCAGACAGAGCAAGCCTTTCATTCCTCCGGGGTCGGTGAGTTGGTACTAGAGTTGTATGAGAAGGATAAAACACTGACTTATCTATCTACTAGCCACCACAAGTCATTGTTTAAGCCAAACACGCATTCAAATTGCCTTCACTAAAAACAATATAGAAATAGCATGCTTTCAATAAGAAATTGCCAATTTAGATTTTAGGTCGAATCAAAAAGTTCCTCTCGTCTTAGTGTCGTGAATACTCCCGTCATTTTCATAGTAGTAAAGGATTTTATACACTTACATAGACAAAAAAGTTTTGAATGAAATGTGAAATATGTACATAGGCTCACTGCCAAACCAAAGAGCTTGGACCACTTTCCGTGACAGCAGAGAAACCCGATTTTCTTAACGTGGAGCTTTACGGCTTGAATTTTAGAAGTGGAAGTCGAAATTTAATCGAAATGTAGGTTTTAATTCAGCAAAGCATAAGCAACGACAGTAAAATGCTGGTCAGAAACCCTTTGAACTTGATGCGGAGAACTTTAATACGATGCATAGCCTTGCTCAGAGAATAGGATCCCACAGAAGAATGAGTAGGAGGAAAGAGAATAAGTGATTCCCCATAATTTTGCTAAAGGTTTCTGTTACTAAAAAATTAAGCAGGAAGGAGAATAAAATGCTAAGCATAAGTTTGTCAGTATATGCCAGTATAAAAGCATGTCAGTATATAAATAATAAAATGATAAATGACAGCGTTACTCAATCTCTTTTGGGATGCGCCACGCATTCTACTTCTACGGGATATCGTGGAGGCGATTTGAACACGTATTTGGCCATACAACGACTTGCGATGGCCAGCCGATGAACCAGGAACCTGGTATCGGGTGCACGCAACAGTCGGCGCCTCCTCCGACTGCGCTACTGGCATACTGGCATACTGCGCATGTCAGTATGCCAGTATAAAAACGACAAAGGACGGTGGTAATAATTTTTTTCATTTCACTGTTTGACATGATCTCTGTAATAAATCACAGCCTTTTTTGGGATGTGCCACGCAATGAACTTTTACGAGATGTCATGAAGGCAATTTTAATGCGTGTTTGGATTGTACAATGCCTTGCGATGATCACCTGATCGACAAGTCAACGCTTGGGATTTCGGTGAGTTCGTGAGACTCTGAGGGACAGAATGCTTGGTTAGCCTGAGCGCGAAATCCAATCTGCGATCGAGTGTAAGTGGTGACCGGCACCTCCTCCGGCTGCGCTATCACGCGCACCACCCCTCACAAAAAAGAGATTTAAACTTTATTTCTATTTCTTACAGCAAACATTATACATTTAATATCCTTCTAATATAATTTTTAAGCATAGTATTTTTCATAATTATTATAATAATACTTAATATCCTTTAAAACTACGTCTCTTCTCTACGTAATGGTAGCAAAAAGATGCTATAAAATATACCCAAATAAAGGACAGATTCCATATTCGAAGCGCTAAACGGAAGAAGCCTTTGGGTCGACGTAATATTTTATGAAGTTAAATAATTGAAAAAATTTTTTGAAGAGGAGCCAGTAAGTTTTGAAAGTGTAAGTTTTCCTGTTCCTTACGATAACGTCTCTCTTCAATCAAAAACAAATTCGAACCAAAATCCCTAGGATCCTCATGCTCGTCGCTCCGAAACTAGAAACAAGAATTCCGTGCAGGAATTTCTGGCGTTTTCTATCTGATGCAGTTCTGCGAGGAAGTTCTTTGTCAGGCAAGCCGGTTATTTATTTATTTATTTATTTGATACGCTCCAAAAATGCGCTTGAACAAAACAAAATGAAAATAAAAACGTTGCAACCATAAAACAAAACGGTTATGCGGACGGTTTTGTTGGATTCGACGTTATTTTATTGTAAAAAGCTCAAGTTTTCTAATCTCACAGAGAATTAGTTTTGCCTTTAACCTCTGCAGATAAGTTTCAAATTAGAAGAAAGGAACCGTGTTCCTACCAGGACGTCGGATCCTGAGACGTGGTCGCTGGCTGAGCTTTTGCGTGTACTTGTAGCTCTTGAACACAGGAGTGGTTCGTGAGTGGTAGTTGCCGTTGGTCGACGGAGTCGCGTCGGGTGAGGCGAACCGAGGTGGCATCACAGCCACCGGTGCTGTCGGCACCTCCGAGCTCCGGTAAAGCTGCTGCTGGTGATGGTGATGCTGCTGCTGCGAGCCCGTGCTGAGACCGTAACCGGTTTCACGCGCATCTGAATACAGTTTTGCGCCGCTTTACGGGACCGTCGAGGCAGTCTGTCAGTCGAGGTTAGGGAGCACGAGAACTCAGGAGGCGAGGAGACGTGTTAGCTGAACTCAGGTGAGGTTGCTGATCGCGAGCACGAGGCGTGTGGTGCGAGCCGGGGTTAGTAGTGACGGTTTGTCTGACCGTTTGTTAGTGAGAAGCCGGGCGCGCGTGCGTAGCAGAACTCCGTCTGGAGTCTGCTCAAGCTAGAAAAGCGGCTGCTCTTTCGGCTACGCGTAGTGCGCCTGAGATTTACCTTCGTCGTTCGGCACCACACTGAGCAGGGGGCCGTGGATGCGCGGACGACGCGGCGACGCTGCCTCGTCCTTGTCGCCGACCGCCGACGGAACCGACTTCCGCGTGTCCGGCGTCGCCGCCACACGGATCTCGTCCTTCTGCAAAACCGCAGCGTTGTTTGAGCGTGACCGAAAGCGAATGGAGTGCCGTTGGCGGCGAAAATCGCGTCAACAGGCACTACTGCAATGCCTCGTCTAAAAAGCAGGGCACTTCGTAGCGCCACAAGTACCCCTACTGTCATCAGAAGCCCCTAGATCGCCTAGATTTTGCAAGAAATCAAAAGGTAAACAGATCAAAGAGCTTCAGAGAAAACTCAAATGCGTTTCAGACTGCTTTCAGAGCAGGAGTGTTAATTTTCACACCTTCATTCTTCTGCTTTTTTAAGCAGTCATGGCACAGCATATAATAAGCTGGCGTTTGCTAACAGGGAAGTTTCGAAACAGTTAGCTCAGGAACGCGGAATAAACATTCTACCGAACCATTTTGGTACTACAGGGTGAACCAAAAGTCCTGCAACAAAAACTTAGTCGTATAAAAGGCTAGGAATGCGCCGCATTTGGTACAATTTGAAATACTATTTGCACCATGTTTGTATAATACATTACGGTGGAGCACCACCAACGGACCACTCCTGGATTGATAAGAGCCTTCAGATCGCGTGGATAGCTTTGAAGCCCATGTCTTGGCGCCTCTTACGGAATTTTACTCCTCATTTCTTTCAAAGATAATATTGGAGAATAGGTTTTCTAAGCGATATAGAGCACTTTTAGTCTAAAGTGGTAAATGAAAGAAGATGAAAACTCTGAAGATGCAGGAATTTCAGAGCTAGCTGGTCTATTGGAAAACCGCCACCACATCCTTTCTTTTTGTTAGAACAATCGCTTTACCAGAAGGTGCATATTGCCTTTAAACAGCATTTTGGCCCAGAAAATGTGGGTTTTATTTGCGTGAACAAAAATTTTCGCTGATTTTCAGTCCACTGCAACTGGAAACAGACTTCTAATAAGGTCGCCTGATTTTGTTGCAGAACATACCCTTATTTGCCTACCTAAATATTGGCTTGAGGATTGATAGCTCAAGGCCAGCGCACCTGTCCAAAGAAGAGGTGGATTCCTAAACATAATACAGGGTGACCCCCAAATGTTGCAGCAGAATTATGCGACCTTGTTAGGAGACGTCTGTCAATCACATTGAACCACATAAGAGCGTGAGCATAAAGTGCCATTCAAGAGCGAATGGTTTCTAAAAACTACAAAGAACGCTCTACAACACTATGAATGAGATGTGAGCAAAAGAGGGCAGGAAGGAAAATTGTGTCAGCGGGCTGGAATGCACTGCACGTGCAGGGCATCCTTCCACCGCTTCCTTTCACGAAAACGTCTACTATCTGAATCATTCTAAAAGGTCATGTCTCGACAAGATGCCTAGGAATACGTTTCAGGAATTCAACGACACGCAATGATTTGCTGCGTACCGTAGTTATCCACCTTTCAGGATTTTCTGCACATCTCTCCTCCCTTCTCCCACATTCTAGACTTTTGTGATTTTTTTTTTGAGAACCAGTAAAATCCTTCGTCCGAAAGAAACAGCAATATACCACAATTGTTTCTGAATCTAACTCCTCTATACAGGAGCCAAAGAAATGCACATTTCATCAGAGCGACGATGTTAACAGCAGAAAGGAAAAGAGGATCTATCATACATTGTGGGGAAGTGCATACCTCTCTGACCCTTTGACAACGGGGGCAAAACTGAAAGCAGGCTAATCTACGAAGACGAATCAGAAAACTGGCCTATGGAAGAACCGTCGTTGCAGTTTCCTATCCGGAAGAATCCATTGTTTATTTCGCTTTTCTAGCGATACCCCTTCCCCTTTCTAACAATAAGACTGGGATGGATCCGAAAAAGACGTGCTAGCAGTATCTCATCCACCTGCCCAACTTCGTACCTGCAAAAGAGTAGCCCAAAATTCCCCCAACACCAGCTTTTTGATTTCCTTTTTCACCCACTTATAGAACACAACCGCTCAACGCAGGATAGAAAAGCAGAAATCCTGAAGCCAGTAGCGGACCGTTAGGAATACATACAACTGCTCCATTGCAATCTTCTAATTTCCAATGCATTGTGGGCTGTAAATTGTATCGAATTTGTTTGACTCTAATCGTTTTTGCACGACTAAATTTTTGTTATTTATGGGCCACCAAGTATTTGGAAAACGTCTCTTCCTCACTGTACTAATCAGTTCAAAAAATGCCAACACATGTCATGCAAAGAGTAATACGTAGCACTGACCTTTGCAGAGATGTCCTCGATCTCCTTCTCAGCGGATTCCTTCTTTTCATGCTTGACGAATTTGCTATACCGGGACAGCCTGTCCATCTCGCTAGACTTCTCGGAGCTCACTCGCCGAATAGGATACTGTATCGTCCGCATGTTGATACCGAGCCTCTTCCATCGTGCCTGAAGTGCCTGAAAGAGAGCGTGACGTAAATTAGATTCGTAGGCACCTATTCATGTTAGTTCACATATGCATGTTATTCGTATAAAACGTCATTGTCTAGTTAAATAAAAATATGAAGACGAAGGGTGCATGGTAGCACTGTCGGAAGAGGCGCCGCTGCGCTACAAATCAAGGGTCTTGGTGTCGATGAATTGGCATGAGATTTGTCTGGGAGGGAGAGAACACTGACTTGTTCAATAGCCGGTCACCGCAAGTCAATGTAATGGCCATACATATACGCCTTCAAATTGCCTTCATGACATCCCGTAGGAGTGGGATGCGTGGTGAGTCAAGAACGGGGATTGATTATCGCTGTACTTTATCCTATATGGTTTATATAATGCTACTAAGGTTTTAGGGAACCACTCTAAAGGATTGAATAGTGCCTGCTCCTGCCACTTGTACTTCGTTGCAGGGCCATTTCAGATGAGCTGAATGAAAATTCCCAGTTTTAAAGCAAAGCTAGAGCTAGTTTCAGCAACGAATCCAGCTACACTCGTAGGATCGCAACATCATTTTGTCGGTCAGAAGAGAAAATTCTTCCGCGTAAAGGGAAATTTGAAAAAAAGTAGACTTCAATATAACAAGGATAGCATATCTTTGGTCAGTAAAAGAATTGCTGAAACGGCTGTTTAGTCACGGACTAAAAGGTCGCGCCATGCATTCCACTTCCGCGGGATCCCGTGAAGGTGATCTGGATGCGTATTTGGCAATACAATGAGTTGCGATGGGCAGCCGATGAACACGTTGTCAGCGCTTTATCCTTCTCAGACAAGTCTGGTACCAGTTCACCGACTCCGGAGGGATGAAAGGCCTGGTTGGCCTGGGCGGGAAATCCAAACCAGGATTCTGGTATCGGGTGCACGCGACAGCGGCACCTCTTCCTGCGCTACGTGCACTCAATCACGGATTAAGTCACATTTATTAACCTATAGGTTTCTAAAGAAAACTGAACTTCCAGATTTCCTAGGCAAGTATTTGCAAGGCGAGGCCGTCTTTGCAAGTGAAGGTCTACTAAATGTTGAATACATTGAAATAAAAAAGGATAAAGGACGGCGTTACTCAATCCTTTTGCGATGCGCCACACATTCTACTTCTATGGGATGTCGTGGAGGCGACTTGAATGCGTATTTGGCAATACAATGACTTGCGGTGGCCAGCCGATTAACAAGTCAGCGCTCTATCCTTCCCAGACAAGTCTGTTACCAATTCATCGACCCCGGAGGGATGGAAGGCTTGGTTGGCCTGGGCGGGAAATCCGAATCAGGAACCTGGTATCGGGTGCACGCGAGAGCCGGCGCCTCCTCCGACTGCTACATTGAAATGCTTAATGAAATTCTTCTTGTGATCATGTACCGTTTATGAATGAATGTTATATTTGTGTTATACATAAATTTTTTGCAGCTTGTTGGTTTTCGAACATCGTCTACTCTAGGCTGTGTTGTGATAACGCTATCGCTATAAGCAACAGGTAAAATAACAAAACAAAAATGGCCAAGTGACTGCGTTAATCAATTCCTTGTCACACATTCTAGTTCTCTTTCCATGATGTCGTGAAGGCAATTTGAATGCTTACTTTACCTATAGGATGATTTGCAGTGGCCAGCCGATACACTAATCAGTATTCTATCCTTCACCGACAAGCCTGGATCCAATTCAGCGACCTTGGAGTGATGGGGGCTTGGTTGGCATGCGTGAGAAGTCCGAACCAAGAACCTGGAATCGGTGCACGCAACCGCTGCCGACTTCTCCGGCTACTCCACATGTGCCCAAAGATTTGAGGCATCAAGTAAACCCAACAAGGCCACTAAAAATTGACACACCTGTTCTATAGGCCTTCAAATTCATTACCTCATTGATTGAACTTGAAAAAACTTCTGCTACAACGTCTATAGACGGAAGGTATGGCGCAGTTAAACGGGTGGTTATCAAAAGCCTTTATCCGTGGTCCAGATTTCTTTTCGCCTACATTGAGAATTTCCACTGAATGGCTCCTCTTTATTCGAATCCTCCGCGACCTTCAACTATTTTTTCCATCCTCTACTCCGTCAGTGGTTGGTTCCGTAAAGCCAAAGTGACATCTCCGCACTAACGCCATCTCGTGAGTCCACCACCCAGTCAAAAGAAACCAGGCGAGGAACGGTCTGGTCTCAGATGCGCACGATTTCTGCAGGATTAGACAGCGAAACAGGCATATTTTCATAAGCTTTCGCAGCCGAGACTCGCTAGCCGATCTGATGTGACCCCGATAGGCGACAATTTCAGCCGTCTGCTGGCCGGGACATCCGGCTTTTCGACTGCATTCGATGCAAGGTGAAAGCGAGATCGAGCGATAGGCTCGTCACGCACGGCTATATCGGCGAGAGAATAGCTCTCCGGTCGCTCCGTAGCGCTTAAGGATGAGCGACGAGTGGGGAGTGTGTCACTGCGCAGGAGCTGCAACAGTTCAGAGGCGATCGATGCGCCTGAATAGGTCTCATGGAGAAAAGGTAGAGGAAATGGTGCTAACCATTCCCGGTCTGGAGTACGCCACGTACTTTATTTCTACAAGATACCGTGGCAATTTGACTCAGTGCTTTATCTTCTCTGACCGGTGGCAATTCGCCGAACCCAAAATAAATAAAAACAACGCCGAAGTAAAAGACTTCGTTGACCTGGATGAGACTGAACCAGGAACGTTGATTCTACATGAAGGTGGCTGACGGTGTATTTTCCGACTGCGCCTCCACGGACACATTGGGTTTCACTCTATGATTGTTAGCTTTAGTTTCTTACAGTTAGCTGGCCGACACAATGGAACAGAATCAAACAGACGCTGTCCATCACTATCCAATAAAACCCTTTAAACCTCTAGTATCTATCACATACACTACTCAAAGTTGAATCGTCGTTATTCAAGTCTATTGAGTCACAACCAATCTGACAATCTGTGAGTGCGTACGTGGAATATACGAGCTATGAGCTATGTCGTAGGCAAGCTGTAGTCTGTACACGGAGTCGAGATTCTTGGTTCGGACCTAGGCCATTCAAGCTTTCTATCCCTCCGATGTCGGTGAATTGTCACCGGAATTGTCTATGGGGACAAACCACTCGTACACAGGCTGACCAGCTCCAGTGGGCAGCGTTCTACCAGCGTTCTATCTTGCCAGACAAACCTGGCACCGGTTTACCGATCTCACCGTTTCCTTTTCCCTGCACTGTGGAAGGCTTGGTAAGGAAATCCGAACCAGAAATTTGAGTTGGGGTGCGCACGCTAGCCAGCTTCTTATTCAACTGTGCTGTCACGTGTACCCACAGAGAAGTTGAAAGAACCTACGCCTAGGCTTTGTGTGCTACAGGCAAGCTGTTCGAACCACTAGTTATCTTTCGTCCAAGCGCTTTGACAGCAAAGATATCCTGATTGGTTTGTGGACCTCCTTACCTTTCTTGATAGTGTTGGGAAACCTTCAGCCCATTAAAAAACGGTAGTGAATTAATGCGCAAGGCGTAGTTACCATTGCGAAAGGTGATGGTTGAAAGACAAACAAATAAAACTTTCAATTAAAAAGTTAAGGTTGTGCAAAAGCGAAGCTAAAGGAACAACATAAGTATGGTTTCGAAAAGTTAGACGAAAGTTGTCTGCAAATTGCCCAGAGAAAGTGATGAAACCCACTTCGATTCGTTTCCTCTTCTCCTCGTCGAAGTCCTCCATGCTAAGTGGCGATTCTACTGAAGTTGATTTGCGAATGGGTGACGACTCGAGAATTCGCGGCACCGTCTCAGCCTCCCTTGAGTCGGACAGCCGTGGCGGAATTTGTGCTCGCGGCACATAGCCCTGGTAGCCCTGAAAAGCATAACCAATTCTTTCGATAAATCCGAAAATGTTTATAAAATTTCCCTGAAAGCGGCTCTCAGCAATGGATTTTAGAAACCTCAGAAACTAGAGAAGATTACGAAAAGCATTCTCTGGTGTTGTATGGTGTGGCATGGGATGATAGATACATCTGACACTTTATGGTTACCCCTCCCGACTAGGATAGAGTCGTGGATCACTTCTATAATGAAATGTTCTTACAATCTAATATTTTGCCTGTACAAAAAGCTTTTGTTTTGAGCCACACCTCTAGTCTCTTGATAAACATTACAATTTCCTTAGTTCCACAGTATTTTCCCAGTGACTAGGAAAAATTATGGCGTGAAAAGCTGTGGTGATAAAACTGGAAAGCGCATTCAGTAACGAATGCGATACGTAGTCTTTGAGCCCGTATAGTGATTGAAGTGCAGAAGAGGTCTACAGAATGTCTTTCTGAAGGATTCCTTTGAAATAAACATTAATCTTGGAGAGAATTCGAACAAACATAGGAGTAGCCGCGGCTCCCCTCGACCATCGCCGTCCGAGGCAGCTGACGGCGCTACTCTCATCTGCTGTTATACATCAAAGAACGTCAGCCTGTGAACTTCCGACAACTTGGCGATCGTGTACGTTCATGCGCCAGGGCAATTCGGTAGGCGGACGATTGAGGAAGACACGATGCAGGTCTGCATGCAGAACAAGTCCCATACTTCGCCCAAGCACCTCTTGCAAGCGATGATTAAGCAAGCGGGATGGGCAGTCTTAATTGAGATCCCCTTCGAAGCGAATTCATCCTGAATCCGAGAACGCAGCGCCGAACTCGTTCTGCGCACTGAATGCTGATGGGAAAGCAGATCGGCGCTTATCGACGGGAGAAGAACTGCGCGTCGTGTCACGTGCCAGACGTCAGTTTCAGCGGTTCTTCGGGAGCACATTTTGCCAGAAGTGTTGTTGGCATCGTGAATTAGCGGCGATCATACCATATCAGAGTGCGCTGTGCATTCCACTTTTGAAAACACATCGATTACGTGCGTATGCTCGTGAAGCGGTATGAAACGCCATTCAAAGGTGCTTACATTAACAATCGATGAAGTTCGTCCTGTCGAAGCTTCGTCATTTTTAAGATAAAGGGGATAAAGGTCATCCAGTCCCTGCGCCACGCATTCTAGTTCCATTTAGTTGAGGAAACATTGCCAACGCACGTCTACCTTTTGCAATAGTTTCGATAAGTGTCAGGTACCAGACGTCAGTTTCTAGGATTCTTCGGGAACTTATTCTGACTGGAGTGCTGTTAGTTCCTAGAATAAGCGGTGGTCACCGGAGCGCCATGCGTTCCATTTTTGAAAACACATCGATCTCGTAAACTCTTGAGACGCCCTGAAAAGCTATATACATTGGGAACCTCTCAACGGATGAAGACACGAGGAGACAATTTGTACGCGTGCCTGCCCTTAACAATAGCTTGCCGTAACCAACCGACGAAGAAACCTTGGTGTTTTATCTTTCGAATAGGTGAGCGATACCGGCACCGGACTGAAGGTTTTATTGATCCGGATGCGAAAGGAACCGATAATCGATTCGAGGTTTCATACGAGGCCATCTGTCGACTACGTTACCTGCGTCAAACGGCATCTTACTAACTCCTCTTAGCATAACACAACTCCCCAAAAATTCGGTTTCCCTTTTCTAGGTCGGTTCTCTATGAACATGGTTGTCGCTTCAAGAGTTTCGGCAAACTGTCAAACCCATTTCTTCTTAAATCAAACACCGTACGCATGCTTATACAAATGTATATTAAAAGTTCGCCTTCGCGGAGTGTCATATGAAAAAAATGGCTGTACTCCTGATTATATGCAAAAATCATATGGCCTCAAACATCGTATTGAGGCTCATCCTAAGGTGACAGAAAGCAAAAAATTTGCTAGTCTGTTATGGAAAGGGGCGCATGGAGCGCAGTCGGAGGAGGCGCCGGCTGTCACCTGCACCCGATACCAGGTTCCTGGTTCGGATTTTCCGCCTAGGCCAACCAAGCCTTCCATCCCTCCGGAGTCGGTGAATTGGGACCAGACTTGTCTGGGAAGGACAAAGCGCTGACTTGTACATCGGCTGGCCACCGCAAGTCATTTATTGTATGGCCATTCAACACGCCTCCACGACATCTCGTAGAAGGAGAATGCTTGGCGCATCCCAAAGAGGATTGAATAACGCCGTCCTTTATCCTTTATTATGGAAAGAGATTGCGCTGCACATTCGTCCTAGACATCGTATTGCTTATAAGGTCAATGATGTTTACATGTGCATAAATTTGTAAACGACAAATCTAATTGGAATAGAAGAATGAACCATCATTCTGCACCTGGTCAACCCTAGATGAGCGTGTACACAACCAAATAAAGAAACATCGCAATATTTTGGAGGACGCAAGGCTCAATCTCTCTACACAGTAAATTCTTGATATCCCAGCACTTGAGAATAAACCTAAAAACATTGTTTTGACTAAGGGTAATAGAATTTAGTCCATTTTGAAAGGAGTACGCAACGTTTCTCAAGATGTAAGAAAAATCCTCGATTTTGGTAGATGTCATTCCAGCTGCTTTCCTACCGTGTTTGTGGATCTTCCGTAAGGTCAGTTTTTGGTTCCTGTAATCATTTAATTCACCGCCTAATAGCGTTCCCACGCATTCTCGTAGGATTTCGCTGTTTATTCAATTTTGCAAAGGTTCTTACTTATTTGCGCCCTCGAAGAAGGCAGCTATGCCGAAACGTCGACAAGTAAAGAGGTTACCAATCTTGAGCGGCTAATCAACGACAAAAACCCTCAAATGCTGAGATTCAATGATAGTTGCAGCTAAAGACGGGAGCACTCGAAGAGAGGTCCGTTTCAATACTTAAAGGAAGTATTCGAAGACCGCCTCGTAGCTATACATGAAACCCTCCATCCCCCCGTGTTCGTTGACTTGGTGCGAGGCTTACCTAGGAAAGGTCATCACGTAGGCCAGGCGCATTCAAATTGCCCCTATGATGTCGTGTAGAAAAACGACGCGCCGCGCATAGCGCAGAGTATGATTACCGCCGAGTGTCCTTAATTCTATTCCCGATAGTTATATAGTTCAGGCGGTCTGCTGTTGTACACGTCTAGTTTGCTGCACATATTGCAATGGGAAGGATGCTGGCAGGAAAAGATAGCTCGATGCCCAGGAAAATTGAATTCTGCTCCTTTGGAAGACAACTAGTGGACAGTGCTTCTCATAGCTTGATGGCGACGGCTATCTCAAACAGTTCATATTATCTTAGGGGAAAGATAGAAGACGAAGTTAATGAAGCACTGTAGGATGCGCGACAGCGAATGTTCAACTTTTTCGGGCTTATGGAATATCGTGAAAGCTTTTGAATGCCTATTTGGCCTACACAACCTTCAGTGGTGCGTGCTAACGCCAGGGTTTTATTGTGCCCAGACAAGTTCTGTATCAAGTCACCAAAACCGTAATCAACAAGGGCATGAGGAGTTGCCTGAAAGGCACTAGAACCTTCAATGGATGATAGTTAGCTGCACACGTGAACGGATGCTTCTACCGACTAGCTAAGCCCAGCACATCGAGTTTTTATCGCTGAATGTTTGTATACCATTCCGTAAGAGCCTTGAAGCGCACAGTCGGAACGAGCTTCTGATCTCGTTCTCGTCCAAAGTCAATTCTAGGTCCATTCGAAGTCAACAAAGCCTCCTGCTGTGTGCTTTAGAGATTTCTGACGAGACCTTCTTAGAAATACTATAGCTGTCAAAAGCAACACCTGGCTTTTGACAGCTTGCCGTATGCTACTATCAGGCACAAGTTCTGCCGCACAAACAAGCAATTGGCATGTGATAGTCATTTTCGTTGGCAATAAGTAGCAGTATTTCGCACTCCTTCAGGTATCTTCGTGCGATTTGACTTCATACAAACTATGGCCAGGTTAATATGAAATATTTTACATTTTATGGAAACATTTTTCTTGTGGGTTGGTTGCCCTCCATTTCTTCTGGCTCTCTCTCCTTGCCGCGCAGCCTCACTGATAGTGAGCCTTCTTTTTCTGAATGCCTCCATTTTGTTAAATCTGACTATTGAGCTTTTTTCTCTTGTTTTTCTCAGTAGTGTTCGTATTCTACAGGAGTCATTGAATTGAATTGACATATCCATATGGGTGTATTTATAATAAATAAGTAAATAAATACTATAGTATGGAATTGGCCAGTCACTGGACCAGTACGTCGTTTTTATGCACAAAAGTTGAGGTTCATATAACCGTCTAGCAAAAGTGGAATGTGTGACTCATTCCGACATAGTCAGACGGGAGTTTCACACATGAAGTGCTTATGTCGTTGCTGTGTTTATAGTTAAGCGGTGTGGTGCAGCGACCACTATAAATAATAGAAGATAAAGGATGGGTTGAACTAGTCCACGTGCGGGTTGTACAACGCTTTCTACTGGGTTATTGTGGATGCGATTTGAATGCGCTTTCGGCGTATGTAGTTGACGCGTGTAGCGCAGTCGGAGGAGGTTCCGGCTGTCGCGTGCAACCGGTACCAGATCCTGGGTAGGATTCCCCTCCCCAGGCGAACCAAGCCTTCCGCCTTCGATTCCTCTTCATCCGTAGTCGGAGAACCAGATTTATCTGGGAAGGGTAAAGCGCTGATTCGTCCATTGGCTGAGCACAGCAAGTAGTTGTACGTATGGCCGAATACGCATTCAAATCGCCTCCACGACATCCCGTAGAAGTTGAATGGCGCATCTCAAAAGAGGCTGACAAGGAAAGGTTCCCAACTCATGATGAGCTTTGCGATGCTATTTTGGCAGGATGTAGGGCCCTGTGTCTTACCCCTCACAGTCATCATCAGGTGTCCAGTCGACATCCACCTCCTCATCGAAACGCAGCTATGAAATCACCTAGATGATAGGAGTAGAAAGGTGTCATTTTCATTATACTCCCTCTAACCTGTTCCGCCTCTTCTTCCTGACAGTCGACACCTCCATAAATGGCGTCCAGGAGGAGTCCTTATATGGCATCCGCAACCGCAATCTCTCTCCTTGTCGGAGAAGTGAAATTCGGTGTGAAGGTGGAAAGTAGTCGGCCAACAACACGTTCAGGGGAGAACGACATTTTTAGTGCACCTATGTACCGATGGTTACGGTATCGTTGGTAGTACAGTATGATATGGTGGTGGTACGGATATGCATAGTTGAAAAATAAGCACATATGAAGGCGCAAATAGAAAGCCTTTGTTTGTTGTAAGCACTGGAGGTCTAAAATTGCCTCCTATGATCATGAGAGAGCGTAATAACAACAAACTAGTACGTGCAGAAATAATGACAGCACCCGGACTTGAACTGAAAGTCCCGCCGGTGGGCTCTTATGAGGCGGCAGTGTTACCGGCTACGCTTTCGAGGCACACGTCGTTGGGTGTCGTAGGGGTCGATAATAGTTGCGCGCACGCTTTCAGACCTCCTTTTCAAGTCTTTAAAGAAGCGTTCAGCAAAAACTGACTGCGGTTCTGGACTCCACTCACAAGGCCCTACATCCGGCCAAAATAGCATCGCAAAAGCTCAACATGAGTTGGGAACCTTTCCTTGTGAGAATCACCGTCTCTCATCCTTTCTACATGGTCTATGTAATGGACTGCTATGACCAGCCGGTGGTTAAGCAAGTGTTCTATCCTACTCAGACGAAGCTGATACCAAATCACTGATTCCATGAGGATGATAGGCTCCCATGTGCTGAGCAGAGTCCTTCATTCTGGTGTGGGTGAGACAGCGCTTTTTAGGTAGCGCTACGACTAGCCTGTGAAGCAGGTATTCAAAATCCCTCCATAAATTCAGCAGTAGTAGGTGGTGTGGGGCGTCATCCTATAGCCCATACTTCATCTTTTTTGATTCAGTAGCCTTCATTTCACAAGAAAAACCCATTAATTTCTGATGCTTTACCGCTTACTAAAAGACACTACATAGGAAGAAAAGCCAATGGCGCAACTGGGAGAAAGCGCCGCTAGCCCGCCTCGATCGGTCACTTGTGCAAAACACCCAATCCCTCCAAGACGTGCAGAATCGACAGAGAGTTGTGCAAGGAATCTAGTGACTACATTAAGCATTAATGAACCTTTGTGTAAACCAGATGTACTTTCAAAGTCGCTCTGTGAAAAAACTCAGGATAGGAATGCATGGCACGTCTAATGTGGTTTCGATTTAGCCATAAAATGCAAGGTGTAAAGCGGTGAAGTAGCTAAGACTAAGAAGAACAACAACGTTATCAAGAGGCGTTCTCGAATAAGCTTGACTCATTGTCTCCTGCTGGACACCCGAACTCGGACCTCGATCCGGTTCCGGCTGGACTCTGACCGTGGCGGATGTTTCGCAGCGGTGTTATTTCTCCACCACCACTTTCGCCGCGACGTTCAGTTCGCTTTCGACTGCCGGCTCATCGTCTCCTCGGTGACCCCATTTCAAGCAGCCGTTATCCGCTGATAAATTCTCGACTGCCAGACCGTTTGGTTCGATATCGACTTCATCCATCGATCACACGACGGCTGCACTCGTCGATGAGGCTTCAGAGTGGCGCTGGAAGCCGACCGACACAACAAGTAGAAGACGTCGAGGCGAAGGCGCTTTACGAGACCCTATTGTCACGGAATGAAGGGTGATTCATGTCGATCGCCGCGAGGTCGCTCGGGATCATTGCAAAGCGCACCACCCACTACTCCATTCAAACATCTTCGTAGCGCCCGGAGATTCGGAGACGTGCGGCGCACTTTAAGCGCAAATACCAACGGTTTCTAAGAAAAAATCAGAACCACATAAGGAGGGAGCACCCGGAGAGTTTCGGTTGTAAACGGTTGCGCTTAGCTGGTTTACGAACTCGCCGCTCGAAACTGGAAATTTCCAGTCCATTGCTGAACAATCCAGTTTTATTCGTGGTTGTAGAGTGAACCAGACAACTGTCGAACAAAAAGAAAGCAGTAGCACTCTATAAGGGAGGCTTAGCATGGTGACCGGCAGTAGGCTTCGTTGTCACAGTTTCTTTAGGTGTGTCCGCTTCAAAGGTGCCAGGAGATGAGGTACGGAAGTGTGTAGGCAGCAAACAACATTAAGCTCACCCGTTGGGTTCACATCTTCTAGTGTCAAGGAGATTATGAGTCCGATATTGAGGTGAATGTAGCGACATTCAGTAACTGGGATAGCAATGGAGAAGTGACAGTAGGCTTAACTCTTTGCTAGGAGATTACTGGAATAGACAGAGCTCGATTTCGCGCCCAAGTCAGATCCAATCCATACATCTCCATGAATTCATAGGATTGGAAACTTGCCCGATCTATCTTATTGAGCAGAAGGCACGGAAGAAAAAAGTGAGTCGAAAAGCCAGAGGGCTGCACTATGGCTGCTTTTAGATAGGCTTTCTCATCGTTGCATAGTTACTGTGCTGTTTTCGTGTAACCTTGCGGAAGGTTTAGAATAGAGAGGGTCTCCAGCGTATAGTAGGTTCTTCCTCCTTAGGAAGAGTAGCACACTAAGGGGTAGGCGAGGCAGCAAAGCATGCAAGGAACGTGTTTTCGAAGCACTTATCTTATCTGTGATCGGCTGGCGCACGGCTTGGTACCCGCCTAGGTCAAAACCGCTTTGTACTAACACAGCATCTCCAAAAGGGCACTCTGCTTTAAGAACTCTAACCTCAGCGAGATTTATACTGATCCCATCCTTTCGTCACTATGAAGCCCCGATGATGGTAACTTTCAGGGTGCATTGCCCAATTTTCACCAGATGAATAAAGATGAAGGAACAAGGGCGAAGTAAATCAGGCCGTTTTTGGAGTGTGCGCAAATTCTACTCCTAAAATGTGTCGAGGAGGCAACTTGAATGGGTAATTGGCATATATCACATATTCTTGTGTTTCCCAACATATGAACAAATGTGTTTAATTCTTCTCTGATAGGCCTGGCACCGACTCACTGGCCCAGGAGTGATGGAAGGCTTGATCAGACTGAGTGAGAAACCCGAACCAATAACCTTGATTCACGGTGCAAAGGACAGCCGGCCAGTCCTTCGGCTGCTCTACCACGAGCTCATTGCTGAGGGATCCAACAGTGTTCACAGAGTGGCTTTACATCACCTCAGCCGTTCTGCCATTATTGGATAGAATTGTGTGCTCAACACTGCTTTTGCATTTTTTGGGCGAAGATAGCTCTTTTTGAGCACTGCTGAAGGTCATCTACTCACCACTACCAGAGGGGAGAGACCTTGAGCATTGGGTATTCAAGTCTTGCCGCCAATCTTACACTCTCATATCTCATTGGAAAATTTTTTGATATACTACACCTTTGATGCCTTCACTTCAGGAGTATAGAGCAGCTATATTATATGTAGCTTTCCTTGAGAACAGGCATCATCGCCGGTCGTAGAAAATTCAGCGGACTGCTTCCATTTGTGTAAGGCCACGCTTTTCCCGTCTTTCACACTTGTGAAACTCAGTTTTGAAAACTGAGTCCAAGTGTTCTCCGGCTAATTCAAGAGAAGGAAGAGTCGTCTCCAGTACCTTATAGTTATTCTTTCAATAGTCGCCTTGATCAAGGCAAAAGAAGTTTGGAGGAATCATGTCCCGTACGAACCCGTAGATCCACGGTCGACATTTGGATCAACGCTGATGTACGTAGCCTTTGTATTTGCATGGGTAACGACACCTTTTGCTTGAAGAGCACAGTTGACGATTTACGTAGGTTCGACCCCCCCCCACCCATGCCTCAGCGGGATCAAAGAATTGGTGGCAACTGTCTCTATGTAAGGACAGCCACAACCGATGAACAGCAGGCTTGGTGGGCTTGGCTAGCCTCTCTGCTAATTGTGGGCGTAAAGAGTAATTTAGCAATCAACAAAAAGCATTTGGTGTATTATAAGCTGCGTGGAAGTGCAGTCGGATGAGGCGCCGCCAGTCGTGTGCACCATGATTCGAGGTTCTGTGTGTGTGACTCCCGCCCAGACCAACAGAGCCTTTTATCCACGTGAGTCACTGTGTAGACCAAATAGGCAAATTCGAATTACTTCCACGATCTCCGGCAGAAAAAGATTGTGTTGCGCATCACAAATGGCATCACAAATCGCATTACTCCTTACGCTATCCGGGAAAAAGAGGGATGCGAGGTGCATTCCTGAGAGAATGACTATTTTTGATAAATTCAAATAGCTTTTATCTGTGAAAGAAATCGACGTCGACAAGTCTCTTCCCTTCGCCTGCTCTAATGGCCAATCCGTTTCAGCCCTGCAACGTGGTTCTCTACATATACTTTCTGTGCGAGTGATCGGCGCACTTCTGACGTAAAAAGATCGCTGGAGTTTTTGCGAAGAACTCCGTCGAAGAAAAATAACCGAAGGCGGACACAATGCGGATCCACCTTACTTTTGACAAGCGACTCGTACTTTTCGTCTACCACCGCCGAGGTGATCAATAAGGATGAAGAAAAAGGATGAGGGACGTGGTTACTCAATCCATTTTGAAATGCGCCACGCATTCTTCTTCTACGGGATGTCCTTGAGCCGAATTGAGTGCGCATTTGGCCGTATAATGACTTGCAGTGTCCAGCCGATGAACAAGTCAGCATTTTATGTTCTAACACATTTGCGTAATCCTGGAGCGGCTGGTAGAGGGGCTATATGTTGTTACAGGATATTTTGTTGCGATCAAACCTCTTGCGCCAGGCGGGACTCGAACCCGCATCTTCTGCTTTCCGGGCAGCGATGTTGGCCTTACACCACCGGCGCTGTTTGACCGCACGTAACATCCGCGATATCCTCGAAGTCCGTCAGCACCCACCCATGATACGGGGTTGAAAAAAAGGAAGAAAACATCCTGTAACAAAATATCAGCGCTTTATCCTTCCCAGAAAGTCTGACCCCAATTCTTCGACTACAATGGCATGGAAGGCTTGGTTAACCAAGGCGGGAGCTCTGAACCAAGAAGCTCGCATCGCGTGCAGACAGTCGACAACTCCTCCTACTGCGCTATGTACATGCACCACCACGGAATCAATAGTTATTCTAAACAATTACATCAAAACGAAAATGATGCAATCGCTAACTAAGTTCAGTTGAAATGCGCCATTCATTATATTTCGATAGAATGTCGTGGCAATTTGACTGCACTTAGGTGACGGTGACAAACTGGTGTTGAACTGTTTTCTATTGGCCTATCCAGACAGGTCTGGTAGAAGCTCAGCGAGGGATTGGAGACCGATTGGCCTGGGCGGGAAAGTGGAATCAGGTATGGGCGATCCTCCGACTGAGACCAGTGGCTATCGTAGAGATACGTGTAGCTAACTCCAAAGGAGAAGAATATGCATACTGACTTCGTCGCCTTGAGAAGAGGTTGTTATCCATGGGGATGAAGAGCATGCATGTATTCGGTCTCCTTTTCTCTCCCAGCACTCCTTGACATCGACTGTCTCAATGCGTCCTCTCGTGAATGACGCCTAGACGTCGCCTTGGCAATATGTAGCGGCCCGTCGAAAAACTGGAAACCATTTGTCTTCCGTTTTTTACCTTCCCGTTCTCCCGAAAGAAGCCTTTGGACAATTTGATGGCCCCAAATTGGGCATCTGTTTCTGGACGGGCGATCGATGGACGGAAATTATTTGAATAAGTGTACGCTGAAGACTCAACGACAGCTGTGGAACTGGTCCGGTATCTAGTCTCAGCTCAACGAGACGGCCGACTGCCGTTCTCGCTCTACATATCTGAGGCGCAGTAGGCGTGGTGGGACACTGCGGAAGGCGCTCCTCCATCCGAGTCCTCGAGCGGATCGTCCACGATTTCGTTCCGGTGTTTGCACCCGTTTCGCGACCTTACAGTACAGGGTCACACCTCGCACGCAATGGCCCGTGTGCTGTTCATCACACTGAGGCCTTCGATTTGTGCGGCTGCGCTCCGTTCATTCCAGGAGTGCATCTGACCGGCCAGCGGCAGGCAAGGGGGAGAGAGAGAGAGATCGCTGACGACGATCCGCTCGTTCGTTCGCTTCGTTTGTCAGCCACCTCTGATCGCCACCTGTGCAGGGATGATTGAACTGGTGAGCCTTATCCGATCCAAACCGGAAAGCTGAAGCCGGCTTAGGTCTCTACCATCTGCCGGGAAGGAAAAAGGTGGAAAACGTGACGAAGTTCTTGCTCAGAACTGAATGGGCAACGCGAAGGTTCAAGAGCTGATTTTCTGTGAGAAAAAGGTAATGAATTAGATGACGTATCACAGCGACAAAGCATCTGCACAAGAATGAGACAAAAAGGGGGAGCCGGGGCTGGGAGGTGTCTTCGAGAAGTTTAAGTGGGTGGGGCATACCGGTAGCACTCATATTTCTTTGTTTTGAAGGAGTCAAAGCAAAATTTGGTAGATTACTCTACAGCAAAACACACCGAAATAGCAGATTCTCCAGTCCTCAGTTCTTAAGTTCCTTCTAGTAATCACTGTTACTGTTCTATACACCTGTTCACCTACTAAACTTCGCATGGCCTGTTTAGGTAAACTGGTAGTAGGGATATCTTGTAAGAGTAAAGTAAATGAAGAGGATAGGCGCATCAGCGGAATCACGCTTCCCAGACGACATAGGCCTATGTTATACTTCGGCGACGCGTCGCCGACGCTGCGACACGTCAGCGACGGCCCGTCACCGACGTCGGCCGACGCTGACGTCACCAGCGACGTCGCCGACGTCGCCACAGACGCAGCCGACGTCTGTGGCGACGTCGGTGGCGACGTCAACAGATTCTGTGGCGGCGTCGGGGACGTCGTTGACAGGAGAGCATCGGAGCGCATTTTTAGCATCGGAGCGCGAGAGAAAAGCTGCGCGTCGTGTCACGTACATCAGTTTCAGCGGTTCTTCGGGAGCACATTTTGCCAAAAGTGTGGTTAGCATCGTGAATTAGCGGCGATCAACCATACCGGAGTGCGCTGTGCATTCCACTTTTGAAAACACATCGATTACGTGAGTATGCTCGTGAAGCGGTATGAAACGCCTTTCAAAGGTGCTTACATTAACAATCGCTGAAGTTCGTCCTGTCGAAGCTTGTCATTTTCAAGATAAAAGGGATACAGGTCATCCAGTCGTTGCTGTATTGCGCCATGCATTCTAATTCCATTTAGTTGAGGAAACATTTTCAACGCATGTCTGCTTTTCCATTTTGCGTTCCATTTTTGAAAACACATCGATCTCGTGAACTCTTGAGACGCCTTGAAAAGCTACTTACATTAGAAACCTCTCAACGGATGAAGACAATCCAAACCCTGTTTGGATTGCGCCATGCATTCTATTTCTGCGTGGTGTCGAGGAGACAATTTGTACACGTGCTTGCCCTTTACAATAGCTTGCCGTAACCAACCGACGAAGAAACCTCTATGTTTTATCTTTCGAATAGGTGAGCGGTACCGGCACCGGACTGAAGGTTTTACTGATCCGGATGCGAAAGGAACCGATAATTGATTCGAGGTTTCATACGAGGCCATCTGTCGACTACGTTACCTGCGTCAAACGGCATCTTACTAACTCCTCTTAGCATAACACAACTCCCCAAAAATTCGGTTTCCCTTTTCTAGGTCGGTTCTCTATGAACATGGTTGTCGCTTCAAGAGTTTCGGCAAACTGTCAAACCCATTTCTTCTTAAATCAAACACCGTACGCATGCTTATACAAATGTAAATTAAAAGTTCGCCTTCGCGGAGTGTCATATGAAAAAAATGGCTGTACTCCTGATTATATGCAAAAATCATATGGCCTCAAACATCGTATTGAGGCTCATCCTAAGGTGACAGAAAGCAAAAAATTTGCTAGTCTGTTATGGAAAGGGGCGCATGGAGCGCAGTCGGAGGAGGCGCCGGCTGTCACCTGCACCCGATACCAGGTTCCTGGTTCGGATTTTCCGCCTAGGCCAACCAAGCCTTCCATTCCACCGGGGTCGGTGAATTGAGACCAGACTTGTCTGGGAACGAGAAAGCACTGACTTGTACATCGGCTGGCCACAACAAGTCACTATACGGCCATTCAACACGTCTCCACGACATCCCGTAGAAGTTGAATGCATGGCGCATCCCAAAGAGGGTTGAATAACGCCGTCCTTTACCCTTTATTATGGAAAGAGATTGCGCCGCACATTCGTCCTATACATTGTATTGCCCTTATTGTAAGGTAAATGATGTTTACATGTGCATAAATTTGTAAACAACAAGTTTAATCGGAATAGAAGAATGAACCATCATTCTGCACCTGGTCAACCCTAGGTGAGCGTTTACACAACCAAACAGACAAACATTGCAATATTTTGGAGGAGTGCAAGGCTCAATCTCTCCACACAGACAATGCATGATATCCCAGCACTTGAGAATAAACCTAAAAACCTTGTTTTGACTGAGGGTAATAGAATTTACGCTATTTTGAAAGGAGTAGTCAGCGTTTCTCAAGACGTGAGAAAAATCCTCGAATTGGTAGATGCCATTCCAGTTGCTTTCCTGCCGTGTTTGTGGATCTTTCTTAAGGTTAGTTTTTGGTTCGTTATATCATTTAATTGACCTCCTAATAGCGTTCTTGTAGGATATCGATGGGAGCTGTTTATTCAATTTTGCATTTTTTCTTACTTATTTGCGTCCTCTAAGAAGGCAACGTTGACGAACCGTCGACAAGTAAAGAAACTACCAATCTTGAGCGGCTCAACCAACGACAAAAAACACTCAAATGCTGAGACTCAGCGATAGTCGCACCTGAATACGGGAGAAATCAAAGAGAGGTTTGTTTTAGTACTTAGAGGAAGTATTCAAAGTTCGAAGACCGCCTCTTAGCTATACATGAAACCCTCCATCCCCTCGTGTTCCTTGACTTGGTGCGAGGCTTACCTAGGGAAGGTCATCACGTAGGCCAGGCGCATTCAAATTGCCCCTATGATGTCGTGTAGAAAAACGACGCGCCGCGCATAGCGCAGAGTATGATTACCGCCGAGTGTCCTTAATTCTATTCCCGATAGTTATATAGTTCAGGCGGTCTGCTATTGTACACGTCTAGTTTGCTGCACATATTGCAATGGGAAGGATGCTGGCAGGAAAAGATAGCTCGATGCCCAGGAAAATTGAATTCTGCTCCTTTGGAAGACAACTAGTGGACAGTGCTTCTCATAGCTTGATGGCGACGGCTATCTCAAACAGTTCCTATTATCTTAGGGGAAAGATGGAAGACGAAGTTAATGAAGCACTGTAGGATGCGCGACAGCGAATGTTCAACTTTTTCGGGCTTATGGAATATCGTGAAAGCTTTTGAATGCCTATTTGGCCTACACAACCTTCAGTCGTGCGTGGTAACGCCAGGGTTTTATTGTGCCCAGACAAGTTCTGTATCAAGTCACCAAAACCGTAATCAACGAGGGCATGTGGAGTTGCCTGAACGGCACTAGAACCTTCAGTGGATGAAAGTTAGCTGCACACGTGAACGGATGCTTCTACCGACTACGCTAAGCCCAGCACATCGAGTTTTCATCGCTGAACGTTTGTATACCATTCCGTAAGAGCCATGAAGCGCACAGTCGGAACGAGCTTCTGATCTCGTTCTCGTCCAAAGTCAATTCTAGGTCCATTCGAAGTCAACAAAGCCTCCTGCTGTGTGCTTTAGAGATTTCTGACGAGACCTTCTTAGAAATACTATGGCTGTCAAAAGCAACACCTGGCTTTTGACAGCTTGCCGTATGCTACTATCAGGCACAAGTTCTGTCGCACAAACAAGCAATTGGCATGTGATAGTCATTTTCGTTGGCAATAAGTAGCAGTATTTCGCACTCCTTCAGGTATCTTCGTGCGATTTGACTTCATACAAACTATGGCCAGGTTAATATGAAATATTTTACATTTTATGGGAACATTTTTCTTGTGGGTTGGTTGCCCTCCATTTCTTCTGGCTCTCTCCCCTTGCAGCGCAGCCTCACTGATAGTGAGCCTTCTTTTTCTGAATGCCTCCATTTTGTTAAATCTGACTATTGAGCTTTTTTCTCTTGTTTTTCTCAGTAGTGTTCGTATTCTACAGGAGTCATTGAATTGAATTGACATATCCATATGGGTGTATTTATAATAAATAAGTAAATAAATACTACAGTATTGAATTGGCCACTCACTGGACCAGTTCGTCGTTTTTATGCACAAAAGTTGAGGTTCATATAACCGTCTAGCAAAAGTGGAATGTGTGACTCATTCCAACATAGTCAGACGGGAGTTTCACACATGAAGTGCTTATGTCGTTGCTGTGTTTATAGTTAAGCGGTGTGGTGCAGCGACCACTATAAATAATAGAAGATAAAGGATGGCTTAAACTAGTCCATGTGAGAAATGCACCAGGCGTTTTACTGGGTTATTGAAATGCAATTTGAATGCCTTTTTAGCGTATGTGGCGCATGTAGCACAGTCGGATGAGGTTCCGGCTGTCGCGTGCATCGATACCAGTTCCTGGTTCGGATTCCCCCTTCCCCGGACCAACCAAGCCTTCCACCTGATTCCTCTTCCTCCGTAGTCGCTGGATTAGTACGAGATTTGTCTGGGAAAGGTAAAGCGCTGATTTGTTCATTGGCTGAGCACAGCAAGTATGTATTGTATTTATTGCCGAATACGCATTCAAATCGCCTACACGACATCCCGCAGAAGTTGAATGCGCTGCGCATCCCAAAAGAGACTGAGAAGCACCGTACTTTATCTTTTCTCCATGGTCTATGTAATGGATTGCTATGGCCAGCCGGTGGTTAAGCAAGTGTTCTATCCTTCCCAGACGAAGCTGATACCAAGTCACTGATTCCACGAGGATGATAGGCTCCCATTTACTGGATAGACTCCTTCATTCGTGGTGTGGTCGAGGCAGCGCTTTTTAGGTAGCGCTACGACTCGATGATGAAACACGTATTCAAAATGCTTCCATAAATTCAGCAGTAGTAGGTGGAGTGGGGCGTCATCCTATAGCCCACACTTCATCTTTGTTGATTTAAAAGCCTTTAAAAAAGAAGAAAAACCCTGATGCTTTCTTCTTTCTGATGCTTTACCGCTTACTAAAAGATACTACATAGGAAGAAAAGCCAATGGCGCAACTGGGAGAAAGCGCTGCTAGCCCGCCTCGATCGGTCACTTGTGCAAAACACCCAATCCATCCAAGACGTGCAAAATCGACAGAGAGTTGTGCAAGGAATCTAGTGACTACATTCCGCATTAATGAACCTTTGTATAAACCAGATGTGCTTTCAAAATCGCTCTGTGAGAAACTCAGGATAGGAATGCATGGCGCATCTAATGTGGTTTCGATTTACCCATAAAATGAAAGGTGTAAAGCGGTGAAGTAGCTAAGACTAAGAAGAACAACATCGTTATCAAGAGGCGTTCTCGAATAAGCTTGACTCATTGTCGTCGGCTGGACACCCGAACTCGGACCTCGATCCGGTTCCGGCTGGACTCTGACCGTGGCGGATGTTTCGCAGCGGTGTTATTTCTCCACCACCACTTTCGCCGCGACGTTCAGTTCGCTTTCGACTGCCGGCTCATCGTCTCCTCGGTGACCCCATTTCAAGCAGCCGTTATCCGCTGATAAATTCTCGACTGCCAGACCGTTTGGTTCGATATCGACTTCATCCATCGATCACACGACGGCTGCACTCGTCGATGAGGCTTCAGAGTGGCGCTGGAAGCCGACCGACACAACAAGTAGAAGACGTCGAGGCGAAGGCGCTTTACGAGACCCTATTGTCACGGAATGAAGGGTGATTCATGTCGATCGCCGCGAGGTCGCTCGGGATCATTGCAAAGCGCACCACCCACTACTCCATTCAAACATCTTCGTAGCGCCCGGAGATTCGGAGACGTGCGGCGCACTTTAAGCGCAAATACCAACGGTTTCTAAGAAAAAATCAGAACCACATAAGGAGGGAGCACCCGGAGAGTTTCGGTTGTAAACGGTTGCGCTTAGCTGGTTTACGAACTCGCCGCTCGAAACTGGAAATTTCCAGTCCATTGCTGAACAATCCAGTTTTATTCGTGGTTGTAGAGTGAACCAGACAACTGTCGAACAAAAAGAAAGCAGTAGCACTCTATAAGGGAGGCTTAGCATGGTGACCGGCAGTAGGCTTCGTTGTCACAGTTTCTTTAGGTGTGTCCGCTTCAAAGGTGCCAGGAGATGAGGTACGGAAGTGTGTAGGCAGCAAACAACATTAAGCTCACCCGTTGGGTTCACATCTTCTAGTGTCAAGGAGATTATGAGTCCGATATTGAGGTGAATGTAGCGACATTCAGTAACTGGGATAGCAATGGAGAAGTGACAGTAGGCTTAACTCTTTGCTAGGAGATTACTGGAATAGACAGAGCTCGATTTCGCGCCCAAGTCAGATCCAATCCATACATCTCCATGAATTCATAGGATTGGAAACTTGCCCGATCTATCTTATTGAGCAGAAGGCACGGAAGAAAAAAGTGAGTCGAAAAGCCAGAGGGCTGCACTATGGCTGCTTTTAGATAGGCTTTCTCATCGTTGCATAGTTACTGTGCTGTTTTCGTGTAACCTTGCGGAAGGTTTAGAATAGAGAGGGTCTCCAGCGTATAGTAGGTTCTTCCTCCTTAGGAAGAGTAGCACACTAAGGGGTAGGCGAGGCAGCAAAGCATGCAAGGAACGTGTTTTCGAAGCACTTATCTTATCTGTGATCGGCTGGCGCACGGCTTGGTACCCGCCTAGGTCAAAACCGCTTTGTACTAACACAGCATCTCCAAAAGGGCACTCTGCTTTAAGAACTCTAACCTCAGCGAGATTTATACTGATCCCATCCTTTCGTCACTATGAAGCCCCGATGATGGTAACTTTCAGGGTGCATTGCCCAATTTTCACCAGATGAATAAAGATGAAGGAACAAGGGCGAAGTAAATCAGGCCGTTTTTGGAGTGTGCGCAAATTCTACTCCTAAAATGTGTCGAGGAGGCAACTTGAATGGGTAATTGGCATATATCACATATTCTTGTGTTTCCCAACATATGAACAAATGTGTTTAATTCTTCTCTGATAGGCCTGGCACCGACTCACTGGCCCAGGAGTGATGGAAGGCTTGATCAGACTGAGTGAGAAACCCGAACCAATAACCTTGATTCACGGTGCAAAGGACAGCCGGCCAGTCCTTCGGCTGCTCTACCACGAGCTCATTGCTGAGGGATCCAACAGTGTTCACAGAGTGGCTTTACATCACCTCAGCCGTTCTGCCATTATTGGATAGAATTGTGTGCTCAACACTGCTTTTGCATTTTTTGGGCGAAGATAGCTCTTTTTGAGCACTGCTGAAGGTCATCTACTCACCACTACCAGAGGGGAGAGACCTTGAGCATTGGGTATTCAAGTCTTGCCGCCAATCTTACACTCTCATATCTCATTGGAAAATTTTTTGATATACTACACCTTTGATGCCTTCACTTCAGGAGTATAGAGCAGCTATATTATATGTAGCTTTCCTTGAGAACAGGCATCATCGCCGGTCGTAGAAAATTCAGCGGACTGCTTCCATTTGTGTAAGGCCACGCTTTTCCCGTCTTTCACACTTGTGAAACTCAGTTTTGAAAACTGAGTCCAAGTGTTCTCCGGCTAATTCAAGAGAAGGAAGAGTCGTCTCCAGTACCTTATAGTTATTCTTTCAATAGTCGCCTTGATCAAGGCAAAAGAAGTTTGGAGGAATCATGTCCCGTACGAACCCGTAGATCCACGGTCGACATTTGGATCAACGCTGATGTACGTAGCCTTTGTATTTGCATGGGTAACGACACCTTTTGCTTGAAGAGCACAGTTGACGATTTACGTAGGTTCGACCCCCCCCCACCCATGCCTCAGCGGGATCAAAGAATTGGTGGCAACTGTCTCTATGTAAGGACAGCCACAACCGATGAACAGCAGGCTTGGTGGGCTTGGCTAGCCTCTCTGCTAATTGTGGGCGTAAAGAGTAATTTAGCAATCAACAAAAAGCATTTGGTGTATTATAAGCTGCGTGGAAGTGCAGTCGGATGAGGCGCCGCCAGTCGTGTGCACCATGATTCGAGGTTCTGTGTGTGTGACTCCCGCCCAGACCAACAGAGCCTTTTATCCACGTGAGTCACTGTGTAGACCAAATAGGCAAATTCGAATTACTTCCACGATCTCCGGCAGAAAAAGATTGTGTTGCGCATCACAAATGGCATCACAAATCGCATTACTCCTTACGCTATCCGGGAAAAAGAGGGATGCGAGGTGCATTCCTGAGAGAATGACTATTTTTGATAAATTCAAATAGCTTTTATCTGTGAAAGAAATCGACGTCGACAAGTCTCTTCCCTTCGCCTGCTCTAATGGCCAATCCGTTTCAGCCCTGCAACGTGGTTCTCTACATATACTTTCTGTGCGAGTGATCGGCGCACTTCTGACGTAAAAAGATCGCTGGAGTTTTTGCGAAGAACTCCGTCGAAGAAAAATAACCGAAGGCGGACACAATGCGGATCCACCTTACTTTTGACAAGCGACTCGTACTTTTCGTCTACCACCGCCGAGGTGATCAATAAGGATGAAGAAAAAGGATGAGGGACGTGGTTACTCAATCCATTTTGGAATGCGCCACGCATTCTTCTTCTACGGGATGTCCTTGAGCCGAATTGAGTGCGCATTTGGCCGTATAATGACTTGCAGTGTCCAGCCGATGAACAAGTCAGCATTTTATGTTCTAACACATTTGCGTAATCCTGGAGCGGCTGGTAGAGGGGCTATATGTTGTTACAGGATATTTTGTTGCGATCAAACCTCTTGCGCCAGGCGGGACTCGAACCCGCATCTTCTGCTTTCCGGGCAGCGATGTTGGCCTTACACCACCGGCGCTGTTTGACCGCACGTAACATCCGCGATATCCTCGAAGTCCGTCAGCACCCACCCATGATACGGGGTTGAAAAAAAGGAAGAAAACATCCTGTAACAAAATATCAGCGCTTTATCCTTCCCAGAAAGTCTGACCCCAATTCTTCGACTACAATGGCATGGAAGGCTTGGTTAACCAAGGCGGGAGCTCTGAACCAAGAAGCTCGCATCGCGTGCAGACAGTCGACAACTCCTCCTACTGCGCTATGTACATGCACCACCACGGAATCAATAGTTATTCTAAACAATTACATCAAAACGAAAATGATGCAATCGCTAACTAAGTTCAGTTGAAATGCGCCATTCATTATATTTCGATAGAATGTCGTGGCAATTTGACTGCACTTAGGTGACGGTGACAAACTGGTGTTGAACTGTTTTCTATTGGCCTATCCAGACAGGTCTGGTAGAAGCTCAGCGAGGGATTGGAGACCGATTGGCCTGGGCGGGAAAGTGGAATCAGGTATGGGCGATCCTCCGACTGAGACCAGTGGCTATCGTAGAGATACGTGTAGCTAACTCCAAAGGAGAAGAATATGCATACTGACTTCGTCGCCTTGAGAAGAGGTTGTTATCCATGGGGATGAAGAGCATGCATGTATTCGGTCTCCTTTTCTCTCCCAGCACTCCTTGACATCGACTGTCTCAATGCGTCCTCTCGTGAATGACGCCTAGACGTCGCCTTGGCAATATGTAGCGGCCCGTCGAAAAACTGGAAACCATTTGTCTTCCGTTTTTTACCTTCCCGTTCTCCCGAAAGAAGCCTTTGGACAATTTGATGGCCCCAAATTGGGCATCTGTTTCTGGACGGGCGATCGATGGACGGAAATTATTTGAATAAGTGTACGCTGAAGACTCAACGACAGCTGTGGAACTGGTCCGGTATCTAGTCTCAGCTCAACGAGACGGCCGACTGCCGTTCTCGCTCTACATATCTGAGGCGCAGTAGGCGTGGTGGGACACTGCGGAAGGCGCTCCTCCATCCGAGTCCTCGAGCGGATCGTCCACGATTTCGTTCCGGTGTTTGCACCCGTTTCGCGACCTTACAGTACAGGGTCACACCTCGCACGCAATGGCCCGTGTGCTGTTCATCACACTGAGGCCTTCGATTTGTGCGGCTGCGCTCCGTTCATTCCAGGAGTGCATCTGACCGGCCAGCGGCAGGCAAGGGGGAGAGAGAGAGAGATCGCTGACGACGATCCGCTCGTTCGTTCGCTTCGTTTGTCAGCCACCTCTGATCGCCACCTGTGCAGGGATGATTGAACTGGTGAGCCTTATCCGATCCAAACCGGAAAGCTGAAGCCGGCTTAGGTCTCTACCATCTGCCGGGAAGGAAAAAGGTGGAAAACGTGACGAAGTTCTTGCTCAGAACTGAATGGGCAACGCGAAGGTTCAAGAGCTGATTTTCTGTGAGAAAAAGGTAATGAATTAGATGACGTATCACAGCGACAAAGCATCTGCACAAGAATGAGACAAAAAGGGGGAGCCGGGGCTGGGAGGTGTCTTCGAGAAGTTTAAGTGGGTGGGGCATACCGGTAGCACTCATATTTCTTTGTTTTGAAGGAGTCAAAGCAAAATTTGGTAGATTACTCTACAGCAAAACACACCGAAATAGCAGATTCTCCAGTCCTCAGTTCTTAAGTTCCTTCTAGTAATCACTGTTACTGTTCTATACACCTGTTCACCTACTAAACTTCGCATGGCCTGTTTAGGTAAACTGGTAGTAGGGATATCTTGTAAGAGTAAAGTAAATGAAGAGGATAGGCGCATCAGCGGAATCACGCTTCCCAGACGACATAGGCCTATGTTATACTTCGGCGACGCGTCGCCGACGCTGCGACACGTCAGCGACGGCCCGTCACCGACGTCGGCCGACGCTGACGTCACCAGCGACGTCGCCGACGTCGCCACAGACGCAGCCGACGTCTGTGGCGACGTCGGTGGCGACGTCAACAGATTCTGTGGCGGCGTCGGGGACGTCGTTGACAGGAGAGCATCGGAGCGCATTTTTAGCATCGGAGCGCGCTTTCAATGTCATCATTTGGCCACCAGTCTGCCTGAAAAATTAGAAATATATCTTACAAAGAACAATTAGAGAGAGAACTCCAATTTCATTATGAAAAACGAACATAGAATGTACGGCAGAAAACCGCATAGAATGTAATTTCCAGTCTTTCAAATCAGTGGTAGTAATACTACTAGTCTTTCAGTGCAATAAATCATGCAATTGCGAGATGAAAGAAGCAACACCAAATGAGTTTGCAATTAGCAGAACTGCCATGTACTACCACAAAAAAGACCACCCTGGTACGCTCGTAACGGGTATTTATGTCCGCCATGAGCAGGGCTACGCCCCCTGGCATAGCTGCTATAATTTGCCTATAGCAGGCTATCTGACCCACGATACCCTGAAGTCACTGCCCGCGATATGCCGCGGGGTATACGCCATTGGCCAATAGCCTTTTCCGCCGCCCAGTAGCTGCAGTTATGCTGATTAACCTCTCCATTCAGCTTTAATGTTGCTTCATCAGTCCCCAGAATCCGTTTCGGAAAATAGGTCTGCTGCCCACATTTAAATTCTGTAATCACTAAACTCGCATGCTACGTGTCTTTCGCGTCGTTGTCAAGTTCTAAACATCAAAAAAGCAGATAAAAACAGACGTGTGCATGGCGCAATCTATACGTTCATACGTCAAAAAATTCCTATTTGCTTAAGATTTTATATGAGCATTTAACTTCTTCAGTACCTTTTTGTGACCAAAGTTATCACCTTTCTAACAGTGCATTCATTTCTTGAGACACCCAGTATTATTAGAATTAGGCAGTATAAAAAAACACTCACTTCCGTCTATCAGGTAGAGATACGTATATTTTTATGCTTTTTTTCTGTTGAAACTCTGTTATCTGCCTCAATTTCGTTGTTTGTTAAAGAACACACCAAAGTAACTTTTTACATATTTTTCTGCAAGCCTTAAAGAAAACATTTTTCGTTGGAATAGAACTGCTACATATTAAAAACCACAAGAATTCTGTGAAGTCCTCATGTGACTAACTTTAAATGGACATGAAGAGTAAAAAAGGCACCATTTGTGCCCGCAAGATGGGCGTTTTTGCACTTTCGATTTCGTAATTCGAGGTCCGCCGGGAATGTTGACAGTGCCGGGAACGAAGAACCCACCCACAAACAAAATACTCCCTCTGAGCGCATTTTTTCCCAGCCTTGAATGAGGCCGGCGACGGCCCGTCGCCGTGCACAGCGCGGCGACCGACCCACGGACGACGTCGCCACCGACGTCTGTGGCGACGTCGGTGGCGACGTCTGTGGCGACGTCGCCACCGACGTCGGCGGCGGAAGTATAACACCCCCCTGCGGAGCTCTCGGCGACGTCGTCGGCGACGCTGTGTTGGGCGGGCTGCCACGCAGTGCGTAGCTGCCCGCAAAGCACAGCGTCGCCGACGTCGGCCGACGCGTCGCCGAAGTATAACATTGGCCATACGGCAACTACGGTATCAGTTTGCTGGATTAAGAGAAACGTATGAAATGACCGGGCATGGGCTCGAGCTCGAATTGGTTACTCGCACGCCTAGCAAAACGCGCCCGAATTCTGTTTGAAAAATGCGAGAAGCATAGAACACTTGGTAGAGATATATGTACCCACATATGCACACATATAACCTTATGATGCTAGTTCTAGTCCTATTTAAAAAAAGGACAGCGTTACTTCATTCCTTTTGGGATGCGCCACGCATTCTACTTCTATCGTGATATCGTTGAGTCGATTTGAATGCGTATTTGGCCATGCAATAACTTGCGGTGGACAACAGACATGAACACCTATCCTTTCCAGACAACTCTGGTTGCAATTCGCCGAGCCCAGAGGGATGGGAGGTTTGGTTGGCTGTGGAGATCAGAACCAGGAACCCGAAATCGGGTGCTGGCCAGGGTGAACCAAAATAACGTGGACAAGATTTTTTTTATCATAAATATAAAACAACCAACAATTCGAGAAAACGACGACTAATTTACAATAACACAAACATTAAGGTACACCGTGTTCAAGTGGTTTCGAAGTGGCCTCCCTTGGAGCGTATGCAGAGGACCAAACGTCTCGCGATGTTTAGGCCACAGGTCCTGGCTGGGAACGGATTCTGTTCACGAATGAGAAGATGTTCACCATGGAGCAGCCGTACAATCACCAAAATTATAGGATCTGGTCTACAGAGGCTCCATGCACTTTTTTATTGTCGAGCAGCCATAATCTGTCATGGTCTGGGGGAAATCTGCGCCAGCGGCAAGAGCTTTGGTTTTCGTGGATAAAGGAGTGAAAATCGACAAAGATGTGTACCGGCGAGACATTCTCGAGTCCGTAATTCTTACTTGGACTCAGCGGCACTTCGGTGATGCCCATTGGACGTTCCAACAAGAATCTGCTTCGCACATAGGGCAAAGAGTACGCAGGCGTGCTGCAAGACCAATTTCCTCGACTCCATCACGCTTTCGGAATGGCCGCCGGATTCTCCGGATTTGAATCCGATGGACTACAGTGTGTGGGGCGTTTTAGAGGCTAGTGTCGGCGTCAGACGCCCCCGTAGTCTCGAGTCCCTGAAGGAATCCTTGCGCCAGGAGTGGGAACGGTTGTCTCCTGATGACCTGCGGCCCATCGCCCCCAAACCTTGCGAAACTTTTGGCTTTCTGCATCTGCTCCATGAGAGGATACTTCGACATCCGCTTCAAAAGAGGATACTTCGAAACCACTTGAACATGATGTACTATAATGTACTATTGTGCTTTAGTCGTCGTTTTCTCGGAATGCTGTTTGTTGTATAAATGATAAAAAATTATTGCCCACTTATTTTGTTCTAGAATAGAACGTTATAGAATGTTGGTGGATCAGATTCAATGCCAATTTTTATGGTTTTCAGGTACCTTTCCGTGCGTATTGTGCAATTTCGTGAGTTAGCTCCTTTATGTTCCTCCTTTTGTTGATTTATACTTTAATTTTTATTTATTGGGGAGATGCTACACCAAAAGGTTTGCATGGATTAGTGAACCTGATCAAACCTTTTTAATTTTATGCAAATTGGTTCACCCTTAATGAGCTTAAGAACACAAAGTGGGGGTTATTTAGCACCTCCTAGTTGGAACAGAGAGGCTATCAAGATAGATAGGCACAGACGGGCAGAATATTGGACCTATTCCAGAAAACCACTGAAAGACATACAAGGATAAAGCTTAACGGGTGGTGATAAGCATTCCCTTTTGGGATGCGGTACGCATTTTACTTCAACGGGATAACGTGAAGGAGATTTGAAATGTATTTGGCCGACCATGACTTACGGTAGTCCTTCTATAAAAAAGTCATTGTTTTATCCTTTCCAGGCAAGTGTGGTGCAAATTCGGAGGAACGATTTGAGAGGAAATTGCTACCCTGGAGGAACGCCAGAACGTATAGCTGGGCGAAAGCCGCCACCAACCAATAGCACTATGAAGTGAATCAGTTCAGGCAGGTTTGATATGGCTCCAAACAGTTTTCTCACCGTCAGTGCCAAACATACGCAAGCCAGAAGGGTTAGCTGACCATTAACGTTTTTATCGAAGAAATGAAAGCAACGGCTCAAATCGCGGAATTTGTTGCGACGTTGGGAGATAAAGAAGCATGGCTATGACCTGTAGCCTTTGAATTCTACGAGGACGCAGCAACTCAACACCTCTAAGCAACAGATCCATTCAAGCGCAAAGGTTCGAGATTGATCGAGCCCTTCCAATCAAGGAGTCGTCGATTCTCCATAACGAAAACAAGTCCTTCTGGCTGAGTCACGGCGCCATAAAGCACGAAAAAGCGGCCGGGACTCGTTCGCCGCTTCTCTGATAATTGGCCGCTTCCCGAAGACAACAAGTTCATTGGTTAAGCTCGCTGCTGGTGCCACATAATGATCAAACGAGTTATCGATGACGTCAGGCACATGCTTCATAATCACATCGACGGCTGATGAAGACGAGCACGAACGTTGTGAACAGCAGGAATGGTGGGAGGAAGTAGGAGAGAACTTACAGCGAAGTCCGGTGGGAGATCCTTGGCGGCCTCGTGCCGTCGGATGGTCGCCTCTTGTGCCACCTCGGCTACCGGTTTCGTCACCAGTGGTCGAACTACCTGAGAAGGAAGAGGCGTTGGCTAGAGTTCGCTGCCAGTCTTCGAGGCGACCGCTAAAGGCACCACCCACCTTGAGCCGTCGAATGCCGTAGAGCCTCCGATGTGAGTACGGCGCATCCCCGTGTAATCGCACCGGTCTCACTTTGAAATCCTAAAGGAGGAAAAGGTTGAGCTGGCCAATGGAATGGCTAAATCTCTTCAACGACCTCATCGTCAGTTGAAAAATCTATACTGTTTCCCGTGAAGAACATAGCTTTCATTGATAGCTCTTGTGAAAGGAAGACATTTGGCCTACAGCTCCCGACCACTTTCTGGCTGCCTTCAATTAGCGACTTACTCCACTTCACTTAGCAAAAGAGAAGCTTTCGAAACTTCTTAGGATTAAGGGAAACAACAGGTTTTTTGGTATCCTTCCTAGCCGGAGGGAGGCAACGCTATAAAAGCGATACAGATGAAAACAGTGTGGAATTTCCCGGCTAGGAAATCGCAAAGAAAGGTTGCCTTGTAGGCTAGTTCACGGTACTGCCTTTGGTAACTGGCCTGCTTTTAGTTTTCGCATCGCTGTCAAAGAGTGAGGGTAGAATCCTCACGCGTACAAGGGCAGACCCGTTTTTTGAATTGACTGCTCTCATTTTATTTGGTTCATAAAATATCAAAAAGCTAAAAACGCTGAAGCTAAAAACGCAACAGAAAATAAATGCTGTTAAGTAATTTTCTGGCGTTCACTTTTCAAAACCAGTTGGCGTTTAAGGGGTCCAGTTTCTTAACGTTTATTGCGTAAGCTTCTTCATTTATAATTCTCTTGCAAGACAGGAATCTGACGGCTCACTGCGCTTAAAGCGTAGCACAACAATTGAGCAGTTGGTTCTCTTATCGTTGCTTATCTTATTTGCCGCGACGTAGTCAGGAAGTCGCCATGGACGACTCTCTATGAAATTCTGCATCGAAGATCTTGTTGCATTGGTTTGGCTAAGCTCCACATTATGTTATATAGATCTTTATTGGCTAACATTTCAGCGGCATCGCCTAAATCAGAACTTGAAAGGAAGGATCAAGTCAAGATGTGGCTACCGCGTCAGACGTCGCCTCAACCTTAGAAATTCAATACAACTTTTCGATCACGTAGTCAATAGAGAGATTTAGACCCTCACCTTAAAGGAAGCCAGACGGGCCAGTCGGTCAGTAGCAGGGCCGTTGTCGAGACACAGGCGCCCCAATCAGAAAGCCAACCTAGCGTAGAGTTCGAGCTCCCGTGTTATAGAGAGGCACTCTTCCTTCCGGTTTAGCTTGGGGTCTTTGGCATGAAACCAAAACGCCTCTAGGGCCTTTCAGGCGGCAGTTTGGGCTTCGACTGTCAGTAGATTGACCTTGACCTCAAAGTCCTCCCCGTATGCCCCTGAATTCTGTGGTGACCCATTGCAGTGGACGTACTGGGCTTGGCCTTGCCGTCAATGTGCTCCTTGACCCTAACATGTAGGTGTAGCGCCGTCTCACCGTCAGGAATTGGCTCAGAAGCGGGATTGAGGGAGCGCGCTAGAAAATCGCCTGTTGATTTGTCCGCAGTGGATTCGACTTCGCTAGAAAGTTCTGTGTCTTCCCAAGTCCAACAGAAGCGTCACAGTACCGTCCATGCAAGCTTTTTAACGTAGCTCGTATGTAAAACAATTAACAATTGAAACAATTAATTAATGCTCTTCTGTACTTGGTTCAGCCGGTTCTCAGAACTGTTGCGCAATTTCGATAGCAATAATTTAACCTAATCGGAGCCTAGGTTATAAAGTTTTATTCAAACAACACAACTGAAGTGAGCCTTAAAATTAACTCATTCGAGTTGTCTTTAACTCTGGTAAATTTATTATATAAAGTCCAAAGATCAAGGATGAGGAAGAGTGTTAATCAATATCTTTTAGGACGCGCCACGCATTCTACTTCGTGAAAGTCATTTGAATGAGTATTAAATCTGTACGACGAGTTGCCGTGACCAGCTAGCGGACAACCAGTGTTTTATTCTTCCCAATCCAATCGGTACCCAGTTCACAAACTCGACTCGAAGCGGTGGAGGGCATGGTAGCCCTGGGCGGGAAACCGAACTAAGGTTTTGGAATCAGGCGTACGGCCAGAGCCTCCGGCTGCGGTAAGAACCACGCCTCCAAAGGATAAAAGGACATTATCAATCAAGCCCTGCTTAGAACGTGCCACGCATTCAACTTAGAGAATAGTGGGCAATTTGGCATATACAATATGGAGGTAACCCGATGAGCAAAGCAGGGCTTCGTCATTCCTGAACTCGTCTGGCACCAATTCACCGACTCCAGGAAGGTTTAATTGGCCTGGGTGGGATCCGAACCTTATTGAGACACACATACCCGGATGAACATTGGAGTTGGAATCTTCTCCGACAGCGCCTCCAGCGACAAATCTTAGTCCTCAGTCAAGTAATGATGTTCAACAACAGACGAGTCTTCAGACATTCCGTATGAATGACAACAAAATCTATATCGTGAAATTGATGCCATAAACATCTATTGAGGTGATGGAATTTGGTGCATATTAATTACATTGGCAGAACGCGCAACGGATAATCGAAGGTCTTCTGTTCAAGTCCTTCGAGTCGTAAAAGCAGCATGGTACCACATTGAAGGGGAGAAAGACTAATATAATATAATATAAATTTTGATATCGATATCCCAATATCTTTTCAACAGCTAAGAAAAAAACGCAGAGCATGAGAGAGAATATAGAATCAAAATAGCAGGTGAGAGTGAGGGCTCCCAAATGAAAAATGGAAGCCGAATTTTCAAGTGCATTCAAGGATTTGTTGGAGTTAGCGGCCTCCGATCTCCTACAAGAAAACCGTCCAATGATGGGAACTAGGCGAACTAACAAGGGAATTGTCTGGAGAATATGTCCGAAATGGGAAAACGAGTCATATAGTGAAGAATATCTACCCTTGGAGTGAGTAGTGGCGTTGCTTCATCAGATGGAGGTCAAGGGTTCGGTTCGCCCATCTTGTGCCATTTTTGCATTTCCACAAATCGGTTGAGATTTGAGGGGGAAAGAGAAGAGGTTCACTATTCAGTTACATCACAGAAGTCCAGTACATGTTATTTCGAAGATATCAGGAATTCCTTTAAAAAATCTTATGTAATAAATCTACAGCTTTATGAACTTGGGCAGTTAAAGGAACTAATCGCTCATGTATGCGCCACGTACTCGGATTCTACATAGGCGGCTAGCTGTGAAGTAATACAGGGCGTATGGGCTGTAGAATAGATCATGCAGGCCAGACGTTAGAAAACTCCGTGTTTATACCTCTATTCAGATACGGCACCAAGCATTGACTGGGAGCAGGAGAAGGATAAATGGGACAGGCCATGCAATCAATCTAAAATCGATTATTGTTGGTAAACGTCTCTTGTCTTACATCGTTCACCCAAAAACTATTATACCAGTAGAAAAGCTAGCGTAGTTTCTAAATCTAATATACGCTAGTTCTTGTGCACAGAAATTGAAACTTCACGCCTCCAATAGGTTTTCGTTAACAAGTGTCTCCCCTTGAGAAATTCTAGAATTAAAAAATATTGCTTGAAAACTTAAGAGATGGTACAGAAGATGGACGAAATTGTGAGAGCTTTAGAACTGAACCACAATCGAACGACCTTGGACTACGATGAGGACGTCAGAAGTGCCCCTCAGGCAGTTCGACTTATGTTGACTTGCTATGCCAGTCGTTGAGCGAACGCTTTAAACTTCTTAGATATGCCTGGTACCAATGCATAGCGAAAGAAATAAAAGGCTCAGTTCGTCTCGACTCCAAACCAACAAACTCAATGCGGGGTGTATGCGACATATGGGACCACTTCCGACGGCGCTACCACGCACCCAGGACTTGAATACTGGGCGAGAAAAACTTGTTAATACTACGCACTCGAAAGCTATTTACATGCGCTTCATTTTTCCTTCAAGGACTGTTCTACCTTCGGATGGACAGAGAGTGAGAAACGCATGCGCCCTCGGGCAGCTGGCCCTACCGTTCCATTCTTGGTTCTGCACCTAGAAGGACAGTCAGTATGCGCATCTAGGTTTAATAGGGAAGTACGAGATTTTCAGGAAAGTTTTCCTTCCTTCAACACTTTATTGGTAACAGTGTTATCTCACAAAATAATATAGTAACGTAAAAGTGATGGGTAAAAAATCATAAAATTTTTGTAGTCTCTCAAAGTTGTTCGTTTCGCCACCTATCTTCTTCATACGAACTTTTTTTATTATAACACCTCTAGAGGCAGAGTATAGAATGCAGTGCTGAGGCCAAGAAAAAGAGTTGGGAGGAAAAGAAGAGGATGGCACACCAAACTGCCATTTGCAAAAAATAGTATCTGGAGACATACTGTAAGAGCCTGTATAGATCGAATGCAAAAACTGTCTCCAGTTCAGATATGAGCGCTAGACAATTGACGCCTCCTGTCAGCGTAGTGACAAACGGCATTCGTCGACCTGTTCTAGGGAGTTTCGTGGAAACAATAGCTCTCACAATGGAATGGCGTCAAGCTGAGCCATAGCCATCATCATCTGAACCATTTCAGCGTGACATTAAGGATGCGTAAGGAACGTGGCAGCTAAGGAAGTGCTGTACTGAGCGAGTCACCAGTCAGCAGGGTAGGCTAGAGGTTGCTCACAGCCCGAGTGGATTTTAGGTCTAACTGGCGCTCGGAATAAGTAATGAAGCAGAATGGTAAGAAGATGCTATAACGTAAACGGGATTCCGTGGTATAGCAGGAAGCGTGGCGCATTCCAAATTAATTGATCAAAAGAAGTGAGAAATCGAACAAAAACGTGAAACTTTTCAAAGTATTTCTCGTTGCCTTAAAAATCTCTGAGTGTGAGAGAAAGCGAGTATAACCATTGTGTATGAATGAGAGCTCTTCAGAACTAAAGACTTTTGGTAATCATCTGACTGCCTGACTAGAAGATAAAAACGGTTAAATTTGGAGTAAAAATGGAGTCGACATTGAAGCCGTCTCGGCCGTATTTCTGGCACTCCAGAAAAGACGCGAAAATTAATGTCCAACACTCTGCAAAAATAGAAGCTCTTAAGAGCACCGGTTCAAGCTGCTAAAAACTGCTTGGCCTAAGCAGCAAAGAAATGACGCTTTCTGAGCCACAAAGCGGCTTAGCACTGTCACAGAGTCCTTCTGGACAGGTTAGAGAACCACAGCTAATTTTCGAAACGCTGCAAGAAAACGGCAAAAAACTGAGCAAGTTTCTCCAAAGCGAGGATCGTGAGAGAATGGTATGGCTTAGATCGGGCTTCGATGGTGAACAAAAAAGCAAGCCCTACATCCCTAACAAGGCTGCATTAACAAGGAAAATGCATCAGCGTCTACTGAAGCTAGAAGCTATTCTATCCATAGAGATGTCCTAGGATGGCAACATTTAGTTGTGAAGTAATGAGAAAAACAGGAAAAACAACGGCAAGTAAACTATACTGGCGACTTACCGCATGTGCCGCTGAGATGGCTAGCGCCAAAAACAGAATCGAAATTAACATTGAATTAGTAGGCGCGACGGCGCATGTCCAGCGCATAGAAGACGCGAGATTTGAGCTAGTCACGGGGCGGTGCTTCGATGGGAATGTGGGCGGCGTCTCAGGGATTCGACGGGATGACGGGCGCGGGCGCCGGCGCTGGAATGAAGTGCGAAGGAAGACGTGCTGGTGTGGATCAGTGGCTGGGAGGCGGCGTCCAAGCTGCAGAGATCCACTGCAGGTGTCAGCAGTTGCTTCATCTGATGGCGTATTCCTAAACATGCGGTTGTAAGCTGTCACAACGATGTTTTGTTGCGATCAAAACTTCTAGCGCCAGGCGGGACTCGAACCCGCACCTCCCTCTGACCGCGCGGGAATGCTCTACGCCATTACACCACCGGCGCCGTTTGATCGAACGCAACATCCACACCTCGTGGGACCGATCAGCACCAACCCGTATCCGGGATGAGCTGGCCGCTGATATCAGCATGGGACCAGTCAAGCTGATGGTCTTGATAGAAACAATTCAAATCAGTTTCTTTAAGCCTCAATTGGCTGGTATCGAGGTTGTAAGCTGTCAAACGATGTTTTGTTGCGATCAAAACTTCTAGCGCCAGGCGGGACTCGAACCCGCACCTCCCTTATGCGGTCATTGGCTGGAAGCAGTTCGTTCTGCCTTCTACTTTCTGCAGTGGAGCTTGGCAATGAGCTAGATTAGGCTCCTCCACTCGAACCAAGGGAAGTCGCAACCACGTTCTGAGGAGTGCTAATAGGCGCCCGCCCAGAGTTGGATAGCGATCTGCTGCCCTTCTAAGGTTGAAAATGACTCCTTATGCTCATTGCGCGTAGGGTACCTAGTTGGGTAGAAGGCAGCCGGCTTTTCTAGAACTTTTTTGTCAGCTGTACATATTCTAGGCCTTGTGCGCCCAAATTATCGAACGATGAAATGCTTCATCTAATTCTCAATCATTCGCCTTTCTTCTTTAGGACTATCAGTATGCCGGATTGGCTGATGAAGGCCATGTAGCAGTAGCCAGACCTGGAGCTCCATCAGGTACCACGAATACATTCGCTCTGTTACTACTTCGTAGCGAGTGGATAGCGCAATCGGAAGAGGGGCTGGCTGTCGCGTGCACCTAACTTCAGGTTCTTCGTTCGGATTTTCCGCTCTCATTAGTCAAGCTTTCCTCCTCCCCCAACCCGGCATGGTTGAATTGTTATCATTTGGGAAAAATAAAGTACTAAATTCCTCATCGGCTGGCTACCGCAGGCCATTGTATGAACAGGAACAATTCGCATTAAAATAGCTTACACGATGTTCCGTAGAAGTAAAATGCGCGTCGTATCCCAAGAGGAATTGGTTAACTCCACACTCTATCCTCATTCTTGTTCCTATTTCATAAAGAATTTCTCAAAGGACGACGCCTTCTGCCTTGAGAATGCGTGGAGAAGTCGTGTAGACGAGGTGGAGGACGGACATTCCGAAAGGACAAAGCCCGTTATTGAAAGCGGCGATGGCGAGTCCTGATAGCGCACTCCTCGACCGTTGGCACACCACACGCTTTCGCCTCTGAGCCAGGATCGGATCCGGAACCGATTTCTCTGCAAACTGCTCCGCATCCATTTCCTGGCAACCGGCGCCTTCTAGAAGCAGCAAGTCGGCTAGCAGCCTAGGGGGACGTTGCCTATGCTGTCATATGTGTTTTCTGATCGTGAAGGATCAGCCTCTTTCTGTTGTATATCACCTATAGCTCCTAGCTGAATAACTTTCAAGGTAGTAGAGTCTCTTCTATTCGTGTAAATTTTCTGCTCTTCTGGCGGGCAGACATAGTTCACCGAACAAAACTAGGTCAGTTGGCCTACGCCACGGTACGAACTGTAGGGGAAGACAGATGTCAACGAACACGCCTTCCGATGGAAACGCTGGTGAGCGAGGAGGGCATCTACTGTTGGAAAAGTTCCCTAAATGCTTGGATGCAGCTATTCTGTCTGTTCGTTGTTGTTTTACTACATATCCATGCGTCCATAAATAAATAAGTAATAAACAAAAGACTGCAGAACGGTGTGGATCGGTAACTGTCAGAGAAAGCCTCATTATTGCTAACGGCGATGGCGACACCTGATAGAGTGCCGACCGTTGGCAGACCGCAGAAGTTGGCTTCTGGCTAAGGATCGGGTTCTAGAACCGATTTTGCTTTTCGATAGCCTCTCCTTGCGCTCTTCCTTCGTATTCGAACGCTGTCCATACCTTATAGTCGGCGCCTATTTGAACTCTTTCGGGAAGGGGTTCTTTTAAGACTGCATATCTTTAAAGAACGCTCCTCTACATCTGCCATCATATGAATGCCACTGCTAGCCGATTAACATGACATCTTGAGTACTCTGATGATGCTATAGATTAGGCTAGTTTAGCTGAAAAGAAATTGGATAGGAACATGCTTTGACAAAGAAAGTAAGACGATGGACAGCTGTGGTCAGCGTTTGCGGACATGGACCGCCAAGGAGAGGGCCAAATAAAGTAGTACTGATACAGCGGAATATCCCAGAAATGTCCAAGGAACGAAGAGTGGACCAGACCCTGTCCAAGTGAAGGAGAGTGGGAGAAGGGGTAGAAGAACTTATCTCTTCCGTTGACTACGATGGGAAGTAGCAACATCCTTCATCCTCCGAAGGGACCAGTGAACGCTATGTAAACGTGGCGAACTCCGAGTGACAAAACACCGTTATTTTGTGCGCGATGGCAACTGTTGATGGCGCAGCACTGCGCTGTTGGCGGGACGCAAGCTCTTCCTTTTCGGGCAAAGATCGGCGGTGTAAGCTCGATCGTCTTGGAACGGCTTTGGACTATCCTTCAAGGCAAAAGCGAAGGAGTCAAAAAGCTACATTCGTTTTTTGAGCAATTCTTCTCGTATTTTCGCATTCTTCGTATGATCTCGATGCATGGAAGCGACATCTGGAGAAGCAACATTTGATGAACATGAATGCTTATACCCTTATACCTTATAGCTTATACCTATGAGGATGGTAAATTGGCCATGTATAGAGCCGACGGAGAAGCCGCCGGCTCTCATGTGCATCCTGTCGATTAAAGATTCGGTTTTCATCTAGGCTGACCAGGCCCTCTATCTCTTGACTGTCGATAAATTTTTGTTACAGGATGTTTTGCTGCGATCAAAACTCTTGTGCAAGGCAATAATCGAACCTGCGCCGTCTGCTTTCCGGGTAGAGATGCTACGCCTTACACCATTAACGCTGTACGTAACCTGTGTAAATTGGTGCCAGAACCCTTCTGAGAAGATCGAAATGTTAAATTACACATCGACTGGCCACAGCAAGTTAGAACGTAGACCATCTTTAAAGGTACAGTCCCTAACGGATTCTACACAGAAATTGAATGCCGCTATCCTTCACTATAAAAATAAAGGCAAGTGCAAAGCAGTCGGACTGGAACCTGGTTCGGATTTCCCGCCCAGGCCAAACAAGCCTTCTTCCATCCCTCTGGGGTCGATGGATTGGTACCAGTTTTTTCTGGGAAGGACAAAGCGCTGACTTGTCCATCGGCTGGCCACCGCAAGTCATTGCATAGCCAAATACGCATCCAATATTGCCTCCACGACATCGCGTAGAAGTAGAATGCGTGGCGCATTCTACAAGCAATTGAGTAACGCAATCCTTTATTCTTTATCCTTCATCGTAATCCTTTATTCTTACCACTACATAGCTTTATCACCATTATATTTTCAACTTTTGATGCACTACTTCAGTAATCGGATGGCCGCTGTTATTGCTTCCTCTCCGATATGCACCAAAGTTTCAGGTCCTCTAGGATGATGAATCACCTTAAAGGCAATGTCAGAGTCGTGGTACGTTTGTAAATGTGACATGCGATGTGAAAATGCTGACAACGCTGAAACTTTTAGGCTTAGTAGAATAAGTAGGAAGCATAGGGCTGAGAAAAGCAAAGGAAATAAATCGTGGAGCTGTCATCTAAGAGCACAGGAGTAGTGACAGCTAGCTAGCAATCGTAGTAATTAAAGGACTCCACTGATTAGATGAGTGTGGCAAGCATTTGGACTACGGGAGTAAATTTGAAAAAAAAAGAATTTCCCATGCTTCAAAGAAGGCGAAGTCGAAGAAACATAAGCCGAATAAAATCCGTTACCAAACTTGGTGAACAGCTCCATTAGATTAAGTCGATAATCACTTGGAGTATGATACTTCGTAGGCATTTGCATAAACTACGTTTCGTCCTGCGCCGTCATCCGTACCACAGATGTGCTCCATCGTCCTATATGAGTGTCTCCAAGCATCGGTAGCATCACATACATATACATGTGCATCTTACCTCCCTAGGGCGGTGTCGTGCAGCCGGAGGAGGCGCCGACTGTCGCCTGCACCCGATACCAGGTTCCTTGTTCGGATCTCCCGCCCAGGCCAAACAAGCGCTCCATCCTTCCGGGGTCGGTGAATTGGCACCAGAGTTGTTGGGAAGAGTAAAGCGCTGGCTTGTCCATCGGCTGGTCCCCGCAAGTCATTGTTTGGCCAAATACGCATTCAAATCGGCTCCACGACATCCTGTAGAAGTAGAATGCGTGGCGCATCCCAAAAGGGATTGAGTAACGCCGTCCTTTATCATTTACCCTTATTTTACCTCACGCTGTTGATGTTCCAACATTAGTCGTTATTGTGACCTACGTGGGAGATGTGAATGCACCAGACCCCAGACCAAATCGCAACGGTTGCGCCATCCAAAGGAGACGTGTGCGGTTGCTACCGATTGGTTAGCGCACGTTGATCGCTGTAATTGGTTGTGAGCATTCACTGGAGCATTCTTGCTTTTCCTTGTAGGCCACATTAACGACAAGTTCTGACGATTCACAAAATTCACTTGGTGTGAGCTGTTTAGGATTTATTTGCCGCAGTGGAACAAAAAGTGGTAAGTAAAGTAATATAAGACAGAGCTAGAACTTGCTGTAGCTTTCACGGAAAGACGCACCTATTCATTCTTTGCCAGTAGTTGTTCCTTGTTGTCGGTTTGGATCGCCATACATCTACAGTGACTTTCCTGAACTATTGAAAGGGGATGAATCATTGGCGGCTCATTCCGATTAAATCTCGGTTGTTATAGAGCGATCTCGTTTTGTGACTCACGGCGCAGCGCCATTGTTCCATTCAAAACCATACCAAGCTTGCAAGGGCTGGTTTGTGAAGGACTTCGGAATGCCTTAGGCTTTGGGAGATTCCTTGCCGCAGTTTGAGAAGGATTCACTGCCATTGCATAGATTTTGGACGGGGAACTTACAGGCGACCTCACTCTCTAGTGCAAGGCTATTGTGCGCAATCTTCTGCCGTCAACCGCCACCTTATAAAGAGTTCCTTGTTAATGCATATATTATAGCAGGCATCGCAGTCGATCCCCTGACCAAAGCTTCCTTTTCAGCCTTGCCTCAAGACAAGAGCTACAACATCAAACAGCCGCTCACGATGGAGCGCACGGATAGACAGCATTTGCGGCGTTCCACAGACGATCCGCTATTTCTGGCCCCGAACTGCGTGCATCCTCTTCAGGTTTAGAAACAAACACAGTGCAATGGGCACGTTTCGGCGCCGCATGAACGCACACAGTTCAAGAGCGTCATTCCTGAGGTCAGCTGCGCCATGCAGCGAACGCGTGGAAGTGCTGTGGCTCCTATGATGCAATGCGTCCTACTGAGTTGTCTCGCTCTCTCAGCAGACCATGCTGACAGGATTTTGGATGGAAATGCCATATGGCTTTGAAGGTAACGTTTCCATGTGTCTGCGAAAGTTGTCCGACAAAATATGAAAGTTGCACAGCTAGGCCATGAACTGTGATTCAATTTTTACTGCCTGACTAGGGTAATGTTTTATGTCTTCGAGTCAGGCAATGAGCTTCGAAGATCTCCATGGATCGTCAGAACCGTTATGCGCGATCTAGAATGGGAAGACATGAGAGTGAAGATCGACGGCCGGCAGCTGCACCACCTTCGCTTCTCTGACGACATCGTGCTCATAGCACGGAGCATCAGCCAGATGGAGCGAAAATTGACAGACTTCGATCGTGTATGTGGGATCTTGGGCTGCGGCTGAGACTTTCGAGGACGATGTTCGGAAGGAACGGACGAGTTTCTGATGCCCCATTCTCGCTCAACGGAACGCACATCTTCGAGTGCTCCACCTACATGTACCTACGTCGGGAAGTCAGCATGGCCAACGGTCTACAGCCGGAGCTGGGCAGCAGGAAACAAGCGGCTTGGAGAGCGCTGTCGCATGGGCCAAGTCATCAAAAATTAGATGGGCCGACCACGTCATGAGTTTCGCCAACGGATATCAAGAGGAAACCAGGACGCCCAACAACACGTTGGTCGGACTTCTTCTGAAAAGCCCTGAATTAACGATATGGCACTCTTCGTGTCCATCGAGTGAGAGGGATCCAATGGAGCACTCTGGCACGAGACGTGGACGAGTAGAGGCGCTGCTGGCACCAGCTCGAGCAACTTGATCATCAACGGACCTCTGGTGGCAAGACACAGGTCTTCAGATCACTTTTGAGGATGAACTTTGTCGTGCTTTCACGGCTTATAATGTGAAGATTAAATAACTAATACAAGGTTGTATTATTGCGATCAAAACTTTTGCGTCAGGTGAGACTCGGATTGGAACCGTCTACACTCCGGAAGAGTGATAGCCCACTACACCTCTCAATTTTCAGTTTATTCGGCGGAACCTATAACACTCACTTCGTGAGATCTGGATGAAAAACCCAGTGAGTTACCAAGCCCTTAAAGGGCGTCAGAAGACGTGGTACCCATCATGTTGTGACCCGGCGGTGGGATGTAGGTACAAATCAAAAATTACGTAAGAAATGCTCAAGCGAACCGACAAGGAAATGCATGTGATGCAGAAGGCCGTTTCTAGACGAATGTCAGACTGTTGAATCGTCAGACTAATGCAAATGTCGCTGCGCCAGCTGCCGTTTTATGTGCTGTCCCCCAACCTTAATTCAAAACGACGTTGCATTTGGACGAATTTCCTTTCCTTCTGAAGAAATCTTCAGAAGCTATAGATTCACCATTCCCTTCCTTTGTACGGATATTTGCAGTAGTACACTCCTTCCCTACAATTAGGTTTTGGGATTCCCTCCCCCTCCAAGAATAATGATAAATGGAAAAAGAAGGCGTTAACCAATCCCATAGGATGCGCCACGCATTTCACTTCTACAGGATATAGTGGAGGCAATTTGGATGTGTATCTGGTCAGGACAGTAGCTTGCGGTGGCTTGCCAATGATACTCAGTGTTTAAATCTACCCGGAGAGTTTGGTATCAATTCACTGACCACGGAGGGATGGAGAGCATGGACCTTGCGATTGTTCTGATCTAGTATGCATGTCTGTCACCGGTTCCTTGTTGGTCGTTGGATTGCTCCAGCGGGAGCCAGTAACGCGGCTCGACGCGTGCCAGAGTAGCCCAATATTTCGTGCTCACGTAAGGGTCGAGGGCCTAGAATCTTTCATTCGAAACCTTGACCGATGAAAAGCTTTCTTTCTTCTCCATCCCGTAGAATTCCCGCTTATACACATTTACCTGGGAACGCTGTGGATTTTTTGTGTGGTTGGGAAGTTAACCTTGTACGCAACGTAACAGTGGGTTTCGTAGCACTTGCCGTTTCCTGCAATATTCTCCGCAAACTGATCGAGGTTCCGCCTGTATTGTAGCCTTTGGAGCTCCTATAGATGTTCATGGCATGTTTCTCATTGCAAAGGGACAAAAATTGCGAAACCGTTGCAGTTTTAGATTTGTTTGGAATCTGCAATATCACAGTTTAATATCGTTAAACTCCTATTTGAAGTTTTATTCTAAAATGGCGGAACTCTTGCTTGGCCGCGACATAGCTTTGTCCAAGTGGACCAAATGATTCGAACCTCAACATAGTTTGTTCTTCAAGAAGCAATGTATGTATTTATAGCCTAAAAAATAAATAAAAAACAATCTTTACCAAGTACAACTTTTTGCTTACGTCACTTGCATTGAACCAACGAAGGCGATTATGATTTTGCGATCAATTGAGCATCATACTCTGTAAGAGGTCGTAGTCCACAGATCTGGGTCAAGCATTGAAGCTTTATTTGGGATCGTGGAGGCGTTTAAATGCGTATCTAACGGAACAATGACGCGACTAGGTCAGCCAATGTCCGAGTCTGTGTTTTACTTTGCATCGCAAGAACAAAACCCAGAGCACACTAAGAAGAAGGCTAAGCGAAGTTGGTGAAGCAGAAACTCTTAACTGAGGACCGGCAGTATTCAAGCGAATCTCGGTCTACGAAGAATTGTCCCGATCTAATATACATGCCTGTCACCAGTCTTCTTCTTGAACCATTGCTCTGCTCCAACGCGCGCCAGTAACGCAGCTTGACGAGTGCCAGAATAGCCCAACACTTCATGCTTGCGATATTCTCCACAAGTTAAACAGGACGCCTACTGTGGTGACGTTCGCCACGCTCCATGACGACTGTTCAAGGGCACATACGCTGGGAGGCGCCCAGGTCCCGACGTGGAGGACATACGGTCGCGCGCACACGCCACGACGAACTATAAACGCCTTCCCGTGCGTGCCCGCAGTCTTCGGCTTCGTCGTCGCACCGAGCGGTCGGTCCGCTCTCCGCTCCGGTACTCCATTGTTAGCGCAGTGTCACCTCCATCGGGACATCGACTCGACCAGCCGCGCAGGACTTCAGGACGACCAGAACAGGTCGCGCAGAGACGTTAACTGAGGTAACCGCAGAGACCGACCAAACCACCGCCCTCGTGAGCGTAGGATCCAGGGTAGGATCCTGGGAGGATCTGCGGGTTGCGCTTGGGGCTGACGCGTAGGTGACGTGGCGGGGCTCAGCTATAACTCGTAGGCAGTTGTGTTCCTATATTGATATGCATTGTGTGGTAATGGGTTGCCATCAACTACGTTATCTATTGCGCATAGAGTGGAAGAAGGTTTATTCTCAGCGCAGTGGTGAATACTGCAGAAGGTCGGTTGGTTCAATTGTATCACGTGAGTGATGTGGAGATGGGCGAGAGTCGCCGGGGGCCAGCGCAGGTGCAGTCCGCGAGAAGATCCAAAATAGCATCCGCATTAGTATGAGGTGTGCTTAGTCGGGGCAACAAGGGCCGAACCCTAACGTGGCAGGTAGTGTAAGAGCTAGCGCGCATGGGTAAGACCTCGACTCCGATTGTGCCTCACACGTGGCCTCGGGTTGAGGGCCGCATGAGTTCTACCACCGGTGCAGCTGACTCACCCGGGACACGACACCAACTGCTTTAGCTTATCATGGAGAGCTATGAGTCATATGTCTGAATTCTCAAGGTGAATATCGCTTCCCACCCTTCAACGAGTAGAAGCGCATGTAACATTTTTGCAGTGTCGTTGAACCTACCTAGTCAGGGCCCGTAAAAGTTTGTTATGGAATCACTCAGTATCACAAGGCAACACATTCCACATATCGAATGTGCTAAAGATGTGTAAAAGTGCTGCAATGTCGAGGAATCAATCATTTGGCCTCACATGTTTGAAGCAGTATTTTTGAATATTCCTATATAAGTAAAATCGATGTTTGAAAGGTGCTGTCTGGTGAAAACGGGCGATTCCATAGTACATATACTTTTAGAGGGCCTAACTAGAGGTTCAAGGACTATGCAAAATGAAAGATAATTTTCTTTAATTTGAAGGCACAGTGTTATTTGCATTCGCCGTTAAGACACACGTCCGAGACTTTCCCTGATAAGTATTTCTACGTAGTTCAAGGCAAAAATCGTTATTTTGTAGCTACTTCTGATGTATTCAACGTTGCTAGGTAAGAAAGCGTTGTATGTTGGGACGCATGTATGTTCAAGTCAAATTGAACACTTCGGATAGAAAATAGTTCATTCAAAATTGGACAAATTCTATTCTAAATTATGGTCTTTAAAGCAAGCTTGACGCTTTTGGAGTCAATGTGAGCGTCTTTCAAATCGAAGCAAGGTCTTCATCTTCTAGGTAAACCCAGGTATTCTCTAAAAAGGTTGAAATAACTTTTTATTCAAGAAATATCTGACATGGCTTTTTAAATTTATTTAATGCAGATGCCCCCATAGTGAACACACCGTTTGAGATTATTTTTTTAAAATTTGTTTTAAAGTTTGTATTTCTAAAAAAAATGCTAGTTAAAGGTTGACTTCAAATCAACCTTAAACTAGCATTTTTCTTAGAAATACAAACTTTAGACTGCACCAGCTTTAGACTGCATTAAAAGAACAGATCGGTTCACGAACTTTTTTAACTCGTCGGATTTTCACATGACTAATAGAGTGAATGTTGTTTACATGAAATTTTTTGTTGTTTTTGTTGTACAGTTGAGAAGTTTTTAACATAACGTAAACAGAAATTTTGCTGTTAATCAAAGGAATGTCGCATCGTGCTGGTTACCTATATAGCACAAACATTTTTTAATATTTTAAAACTTACTGCATTCTTGCTCCAAAAAAGCTTTGAATCATTGTCATTTCATCATTGTCAATCAGTTCGGCTTTCAATTAATCTTGGCATTACACAGTCAAACTCTAGTTGAGATCGTGAAGAAGGCCACGACGCCGAAATGTCAGCTATAAAAAAATGAAAATGAAAATGAAAATCTTGGTCAACAGCTGCACTTTGAATCATTATTTTCCTTAAAAATAAGTTTTCCAAGTTTCCTGGAGGGTGCTAGTTTTTTCGTACAGGCAAATTCGAAAATTTCAAAAAAGGTCATGTGAAATTTTCCTTGGTCAAAATATTTTTTAGCCTTCTTAGGAAGTATCTGGCTTTGTCTGGAAGAAGCCAATCTCAACTTGTAAGATATTTAGTTTAATTTCAGGAGTTAAATTTTATTTGCAAATTATCCCATTTGGTTTGGAAAGAGAAGTTGGAAGTCCAATTTCATTAAGCATAACGATACCCAAGAATACTAGAAGAAATGTATAGACACTGCTTCCCAGATCATCGCTATCAGATGCGTATCTCGAGGGCGCCAATGAGCGTAGTTGAGTCACGTGATTGGACCCGATGTAGTCTGGGTTGGGTAGCGCCAATATCGAGCTAGGCGTAGATCACACTGGTATTATGCACGTCGTCGCCGCGAGCAGCATTGAACTATAAACGGCTTCTTACAAGGGTAGGGTCTGACACGGGAGAAGCGAGTAATATTGGAAGAATAGTTATGTCGCGAATACAGGCAGCATTGGGAGATGGGAACACCCCATCCAAGACCACCTTGAATGGGCATGACATTCAGAGAGTCTTGTACAGGCGACGCCGGATCGGCTGGCGCGTATTCGGTCTGGGCTCCGTTCGGTTATTATTGGCTGGCGCGCTCCCACCTACCAATGCTGCTCACCTTCGCGAAATATACCGAAATAATCTTCTGGTATATCCTAGTCGGGAGGGTACATCCGTAGAGTGTGCCCTCGTTATCCTACACAGCCTATGGATTTAAATAGAAGGTCTCGCATAATGGGCAGCAGCTGAGGCTGTTAGAGAAACCCAAGTAAAGGATTGGAGACGCAAATCACTGTATGCCCTCCCCCCTTCGATTAGGATAGATCCACATCTTCATCTTCAATTTGTATAGTATAGTTTTCACCAAGTCGTTAAATCGAACAAGTAGTAGAAATGTCACTATGAAGGCACTTGTACGCCCGAATCGAATGCTTCATTCCCCAAGCGGTCCGGGGAGCGGGGTGCAGTGCGAGGAAGCTCCAAGGTTCGATTCTCTGCGATGCTGCTTTTTTGCATTTGCGTCTGAGCGGTTTAGATTTATGCAGTCCTGACGTAGACACAATTTTCATGCGATCTCTGCACATTTTGATACGGACTAGATGAGCGTTCGCCTCCACAGTGACCGACATCGAGCAATCTCGGAGCGAATTTCGTCCAATTCTCGATCGGCCAACGTAGCCGTTCGCCATCGGCTTTTCACGTCACCCGAAAAGCCTGTTCTCGGTCTGAGTCACACAATCCGCGAAACTCGTTGAGGGCGCGAACCGCCCAATCGTCACTAAGGCTCTGATCGGAATGCGCTGCCGGCCGGACGCGTTCGCTCGCTGAGTGAACGAGACGCTGATGGTGGCGGCGGTTACGTGGCGCAGCTAATCGAGCCTCTCCATCGCCTCCTACTGTTGCTGTTCAGACAGACGTCGTCATCCGCTGTGAAGCGCTGGACAGTGATGAAGTCGCGATAAGTGTCAAGTTCGTCATTGTCGCGATTCCATCGCGGACCAAAGAAATTAAGCGGCCGAATTAGTGCCTTCTTCAACCGCTCATTATCTAACCCGAAGCGTTGGATTCAATCTCTTCCCTGCCGCTCTGTCTGTGAGTTATAACAGTGATTCTACACCGGACAACATCACACCAGTAGCAACTGCCACTACAGTAGGCCGCCCAGCCAACACTTCACGAGAACCTCGTCTAAACAGGCTCGAACCGAAGAAATGGCCTGGTTCGTTACGCGCCGAAGACCTTCCCTTACGCGAATTATTACGCATGACGGTTTCACTCGTAAGCAGTCCTCGGCGAAAGCCAATTAACTGAAGGAGCTGCGAGGCACTGTTGGTGGCTACGACGTGCGCCGCGAAAGTAATCGAAAGCCTGTCCGTTCGATGTGTTTATTCAAGCCTGCGCATCCAGTTCTCGGATGGGATCTTTCTGAGGATCCCATTTAGGGGAGAGGGAAAGCGTGCATCGTTCCCGCTCTCCTACACGATTAAATGTCCGCTGTTCCAAACCTTCACAGACGATTTGGACAAAAGTAGAGGGTCGGGTCGCTATGAATTCCGACAGTAACACTGAGGCAACAGATCAGAAAAGGACAAAGGAAGACGTCAAACAGCTCCTTTGTGGAATGCGCCACACACTACACTTCCACGAGATCCCGTTAGGGTACTTCGTGGAACAAAGTCATTTATTTATTTAATTAACGCAGTTCTTGGTTTGGATCTAGTTCTGTTCAGCCAAGCTGAGCGGAAAATCCGAACCAGGATGGTTCCGGCGTATGTGAATTGGCACCAGACTTGTCCGCGAAGGGTGAAACACTGATCAGCTGGCCACCGCAAGTCACTATATAGGCTGAATAAAAGATAAAGAAGAAAGGACGACTTTATTCAATTTTTTTGGAGTTGGGCCACGCATTCTACTTCTACGGGATGTCGTGAAGGCAATTTGAACGAGTATTTGGCTTATTCAATGACTTGCGGCAATCAGCCGAGGAGCAAGTCAGCGCTTTATCCTCCTCAGAAAGGTCTGGTGCCAATTCACCGACCAGGAGGAATGGGAGACTTTTTTGGAATGGGCGGGAATTCCCAACCAAGAACCTTGTATCAGGGCACGCGACAGTGGCACCTCCTCTGGCTGCTCTAGACAGGGTGCATACACATTCAAATTTGCTCCTCGACACCTCGCAGTAAAGTGCATGGCGCATCCCAAAAGGGATTGAATAATCCTTTTCCTTTATGCTTTTCTCTTTCTCATGGCAATACCTGCAAAAAGCAACACTAAAAACTAACTCAGGACGTAGTGGGAATAGATGGCAGAAAAAATAGGCACATGAATAAGTCAACATAACAAAGCAATCGATTAATACAAAATATCAAAGAATGCCCCGAAGGAACCTATCAATAGAGATGCTGCGTTGTGGAGAATGCATCCGACACCGTCTCGGATAATTCGAATTTTTTCAGATTTTTTCGGATTTTTTTCAAATCCGGTTAAACCGATTAAGCGAATAGCAGCACTTTTGGGAAGCTCAAATCTTAGACTGATTCAAATAAGAGAAGCTTTGACACAAAGCACTTTAGAATGATCCAAAGAGCTGATTAATCTTCAGATTGGCACCCGAATCGGGTAGGACATCAGATTTCTGGTCGAAATCAGTCATCTAAATTATTCAAAAATCCGGTCTGCTGAAAATCGTCCTATCTGAATCGCCCTGAAATCCGAGCCTTTCAAAATCCACTGTTTGCACAATCCTCTTAACCAGCGTTGGAAAAAACGACCAAATTATCTTAATCGGCGTCGGATCCAATGTCTACTCTGGTACCCTCTTCATAGTAGAGTTTGGTGACACAATTTTCTTTCAGAAATTCTGTGTCAGTTCGATTGATGAAGATGATTGCATAATAGTATTAGCTCTAGAAACTTGGATCTTCTATTGGTGACCCCTAGTGTTGAAATGAGATACTGAGTCAAAATCATTGAGAATAAAGAATAGAATAACAAATGATATAGAATTTGAACAGATTGGTCCGGTCCATTCAAGAGTTTACCATGAGATTGTGGGTAACTTTTTATATCCTTGTCAAGCTTCACTAGTATGTCTTCATCAATCACTTCTTCTATGTTATTTCATCAATTTTGCGGCAGCCGTGAAGTGGGAGGAGAGCTCTCGAGTTCATTCCGATTCGAGGTCCTTGGTTCGGGCTTCCCGATTAGGGCAATCAAGCCTTCCATCCGTCCGGCGTCGGCGTATCGGTGCCAGAATTGTATGGGAGGGATAGAGCTGGCCAGAATGACTCATTGTATAAGCCGAACACGCATTAAATCTCCTCAACGATATTCCAACGGAGTAGAATGCATGGCGCATCCTAAAGACGGATTGGTTAGCGTCGTCCTCTATCCTTTATCCTTTGTTCTCTAGTAATTAAGGGAGACCGGAGCATAACGGGGCATGAGAGAGATCAGGTTGATGCACCTAATGCTCACTTTGTGCTTCCACTTTTCGTAGGTAGACGAATGCAGAGTCCATTAAGATGAGTGTAAAGGTGTGCATGGGAGGTTCAGAGTATGAAATCGTTCACTGAACACGGGAGCAAAGTTGCTGTAGGGAGCATACGTCCCAAATTCGCTTAGAGAAAGTCGTGCTTGAACATTTGTTTCTGTGACTTTCAACCTGCACTGTACTACTACACTGCTAGTCCTTACCATAGCCTTAGACTCCCAGTCTTATCGAAGTAAAAAAGAACTAAGAGAAGCTTAAACCGAATCCTCTTCAGCTCCTCACTTTTTCTGCTCTCGAAAATTATAAATTCGCCGTAAGAGGCAAACTGAACCCAGCAGTCAAGTGCTATTCATTGTACTGGACCGCAGAAAAACTCCAACTTAATTGCGGTCGCAGAGGACTCGATACGCCATTGAGACTGCTCATACGCATGGCGTCTACGACATGTCGTCGACTAACATCATTAGCACAGACTAGCTCGTAACGGAATCTAGCGTTGGATGGCCGCAAACCTCTTCATAATGAGCTATTAACTATAAATCACGGGATATTTCAGGGTAATTCCGTTGACAAACGCGACCAAGCTAGCACCGCAGTGAAGCGAAATCGTTCCAGTGGTGAAGCGACTCGTAGGCGCAATGTGATTTCCACTAATCGCCATGCCACGAACCAAGTGGAGACTTTTTCTTAGAGTGATCGTATCCCAACTAACCGTAAGCTTTCAGCAAGACTTTTACATCGATGTGATTTCAAGAATTTCGTCGAGTTTCACGTTTGCAACACCACTGTGTAACCCTCAGGTTTAAGGGCCATTCTAAGGTAAGCACGAACCGGTCTCAAACGAACTGCTTTTACGATTCATCCACAGAGCAGCAACACTACCAGCAACACTACCTTACCATCCTACATTCAGGAAATCGTCCTAGCGCATAAGCTTTCTTAGAATTCAGAATAAAGGACAAAAACATAAAGGACGACGTTAATCAATCCTCTTAGGGATGAGCCACGAATTCTGCTCCAACGTGATGTTGTGGAGGCAATTTGAATGCGTATTTCGCCAAGCAGTGACTTACGTTGGTCGGCCGATGAACAATCAGCGCTCCATCCTTCGCACAAAAGTCTGGTACTAATCCACCGACCCCGGAGGGATGGAACGCTTGGCTGACCTGGGCGGGAAATCCGAACCAGGAACGTGGTATCGGGTGCACGCGACAGCCGGCACCTTATCCGACTACGCTCCTCATTCTGCATATTGTCCGCAGGGATGAAAGGCTTGGTTGGCCTGGACGGAAAACTCGAAAGAAGAACCTCAAATCGGGTGTGCGGAACAGCAGCGTCTACTTCGACTACGCATCCACCAGAACTCAAAACACAAATATGTAAAATTACAAAGAATCTATAGCATTTTAAATAAACTGAGCAGTCATATTACCATGTTTCTAAAACAGCCATACATTACTCTGCTTGATCTTTTTACATGTGCATGTTGATTTTCAATTAACCTGCTTTGCACATTTCAAAAGAGCCTCAACAATAAAATGAGTATGTTCAAATGCAGAAGTTTTGCGGAGTTTTAAGTTTTGTCGACGTTTAAAAATCAGAGATGCCGTTCCATGAGCCAATTCATACGAAGTGCGTTTCGACAACATCCACCAGGTGGCAGCGGACTAGATTCCACGGAATGTGAGAGGAATACCAGTAGGATAAACACGACGCTGTCGGCACTTCTTCATGAAGGCCGTTTGAAGGAAGGATGAAGCTCTTCGTGTTCTCGTTCCTGAATGGAAGACATAGAGATGTTGTTGGCGCCGCTCAAGCCATTGGGTTATTATCGAGACGACAAGTGTGATAGATCATAGGTGATTCTAAAAAACACGATTTGGGAAAAAATTCATCGCTTCTATTAATGGCGAAGATTCGCAATTTCTAAGCCGTATGAGTGACCCTAACCTGACGCTGTGATGTAGGTGCAAAGCGTCCGCCGATCGTCTTTCGTCTTCGAGTTGGAGTTTGTATCCATTCAAACGAAGCCTTCTAGCTCTTCCGTTGGTCTAAACCCGATTCTACACGACTTCCTCAACAGTAGTGAATCACACATAGAATAGTTAAAGCAGTGCCCACGCCAAATCATTTATGAAAGTATAGTACGTGACGCATCCCTATAGACTACGTATACGGCCATAAGTAGGTCTATGTACTCACAAAAGATGCATCAGCATAGTATCAGGGTAGAGAATGTGGAGAAACGAAGGACATTAAGCTGAGACCCGCTGAAACAGTAGTTCTGAAAGTGGATGCAGCCGAGTCTCAAAACACCGACGCAGTTTCGGCATCGATGCAAGCATTTGGTATCTTCTTCAGCACAGTTTAATTCGCCTCTAGGTTGGATATCACAAGACTTAGATTTATGGCACTCCGCTCTACGACTGGAATTAGACGATCCAAAAAAAAAAACATGATAGCTTCGCATTCGGAGGCGCTTCTGAAGGAATGGAACAACGCTTTGCGATTGCGTAATCGTATGCATAAGAAGGTTCTTCAAACACTGATGATTCTTGTATAAAACAATCTACTATCATTGTTTCAAGCGTGAATACCTGCCGCTGAAATTTCCCCAGGGGACGAGTTTCTGGTGCACTTCCTATCAAATGCTTATCGCCATTTTTGACATAATGGTTAATTGGAAAAATATCTTTTCTTAGATGAGAAGGTACCCTTGGAAGAACAAGCTGAATTGGATTTCTGGCTGTTAGATAATGACCAGCTCGAAGAATGCGGCTCCCGAAGCTCTGAGCAGTATTCACTGCTGAAGGTTAGATCCACTGAGCAACTCAATGCGCCTGAAAAGACATGCGTTGTGGAAAATATTTGAGTGCCGTGTATATAGTGGCATCCTATGGTTAATCCTATGGTTACTCCTGAGACATGTCGAGCAGGAAAGCTTCAGCAGTGGCTTATTTCTCTAGAAGTAGATATCTGCTAGCACTAATTTAGGATAATATGATAGTCATACGTATTAGGTTGGCGAAAAAGTCTTGTACCAAAAATTTTCAAAATTTTTCAAGATTTAACAGGAACTTCCAAGGACTGTTTGGTGTCATATAGTTGTAGCACAATCATTTTAGAATATTTCGCATGTGGCAATTTGGGATCTATCCTAGTCCGGGGGGCCACATAATTAAAAAGTAGGTGACAAAATGGATTGAGACCTACAGAGAGGCTCTTAAAGAACGAGTTGGAACCTAAACGAAACCAAAAACAAACAAACAAACAAACAAAAATAAAAAATCGCCGCGGTTTACAACCGTTTCGGCGGGCAAAGAGCGACGGAATGGAGTTATGCCGCGTGCTGACCGCCGGCTGACATGTTATAACCAGGATCCAACATGGTGAATAGGGCGCATGAAGCCGCATGCCACGTGCTGACCGCTGCCTGACATGTTATGAGCAGGATCCAACATGGTGAGGAAGGCACACAACCTTGCCGGCTTACAACCGCAACAAATGTAATTTTTCTTTTTTTTCTTCGTGAGTTTTCCTTGTTTAGGGTCCTGTGTTGTTCTGTAGGAGTCGCTTGTCGCAAGTGAATTTGTTAAATAAAATACTTTTTGTTATGTGCCCCTCCGGACTAGGATAGTTCCGCAATTTGCTTCTTAGGGCATATAAGTACATACTACGATTGCAGTGAAGACTGACTGACTTCGTGACTCGGACAAGGCTTCGCGACTGACTATCACTCAGTCTCTCCTTGTTCGTTTTCGTAATAAGGACTTTCTCGAGAAAGTCGTCACTGGAAATGAATCCTGGGTCTTCCTCGTCAACCATATTCGGAAGGTCCAGTGGTTCCCTCAAAGAGAACCACAACCTCAACGCGGACATCCACCAGAGAAAGGTAATGCTGTGCTGTTGATGGCATTCTCGAGGAACGCTCTATCGTGAGCTTTCTGACGACGGCACCGCAGCAACAGCGAACATCTACGCTACACAGCCGCAGAACCTGAGCGAGACTATGTCGCGCAAACGGGGGGGGGGGGGAGCGGAGGGATCTTTACCTTCTTTATGACAATGCTATGCTGCAAGGTCGTCTCGCCAGAAGTTGCAGAAGCTTATGTGGGAGGTGCTGTCACACCCGTCGTATTTGCCAGATTTTGCGCCATCGAACTACCACCTCTTTCGAGCTCTCAGGCAACACCTAAGGGATAGGTGCTTCGACAACCGAACCGAACTGGAATCCGAGGTGTAGCACTTTTTCGAGTCACAGCTGACTTCATTCTGGAAGAAGGGATTTCATGATCTTCCCTTCAGATGACAGAAGGTTGTAGATGTAAATGGTAACTACTTTGAAGATTAGAGTTGCTCACAAAAGAAACAGTAAAATTTTGAAAAAAGTTACGCCGGGTGCAAGACTTTTGCACCAAACTAATAAAATGGGCACGCGTAGCGCAGTCGGAGGAGGTGCCGGCTGTTCAGTGCACTCGATATCAAGTTCGTAGTTCAGGTTTTCCGCCCAGGAGAACTAAACCTTCAACCCTCCGAAGTCGGTAAATTGGCACCAGACGTGTCTGGGAAGGTAGAGCACTGGCTTGTTCATCGGTTGGCCGCCATCGTATAGGTCAAATACCTGTTCAAATCTCCTCCAACTCATCCTGTAGAAGTTGAATATGTGGCACACCCCAAAAGGAGTTCATTAACGCCATCTTCATCTTTAACTTTTTCTAAAAGTTCTTTTTTTTTACCGACAAGTGTCTCACTCCCGTTGCTTACAGCTTCTTCTGTGAGATGAGAATCTGCATAAACTCTAGCACACCTTTCATGACTGCTAAACATCGTCCGGTCTTTTCTACGGCCTTCAGTTCTCATAGCGTTTCCATCTAGCAATTGTCCATGGGAGCCCATTAGTCTCCTCTGTCCACTCTGCAGGCGGCGTTCCATGCCGACTGAGAAGCGCGCGGCTTTTTCGTCGCCACCGAATACGAACGCCGGACGGCTATTGAGAGAGAGAGCACTGGTTCCCCAGCGCCGCCGCCGGCCGACTTGCGTAATACGGTCCTTTCGAGTTCCAAACTTGTTCGCCGCCGCCGCAGACGATGCTTGTGCATGGGTGTGCGCATTTGTGTGTGGATACGTGAAAGGAAGCCAATCCATGGGCGAAAAAACTGCGAACCGACGGGCGACGACCACTTAACCAGCTGCCGCGCCCAGAGGCGCTTCTGATCAACGCAAATGCAATCCGTCGTCGCCATTTGTGCAGGTGATTGTGCTTAGGCGATGAGAAATCACTTCCGGAAGTGGAAGGAATGTGCGCGCGTTGCTGCATGAGGTGGCTGCTATTTCGAGGGAACGTCCGGGAAAGATTTACGAAGCTACCCTTGGGAGATGCTGCAACAAAAAACCCGTATGATGGTTGTGGCCAAACGAACCTTTTGTTCATGTCCGTTTCTTCAAGCCTCAAGTAGCCTCATGCATCGAGGCTGCGTTCAACCAAACAGCGCTATTGGTGTAATGGAGTGGAGCATTCCCGCGCGGTCAGCAGGAGGTGCGAGTTCGAGTCTCGTCTGGAGCCGAGTTTTGATGGTCATCGGTGAAACCTTTTATTGTTTACGTAATTTAATCAATTGACAAACATAGTTTTAATAGTTTCTTATTCATTGTTGTACTATATTTATGAAGTCCAGTACTCGCTAAGGAGCTCCTTCTAGCAAATTCGGACTGCACCTTGGCAAGCAGCATTTCAAGGTCTTTCACCTGGCGTAGGTATCTGTCCGAAGTTCCGTGGGAAGATGAAGGTATTCCCTGGCAAGAATATCGAAGTGGCGTTGTGCTTCATTTCGCGAGCAAAATCGAATTTTACCAAATACTGCTGGTTACCTAGACGTTGATGCTAATGAATTGTTAAATCCTGTGGAATTTAGGGGTTGAACGAGAGATCACCCATGGCGATTGTCCACAGAAAGACTTCGTGGTCAGCAGCTTTTGGATTGATTTCGATTGATTTCAAGTGCGAACTGCGAATGTTTGCAATGATTTACCACGGCTATTGTTTCGTAATCCTCACCGGCTATTTCCACCGGTAAGCTGGTGTGTCATCACAGTAACAGGGGTTTTTTCTTCTAAGACCATTCTTCTACAGCGACTCTGTAGTATCACAGGATCGGGTCCCTTAACGAGTGATTCCTTCTGTGGGCACATTCGGCCTGCTGACCTCTGATCTGAAATACCATTCTCGCATTTGACCAATTCATTTGATTTTTACTGCATTCAAAGTTTTTTTCGTTTCATAGATGTTGAAGTCTGCACTGCTTGGTAATGATACCTTGCTCTGTTGACTTTTCTCACATGATGCACATGTTTGAATATCTAAAAGTAGCCACTCATTTAATTTTTATTTAGGAATCATCTTTATTTTTTAATTTGGCACATGTCGCGAATATGGACGGCATTGAGTGGTGAGAGCTCGTCGGCCAATCATAATCAAGCAGAGCGCTGAACCAACACAAGCCAGTCAATCAGGGTGCCGACCGTACATTTGTTCTTTGATTGGCACGCACATTCGATGCGGCCTGATTGTCTGGCGCATTCCCACCTCTCAATGCTGCTCACCTTCGCGACATGTGCCTTTAATTTTAAAGAAGTTTTCGTTCTCCCTGTCGACATAGACATTTTTACTTGTGTGCCCTCCCTTCTATGCCGTCGCCCTGGGTGTATACCAGTTTATGAGGCCTTTGAGATGTATGGCCCTCCTGGCCCTCCCCGGAGTTGTGCGCATGGAAGGTTGTAGCAGACCTAGCGTATTTTATAATGCAGGAGCATCATGTCTTTGCGGCAAGATTTTTAATGCAGGCTTATGTGCTTTCTGCGTTTTTCAAGGCATTTACAGCAAGTTATTTGTGTATATTATAATAATCAACTACTGGACTACTCTTCGGCAAAGCAAATATCAGTTCTTGAACTTAATTTTTTTACTTTGTTCAATGCAAATCATAGTTATCTTTATTATTTATTTTGCTTACCTATTGTTTATTGATCATTATAAAGATAAACACATCAACGACGGCGCTTGCTAAGTAGAGCACGGACTAAAACAACTGTACTCCGGGAATTTCTTGAAGGATTTCAAGCCCAAATGAGTCTCGTGCCGAAAAATATTCAATCAGGCGGAAGATCCTCTATCGCTTATTTTAAACCTACTAAAGCACCAATTTAGGGCGCGTGCAGCGCAATCAGAGGAGGTGTCGGCTGTCGCGTGCATCCGATACCAAGTTCCTGGTTCGGATTTTCCGCCCAGACCAACCAAGTCTTCCATCCCTCCGGGATCGGTAAATTGGTACCAGACTTCTCTGGGAAGGATAAAGCGCTGACTTGTTTATCGGCTGGCCACCGCATGTCATTGTGTGGCAAAATACGCATTCAAATCGCCTCCACGACATACCGTAGAAGTAGAATGCGTGGCGCATATCAAAAGGGATTGAGTAACGCCGTGCTTTATCCTTTATCCTAAAGCACCAATTCATGTGGAGCTCATATGCTGCTGCACAGCTATACAGTGAAAATGAAAGCCACGCAATCACTACTATGTACGTAAAAATATAAGGTTCACACCATCTTTGAGAAAATCGACATTAGTTATCAAACAACACAATATGTACCTGAAAGTTCATAAGAGCTGTATGTTCCGGTTATGTAAATAGTTCAAGGAAATTATTTTAGCGCCGCTTGTTGTGATGTTATCTTGATCGTCGCGCACTTTTCCTTCTCTCCTTTCTGAATTCGATGTTAACGCAATTTCCCATTAAGATCTCTATCTCTGCAGTTCCATTACGTCACCATATTTCCTGCCGCAGAGCTGAGGCATACTCGTGCTGCTGAAGCAAATGAGGCGATGGATAAAAGCAAAGCTCACGAAATTTGGAGCCGACCGCATTGTTAAACCCACCTCCAGGAACAAGAAGGACCGTTTGGTATTCTCAAGGTAGGCATAAATTTAGATGTTACTGAGTTTTATCAAAGGATCAAAGGGGCAGCATGTGATGGGGATAATTGTGTAATCGAGTGTAAGTTCATCCTTATTTATTTATTTGCACGTGTTAATAACAACACAAAAAGACTTGAACATTGCAATAGATTGCACAAGAACTATTCAGTTACTCTTGGAGATGTCTGTCAACAACCCTCTTAAATTGAGCTGATGAATTAGGTAGCAGATGTTTTTTTTAGAAAACCTTAAAAACTCATAGATGGCACTTCGGGCAAAAAAGTAGCATTAATAGAGCTTTTGGCGCTGGACATGAAGATTTGCAGCTGGCTATGTAGCTCTTGTTTTAGAATTTTGCAGCGTGTAGAACGACCAAGCATCAGAGCTGAGCAGGAGGAAACGAGCGGCTTCGGGAGCTTTCAAGAGCGTCGAAGAAGTCGCGAAGAAGACGAAGAACGTCCGACTCCGTGCCCACCTATTCGACTCCACTGTTCTTTCTGCCCTAACATACGCCTCAGAGACCTGGGCTATACGAAAGCAGGATGAACACGCGATCAGCGTCGCGCAGCGTGGAATCGAGAGGACGATGCTCGGAGTGACACGACTCACGCAAGTGAGAGAAGGCCTCCGGAGTTCCGAGCTTCGCCGACGTTCGAAGATCAGAGACGCTGTCGCGTGGGCCAAGTTGTCGAAAATTAGGTGGGCCGGCCACGTAATGCGCTTCGCAGACACCCGCTGGACGAGAGCCATCACCGACTGGATTCCGCGGAATCCAAAAGAACACCAGGACGCCCACCAACGCGTTGGTCGGACTTCTTCGTTAAAGCCCTGGACGACCGATATGACGCTCTTCGTGTCCCTCCAGCGAGGAGGATCCATTGGACCACTCTGGCACGCGACAGGGACGAATGGAGACGCTGCTGGCACCCGCTCGACCAATTCGATGATCAACGGGACGACAGGTGATACAGGTGATACAGGTAGAACTCATCATTCCGTTTCCTACGAGTGACAAGAGAGGTCTTTCTTTTGCAAATGATAGCAACGTCACTTATTTCTGCTCGTAATTTTCGAAAGCCCTCTTTTGATTGTTGAAGAGATTAGAACTGCAGTGCAATCCAATTAAATTTGAAGAAAAATCTGAATTCGAAAATTGATGAATCTAGTCACCAGGATTCTAAGATTCCGCCCTAACTTTTCTAATGGGAGGATTCTCTAACGGGCTGTCTCACTCCGTTCGTCCAATGTGACAGGTGCGGCCACGGCCTTGTGAAAATACGTCTGCAACTGCACGAATTGTGTGTACGATTAATGTGTACGATTTCTTGAAGGTTTTAGGACGCAGTAGCGCTACAGTAAATAAAACAATTCATTAGTTCATGAACTTTGACTGCAAGAGACATAACGTTTAAACCACCATAGAAAGGTTCTAAGATACACATAAGCTCCTACCCCATGACAGCGCTTCCAGTGAGGTGAAGTAGAGCAGGAGTGTACCTAGTGATGATAACCGTGAGCACAGATTTGATTCGTTCGAGTATGGCCGATTGGGCCATTCTATCACGCGACGTGAGGTGAGCTATAAATTGGTATGTGTTGAGCATCTGAAAGATATACCTTTGATTCCTTCTCCCTTAAAAATCTGAAAGGGTTCATCGTTAAAAATCTGAAAGGGTTCGTCGTTATTTATTTATTTATTTATTTATTTATTTACTGTAGCGCTACTGCGTCCTAAAACCTTCAAGAAATCGTACACATTAATCGTACACACAATTCGTGAACAATCCATGGACAGTAATAGCAAACTGGGTAACCAAAACACTGAACTGAATGGAAAAGAAGCAGCATAAAACTAAACAGGAAGGTTATGGAACAGAGGAAAAATTACGAAAAGAAAAGCAAGTGTACACGGTGAAGCTAATACTGGCGACAAAATCGCCCAATTCTTCTTTTCTAGATAAGAAACATAAAGCTTCAAGAGCAGAGGACTGCGCAGGAAGCAGGAAGCACATGTGGTGATAGCCGCATATGTTTTGTTCCATGAAAAACATGGTCCAGGGATCAACAGTGCAGTTTGGTTACCCAGTTTAGTATTACAACACCGCTCATGTCTCTTGGATTTTAGGCGAAATTAATATAAAAACCGCAGTTTAGACTTTCTTCAAAGTGTCGTATTCGAAAAATAAATGTTACCAATGTCGGTGGTCTATCCAAAGAAATAGCTACCATCCTGTGACTTTAGAAAGACGTGGTTTTGGTGATCTAGGAAACCCGATGCCGGCGATCCTATTCATATCCCTCGAGATAACTGCACCGATAGGGACTAGGTTTTATAGGTTTCAAATTTACTTTGATCTAAAACTACTGTATGACGTCTACATCCTGGGATAACCCAAATTGTATTCGGATGGTAGTTTTTTTGAATAGGCGTTTTTGAAAAGAGCTATGGGAAAACGGCAGTTTTCTCAGTCTAATCCGTCCAAAAACCAAAAGTTATGAGCGGTATTGTACTGCTCTTTGATAATCTCTCATTATGTTATTAGGCTGCAGGATTACAAATGTCGCCTGCGTTCGATTGTCATTTCCTATTTCTTGGATCATGCAACTTTACGTGTTTAGCAAGCGTTTCCGAGGGCATCTTTCGCCAAAGTTTCGTTTCGATTCGTTGACCTTTCGGAGAAATTTTTAAAGATTAGCGATGATCGAGCAAAAGTACCGCGTGCGGTTTCGCTTCCTCTACGACTTCAAGCAAGGACGAACTGCTGCAAAATCCCATCGCATCTTGTCTGGAGTATTTGGTAACGAAGATCCATTATTACGTCAATTCAACGATGGTTTCAACGCTTCCGAGACGGTGATGAGAGCCTTGAAGACGAAGAACATCAACGACGTCCTGAGTTGTGGATAGCGAGGAATTCAAGGAAGCTGTTGAGTCGGATCCAACACAAACTATACGTGAGCTCGCAAAGACGTTCGGTTGTCATCATTCTACCATTGCCGATCGCTTGCATGCGATCGGAAAGTCAAATCGGTGAGGAGAATGGGTGCCATATCTGCTCAGCGACACTAACAAGGCAGCACGAGTCGCCATCGCTGGAATTCTCATCCGCAATACCAAGAACAGCGGTTTCTATCAGTCCAGTCTTCCGAACCTCACCGGAGCTCAACCACTGCGCTTTCATGTGGTATTGTCGCAGTGGATCCACTTCTCTTCCGACGTCGGCAACGACGATGTCTGACATCCATGGAAAAAAGTCATGCTCTGTGCTTGGTGGAACAGTAGAGTTCTGGTGCATTTTGAGGTGCTCGATTCAGGCCAAACAGTTGCCTAAAACCTTCACAAACAACAACTCAACAGCGTGGACCAAGCACAGCATCAACAAGGAGTGAACACGGCAACTGTGAAGTTCCTCCATGACAACGCTCGACCGCACGCCCAATAATCACGCTGCAAAAAATTGAGCAGTTGGGCCGGGTACTATTGCCTCACCCGCCTTATAACCCAGACCTTGCGCCATCAGACTACCACCTTTCGATGCTGCACGCTTTGGCTTAGGAAAAATTCAAGAACCGTGACGAAGTCGAAATTTGGCCGTCCAACTTCTTCGAGTCGCAGCCACAGGAGTTCTTTGAGAAAGGCATCCATTCTTCGCGAGGACGTTGGCGACATGTCATTGATAACAATGGAGATTATCGCTTGTATTGTAGGGTATGTATTGGTAAGGTACAATCATCCTTTTCTTGTAGAAAAATTTCTTCTTGAGCAAAACGACATTTATAATCGGCAACCTAATAGATTGTAGCTCCGGAAACCTCGATGTGCGAACCGTTTGTTTTACAGCACCGATGTGTGGAGATTACAGGCGAAGCGGTCACGTTCGCTGCTCTCGCGCCGGTGGCCGCGAAACGGAGGCGATGAACTCACCTTCTGTTCCTCTCGCCCGCCTGACCTCAATACCCTTTCACCCTACGCGAAAGTGCGCTCTCTGGCCGCCATTCCAAACAGCGCCATTAGACGCTGTGTGTTTTCGCATAAAACGAACCAATTTCAACGTTGCGAAGCGACGAAAAATTCATCGCCCGGTCAGGCGAATCGTCGGCGACCCACACGGAGTCCGTGGGGGGTCGCCGACGTCATCATCGGGAATTCGTGGAATGGGCAACTCACGAACGCCACTCTTTCAAATAGCTTCTTCAGGGGTCTTTCTATTATAGAAGAGGAATTTCTTACTGAATAGATGAATAAACATGGTCGACACGAGGATACAAGCGACAGTGGATCTCCTATTTAAAGCTTCTTGATTCTCGCGACTTTATCGCGATTATAGAACGACTCATGGGATATTGTGAAAGGTTTTAGCTTCGAGCACTATCATGTTGTCGAGCTATGCTAAAAAAAATCACTATAGATAATTCATCTGGAAAATCCACATTTTGCTCATCTTATTGTCCATTTCACTTACTCCTCATGTTAGCTTCTTATTAATATGTATGATTTTTTAAGGTGCCCTCATAACATACCTGGTATACTGATACTGCGGATTTAGTTACCCAAGTTTGAGATAAAAAGTCAACAGCTACTCGTGTATGCGCTCTGTGTCAAGAAAACGAGCATGAACTGAACCACCGAGATTCTCTTATTGATGAATACGTGCATCAACGATCATCAGTCGGACATCATCTTGGTTACTTGACAGATGATAGAGTACCTCTTCTTCAAATGCAATTATACTTAACCTCGGCATTTGTACATGTTTATAGATACTCAGCGCGTGACAGCTCAGTCGGAAGAAGCGCCATCAAAACAAAAGTAACAATAAGACTGACCATGGCCACAACTGAACCGAGATTTAGGCATCTAAAATGTTTACATACAAGAACAGCCAAGAAAGGGAAAGTTCTGTGTAAGTGCAGGAGGCGCCTTTGAGAAGCCGGGATGAGATCTCAAGAACGAAAATCCTACGACAGTGCAGGATTGAGCGCTTTGCAGAAGTAAGTCAATTCCATTTCTTTTGTAACTCCTAGAAATTCACTAATTTTCGAAAATTAAGGTGCTCAGAGTGAGCGGTACCTCCAGATATGAAAAAGGCACTTCGCCTAATAACGATAAGGCCACCACGTTCCTATCTTTTGAATGTATGTGCTGAAAAATGCTTCGACGAAAATTACTGCTGTGCAGATGTAATGTGCGCTGTTCGTGTGCGCGAATTTATGCTCAAACCAGGGGCATATTTCACCTTCCAAACTGCTGAACTGGCACCAATTCTTTGTTGTGGGAAAGCTACAGAACAAATCTAATTCAATTACAAGTTTCTCCGGTGTTATCCGAGCGTCCAAGCTCTTCAGCCTCCTCACAACATGCTATATGTGTAAGCCGTCACTACAACGGGATTCAGTCGCCACTAATTTTATTAATAATAGTTATTTATTTATGTATAGGTGGACATCCACGCAAAAAAACACAATAAAAAAATGAAAGAAAAAAATGAAAAAAGCTAATCAGAACACTGAGAACATCAAGAACAGAACCAGTGCTAGCATGAAGTCGGTGAAACAATGTTGATCAAAGAAAACAAGTACTTATTAGAGGGGGGAGCAAAAGTAATGAGACAAATTGATAAAAATTCTCTATCGCTTTATAACTCAATTACAAATCAACGAGGAATGTGTATGCCATTAAGGTCAATGACTTGCTGCCATCGCTCAACCACTTTCTGGTCCCATCCTTCCAGAACTGCTTGGGCCTGGTGTTGATCAACTGCTCGATATGATTGTCAAGGACTGCTTGGGTTCTTGTGTCCCTCCCGACCAGGAAATCCCGTAGGCCCAAGAAGTAGTGTAGCCGCATAGAGAGATGTCCGGCGAATACGGTGGATAAGGCATGTGAACGTACTGGGTAAGCTTATCCTTGGTTACTTGTTCAAGATGGGGTGCGGCGTTGTCGAAGAGGAGGACCTTCTTGAAGCGCTGCGACTGAACAAGTTCGAGTCGCAGGTCCATCTCTTCTATTTCGTTTACCATGACCTTGGAGTCCATCGTCGTGCTTTTGGTAAACAGCTTCTAGTATACCGGAGCATGGGCGCAGACCCAAAAGCTCTGAAGGTGCTACTCGCCGTGAACATCTCGCCGAACGAAGGTCGTTAACGGGTCAACAGTCCTCACCCAGACTGGCTGCTTGGCATAGTTAAGGTAGAAGACGTACTTCTCATCCTGCGTTAAGATTGAGTCCAGGCTGCTCGGGGTTGGGAATCGGGAGAGATTTGCGCGGCACAGGTCGACTCGTCAGGTTGGTGTTTCGGTATGAGACAGACTGCGGTTTTGGCATGCTCCTGGAAATCGCGAAAGTGGTCACTTCTCAGGTGGCCTTCAGTAAGTAGCATACAAGCATACAAATACGAGAAGCACGAAACCGGACTCCACTGACGACATACAGGGTGGCCCATAAGTCCTGCAACAAAAACATAGGCGTATAAAAAGGCTAAGAATGCACTACATTTGGTACATTTTTAAACTGTGTTTGCCCATGGTTTGTAGATTATGGTGGAGCAATATTATTCATAAGGGACCATTCCTGGATTGATAAGAACCTTCAGATCGTGTGGGTTGCTTTGCAGCTCGCGTCGCAGCCCCTCTTACGGAGTTTTACTTCTTATTCGTTCCAAAGAAGATATTGAACAAGAGTTTTCCCAGGCTTTATAGAGCAAGACATTTTCTTTAAGATGGTTAATAAACAAAGATTGAAAATCTAAACATTTAGGAATTTCACAGCTAGTCTTTCGCAGGTGCAACATTTTGCAGATGGACTGAGAACCGCTACCACGTCCTTTTCTTTTGCTGTTACAGGAATCGCTTTACCAGAATGTGCATTTTGCCTTTAAGCAGAGCGATTGAGTCTCTAGTATATGGTGTTAGGTTTTTGTTCCTATCAGGCGAACATTTTTATTGATTTTCACTATTTTTACACAAAACCTATGGAGTGCGGGGAGGCATTTTGGAAAATCGTGTATGACAAAAACTTGCCATGCGTGGCCGTTGTTTTTATATCATCAGGTTTCCGCAAAGGTAGCATTAAACGCATTATTATTTTGACCTTTCTGGGATCGCTCAACTTTGAGAAATTGTTCATCAAATGAGGCAGAGGCTGAATGCCCATTTCGTACGACGCCCTCCAACTGCGCTTACAAATTTTTCCTTCTACTCTCTTCTTTTCATAGCTGAGTCTTCATCTCACTTGTGGACTTGTAGACCTTTCTTGTAGTTTTCCAGAAACAACATATTGCTTAGTAATAGATTACGCACACGGCTGAATATTGAATTTGTTCCAGCTGGTTTCTGCACCGTGTATGATCAGAAAATTAATAGCGTTCTTCTACTGTAGTTCAGATCCGTTCATCCATTGTTCACTCTTGAGAAGCCTTTGCACTGCCCTACACAATACCATCATACTGCATGTTCAACAACCAATCTGCCGAAATTTAGTCACATCGGAACGGAAGCGCCCCACCACGGGCCAGAGAAGAATTTTCGGTAGTTTTACGTGAGAGCACATTACTTTGTAATAAGAGCAGCTACAACCATTATACTTTCCAGAAGTATAGCACTAAGTATATGCTACATAACTGTTGGTATGCGGTTTTTTTGCAATTGGAAAAAGACAACCAATAAGGTCGCCCAATTTTGTTGCAAGACTTATGGGCCACCCTGTATATGGGCACGGCATGGAGAGTCTCATTACTTTTGGACCACCCCCCCCCTAATATTATTAACCTGTTCTGTTTGTGAATCAAGTAGATATGATATTACTATTAGCTCTAGGAATTTGGATTTTCCATGGGCCACACCTAGGATTGGAATGAAATATTGAATAGAAATCGGTAACAGAAAGACCCACAAAAGCATTTGTCATCTTACAAATTGTGAATAAGTCATATTTGTTCCTGCGGTAAGAGAACGTAAATTAAAGAGTTTATTCCTTTCAGATGCCAAGCGGATGCTGTTGTAGTCATATCCATGGACTCTTATCCAGAGCTTTCTTGTAAAACTGTTTTTTACCGACTCCAATCTGGCGATTTCTCGTCCGGTACTAGCACTAAACACAGTAGTACGATACTCTAGCATAGGCCTCACATAGGTCTTGTATGCGCATAATAAGTGCAGTACCGAGTTCGTTCTTAGAGATTTAAATACATTATGCACAATTGCTGCGCTTGGAGAGCAGTAGGAGGAGGCATCGGCTGTCGCCTGCACTCGATACCAATTTCCTGGTTCGGATTTTCCGCCCAGGCCAACCAAGCCTTCCATCCTTCCGGGGTCGATGAATTGGTACCAAACTTGTCTGGGAAGGATAAAGCACTGGCTTGTACATCGGTTAGCCACCGCAAGTCCCAAACGGCCAGTGTATAGCCAAACACGCATTCAGCACGCCTCCACGACATCCCGTTGAAGTAGAATGCGTGGCGCATCCCAGAGAGGATTGAATAACGCCGCCCTTTATCCTTTTATTTTTTAAGCACAACTCTTTCAGCTCTCTTTGCCGTATATTCGCAATGCTCTCTGAAGGATAGCTTATTGTCTAAAATGAAACCTAAGTCACGCAATAAAACTGTGATATTGACTGAATATTGTGTGAATCTAATACCCCATGAGGAAAAGAATGAGAGTTTTCTTCCCGAATGTGCGCATCTCTCGATCCATGTTCATTCCGAAGCTAGCTCAGGCGGCTCATGCTATGGAAATGAAGATGCGGCTACCGTCTGCGAGCGAGAGCGTTCTGTGTCGGTGGGATAGCGATCGCGTCGGAGATGGAAAAGCGAAAGTCGCCGTCGAGTTTAGTGGCTAATTCCTCCGCTCTGAGATTAGAAGGGCATCGCACATTCGGGCGCTCGTCACTGTCTTCCTGGATGGTCCTCGACCGGCCTCGCCCTGGGGGAAAGTCTGGTATAAATAATAAAGGATAAAGGATAAATGACAAAGGGCGGCTTTATTCAATCTCTTTCGGATGCGCCGCGTGCTGTACTTCTATTGGATGTTGTGAAGGCAATTCGAATGCGTATTTTTACAAATGATTTGCGGTGGTCAGCCGATGACCAAGTCAGTGTTCTTTCCTTTGAATACAAGTTTACCACCGATTCAACGACCCTGGATGGATGCTTTGTTTGGCCTATGCGGGATAAATAAATAAATAAATAAATAAATAAATACTTATAAGGTCTAAAAACGAGTGCGCGAGATTTTTAGACTTTCGCGAAAGCGAATTCTGGCAGTAGGCGTGCGGAAACGTTTCAGAGCATTGGACGTATTCGCGACAGGTAATGAACGAAGTTGCAGTGGCATGACCACAGCTCGAGCCGTTCACCGAGTCGGGGATCGATTTTTCTCATAATTACGATCTGATCAATAAAGAATAAAGAGCAAGGCACGGTGTTACTTATTCCTTTTTGGGATCCACTACGCATTCTACTTCTACGGGATGTCGTAGAGGCGATTTGAATTCATATTTGGACTACACAGTGATGGGCCAGCCGATGAGCAAGGCAGCGCTTTATCCTTTGCAGACAAATCTGATACCAATTCATCTACCCAGGAGGGATGGAAGGCTCTGTTGGCCTGAGCGGGAAATCCAAACCAAGAGTGGCCTTTTTCTCATAACATTTCCTGATCAAAAGCCTATGATAACACTCCATCGAAGTGAACAAAGCCAAGACATGGCACGACTATACTTTGCAATGTGAAATTTGAATAACTTTCCAATACAAAAATGTTACAAAATGGATCTAAGATGGCTCAACAACGGCATGATCTAAAGCTGCTAGAGATGTGTCTCTATAGTGCACACAATAGCCGGCACCTCCTCCGATTGCACTCCATGTGCCCATCTGAATGACATACTCGCACATCCATGCTGCCCATATTTTATACGGACAGAGAAGTAGCCAAAACCGTATCAGTGGGATATGCCTATAACTATTGGCAGATTGCCGATTTATCTTATTCAAGACAGCGGTTCCGTGGAACGACTACGTCTTGCCATCAGAAGAGGTTCACGAATTTTGCGCTCCTGACAGCGTTTCCAAGGCGCACTGTGAACACACGGTTCCATATCGCTACGTTTCACGATTCGGACTAATCTCACACCGAAAAACTTCACGGCTTGAGCGTTGCATTGGAAGATGCCTTGATTTTATCGGAACGGGAAATGCGGGCTCGAATTCGAATATGATTGCATGTACGCATGTTTCGGAGAACAAAGACCTCGGAAGCGCATGCCGTTGGAATTGATTTGAATCAAATCTCTTGCATTGTTCCTAATGGCTCCAAAAAACAATCTAACAGGGTGCTACGACGAATAGCCGGATCATCTCTCTACGCTGAACCGGAATCGGTAATCGGACATCCGTCTATGGGAGTTGCAAAAACGGCGCACTTGCTGTATGCCGATTGAAGACGTGGGGAACATTGAAACTTTATGGAGCAGCAATGCTTAGATAAATAAGGAGCCCTTCGCGTGAAAACTTACAGCCATACGATGCAGTTAGAGGCATTGACACACTCGGAAAATGGCCTGGTTTAGCGAAGCGGCCCAATTTGATCGTAGGCTTGTCTTCCGTCCACCTCAACCCAGCCATCCGTCTCTCAGTGAAAGGTTGGTATTTAGTTCGGAACTTGGACCTCGACTAAGCGATGAGCTGCAAAACGAAAGGAACAACCTCAACAAAGAGTGTCAGCAATGCACCACTAGAGCCTAAGAACCGGATAGAGCTAACTATAATTGTCGACGCCTCTTTTCTGTGCACTTGAAATGTTGACATTTAGTCATTTCCAAAAAACCTTCTACCATTTTTCTTGCCCTCTGTTTCATTTTTCTTACACTCTTATTGTCGGTCGTGACAATGCAGTGTAATCTACTGCAGCCAGTTCTTTTGCGCTCTATGTTTCGTTAGGCTTTATTTGTAGTTCTTTCAATCCCGCATGTGGCTCCACATGAAATAAATTGAAATTGAGCTATACAGAGAGGCCTTGAATAACGACAAATTGTTAGAGGCTAGAAACTCTAAGGAACCCAGCTCGAGCTATATCCGAGGAAGAATGATACCAGCAGTCATTTGAGCTTTGCATCCGGGAAACTCATGTTTATTTATTTATTGAAATACTCTGTATAAGACAGGAGTGAGATAAAATTGCAACACAACAAACAACAAAACTAACAAAAAAAGGTAGCTCCTAAATATCTACGGACAGAGAATTTGTTTTGCTGCGATTATGCCATTTTTACGTTAAACTGGACACTTTTCAAAACAAAATGGTCGCATTTTACGACAACATTAACCCTTTTGAAAGCATGTATAACGCTATGAAGCCAAGCTCAACGTCTTCCAGATCAAAACTTTTTCCACATTAAACTAGAAGCCCTCAAAAATGTTATAATAGTTTTTTGTTCAAGGGAAATTTAGTATGACTTTCCCTGAAGTTTTAATACACTTGGCAGATAAGTGAACATATTTTCTAAAATTTTATTAAACTGGCTTTTTAGGAAAAAGAAGCGGTTTGTATCTTGTTTTAAAGATCAAAAAGGCAACCAATTTTCAGGGATAAAAAAGAGATTTTCGCTATGCCTTCGTCCGTTTCGTTGCAATTTTTATATGATTGATAGCAAAGTTTCTGTTTGCATTGTTTCACGCCTGTAAGAGATATAGCAGAATCAATAAAAAATAAAGAACACACATATTCTCACTTTGATGCCTCATGTAAGCAGCGTTTACCCTACATATCAAATAAATATCGCAGCGAAATACCTGCTGCCTTATTGCGTCGGAAAGCAAAAATTGGTTTATTTTTCTCGAAAAATAAAAATTTTGTGTATTTATTACACTCAGAAAGGTAAACTTAAATTTTCAAAAATTGTTATATCAAATTTTCCTTGAGCAGAATTTTTTGTAACCATCTCGAAGAGTCTGTAGTATAGCCTGCAAGAAGCTCTCCTCGATTTGAAAGGCGCTCACTTTGATTTCAGAAGCATAAGCACTTGTTCAGAAGAGCGTCCAGTTTGACCTGAAGAAGGCGTGTTTTCTTGCTTCCGATAGTAATAAACTTTCTCAAACTATCTAAAGAAATCGCATTCCGCAGCAAGGTTTTAAGGTCTAAATTTATTTAATTTTTTAGTATTTTGCTTTGCTTTAACTTTGATACATTCTCCTTCTATAGGCTAAAGCCATAACAAAACCTAGAAGTTCTTCCATGAGACAGCGGAATTTTCTAACAATTAAAGCCAGTGGCTCAAATCGTAAGATTTGTTTTAACACTATTTTAAACATTTGCATGCACAGGTGTACATTAATTCTTGAGCGGATTAAAAATAACTGTGCCATATTGAAGTAAGGGTCTCACATGGATTTTGTAAGCCCTTAGATCTATTATCGTATTCGTAATTGTCGATGCTGTCAATGAGTTGTCAGCAATTTCAGGTCACATGCTTTGCAGGAGAAATGATCTTCTGATGGTTTTCAAAGTGACAACAGGTGAAACTGGGCGAAATTCTAGTGACATTTCTATCAATGCGCCTTGTAGATTGGTGGACAAGTGCTCAGGTTGTTTAATGAAAAATATTCTCCTCTGTTTACAACTTTCTGATATTAGAAAACTTATTTCGTCTCGAAGATGCTTAGAAGTTTCCTGATGGATTCGTCCCTCGTTTGCAGTTTAGCCTCCATGCGTCCTATACTACTGCGTTATACTTCTGGGGACGGATTCATCAACGACTACCCGCGGGTATAAGGGGTAGAGATACCCACAATGAAGCCTGCGTCTCTGACTCTTGCCTTATCTCTACCTGACTCTTATCTTATCTCCACCCCTTATCACCCGCATACCCACGGGTTAATTGTTGATGAATCCGGCCCCTGTTGGAGATTTTTAGTGGGTTGTTTCGCGTCTAGATGTGTTGTGCCTCGTGTAGGCATGATCTGCGCCTCCTAAGATAAAGATAAGGATAAATTCTTGTTGAAACTGTTCTGATTCTGTCACAACGATGATTTGTTGCGATCAAAACTTCTTGCGCCAGGCGGGACTTGAACCCACACCTCCCTCTAACCGGGCGGGAATGCTCTACGCCTTTACACCACCGGCGCCGTTTGATCGAACACAACATCCACACCTCGTGGAACCGATCAGCACCCACCAGTATCTGGGATGGTTCTGATTCTTTTTTACTACCTCCAGCTGTGGATGAACTGTAGTCTCTACTGCAACCAATTATCAGGTCTGCCATCCTTTACTTCATCCGTAACTGATTTTGGAGGGTAAAATGGTGTCTGGGTAAGTGGAGTTGTGAACATTTCTAACTTTTCCAGGCTACGAAGAAGGCATCGCTGTCGAAAAGTCTGCCAGAATAAAATCGTTAGCAATATTCATCAAAAGCTTATCAAAAAATAGTTGATCAACTTTGTGGCAAGACCTATGGAAAGTCGAACCCGGACATTCCCATTTTGGTTCACTGCAGTTCCTTCTTTTGTAACTTACCCCATCTTCAGCATCCAATACTCCAGAAAACAAGCGACGGCTGAATGACCTGAGGCACACCAGTCAGAAAATTCTGACGAACTTCGGTAAATTTAAATAGTTTTTACTTATCAGATTTTTAAGGCCCAATCGGCATTTCTCTTTTTACAAGGATTACTTTTGAGCGGTCGAAATTCCGCATCATCAATAAATCAATAAATCAATAAATCAATCATAACGATGTGCTCCACCTAAGTCGGCCCAGTTCGCTGTTTTCACCTCACTGCCGTTTCTTGTGAAGTCACCGTCTGGAAGCATAACGAATCGCTCGCTCCACAACTCCTCCTCAGTCGTCGCTTCCTTACGGTTCCGTCATGGGTGTCAGCCCCGCCGAGGGCAATTCAGAACTGAATCATCGTTCACTGGGCAGCTTCACCATGAGCAGCTGCAGCTTCCTCACGAAGTGTGTTGCGTTAGCTTCGGGGACGACGAGACCGACGATGACTGTGTGGCGCTTGCAGCGGTGATTAATGAGAGAGATCTCAGCATGGCGAACGACGACGATGGCCGCCGGGGCTGGCTTGGCGACGAGCACGACGTTTCGGAAGAAACTCGTTCCGATCGATTTCGTTCCAGAATGGCGCCTGTCTCTTCAGATGCTTACGCAATTCGTATATCGTCCACCGCCGAGGGAAAAACGTCGTCGGCCGGTTCGGTTTTGGCCGATTGCAACTCTCAACGGTAAAACATCGTTTCTTCATCGTATTACTGCCGGTAACGAAGGTGTCATGCCTTCGAAGCTGTGAAGGTGAGCGCTGTGACCTCGTCGCTGACACCGCTTCCGATTTTGAAGGAATTCGAACTGGAAGCTGATGCGAGAGAAAAAAGACCGTTAGCGCCCTATCCGGCTGCCAACTTCAGGGGAGTCTTATTGAGCAAAAAGCAAAATATCAAGCATCCCAAAGCTTTTAAAAAATTAAAAAATGAGTAAAAAATATTCCAAAAGGCAGAGCTGAGGTAAGTCTTCTTACAGTTTCATACGAGTACGTTGCTTACATTCCTCATTAAGACATCCACGGCAAGTGTGGCGCAGTTGGAAAAGCAGCTGCTGGGCCTCGACGAACCTCATCGAATTCAGATTCAAGCCTCCGTGCATGCCAAACGAGGATTCTATCCTTCCGAACAGAAGTGGCTGGAAAGGATAATACCCTTACTTTTCCACTATCTGTCTACCGTGCTATTATAGAGACCACCTGCCACTCAAATCGGCTCCAGAATTCCGTAGAATTAAAATATTTCCCTGCCTTACCTAATTACCGAAAAAGATTAAAGCCCCTTCCACTAATCATTACACTATACCGTAGAATGGTTGTCGATTTTCGGTTTTTCGTTCAATATTCCCCCAATAGAAACGAAACTGTTCAAAGGCTCCTGTCGATATCGATATAAGTGCGCTTAAGAGTGCATAAATAGGGTGCGTAAAAAGTATTGACGCACTAAACGTAGACGTTAGAAATAACAACACATTATAAACTGTCATAACGATGTTTTGTTGCGATCAAAACTTCTAGCGCCAGGCGGGACTCGAACCCGCATCTTCTGCTTTCCGGGCAGCGATGTTCGCCTTACACCACCGGCGCTGTTTGGCCGTATGTAACATCCGCGATATCCTCGAAATCCATCAGCATCCACCCGTAATATGGGGATGGGCCGGTCGCTGATATTAGTATGGGACCGGATAAGCTGAGGACCTTATTAGTAACAATGTTCTAACACATTTGCTTAAGCCTGGAGCGGCTGGTAGAGAGGCTATATGCTGTTACAGGATGTTTTGTTGCGATCAAAACTCTTGCGCCAGGCGGGACTCGAACCAGTATCTTCTGCTTGCGCAGTCGGAACAGGGACAGGCTGTCGTGTGCACCCGATACCAGGTTCTTGTCTCGGATTTCCCGCTCAGACTAACCAAGCCTTCCATCCCTCCTGGGTCGGTGATTTGGAACCAGACTTACCTGAAAAGGATAATGCGCTGACTTGTTCATCGGCTGGCCACCGGAAGTCATTGTATGGGCAAATACTCATTCAATCTGCCTCCACGACATCCCTAGGAGTAGAGTGCGTGGCGTATCTTGAAAAGGATCGAGTGGCGTTACGAAAACTGTTACTGGAATACCTTCCTTTATCCTTTTTTATTCACAATTTAATGTTCTTGACGAGGAGATGAGAAATGGTGCAGGAAGTTCACTCTTTGTTTCAAAAACGCGAGCCTAAAAAGTTTCTTGAAACTTTTTTGAATGCGGTTTTTGAGTTACACAGAGGCCACCATTTTACAAATGCAAAAATTCGCTCAGCTGAAACGAACACGATATTAAGTTGTCAACAGTTTAGGTACAGACTGTTATGGATAAATCACTGTTCTAAAAAATCCCTAATTTGTTACATGGTCAAAGTTTTCTAGTTTCTAGGAGATTGAGATTGACTCGTTCTTGTTGAAATGTTGGTCTCATTCCAGCAGACAGATCTAATTGCTCTTTAAACTCGATAAACCCCAAATAATTGAGCGATGCAGAGAATTCGTAAACAGGTTCCGAACGCCTTCCGTGCTCTCCAGAAAGCCAACCCGCTCCGCTCATGACTTGTTCTCTGTTAGGATAAGCGTGAGCAAACACCGCTTGGTTTCCCGTTCCATGTGGCTTCTCGCATTAGCCTGCGCGACTGATGATGAATCGACTCAGCCAGTTGTCACAGCCTGTCCGATGTTCCATCCGACGCGGTGGCCATTGTCAACGGGGCCACTCGCCTGGGAGAAAGTAGAGTAACCGTTGCCGGACGGAAGTCGACCGCTGTCCGCTCTGCCGGCCACGACGGAGACGGCAAATCCCGCGGCGCACTTTCGATTGAGGTCGAAGCGCACGGCGAATATGGGCTAATCGCTGGATCTCAGCTGAAAAACGTCGCTTCCAGAGGATTTCATCGGTAAATTCCGTGCAATTCATTGGCGCATCGAAGTCGACACCTAGGGATCGACACCTTGGGATGATCCGTGTAGAGGTGTAACACTTCGTCAGGTTCTTGAGCGAGAAAATGTGAAATTCTTCTGGAAGCCGTTCACATTTCACGGACCGACATGTCTTCAACTGCGAACATTTATACCATTTTCAAATCGCATTGGACGCCTTTCAAATAAAATTGAACCCTTTTTTAAGTCTAAGCCTAAGACTTTCGAAATCGAAGCAAATTCTTCCAAATTGAAATGAGCTTCTTCAACATTAAAGTAGAGGCCTTCCAAAAAGTTAGAATAATTTTTTGTTCAAGGAAAATTTCAGTATAACTTTTTTTAAAGTTTTAATTTACCTACCCAATAAATTAAACACATTTTTTGAAGCTTTATAGACATTATATTTTTAGGGAAAATAATGGTTTAAAGTTTGTTTTAAAGACCAAGAAGGCGGCCATTTTTAGTGCCAAAAAAGGTAGCACTACTCCCACTTTTAAGAGTTAGCGATTTCTATTCCACTGATAGCAGAATTTCTCTATGGATGAAGTTCAACACATGTTAACGACACAATAAAAACAGCTGCAAAGAGCACACGTTTCTTCACTTTGATGGTTCAGATAAGCGTCATTTACACTATCAATTAAATAATAGTTGCGACGAACTTTTTAAGTGCATCGCGCCGTACGATCTTCTATATTCTATTCTATGCGCTTGCTTCTTTGCAGTGCTTAAAAACAAATTTTAAAACTGATTATTTTTCTTTGAATTGTCGCAATTAAAGATGTCGCATAATTATTTTTAAATAAATATTCTAACCATCATGCTGGGCCTGCAGTTCAACCTGCCTGAAAGTCATTTCGATTTGAAAGGGTTCGCTTTGATTTAAAAAGGCTTCAACCTAGCGTAAAGAATGTGCTATTTGATCTGAAAAGTGTCCAATTCGACGTGAAAATGGTATAAATGAGTTTTGTCCAAAAATAGTATCGCGCTCTGCTACTTTACATTTAGCTGCTTATACCACATATAGCTTTTCACGCTTTTCAGGTGAAACCGTTAACGAACGATATGAGGCTCTTTATGACCCTCGAGCGAGGAGGATCCATTGGAGCACTCTGGCACGCGACAAGGACGAATAGAGGCGCTGCTGGCACCAGCTCGAGCAGCACGATGTTTAACGAGACAACAGGTGACAGGTGACGTTGGAAAAGAATTCTCTAAACATTGAGTGAGCACTTTGAACAATAGAGGTAGAGGAAAACCTTGAAATGATGGAAGCCCTGCTTAAATTGAACAATCGTTCAGAGAAGCAGGTAAATGCCACCTCCAAATGGTGTTACCACAATTTAGCCGAATGTTCCGCTACCGGTGAAGCAGATTTCTGAATCACCTTCCTATGAAAGAAGAAGTTTACTTGGCTTGTTCTATGAGGTGGCGCCCTTCATTCATCGAAGCTCGACGATCACAGATATCGTAAGGACCACGGGTCGGATTCGTCAACGACTTACATAACTTTAACAGGGAATTCACAGCGGAAAACTCAGATAACACGGCTTATCGCTCACCATATCGCTTGCTAAGCCGCGCTATCAGGGATTTCGGCTGTAATTTTCTCTGTTGAATTGCTGTAAGACGATGATGAATCCGGCCACAGGTTGTCGAAATTTTGTTACGACGGTCACGCAAGCTTTGACGACACCAGCTAGATAAAAACCGATACCAAGCATTTGCGGCTGGATGATAGGAGAATGCCATAGGGAACATCAACGAGTAACTCTGTCTTTATGTGGAAACCCCGAATGAAATGTTTGGCGCGCTTGACGTCTCTCGAACAACTAGGATCTCCTGGACCACGATATGCAGAAGGGATGGATGAAGACGCTAATGGCGCCCGCTCGAAAAATTCTGAGGAAATTTTCAAAGGATTTTTAAGCGCGCTTTAGAGCGTACAATAATTAAATAAATCAATTTGACGACCAACGGAACAGCGGGTGCTAAAAGCAACATTTGTGGCAATAGCGGACTAAGCACACATTTCTAAAAAGCTACAAGATTCTTTTCCCCTATAAACAGTCTGAAAACGATTTCTTCAATGAAGCTTTCTATTTTCCGAATCACTTTTATATAAACATAAGTGTTTCTTTCGCGAAAGTGGGATCCGAACTTAGGACGTTAAGCATACAGTTTCACGACTTGTTTGATAAAAAAGTGGTTTCAGACCCATTGAACGAAGCAGCTTCATTCTTCTCATATCTGACCTCCAACGTTATACTGTTATACTATGTTTAACCGATCCTTCTATTAATCTTCTAATTTTTGAGTACTATTTTCCGTTTGCATTTCAGCCCCTCGTACTGACAACTCCGTGGAGTATATCCTCCCCCTCTCGCCCGGCCATTCAAGACTCCAGTCCGTCATCGGTGAAGAAGTGCTACTCAAATCAATACGCTAAATATATGTACGTCCACCCTCTTCGTTGGCGGATTTCACAAGTAAGCCAGTCTATGTCCCGAAAAGTGGACAAAGGTCCTCATTGAAATGAGTCATTTGCACCTGCTGTTTGCCTTATTATCTTTGTCGTTCTACTCTGGTTTTCCTCACTTGAAAACCTCTTTAGACAGGAAGTGTTCATGCGGAAGCAGCTGATCAGCTGTCCAAAACAGTCCAAGTTTCCCGTTGATTTCGTGTCCAAGAGAGAAAGACTTTGTCGATTGTTTTGAAACGATCGCTAAGCCGAGAACCAGTTATCTCGATGGTGGACTCGTTCAGGAGGGTCAGCTCGTTCTGAACTCGCGTATGGAAATCCGGTCCGTGGTCGTTAACTCGGAACCATGTGGGGAGGGAGCAGCATCCTAAACGATGGAATGGAACCGTATGCATATAGAACTCGAAGCTCATCGGATCCATCCAAAGTTGCCGTTTTTGCAGCAAATTATGACCTTGGCACTCTTGCTCTCCTAGAGTTAAGATTCCACATTGGCTACAAATCGTGGAACACGAATGTTCCACGATTTGTAGACAATCCATAACCATTGAACCGTAGCCTTCCTTTGTCACCCTACAGGCTGCCGCGCCCATTCGATTGATAGGTCTTCTTCTGTATGCATTGTTTACGGCGAGCTCCAAAGGCAAGCTGGACAGTCTTAGAACAATTCTTGATTATGACAGCTAGGAATTTCCGATATATCTCCTCAAACGGTCACTCTACAATCTGTTGCTCGCTCTACAGGTTGTCTCGCCCACTCGATCGATTGTGTCGGGCCTATATGCATTGTCCAACTCTACTAAGATTTATATGTGAAAAGATAGAGCTTGAGCTGCTGAGCACAAATATATGCTTATTTTTACAAGTACTTGATTTTTGAAAAAGTTATTTAAACAAAGCCGCTTTGGAACGCTCCAGACTAGATACCTCTGCTCCATTTTATAGATAGATAGATGATAGATGATAGCTATTAGGTTGTCGGAAAAGTTCTCAGCGTTTTGAATGCTTCACTTTGAACTACCATAACATTCCCAAATCTTATCGGATTCTCGAAACGTGACAATTTTTGCCGCTCACTCAATCGCAAGCCACCCACTTTTCGAGCTCTTTCACCTTCCCAAGGCGTTTCAAAGCATCCACAACAACAGTTTCGCTGACGTCTAGCTCTTCCGCGATCCTGCGAATTGTTTGGGATGGTTCAGCTTCCACCAATTCCTTCAACTCGTTTTCCAGGATTGGTCTAGGTCAACCTCTACGAGGGTCATCTTCGAGGCTGAGATCGGTGGTCCGAGATTTACTGAAGCACTGGCGCACAGTGCTTTCTCCAACACTGTTAGACCCCACACTTGATTGATTTGTCGAGCTGTCTCAGCTACGAATTGTCCCAATTTGAAGTTGAAACACAAACCCGTTCGGAACTACTCCTTCGGCATACTTCAATAAGCCCCTCAAGAACAGAAATATAAAACAACGTTGAAACATAAATTATTAGTCAAATAAAGCAAAAATTCTGTACAGAAAGTAGCATTAATGCGCAACACAAGTTAAATTTTTAGTTAATAATAGACGAATAAAAAATAGTAACACAAAACAATGAGAACCTTCCGGACAACTAATAAATGTGGCACGTAGTTCTGTGTCGTCACTATTTCATCTACGAATGGTTGAAAAATAAGACACTGAGGGGAACATTGTCGCTACTGTAGAGGGGAGGGCTTTCCATACCTCATATTACGTTGAATAACGTTGAAAAAACACGAGAAAACACAAATATGTAGTAAACAGGACAAACGACTATCGATGGAGCACTTTTCACCTGAATTGGCATCTACGATAGCGAATTATAAACATCAACAGCAAGCATTTTATCGAGAACTTTAAAGGATTTTTCACCATGATCCCCTGGCAAAAGAAGACCGTGCTACGAAAATTCGTCGAAAAAATAAAAAGTCAGCGTTGACATGGGTCGATGAAAGATACCTGTGACACAGATGACTTCTTATGGCGACGGTGTAGGACGAGTGTAATTTAGGTGATTGGTGATTGTGTACACAGCATATCGCAAGTGCGCACGACGCTTACCAAAGCAAGGCTTTCTAACCACCAATGTTCATTATTACCACTTTCCCTGGATCATCGTCTCCGGGGCGGTATGGTACGCCATCGTTTTTAAGATTTTGTTGGTTATTTCTAAGGCCTTTACTCCCTATCCCTACTATGTTCTGCGCCTACAGGTTTTAACGTACTTCAACGTCTGCATTTGCATATCACAAATCAGTTTTGATGATGGTCCACTACACAACGTAACGGAGCCACTTCCAAAACCATGGTCCGTGGTTCTACATGAGCGCCAAAAAATCTGCCATTTTAGTTAGAAGATGGTAGAATCTTTAACCAGATGCCGACTCTGTTCTCTATGCTACGGAAACCTTCAAACACACTCCCTAAAGACTAAAAAATAAAACAGAAATTTTACACAATCGGATTACTCTTTAAATTTTCCACGACTATAATGAGCACCATTTTCATATCTATGTGGTTCGCTGCGGTTTTAGGCGGTACGAGTAAGATTCCGGGTACCTTAAGCCGATCTTTGTGCACGAGGTGAAGCCTTCCGAGCGTTTCAGCTATCGAAGGATCGAACTGATCTCGCACACAATGAAGATCTACAAACAATCTCGTCTCGAGGTTGAGGAAGGTGATCCCATCTACGGTTCAGCCTCATGCCTGGGAGAACAAACTTAAACGCCATTTTCAGCGCTCGACAAGTGATGGAGGAATACCGAATGAGTCATAAGTTCTTTTCTACCTGGCATTCCTGCCTCTGGAAAACGCCTTCGATATGCCACTACGTGCCGCGCTCTGAAGAGAGTCCTTCGATTCGTAAGCGTTTTACCAAGGGATGAGCGGATTAACCGTTATCCTCATCCGATTTCCGAGGGTGAATGGCCTATCCGTTTTGTTGTTTGTTATCCGACCATTGTGAGCCGGATAAGAGCAACAAATTAGATGACTCCTAGGATTGAAGGTGGTGGTGGGTAGACTGCATATGTAGATCCTTCCTTCACGATCGTAAGAGTGGTCGTCAGAAACAACAGAAGTCATTCAAATCTAGAAGGGTTAGTTGAGGGATTTCATCACTTGAGAACTGCCCACATAGTTTCAAAGCTATCTAACTTACCTACTTCCGGAGACCTGTTCCATGCATCTATGATGCCTTCTTAGCATTGTTCATTCATCTCAAGTCATGTGCTGCCCAAGAAGGCAATTGCTACTAGCAATCGCTAAAAGTGGACGGACGCATAGTAGGAAGAACTTTTACCGCCGGTGTTTGCGTCGTCCTCTTGCCAAGCACTTCAACCACTACCTTCGACTAGGTAGGATTGCGGACTCATGGAAGGAGTCGAAAACAGCTCTAATCTTCAAAAAAGGTTAGCAGGAGGATATCAACAACCCATCAGTCTTCTCTCGGTTGTGTACAAGATCTTCACCAAGATACTGCTTAACCGCATGGAGGGTTGCTTGGATGAGTATCAGCCAGTGGAGTAAGCAGGGTTTCGCAAGGATTTCTCCTGGATGGACCATATTCGGACTGTTTCACAAGTCATCGAGAGGAGCCGCGAATACCACATCCCACTTGTCCTTGTCTTCGTGGATTATCGGAAAGCGTTCGACTCTGTCGAAATCAACGACATTCTGAACGCCCTTGTGCACGCTGGTATACCATCGCCCTACATCCGACTTCTCGACGAATGCTTCTCGAACACATCGACTACCATCCAGCTGTTCGATCGAAAGCTTAAAATTCCTATCGGGAAAGGAGTACGGCAGGGAGACACGATTTCTTCCAAGCTATTCACAGCGGCACTCCAGGATGCCATGAAAGACTTGAACTGGGACGATAATGGCTACCTTGTCGACGGTAAACGGATCAGCAACCTTCGCTTCGCCGACGATATTGTTCTCATCTCTACCAGCACGGCAGAAGTCGAGGAAATGCTGGACGAGCTCAATGTGGCAGGTATGAAGATTGGATTGGACATGAATATGTCCAAGACACAATTTATGGTCAACCAGTGGTGTGACACGGGACTCGTAAGGTTAAATGGAGTCGCTCTACAACAGGTCGACTCCTACGTCTCCCTGGAGATACTCCTACGTCTACCAAGAGAGCTCAACATGGATAACGACTTCGCTCCTGAAATCGCCCGCAGGAGACGCGCAGCATGGGCAGCCTTCAGTTCGATTCGCGAGTTCACCGATCAGTTCAAGGATGCCGGCCGCAGTCCTCGATATTCAACGCCTCTGTACTGCCTACGATGTGCTACGCGACGGAAACCTGGCCCGACAACAAGACAATCGCCAGAGCAGTGCAAACCACGCATCGTGCACTGGAGAGATGTCTTCTAAGGACAATTCGTCAGCAATGGCAAGAAGGCCTACGAAGCTCGGAGCCACGGGAGAAGTCGCAATTAGCAGACCCGCTGCAGTACATGAAGAAGTCCAAATATCGCTGGGCCGAACACCTGCTTCGACGAAAGGACGATAGATGGAGTCTCCGTGTCACAGAATGGCTCCCGAGAGACCATAAGAGACCACTTGGACGACCGCCAACGCGATGGCATGCCTCATTCTCAAGATCTTTCGCAGAGCGGAGTCTGCCTCACTGGATGCAAGCAGCCAGAGATCGAGCGAACTGGAAGAGTTGTGGTCCCGGCTGAGAAGAACTTCAACCGACAAAAGGACCATCAAAGTATCAAAGTAAAGTAAGTTTGCGTCGTATCAATTGTGGCTCCACGATTACAGTATGTTCGATTTGATTGCATGCAGTAATGGTTCCTTTTTGGTCATATGCTGTTGTGAGTCATCAAACAAATACCGTACAGAAATGAATACGACCTGCAGTTACCTGCAGTTCGTCCACTAGCAACCCCAGAGGAAAGGATGATATTGCCGAAGCTGGCGCCACTCCAGATGACGCCCTGAGAGGAAGAGGTGGTGACGAATAACAAGAATGGCAGGTCTTTCTAAATGCTCAGAAGAAGAGCCCCAAAAAACGCCTCACCTATTGTTTCGCAAGCAAAATTTCGTACCTTCACAAGTTTTTAAGTTTGGAGACGGAAGTGCTTTGACCGGAAATATAATATTTCATTTCGAGTGTGTACTTAAAACTCACCCCCATATTGGACAAACTTAACTCCTCCAAACATACATATTAGTCTTTTAGCCTCCAATTCATTGCTCTGATATGCCTTAATTTCATACAATTAAACGTGCTGTTGTGGTGCAATTGCGTTCTCACATTCCTTTTCCTAATTCACGCTTTCTTATTTCTTTCCAATTCTTATTTGTTTCTATTTTTCTGCTCATAACTTTCCGTACTCCTGTTACTTTCCTACTAACCATTGGGGTTCTTATCCTTCTCTTTCATAGCAGCTTTGTTCAGTCTTTTGTCTAACACTAAAATACCTTGCTTTTGTTCTTCTTCCCATAGCAAACGTTACCCGGGGTTTAAAGGACCTACTAAGTTGGTATCCAGAGCCGTTTTCGACTGTGACTTGCAGTGTGTGCTCCTTTCTACTGCTCTCCTTCATTAACAGCTCCACTAAGCAACCTAATTTTTTGTTAGCCTTGTATCAAATATTTCACCTCGCCTTGTTTTCTCGTCTTGTCCTTTCCTCAGCAATGTCTCCTCTTGTCTGCAGTTATTACTTTACGCTGTTGAGCTTTCCATTTTTTACCACCTTGTGTTGCTAATCATGCTGTGTGCGGATTTCCCTTATTCTAGAATAGTGCGTGGATTTTTGTGCAAATAAATAAATACAATATGAATACTATTGCTTTAATTCTATCTTTGAAACTTACCCACCTCTAGACCTATGCTACTTTGTTGGGAGAGTGCGATGTCTGATGAAAAAGAAAACCTGCTCTTTGACTAGTCGGTTGTGAACGAATTTTAATTTCTGTTGGTTACTAGTTGATTCTACGGCTTATGCCCAATTTTGCTTTATTCTCCTTTTTCTATTTTCTATTGTAGTTGTCTTCAATTCTGGTTTTTAACTGCTCCCGTATAGTTCAAGTCTAGTTTGGCTCGTTATTACCGCCGTAGCAAATAAATAAATAAATTTAGAATGGAATGAAATGTGTTCCTGTGAGAAATCGACTTAACATTGACATCTTCATTACAAAGCGTAGTCTTTTTCTCAGCACCGATACTTCAATGGAGATAATAACAATTTTCAGGAAAGTCAACAGCCCCTATGAAATTAGGGAATTTCCCAGTTACATGCTGCGATGAAATTGTTCAATTCCATTTCGGCATCGTTCCTCTTCCACTTTGCCAAACTGCGGCTTCAGCGTATTTTCTTCTTTCAAGTATTTTTAACAATTTTACTTTTCAACCTTTCGATTTTTTCAGATCTTCCACCAGGTCAAATTCAAGGACGGTTGAGAAGTGAGGGCAAAGCGGCTCAGAGCGGGTCACCAGGTGAGGCAATCTTACTAAACATTTTGTATCACACTAAATTTAAAAAAATTACACAACACTGGTGTGGTCTACCCCTCTGCTGAACTAAGCTTGGCTACTATGTACTGTTGTAACTGTCCACTCATGTCTCCTTGAGAAGGCGGATAACCACTGAGTGCACCGACAACTGAAGAAATACTTTATCTTTAAAAAATCTCTTATCATACGAACCGAATAAAAACGCTAAACTTTAGAATCCTATACAGACAGTTAGGACGTATGTACAGGAATGCATTGCAGCGGCACGAGTTGGGTGTTTAGTCGAGAGCCGATGGCTAACCACTCTACTATGGACATCTATCGCGAAAACCCTCTAGTGTCCCTCTCCGACCAGCTTGTCGTAGGCGTCCAGCGTGAGGAATTCGCTCATCTGCTCTTCGAGGGCGAACTTCTCCAGCAGCTCGGCGGCTTCGGGGAGCCTGAGTAGACGTTTTGAATGCAAGAATACAAACAAAAAACACAACGAAGGAAACCAAGGACGCCACTTGATTATTTCTCAAAATGAGCGAACGCTTTGTCACGCTCGTTCAACCAATGAAAAAGGCTCCTTTTTAAATGTCGAACGACTCGATAATTCACCGTTTCTTACACCTTGTTTACTATTCACCAATGCCTTTTCTCGCTAGCGGTATTTGTTTCGTCGCGTTTGTTCCGCACGAATTAAGGATAGGCTAAAGTGCACCTACAGCAAGCTCACAGTACAGTTCTACAGTGGCCCTGTCATTCTGCTGGAAGCATCAAGAGTCCTGAAGTAAGGATATCTATGTCTCAAATGCGCTGCTGACATTGAACACGACTACGCGATCAATTTGACTAAAGGAGCCGAGGGCTAGAACGCCAAGGAGATAGTCCAAAAAGCCTACGGTGTGTCGTACAATATGAAAGTGACTAGCAGAAGAGCATTCAGGAGACGTTCGTTCTTAATCTGTGCAACTGTTGAGAGCCAAGGTTGGAGACTGCTATAATCGTTGGCCAATCAGAACTTCCTTTCTGGATCCCCTCGAAGTGCAGCGACTACATAGGACGACTACATTGTTACTAGTAAGGTCTTCAGCTTAACGGGTTCCATGCTCATATCAGCGGCCGGCCCATCCCCGTATCACGAGTGGGTGATGGCAGACCTGGAGGATATCGCAGACGTTACGTGCCGTCAAACAGCGCCTGTGGTGTAAGGTGAACATCACTGCCCCGGAAACCATAAGATACGGGTTCGAGTCCCGCCTGACGAAAGAGTTTTGATCGCAACAAGGCATCCTGTGACTACATAGGAATTCATCGGGCCCTACAAATCTTTCAGCAATTTCACAGAGTTTTAGTGAGAGGAAGCGAAGACGTACAGCTTATAGAATGATGATCACCTTGGAAGCCAACTCTCCAGAGGGTAGACGAATTCTAGCCCTCTACTATCCCCTTCGAATATTTCGACAAACCTATTCTGGGAGTGTGCAGTGCAGTCGTAAGAAGTGCCTGCTGTCGGGTGCACCCCATACCAGATTCCTCTTTCAGATTCCCCGTCCGGCCAACCCTCCGAGGTCGGTGAATTGCTACCAGACTTGTATGGGAAGGAAGAAGCGCTGACTTGTCCATCGGCTGATCGCCGCAAGTCATTGTATGGCCAAACACGCATTCAAATCACCTTCACGACATCCTGTAAAAGTAGAATGCGCGGCGCATCCCAAAAGAGATTAAGTAACGCCGTTTTTTCCCTTTATCCTTTATGAACAGAGGCCTAGTGCAACGTCAACCATCTAGCCAGCTTGACATGTCTTCTACGTCCGCTATTGATTTAAATTGTGAAGTTCAAAGGCACAGCGGTTCAGTGCGTGAATAAGACTATGTCCATTCAAAAATGTAGGCTCGCCCTAGGAGAGGTGAAGCGCCATACCTGCTGACAACTGATCCGGCGCGGATAAGTCGTCGTTCAGTTTCGGCGGCGATCGTTTGCTTCACCAGTTGAGCGTCGACGGTTCGGCCATCTAGAAAGAAGGAATTAGAAGAGGACGACAGACTTATTCAGAATTTATGAGCACAGCTCACCCTCCAGTCGAGCGTCATGTCTCAGCCACTGCCAGAGCTGAGCGCGACTGATTTCAGCCGTGGCAGCGTCTTCCATCAAGTTGTAAAGAGGAACACATCCAACGCCTCTGAGCCAGGAATCGAGGTAACCTGAAGAATGAGGGAATAGACAGAATCCGGAGCTTGAATCCATTCTAGCCCGTACCGAGAGTGACGCTGATATTGTGTCGGAAGCCTGCATCGGTACGGGTGCCTTCTGGGATTGCGGTCAGATTCTCCTTTGTGGCGAAGAAACCTGGGAGCTGAAAAGAGATCTCCTTGACACTTCCACAAGACATGGTGGGTCGTGATTCTTACCTGCTTCTGAATCTGGTTCATCGATGGCATGCGGTCATCGAAGACCTGGCGGGCGATCGGCACTAGTCCTGGATGCGCGACCCAGGTTCCGTCATGACCGTCCGTTACCTCCCTTTCTTTGTCCTGATGAACCAGGGACAGCGCCTTGCCGTTCGCCACCTGTGAAACACTGCCGTTCGACGCCGATCTCCTCAACATCAAGAAGCCAATCACCCACGTCGTCGTTCTTGATAGGAATCTGGGCAGCCATTCCACCCATTGCGTGGATTCCTCGTTGATGGCAGGTCTTGATGCAGAGCAGAGAGTAGGCACGCATGAACGGCGACGTCATACCTGAAGAGTACGTTCACCACATGGAATAGCCTAACCTAACCCTGGATACTCACCGATCTGGAAACGGTCAGGGAGCAGGAACTTCCTGTGGTTCTGGAAGGTCTTGATGTACGAGAAGATGTAGTCCCAACGGCCACAGTTCAGCCCAACGATGTAGTCCTTCAGTGCGTAGATGATCTCGTTCATCTGCAAAAGTACGATGAGCTCAGCATCCCAGTACATGCACAAGGCTGATGACTCACCTGGAAGCTGGCCAGGAGATGCTCGATGAGCACAGTGCATTTGATGGTGCCTTTAGGTAGACCAAGGCGCTCCTCCGTAAACTCGAACACCTCAGCCCACAGTTGGGCCTCTTCGGCGCTCTGTAGCTTCGGCAGATAGAAGTACGGACCGCTGCCCTTCTCCTTGAGCACCTGGATTATGAATAATAAATCGCGATGGGAGCAGTGACACAGAGGAACTACGATTACCCTAAGCCTAAGCCATTTGCAGGACTTATCCTAAAACCAAAGATTCTTAGCATTCTCTAGAATAAAGATCGAAATTGGTCAGTCCCCAAGAACACGCCTCGCTTTATATTTCCGCGTAACGCCGTAGAGATTATTTCATTACGTATCACACCTAGAAAGGGTAGCTCTAAGCAACTGATAAAAGAGTCAGCACCTTACCCTTCCGAGACATTTCAACTACCCGAGAGGTATAGAATCCCTGGATTACCTGGAAGTGAGGCGAACCAAAAAGTAGCTCGTTTAGCGCATGAAAGCAGCGCTTCGTTCAGAGAGCGCCATATGTGCGTATTTGACTGAGAAAATCTTTGAAACAACCACGACATTTCGTTCGTGCATCCGCCTGTCTGCGTGTCTGTTTTTCTAGACGAAAGGAAGGAATGGAGGGGAAGGATTACTACCATGGGGTTCATGCGGATAATGTCCGCTGGGCAGACTTCACAATAAGTAAATATTGTTAATCGATTTGTCGACCTTTTCTCAAATTGGTCAGATCAGGATGGGGACCGCAGAATACGATGGAGACCGGAAGGCTTCGCAATGGCCTACGGGTCACCCCATCGTATCCTATCCTAGCATACTGTGTAATGTGTGCTATTTCTCTTTAGTAAGTGTGAAAAGGTCAAAGAATAGAAAAGCCGTTCAGGCTAAGGCATGACGTTTTTGGGTCGCAGGGGCAAACCTCCAAACCTTGAATTTTGGTGGTTCAAGATACAAAGTTCCCTTTACCATAGCACAGCTTTTCAAACTTCAGAAAGAGACCAACGAAACTAAAGATAAGAGTATTGTCAATGTTTAGGCTTTTTTTCAAACTTGCTTATTGAGCTGCTTACAACTTGACCGCTTTAGGTGTCGAAGTCCTCCGTCACCCATCATATTCTCCCGACCTTTCTTCCACTGACTATCACTTTTTCCGAGCTCTTGATTGTCATTTGCGTCAGAAACAATTCACTAATTCAGCCGGTGTTGAATGGGCCCTGGTTGATTTCGTTAATTCCTGTGATCCTAGTCTTTATTGTAAAAGATTATATTCACTACCTGTTCATTTGCAAACATGTGTAGATTCCGGTTATTTTTACTTCGATTAATAAAGTTGTGTTTAAGCTGAGTTATAGCAGTTTGGAATGAGCAGTCCGTTTCGGCGATTAATTAGGGACTGAACCAGAGCATGCCGTACTGGACTGAGTTGAGCCGATTCGAGCTTTCCTCTGTTGACTTCAATTTATAGCCGAAAGAGGGCGGAGTCAACAGTATGGGCTCAACATGGTCCAGGGTCTACGACAGCCCCAAACCAGATGTTTGCCGACTAGAGATTGCACATCTCACTATTAGATTTCAATATTGTGCTTTTGGGCAGGCTTCCCAAAATTCCCTAAAAGAAATGTCTTCAGATGTCCTTTAAACGTTTAACTCCATACCATTGTGCTTTCTTCAAGCGTTCAGATGCCATTAAAGCACAAACCTTAGCGTTATGGAAGACGAAGAGACCAAAGTCGAACAGCGCTCCCGACGTCGGTTTGTTGTGGATCAGCACGTGCTTCTCGGGAAGATGCCATCCACGGGGACGCACCTTCAGAACTAAAACACGGCACTATTGATGGCTCTCCTTCTCATTGTCCCTCATCAGCTTGCCTACCTGACACGTTCTTGTTCAGAGTGTACTCCTTCTTGGTAGTCGGGTGCACATACGAGATCTCGTTCCTCACCGCATCGTAGAGGTTGATCTGACCGTCGAGCTGATTCCTCCACGACGGCGTGTTCGAGTCCTCGAAGTCGGCCATGAACACCTAAAATGCTGAGCCCATTGACTAAGGAAAGAGCTCTTCTTTTATGGAAGGAAACTGACATTCGCTCCAGAGTTCATGGCATTGATGATCATTTTCCGCTCAGTTGGACCCGTAATCTCCACACGCCGATTCTGAAACGTTTTCCTCAACACTATGTGCCGGCATTTTCTAACAACTACGTTTGGAGACGTACCTGGAGATCGTGCGGAATCTCAGCTCCCTTCCAGCTCAGGTCCTCTCGGAGCTTCGCAGTATCCGCTGAGAAGTCTGGGAACCACACGCCATCGTTGATTTCTGAAAAATCTTATTTCGTTGCCTTTGTTATTACCCCGCTTCCTGTTCCCAGAAACGCTCTCATTTTCCTCCTAAAGCTAATTCGTAATAGAACAGTCTTATCCATGATAACAGTAAGTATGACATAAGGATAAAGGGATGCGTTAGTTAATCTTCTTTCGTTTGCGCCACGGAGCGTGGAGGCATTTTGAATGCAAAGTTGGCCTATACATGGTGCGGCCAATCAATGAAAATCTCAGTATTTGAGCACTCACAAGCAATTCTGGTATCAATGCACCGACCCGAGGCAATTGAGGACTTGCTTGGTCTGGACGGGAAACCCGAAACGAGAAGTTTATTCGGCGAGCAGACGACGACCGACGAGAAGACCGACGCCTTCTCCGACTGCGCTACCACGATCCCTTATCCATGAAAGAAGGGATTTTGCTCGAATATTTGCAAAAGTCGAGTCCTTCAATACAAGGCGATTTTACAGCATTTATGGAACATGCCCCAAAATCCGCAGATAGTACAGTTCTACAACTATATCACGCTAAAACCTATTTCGAGTATCGCGTAGTGTCAAACGGTGTTAGATGAACTCAGCAAGCTTCAAAATGAATGTAAAAAGGCGCATTCAGCAGAAGGCTGTTGATTATAGAAAACAACCAGTTTCCTTACCGTTCTGCACATTCACCCGCTTGTTCAGGAGCTGACGACGCTTTCCGTCAAACTTCAAGTTGAGATCCTTGATGAAGCGAAGCGCGTCTGGAGTGAGGATCTTCTCATCACCGACCGATGATGGAGCAGTCAGCTGTAACGTGACGTGGTCACTATGTCCCCATTAATTAGCATAAGAAGAAAGCCAGCTCTGTTTGTTCGACACACCACGAGAATCTCCTCGTCTTCACTGCTGGCGGTGACGGTGTGGAACTGAGCCTCTTCGGTGGATCCGGTCAGGGCAGTTGTGCTCGACTGACCGCCGGTAACCGCGTTTGAAATGTGATCGAAGTAGCCGGTACCGACTTCTCGCTGATGCTTCACGGCCGAGTAGCCATGTCTGAAATGTTCTCCTTGACATAAGAAACTTCGAAAGGAGTCAGCAATCTGATGATGCGTGCAAAGTTTATTTATGTCCCATTCAGCAAATTTATTTGCTCGCCGTGGGACATGCTATGCTCTCAGTTTTGAGTGAATTTATTAGCAACTTTTTAACAACGTCAATACTAGTCTGGAAGACCGTTCCAAAGTAAATAATTGAGTCTTTCAAGCCCAGCATTCCCTTAACGTAAATTGAAACTATATGAAATTGAGGGAGTGCTAACGTCACGGGGCAGCCAAGCAGATCTGGGAGAAGTTCAAGGCGGGGATAGTGTGGCAGTACCTGTTCTAAACTCCCGAGGCATATTGAAATATTATATGTATGTCCACAACGGTTCGGATCCCCATTTAGTTCGTACTGATGGCTATGAATGTTGAAGTAAAATACCGGGCGAGCCGCTCAAGTTTGGTAACCCAGTGCTTCTATTTTGCAGTGCTAAGCTAAAGGATAAGGAGTAAAGACGGCGCTAATCAATCCCTGGGATGCGCCACGCATTCTATTCTGGAATGTCATGAGTGCAACTTGAATGCGTATTTAGCCAGAAAAATGACTTACGGTAGCCAGTTGACAAACAAGTCAATATTTTAGCCATCCCAGACAATTCGGTTAGCAATTCATCGGCCCGGAATGAGGAAGGCTTTGTTGGTCTGGGACGGGAAATACGAGCCAAGGGTCTGTGATCGTGTGCACGCGACAGCCGACCCCTCCTCCTACTGCGCTGATACGCGCTCGATAACGTCAGTTTAACATGAAAAAACCTTTTGGAAAGGAGCACCTCGTCTGCATAACTACTATATTGTTGCCGTGATAGTCCATCTTTACCTGAGCGAGCGAAAAAAATCGAAAAAAAGAGGAATGATGCGCGCCACGAGGTTTATGGTGAAGGCGCACACGTATGTAACGTGTTCTCGAAGGCAGTAAAAAACAGCTCAATTTTATAAAAATTTCTGAGATCTGAGAGATCTACTTTTTCGTGGTATTGCCTTCATTACCGCATAATCTGCAACCTTCAAAAGAAACTCACTCTTCGGCGGCGAATTCAAGCTCCTGCAGTTTGGAATAGGCCTTCATTCCATGTTCCTTGTAATTTCGCGCCAAATCGAACATACTGAAGCTGTTCGCATGGAAACCGGCCAAGGTGATGAACTGATACTTGAATCCCATCGCTCCGAGTTCCTAAATCAATATTTTTGATCAAGGTTCCTCCTATTAGTAGCATGTTACTCCGTGCCTTCTGGAACTTCTCCATCTGGGCTGGGCTCAGATGCTTCTTCCAGTTGAACGACGGCGAGCAGTTGTACGCGAACATCTTGTCTGGGTAGACCTGAACAGTGAGCGATTCCTTTCCAGTCGGGCAGCAGTTCTGCTATCACCAACCTTTCGCACGCCTTCGGCGAATTCTTTGGCATCAGCAATCGTTGGATGGCTGGTCTCCATCCAGATCAGATCGCAGTACGGAGCGTAGTGGATCGCGCGGTCAATGCAGTACTGTAGGGCTGTGGAATCCTTCAGCCTAAACAAGAAGTCTGAGTAATTCTGTGTGTTAGACTCTTGCAAACATTCTAGAGGTATGACTCCGTTCTAGCGCGGCGCACTTCTGAATCCAAATAATAGCAACAGTATGCTATGCAAACTTCTAGTCAACCGCTTGTTGCTCTTATAAAAGCTTACTCGGCCTCATATTCTAGTCGTTTGTTCCTTCGCTGTTGAAGAGGTTGAAGGAATAAGATAAGCAGGATGACGTGCGACGTTAGTCAATCCCCTTCGAGATGCATCACGCATTCTACTTTTACGGGGTGTTCTGGAGGCAACTTGAATGCGTATCTGGCCAATACAGTGACTTGCGGTGACCACTCGATAATCAAGTCAGCGCTTTATCTTCGCAGCTAAGTTTGGTTCCAATTCAGCGTCCCGAAGAGAAAGAAGGCTTGTAGTTAGCCAAAACCGAACTAAGAAGTTTGAAACGTAGTGCATGCGACAGCAAGCGCTCGCTCCGACTGCTCATTGAGGATGGCATAGGGCGGTTTTATTAATTATCCTGGTTACAGTTTTCACAAGATCTCGACCTATATGTATGTTCTAAGACTGCATGAAGTGATTTACAGGGTCTACCCTAGTCGGGACGGGGCAGCACCAAGGTGACAGTTGTGTCCAGTATCCCACTACCCGACACCACCTTTGGAACAAATTCAAGGGCGGCATAGAGATGTAAAACACCGCAGCCTCCTCCAACTAGGAAAAATTCACTTTACACATGTCATTTTTTGTCTCTTAAATAATACAGCAAGAACATGTAGACTTTTGCACCACATGATTAACATTCTGCAGTCTTGCTTATGGTTGAATCCACACATGGTCATCAGCTGGGTTAGAGCACATTCGGACGCGTCGACGCTACTGATCCCCTAAAGTCGTGTGGGAATGGAAATGGTACTGAGCCAGAAGTTCACGTACCATTTTCACGTCAAATTTGACACGCACGAATCAAAATGGACACTATTCTATGCACGTCTGACGCTTTGAAAACAACAAACAATAAACATGTTGGCAACTAATTTCGTGGACTCTCAAGAATCTTCAGCAAAAGTATTTATTAACAAATAACTAATGACAATCTTCAATTAAAATAAGATCCTTCAGAACGCAGAAGTGCTTCCCATATATCAGGTAGCTGGGCTATCCCACGGCCATAGAATTATTGTGCTTTTAAGGCCAAGAATCTTTGGAGGTGCATTTTGACCCGGTCCACATTATTAAACCGTCTTCCAACCAAGAAGTGCTGCACCGAACAAAAAATGTGGTAGTCACTCGGCAGGTCTGGGCTGTAATGTGGATGAGTTTGACGCTCCAAGTGGAGGTCTTCTCCTTTTTGAAGTGTCCGGTTCACTACGTTCTCTCCGTTTGGTGGTGTCAAGAAGGTATTAACTTCTGGGAGCTCGTCAAGAACGGTTCCAGCATTAATGCTGTAACCTACTCTTCTCAACCTGGCCGGCGCAGGCTGAACTCCGCTGGAATCGGTTCAGACAGATTTTCAGGAGCGGAATTATCTATCAGCAGGATAACGCCAGATCACACGTCGCGAATCGGGAGCTTCAAAAAATCGAAGACCTTAGCTGGGAGCGTTTAACTCACCCAGCTTACAGCACAGGCTGTGCGCCGAGTGAATACCACATTTTTAGTCCGGTGCAGTACTTCTTGGTTGGAGGACGAATTATTAATGTGGACCATGTCAAAATGCACCTCCAAGGATTCTTGGCTTCAAAAGCACAAGAATTCTACAGCTGTGGGATGGGCCAGGTAGCTGATAAATGGGAAGCAGTCCCGCGTTCCAACAGATCTTACTTTGGTTGAAAACTGTTATTTGTTATTTGTTTATGAACACTTTTGTTGAAGGTGCTTGAGAGTCCACGAAATTAGTTGCCAACCTAATAAAATGAGCTCTCTCAAATTTCGAAATTTTCACTTCAGTTGATCAAAAATAGCAAGGCACTGCTTGAAGTTTTGTAAGTGTTAACTTCTGAATGAAAAATTGTGTTGTATCACTTTTAGAACACATATAGGCAGCATTTCTTCAGAGTGTCATAAGAAGAGATAAAATTTAACAACAATTTAATCAAGAAAAATCGCGGCGATCTATTCGTATGCATGGAGTGATAACATTTTTTACTAGGCTAAAAAAACTGCCACCCTCATGTGGTCTAGAATAAGCTTTAAACCACAGTTTCCATTTAAAGGAAAAATTTTCATAAAATTTCACACAGTGTGTTCACTTATTGGGGCAGCTGAATTGAAAATTTTCAAATAATTCAATTCGCCATACTAAGTTTTCGTTGGACAATAAATCACTCCTCCTCGGGAATCTATAGTACAATGCGTCAGAAGCTTGGTGGTTTAATTCTGAAGATGTTCAGTTCAGTTTCAAAAGCTTCACACCTGCCTAAAACAGTGTTCAATTTGATTAGAAAAGTGTAGAATTCGACTTGAAAGTGGTATATTATGTACCATCTGACTAGTCTCCTGACGTCTTTTTGATGAGCTGATGAGCTTCACTTGTATCAATGTTTTATTTATTTATTTATTACTATTTACTTGTTTATTTTTATTTACAGGTTACCCTCTAGTTCAATTAAAAACGTTTTTACTATGAAGCTTGTACATGTTAATCTGCTGCTGTCCTTCGCTACCACAAAGAAGCGCACTATCCCAGCCACTAGCTGCTACTCAAAAACAACTTCCATCCTCACCTGTAGAATCCTTCTACCGTTCGGCCGGCTTCTCGGTCAATGAAAGGATGGTCACGTTCGTCAACATCGCTGCAAACAGAGCTTCGAATTTCGACTTCGTGACAAGGTAGATAGGTGGCTCACCTAGTGAGCAGCCGACTCGATTCGGCGTCGGTTCTGGCGACGATGATGGTGGGTGATCCACACACGTCAGCAGCCAGACGTGCTGCGTTCAGATGCCGGATGTGCTGTGCTGTTGGGATGAGAACCTACAAGGAATTTGAAGTAGATCGCCGAGGTGTATCTGCCACTTCGGCTGCTCACCTTTCCACCCATGTGCCCGCATTTCTTCTCAGAACCCAGCTGATCCTCGAAGTGGACTCCAGCTGCACCAGCCTCGATGTAGGCCTAAAAACAGACATCTCATAAGCGGGATGTAAAAAATCCTATATTGTTTTACGGTACGAAAAACTTAATATAGCAAAATTATTGAGCTGTATGTAGAGCCGAACCCAAACAGTGTTGCTGCGTGAGCTACTTCCACTGCACCATGTGTCGCGTGCCCTATTTCTCTAAGGACAGAGGGTACATGTCACGAAGATGCACGGCAAGGGTGTGGAAACGCACTGATACTCCTGCCTTAATCGCGGCAGCCAGCAATGTGTCTTGCCTGTGTAGCTGAGTGGGCACCTTTCGTTGGCTGCCGCGGTTCCGGTAGAAGCAACAATGAGTTCTCGCATCCTCGCGGTGAATCTTCGCGACACGTATCGTAAAAAGTGGATCAACGCCCCTACTTTGAGGAGTTGGGGTGCAATCCTAGTTGCAGGGGCTCTTCTGAACGAACGAAGATAAACTCAATGGTCCGCTCTATTCCTCCCCGCTATACCGCGAGCGGTGTGCGTCGCTTTAACATCTGGCTATCTTCGAAAACGACTACGCCACGGTCAGTCTACAAGGAAGGTGGCCGTCGGACGGTCGATGGCTGCACCACTGATGGATCGCCGCCCGCGACGTCTAGCGCAGCATTCGCCACCACAATGACCACTTTCGTAGCGGTGGACTGAGTAAGTACTATGCAATCCCTTAGTGCAGTCCAAGTTTTGATGGGAGGGGACTAACGACAGGAATGTTTTGTCTCGCGATTCCTTCCCGCACTAGCTTTCATCGACAGAGCAGCGTCTAAAAATTGCGTGAGGGATCTTGTATAATTTCATTGGATAGGTGACAAGGCAACTGAGGCTAGATTCGCCAAAAGGAATTTCACCGTCTTCTGCCCTCTAATGCCGAAATCGCATGAAAATTCAACAGTCAAAACATCCAAAAAAAGTAAATCGCAAATCTAATGAAAACGAGCGGATTTTCAAGATCTTTGGATGATTGAAGATAACATTGTTTTGACTTAATCAGTGCCATACCAAATGAACAGATATGTTCTTCCTCTCCCTGTTCGTCTATAGCGTCAAAGTTGTGACAGAGTGAACCGAGTGCTAATGCATGCCTCCTTCTTCAGAAATAAAGAAAAATCTCTAAGAACATTTAAATTGTTAAGGCGGATTTTATAGACCAACAGTCTGACACACACAGTTCACTCTAGTTATAACGTTTGAAGGGACCGAAGAAAATCAGCGTTATAGCAGGAGTCTCGTCCTAAGCCTGGCTGGCCTTTTTTGCACCACTTTACGCATAGATTTATCTAAAATATATAAAACACAGTGACCAAGTACGTACATGAATACAAAGGATATTTAAAAAGGACTATGTAATAAAATAAAATAAATAAAAACAATAAAAAATAAATAAAATATGTGACCATGAAGAGTATGAAGGCAAAGAACAACTCAAGATCATTAATGAAGCCTAGTCCTTAGAGATAATGGCTGATATATGCATAACTAAGCCAAATGTGTATGAAGAGTAGCTGAGTACCGGGGAAGTTAGACGTGATCAACAGCAGAACTGTGTAACCCAACGTTACAAGATCTTGTGTTGCGAAAAAAGTCATCGCGCCAGAGGGGAATTGAACCAGCACTTCCAGGCGGGTAAGACTTTAGCCCAGTACACTACCAGCGTTGTTAAATCGCGTACCACATCCACGATTTCCTCGTTGCTATCAACACTCTCCCATGATATAGGGATGTCGCGTGTGATCAAACAGCATTATTGCTGTTATCCTGTTCCACAAAGGACAGGCATAGATCCCGGCATGGTACGAGAGTTGTAATTGCAAAAAAGCATACTTTCACAGTATGTAGTATCTATACCAGCTGCTCTAAGCTTAAAACAAATGCGTCGGGCATTGTTTTGAATACTGTGCTCTCTCGTTATAACGCCTCCGGATAAGACGAGACTCTCGATATAACGTATATTTTCGCCAGCCCCGGCCAACTTACTTTACTCCAGTACAAACCAACTCCGCTTAAGACGCGTCGGATACAACGCTACTCCCGTTATAGCGCGATTTTGGGTACTCTGCGTTCAAAATGACTCCCGTTATAACCCAGGGCTCAGTTCCGGCCCCACACGGAAAATGAAGAGGAGCAAGATGCCAACCGCGTCTACGATCAGACCTACCTTCTTATGGCCACGTTCGCAGTCGCGACCGGCATCTGTGCGACAATGAGTTAGATGCATTTGGTCGTTTTTCATGTGTCCGTGACCCACGATGTGTTCGTAGTCAGCAATATGTCGAGCACGGTTGGCAACTCGCGGTAGTCGTTAGAAGCTTCCGTATGTTAGGAGGTTTCCTCTATCAGGTACGAAAAAAGATGAGGGTGACACTCAGATTATTCAAAACAATGCCCACACTCGATCTTTCAAGCCAAGAGCATCTGGTATAGGTGGCTATTTATTGTCACATGATGTTCTGTTGCGATCTAAACTCTCGTGCCATGCAGGACTTGTGCCTGTACAATCTGCTTTGCGGACATAATTACAACGCTGCTTGATCGCACTCAACGTTCCCAAATCATGGAAGAGTGGCATTTAAGCCATTTGCAATGAAGATATCTCGGATGAGGCACGGTTTACCAGCGCTGGTAGTATAGTGGGCAAACATTCTGCCCGGAAGACAGGGAATTCGTGCACGAGTTCTGCTTGGAGCGATAGTTGCGATAGCAACAAAGATCTTACAATAGTAGGTTGCATATTTTTGTTGATGACCACGTGTAACCTGCGTCTGATGCTTATTATTCCTCACATATATTTGTCATAATTATGTATATACCAGAGAGTATCTCCAAGGACAGTGCTTCCTTAATGATCTAAAGGTGTTTCATCCTTTTCACTCCCTTCAAGGCCATGTATTTCTATGCTACACGTCTTATTTGGTCAAATAATGCGATTTTAGAAAATTCTGCGCGCAAGAGAATGCAAAAAAGGTCAGCTCCAGTTACGACGCGACTCTCGTTATAACGCGGATTTTCTTCGGTCCCTTTAAACGCGTTATAACGAGGGGAGACTGTGATCTGAGTTTGTCTCCACATCCTCTCTTGGTCCCTATAGAGGAAATCTTCCAATATAGGGAAGCTTTTAACGACTATCGGGAGGCTTCCACTTTGTTCGACATCCATATTGCTGACTATGAGCACTTTTGGTGACCGCGTACGCGAGAAAAACATTAATATGCACTTAACACATACATTGTCGTGCGGATGCTCGTGACTACAAATGAGACAGTAGAACGGTAGGCCTGATCACATACGCAGTCAGCATCTTGCTCGTGTTCATTTTCTGTGTGGGACCAGTACTGAGGCCTAGTCGCGTTATAACGGGAGTCATTTTAAACATTGAGTTCCTCCAAAAACCGCGTTATACCGAAGTAGCGTTATATCCGACACGTCCTATGTGGAGCTGATTTGTGTTGGCGTAAAAGTAAGCTGGCCGGAGCCAGATAAAATCTACGTTGTATCGAGAGTCGCGTCCTATCCGGAGGCTTTATAACGAGAGGGAACTGTATTTTCTAAGCAATTTATTTAGCTTCATAGTGATCCTTTCCTATTATCATAAATCTCCGCTAGTTTTTCCTTATTCCCTCTTTAGCACCAATACCAAAAAGAATAAAATCTCTTTCCTGCCTTCGCACGCTCTAACGAGACAGACAGATATGTTCTGGAGCGCGGGTGAATACACGAATGTGTGTGCATGTGCTGATGGAACGCGGCGTAGGCGCGAAGGAATAATGACGAGATAAGCAATTACATGCAGAAATATGCACACTGGGCCAGACTAGCTGCCCAAATAGCAGCAGTTATCGATTCCTAGTTGGGAAAGCACCTTGAAATCGTTCGCTGCCCATATGAAAATAAAAATAAACTTGTCAAGTAACAACGATGCATAGAGAGTAATGTGTGGTAAACATAAAACAGCAATGGAGTGGTTTTTTGGTTTTTTGGCACTACTGTGCTTTCGCAACTATGGGGGCTAAGAAGTAGAAAAAATTGCGACAAAACTTCGACCCAAGGAAGGGGATTGGTGGGGGCTATTCGCGAATCTGACATCCGTTTTTACTATTACGGTGGCGTACGTGTACGGTAGGTTACAGCACTTTCGGGTGAGTAAAACTGTCAAGGCTACAATCGCCGAATCCGCCCAAACATCCATATATGAAAGTTATTTGGGATGCTGGTCACGAATCTGACATCTATTTTTGCAACTACGGTGGGGTAGGCCATAGTAGTTGCGGTAAGTGCGGATGAGTAAGACCGTCGAGGTAAAGATGACCGATCTACCATACCGACCGTATCCTGCCGAAATTTTAAAAGCGGATGTCAGAATTGTGATCAATACCACAAAAAACACTAATAGACGGAAGTTTGAACAAAATCGGTGATTATGACTTCGTTACCCACCCGCACCTACAGTGACACACCGTACTCCACCGCAATACTAGGAATGGATATCAGATTCGTGATAAACGCCCCAAATAACCCCTTAGATAAAGTTTGGGCCAAAATGTTCTCCAACCACTCTCCAACCTTTGGAGTGCTGAAAGTACAATAGTGCCGATTTTTCAGCAAATAAGCAAACGAAGACCAATCAAGTAAAGTCGAGATTTGGGCCGAGGGCCCCGAAACCAATTAGTTTTTTTTTGGAATACGATATGAGGTTTGTAATGTGGACAGGACTCTATGCCTCACTATTAACTATTTGCAGACGTTTGGACTTAAGCCTCTAATCTTGTACATGTGTTCTCAATCACATTGTTAATATTTGTTACATGAGCATGCTCATGTTGGCTACAACAACAATTTCCATAGAACAATTTGCCGAAAGCCAATTAGAAATACTGAATTGTGTGAGCGAATCTGTTAATAATATCTACATAGTTTATTCGATTGATTGAATTGCTTGATGATTTGACTTATTTATCTTATTTATTTTTATTTAGTTATTTATTATTATTATTCTTTTTTATTTTATTTATTTAGTTCCGAGCTTCGCCGACGTTCGAAGATCAGAGACGCTGTCGCGTGGGCCAAGTTGTCAAAAATTAGGTGGGCCGGCCACGTAATGCGCTTCGCAGACACCCGCTGGACGAGAGCCGTTACCGACTGGATTCCGCGGAATGTCAAGAGAACACCGGGACGCCCACCACGCCCCTTCTTCGTGAAAGCCCTGAACGACCGATATGACGTTCTTCGTGTCCCTCAAGCGAGGAGGATCCATTGGACCACTCTGGCACGCGACAGGGACGAATGGAGACGCTGCTGGCGCCCACTCGAGCAAGTCGATGATCAACGGGACGACAGGTGATACAGGTAATACAGGTGATCTTATTTATTTTTATAATTTATTTCGTTACTGCAATTGGCTTCTGTGGAACGGGAGTGTTCGATAAACGGCTATACTGAACACGTATATCTTCTATGACAGTGTAATAATACGCCCCCTTCCAATTAAATTTGATCATTTTGGTTACTCCTTTCCACCATTTCTCGCAATTTCTCCAAATTGCTCTCAACCCCGTTCCAGTTCATCACCTGTAAATTAAACCGGCGGACAGTAACGTGTCTCCCCCACTTCTGCAAAACCTGATCGATACACTCAGCAAAACATCGTCCACTTTATTCGATCGTCCTTCCGTTGGTTTTGTTTACGGCCCCATAGTGTACACTACACTGATAGTCGAACAACACCGTTGTTTTGGCGTGATATCGCGGTTGATTAGGGGACGACGGCGAGGACGAAGGCCAGAACATATGCCTTGAACAGCTACGGGAAATCGACCAAGGTCGACCGGCAAGTCATATGGCCGGAACATGACGTCAGTCTCCATACCATTACCACGTCGAATTAGACACTTTTCAAATCAAATTGGACACTCCTGTACATTAGCCTAGGAGTTTTGAAATCAAAGAGAACTCTTCTTGAAATGGGCTTCTACATTAAACTAGGGACTCTTCTAAAAGCTTAGAATAATTTTTTGTTCAAGGAAAACTTAAGCATACATAACTCTATTTGAAGCGGTACGTCGCTCATTAATGTCCAGTTCGACGTTCTTGAAACCTGGGCATTTTGTAACTATGTTTTGCTCTTCTTTGCCTGACAAGATTGGTATAAATTCCTTTATTGCGACTGAAGCTTTAATTCACCTACCGAATAAGTGAACACATTGTTTCAAATTTTATTTTAAACAAATGAGGAAAAATAAGCATATAAAGCTCGTTTTAAGGAGCAGTAAGGATGTAAGAAAGGCAATTTTTTAGCTTCAAAAAAGATTGCGCAGTAGACGTCCATGACGTAGCGATTTTTATTTGATTGGTAGCAGAATTTGGAACATGTCGCGAAGGTGAGCAGCACTGGTAGGCGGGAGGTCGCCAGCCAATAATAGCCAAGCGGAGCATAGAACAAACACATGGCAGCCGATCAGGGTACCGACTGTACACGCCCTCTCTGAATGGTACACCCACTCAATGCGGTCTGACTGGGTGGGGCATTCCCATCTCATAATGCTGCCCGTCTTCGTGACATATATCCCGAATTTCTGTCGGCACGGAGTTTGGCATTTTTTGACGATGCATCAAAAACAACGGTAAAGAACAAACATATCACCACTTTGATGGTTCACGTAAGTAGCATTTGCACTAATAATCAAATAAAGCTGCAGCGAAATTTTCGAGTGCACGACGCGATTTCGTCGTTTAATGCGCTATATGCATGCTTCTTTGTTGTTTTTTCTTTAAAACAAAACCTTCATAAAACTATCACACTTATTAGGGCAGGTTAACGAAACAATTTCATAGAAAGTTACCCCAATTTTTTCCTTCTCCAACAATTATTCTGACCATCTTGTTGAGTCTGTAGTTTAACCTGCCTTAAGGTCATTTCGATTTGGACGAGTTTGCTTTGATTTCAAAAATCTTAGGCTAGCTTAGAAGAGTGTCCAATTTGATTTGAAAAGTGTCCAATTCGACGTGAAAATTCTGTTTAGTAACATTTGCTATGGATGCTTTACTGGTTCAAATCAGCTGAGCTATATACCATGATTAGCCGAACAAAAATGAATGCTTTAGACAGACGAAGGTTTAGTGCATCATTTCATAGCCTAGACGGACACTTGCGAAACGACAAAAAATTCTGCCCTATCTCAGCGACATGACTACCAACCGTCACCAAACCTAATCGGTCAAATATTTGTGAGATCTAACCAATGAGATCAGAATGAGGTCCCGTAGGTAATTCTGCCGCAGCCGAGAGCACCTCACCATTGTGTAGGGAAGAACAAAGATGGGGTGCGGTCCTACAGTGCGTTTCAAAAGTATGTGTCCAGCTCGTAATTTGCCCACCTCGTTTCGTGTTCATTTCAACAGGCCCTCTTTAGTTCCACTAGATTCCTTGAAGTCGAATTTTTTTCAAGAAAGCCTAATTCTCGCGTTTGACGAACAATTTTTCTGAAAGTGACTGCCTACCTATTTTCGACTGCAGGGAATCTAGTGAAATTAGCAAGGCCCTGCTAAAATGAACACGAAACGAGATATGAGCAAATTATGAGATGGATACGTACTTTTGAAACGCACTGCAGTAGGAGGGGCGGTATCTTAACGACGTCATCGGAGGTGAGCATGTTCAATAGAGTCATATATCGAAAACACTCGTTCCATAGAAAATAACTGCAATATGGAAAACCAAAAATAAATTGTAGAAATGGTTGCCAATATAAAGGATTAGGCGCTTGAGTTAGTCCGAACATTTGAAAATACAGCGTAATGTTTTATCCGTATTACTACCCTGATTTTGTACATATTCAAAGAACTGATTCGTTTCAAGCCTCTTGCAAAAAAAATGGTACTCGTAAAGGATTCTAATGGGATGAAATCAGCTTTTGAAACTGGCATTCTAACCTGGACAAGGTGCGGTTTCGTAGTCTGACATACCCTATGCGGTTTCTAATCCTTCATTGCACCCACTAAAATGAGTGCTTTGAGGACGGCGATCGAATAGAAACTTTAGCCCATAGGGCAGAGTTGAAGAAGCTCGGGATCTGGGTTTCATAGTTAGGAGAAATCTTTCCTTCAGCAGACACTGCGGTCTTCTAGTGAGAAAAGCAAATTATCGCATATATAACCTACATATTACGAGACTTGAAGTCCAATATTCTGGAAGTTTCTATTCGTGCCTACAAGACCTATGTGAGGGGCAATCGTGGAAATGAGAACAACGGTCTTTCATCCAACCAGAAAGAAAGATATCGATCTTATTTAAAGCATTCAGAACAGCTTCACCAGAAACTGATGATAGGATGCTTCCCGGTGAGGAATGACGTGATTCCTAACCGGCCTCAGAGATTTGAACTACTGTCTGTAACTGTATTTGATTTGTCTTTAATAGCGAGCAGGCGAAAAAGAGCAGTCCTTGCCAAGGTGTTTAAAATTCTCATCAAAAAGCTGGGCAACGACACAAAATAATTCTTCGACGGGGAGCTGATGAGATCCCCGTCCAAGGATTATTTTGAGATCAGAGGAAAACTAAAACAGCGTGTACCAGTCGCAAAGTCACGACTTAGAGCAGATTTCTCAACTTATAGAAACCCTACAGGATCGAACTTGTTTCTTGGTAGATACGATAGCACATATGATGACAATGTCTACCCATGTTTGCAGTAGAGCAATTGCTTGCTGATGTTTTCAAATGTGGTTGTAGTTGACTGTAGTCGTAGTCAGCGTTTAGCTCGTTTTTTTTCTGTTCGCTTTGTGTTTCTATATGTGAGTCATATTTGCGCTTTAAATAAATAAATAAAGCAATATAGCAACCTCGCGAAAAGCTAAACAAAGCTACAAAAGGGCTCGACCAGCCATCAACGGAGAGTGAATTATGGAGACTGCTTTAGCGGAGTACAATACGGAACAATTTAACTCGTCCTATATCAGAGCGGGAGGTCTCCAAAGAGGAGAAATGAGCTCAAATTGCTTTGCTTTGTTAACGATGATGAGTTCGAAAGGCCGAATCACTGTTACAGTCCATGTTTCTCCACTTGAAGTGCAGCTCAGCTGATTAATTTGAGGCTGAGGTATCCCGATGATCCAAGTTAAGGCAGAGTTATTTTTACACTTCTCGACCCTGATAAATTTATCTTCCCGGCAACTGGCAACTCAATGACCTATGAACAGCTGCAGGCCACCTAAGAACGCGTCCTTTGTACGAAGATACTTCGAGACCGTTTCACTGCAATGGACACACTGACTGTGGCTGTGCGTCGTAAACAACGCAGTACAAAGTACGAGACGAGACACGCATCGTCCTTTTTCGCAGAGGGAATACGTGCTTTTGGTCTAAAGTGGCAACGAACCTTCATCAGTTCGAAGCAGTTTAGCGCTCCTCCGAAACCAGCCTCGGCATCTGCAACGATGGGCGCGTACCAGTCCCTCTGTGCCAGATAGTCCTCAGCCTCCACGGCCTCGATCTGAATAGTCGACGCTCAGAACTGTTCCTTGTAGAAGTCGAGTTCTCATTCTACCTGATCAGCTCTCCTGAGGGACCTGTTGATCCTCCTGCATAGGTCAGGCCCAGAATTGGCAGGGTAAAGCGACTGGTCGGGATACATATCACCAGCCGTATTGGCATCAGCAGCCACTTGCCAGCCTGAAAGGTCGAGGATGGAGTCTCTTACCCAGCACAGGGAAGATTAATCGGCCCTTACCAGACAGGTAGATGGCCTTCAGACCCGCTCGAACCATCTGCACTGCCTGGTTTCCCGTCTGTGCACCTAGCGCTGGCACAAACGGCTCGGTGTGAAGAAGTTGCCATAGCTGGAAATAGACGGATTGGAAAGGTGACGATTAAGCAAAGGCGCTAGCTACGACTCACCTTATTGGCACCTCTTGTCGCCAAGGTATACTCGATTTCAACGGATCCTCGGAGCTTGAGAACATCTTCTACCTTAAGCAAGTTTAGTAAATGTAGTATCATAGCTAAAATGGAAGGTGTTTGTTACCTGGTAGTCTCGCTTGATCCCTTGAAACCGGCCTTTGGGGGCTGCTTTGATTACCTGAATTTGAAAAACTTGTTTTTTCAATAGCACGAAAGGAATGAACTCTTCGAACGGGGAGCATATAGTTCAAGAAGAGAACTAGTTTCTATTAAGCAGCAGACAAAGGAAGGAGGACACGACACACGACTTTTATGTACGTTTCCGCAAAGAATTTGTAGCGCTCCAATGTAGTAAGTATAAAAGTCAGATGTAGAGACTGGCATAATTCCCAATCGCGATTTTGTGAAGGAAACATGGATACGCATATTGTCTTATGCACGCGCGGTAGCGCCGGCTGTGCTGCAAGAGGTTTCTGGTTCGAGCCCGATCGAGGCAAACCGAGCTTTCATCGTTCCGGGTCGGCGGATTGGTCAAAAACTCTTCTGAGGGTGATAACGTTCTAAGGCGCAATACAGGTTGTTCAGGAAGAATTCTATGGAAGATGAATTTTTCTTGCTTTTCTTCTTACTGTACATGGTACACCATTCCTGCTCGTTCCCAGAGCAGTTCCGGCCTAAAGGTAGGAGTGTGAAATATTCCTATATTGAAAACTATTCTGACCTTTATATCGGCGGGCGTAGCGCTGGGGAGGAGGTTGGTGAATTGGTACCAGAGTTGTCTGGGAAGGATAAAGCGCTTACTTGTTCATCAACCGCAAGTCATTGTATGGCCAAATAGCCATTCAAGTCGCCGCCACTGCATTCCGGAGAACTAGAGTGCGTGGCGCATCCCAAAAGGGATTGAGTAACGCCATCCTTTATCCTTTATCCCTTCATTATTTTTAAAACATCTGTTTTAGCAACAGTCGGACTTGGGGTTACATATAAAGCATGAAAATTGGATTCTGACGTGGGCGTAGAGATGGGTAGTCAAGTTATTTTCTAGTTAACGAAATATTTTTCAAATAAACCTTAAACATAGGGCAGATCATGGAATCATGAATTCCGTCACAGTCGTGTATTTGTCTGTGTATTCTCCATTAATCCCGCTCTTTTCCTAATTACCGCATCTTCAACACCGGTTCAATAACATTCACAGAACTTACGCAATCATCTGCACCTTTATATTGAAAACATCCAAGTCTAGGAATAACAGGCCTCACCAACCCGTGTTATTAAGCAAACACTCTGACTTATTCTGTCGCTGGCCATCGCATGTCATAGCTTAGACCGAATACGCATTAAACTGATCTCCACTATATTCCGAAGAAATGAATTTTTTTCGTTGCCCATCCAACGAAGGAATCGATCAAGCTGTCCTCTATTCTTCCTCATTTATTTGCCTTAGGAAGGCTGCCACCGACTATGATAGGCAGAGCAGTGTTCAGTGCTAGCCTTCCCAGGCAAATAAAGGCCATTTAACCCCAAAGGAATGAAAGGGTTCGCTGGACCGCTCGGTAACCGAACATTCATTCGATAGGAGGTGGAGGCGAGAGTTGGCGCCTCCTCCCACTGCGTTGCACTGTTGGCCAGACCATATTTATACTTTTCTAGAAGCTAAATTCTGCACACACTTAATTACTGGCACGAAAGAAAGGTGAAGGTTAGCAGTGCTACGACCACTAATCGTAAGTGATGGAGCTACAAGATGGATTACGCTGATAACTGAGTGATTAAAATTAACGGAAAAGAGCGGGATAGCAAGATGAGCAATAAAGGTTTGGACAAACGCCATAAATGACCTAGGGTATAGACTGCACTATATTTTAATCCTATCCTTATTTGATATTGAATAGAAAATAGTCGAGAGCCACTCCTTATGAGCGGATATCCCTACGAGTTTTTCGATTGCATTAAGAAAACGAAGGCCGTCGCTCTATAAACGATCCTTAACTCATTTAAAAACCACTACAATACCAATTTCCTTGAGAGAAGACAAGAAGAAGAGGAACTACAATTGTAAAAGGGTTAACAAAAGAGAATTTGATGGGCCAAGTAACCGCTGCAGTTCACGTTTCTCCACTTGTGCGCGATTTAGCTAATTAGTTAAACTCTAACCACCACATAGGTTATCAGTGTGAATGAAAACTGATGGCAAGGTGAAGCTTGAAAAGCTCAGCTCAGAGATTAGGAATAAGTAAAAATTTCTTCCCAAATTCACAGGTTTGTAAGTACCTCAACACGTTAGCATTCCTTGGAGGCTCATAGCTATAGGCATTATCTGAAGACGAAGATAATAGTAAGACATGTCTGAACTACTAGTTAGATCAATGTAGCCCACTCTCTAGGAGCTTCCACTTGGCTGAGATAGCTTTAGAACATCGAAGAGGCTGGCCCCACAATTACCACTAACGCCCAGTTCAGCTTTACCAAGCTCACAAAGCTACAGGAGAAACCTCAAGAATCACATGAAGCAGAAAGAAGCCGAGGCCAGGAATAGGACGAGAACGTACCTGATACCAGTTCTTAGCGGCCTGCGCCATGCTGTTCTCGCGTAGATCTGACGGCGCTCGTCGAACCGCCTTTTATACGGCCCCACCTCTCGATCAGACAGCGATGAGAGAGCACACGAAGCGTCGATAACTCGGCGACACAGAGCAGCCTGGCAGGGTCAACGCCGTCGTTCGTCGTGTGTGGTGGTGGTCGAACTGTGGAGGCTCGTCCTACTGATGCAGCTCGGGGCAACGAAAGCACAGCAGTCCTGGTAGCGTGGCACTGGTCGGGTACAAAGAGCACGCAGGGCGGCCGGAGTGTAAACAGGAAAACACCCAGCCACCTCGTGCCTGATGGACGTTCCTGGTTTTTTGGACGTGTTTGCCGGTAGTGGAGGTGGTGGCAGGTGTACAGCCAACCCTCACAACCCGGAAACTTCCCACTTGAAAGGCATTAGAGAACGCCTTGCTCGAAACTACAGAACACGTTCAGGCTGTAACGTTGGTCAGTCAGCGAAACTGACTCTACCATCCTAGGTCCTTTCTAGTTCTGTTCAGAGTAGCCACCAAGTTTCCAGATCGAGTTTTCCAGGTGGTTCTGATAACGAACGCCGCCATCCACAATACCGCCGGTGTGATTAGTGATCAGTGACCTGCTAACGGGAGGCGATGACGCGAAACTAATCAGAAGTTCCTGAGCTAAGCTGCCAATTGCTTTCACCAGGAGAAGCCTTTAGTTTCTCAACTGCTATAAAATCTCAAAGAAGGGAGCCGCCTTGGATTGAAGTGGTTCGAGTTTTGCGAAAGTTTCAGCAAAATCTCCTCTTTCATGGATAAGGAGCCGTGATGGTACAGCCGGAGAAGTTGCAGGTCGTCGTCCGCATGCCGAATCAGGTTCATAATTCGAGTTTCCGGCCAAGACCAACCAAGCCTTCCATCCTTCCGGGGTGGGGGGGGGTTGGTAGTTGTCTTGGAATAACAAAACACTGACTTTTCATCGACTGGCCACCGCAAGTCATTGTATGGCCAAATACGCATACAAGTCGCCTTCACGACATCCCGCAGAAATAGAATGTGCGGCACATCCCAAAAGGCTGTCATAATCCTTCTATTATAAAGGACAGAGGATGAAGGACGGCGTTACTCAATCTGTTTTGGGATGCGCCACGCATTCTACTTCTACGGGATCTCGTGAAGGCGATTTTGAATATAGATTTGGCCATACAATGACAGCTGATGGACAGTCAGAGCTCTATCCTTCCGAGGCAAGTCTGTTACCAGTTCTCCGACCCCGGAGGGATGAAAGGTTTGGTTGAAGGTGGAAGGAGGGCGCCAACATCGTCTCCATTCGTGTGCCAGAATGCTCCAATGGATCCTCCTCCCTCGAGGCACCCGAAGAGCGTCATATTGTTCGCTCAGGGCTTCCACGAAGAAGACCGAACAACACTTTGGTAGGCGTCCTGGTTCTCTGTTCTGTTCTCTTGACATGCAGCGGAATCCAGTCGGTGACGGCACTCGGCCAGCGGGTGTCTGCGAAGCGCATTACGTGGTCAGCACACCCAATTTTCGACGAGTTGGTCCATGCGACAGTGAGATCAGAGAATCATGGTATCTTTCCAAGGTTTCCGTGCCCCAAATTGGGAGCTTATTAAGACATCGAGAGTGCGCATACTGAGTTCGTTTCTTTACCCAGTTTTTCCAAAAATATCTAGAGTTTATATAAAAGGAACAAGTTCACCTGTATCACCTGTCGTCCCGTTGATCATCGACTTGCTCGAGCGGGCGCCAGCAGCGTCTCCATTCGTCCCTGTCGCGTGCCAGAGTGGTCCAATGGATCCTCCTCGCTCGAGGGACACGAAGAGCGTCATATCGGTCGTTCAGGGCTTTCACGAAGAAGTCCGACCAACGCGTTGGTGGGCGTCCTGGTGTTCTTTTGACATCCCGCGGAATCCAATCTGTGACGGCTCTCGTCCAGCGGGTGTCTGCGAATCGCATTACGTGGCCGGCCCACCTAATTTTCGACGACTTGGCCCATGCGACAGCGTCTCTGATCTTCGAACGTCGGCGAAGCTCGGAACTCCGGAGGCCTTCTCTCACTTGCGTGAGTCGTGTCACTCCGAGCATCGTCCTCTCGATTCCACGCTGCGCGACGCTGATCGCGTGTTCATCCTGCTTTCGTATAGCCCAGGTCTCTGAGGCGTATGTTAGGGCAGGAAGAACAGTGGAGTCGAATAGGTGGGCACGGAGTCGGACGTTCTTCGTTTTCTTCACGACTTCTTCGACGCTCTTGAAAGCTCCCCAAGCCGCTCGTTTCCTTCTGCTCAGCTCTGGTGCTAGGTCATTGGTCATGTTGACTTCGCGACCCAGATACACATAGCTGGAGCATTCGGAGATGTTCGTTCCGTTGAGCGAGAATGGGGCATCAGAAACCCATCCGTTCTTCATGAACATCGTCTTCGTAAGATTCAGCTGCAGTCCAACGCTTCCACATACACGATCGAAGTCGGCCAGCATTCGTTCCGCCTGACTGATGCTCGGGGTTATGAGCACGATGTCGTCAGCGAAGCGAAGATGGTGCAGTTGCCGGCCGTCGACCTTCACTCCCATGTCTTCCCATTCTAGTTCGCGCATGACGTTTTCGAGGGTGGCGCTGAAGAGCTTCGGGGATATGGTATCCCCTTGTCGAACCCCTCTCTTCACGTCAATGACGACGTCGTTGTAGAATGGTGAGATCTTGGTCGTGAATCCACTGTACAACTCTCGAAGAACTCTGATGTACTGAGTAGGAACGCCCTGGGTGAGCAGGGCTTCCATGACCGCTTCAGTCTCGACGAAGTCGAATGCCTTCTTCAGGTCAATGAACGTAAGGCACAGCGGCAGCTTGTACTCTCGCGACACTTCGATGAGCTTCGTAATGGTGTGTATGTGGTCGATCGTGCTGAATCCTCTCCGAAATCCTGCTTGTTCGCATGGCTGTCCTTCGTCCAGCGTTCTACTAATCCTATTCAGGATGACTCGAGTGAACAGCTTGTAGACTACGGACAACAGGCAAATCGGGCGATAGTTGCCAATGTCGTGCACGTCTCCCTTCTTGTACAGCAAAACGGTCTTGCTGGTCTTCCACTGAGATGGAACCTTGCATTCGGACAGGTAGCGTGTGAAGAGCCGCGCCAGGGTGTTCATGAGCGCTGGCGGGAGGTTCTTCAGGTGTTCAGCTCTGATCCTGTCAGAACCGGGTGCTGTACGTTTCTTCACCGACGAGATGGCGTGTCGGATCTCGGAAGGGAGAACAGAGGGAACGACGTATCCATCCTGCGGAAGATGGCATGGGGGCAGGTGGACGTGGCTATCGAAGAGATCGGAGTAGAAGTCGTGGATGACTTTCTCCATGGTCCTTCTAGAAGAGGTGATGGTTCCGTCAGGACGTCGGAGAGCGGTCATCTTGGTCTTGAAGTTGGCGAAGTTCCGGCGGGCATTGCGAATGCTCAGCCCTGCCTCTGCTGCTTCAGCCAACACTTCCGCCCTTCTCTCCTTGAGATCTTCCTTTATCGCCGCTCTGCATAGCTTTGCAAGCTCGGACGTCAGTTGGTAGTTGCCTGACGCTCGTGCTGCTCCACGCTGGCGTATCAGCTCGAGAGTTTCCGGAGACAGGCGTCTCTTGGTGGTCTTCAAGCTCTCGGCTCCCTTAGCACTATCGTGGAGATGGTGCACGAAGCGATCGTATTCCTCGTCGACGTTGTCCATGACGGCATCTTCCCAAAGGCCGACAAGAGAGGTGTAGAGATCCCAGTTGATGGTCGTTCTGGGATTCCTCTTCTTGAACTTCGCGGCCTTCTCTCCTTGACGCGAAAAGCGGAACCTCGCGCGAAGGAGGCGGTGGTCCGATCCCGTGTAGAACTTGGGGACAACGGAGACATCGGTCAGGCAATACTTGCGATTGAAGATGATGTGGTCGATCTCGTTGTGGAACTGGCCACCGGGGGATTCCCAGGTCCATCGTAGGGAGGGAGGCTTCTGGAACTGCGAGTTTCCATGGATGGTCTTGGTCGACATGATAAACTCAGACAGCCTTTCACCTTGCTCGTTCCACTCCAAACCGTGGGTTCCGATGTGAAGTTCTTCCGGCGACCTTCGTGGCCCGATCTTGGCGTTGAAGTCGCCGACGATCACCTTGTAGAAGGTGTGATCTTCCTTATAGAACTTCTCCAGCTCCACGTAGAAGGCCTCGACGTCTTCGTCGTCGTAGTCGGATGTTGGGGCATACGCGACGAACACAGTCAAGGCTGGCACGGAGCCACATCGCTTCAGTCGCAGACGTCCGATTCGGCTAGTCAGAGACTCGTACGAATCGATGTTCATGGCCAAGTGCGTGTTGACGAGGACACCAACGCCGCCTACTCCCCTGCTGTCGCATGTTCCGAGGAACAGTTCTTCTCCGGAGTCGTAGGCGGCGTGTAGGGGGTGGTGTCTTCTCGTCTCGGTCAGTCCGATGACGTCGTACTTGATCTTCCTGGCTTGCATCATCAGGTCCTCGACGGATGCTTCGGACGCAAGCGTGCGGGCGTTGTAAGTACAGATCGTCATCCTAGTCCTTCTCAGTTTGCGCAGCCTGGTTAGGCCCTGAGATTTTAGCAGCCTCTCCGTACTCGTCCTTCCCATCGCTGCAGAAATGGGGGCTCTTTCGGGGTCAGGGGAATGAGGCCCTTTAGTGCTGCTGTGTTTGACTGGAATACAACACGGGTAGCTAGTCAGGCTCTGTCGTGCGGGCGGGGTACTCCGGGCAGCCAGCCAGACTGCCCGAAGGGACGGGGCGAGACTTAAGGCGGCCTCGAATCGCCTTACATGTACTCCCAGTCTACCGAGTGCAAGCTTTTGGCCGAGCCGACACAGTTACAATCCGCACAGTCACGGACACATCCACGCACACTGTGCACGAACATGCCGCTCCCACGCACAAGGAACGCATCGACCCGACACAGCAGGAGCAAGGAGTCCATCCCCTGCATCCCACCTGCGTCTCTGGGCAGTACACGGTCGCATTTGGTTCGCGTTTAATTCCCCTATCCACCACCCGGGGACGCGCCACGTGGCCCTGCGACAAGCGGCCCGAGATCCCTCTTAACAAGAGAGCCCGAAGGCTCTCTATCGAGGGAGATCCGTGGAAAAGGAACAAGTTACCTTTAAAAAACAACTAATCTTTATAAGTTTAGTTTAAGATATGTATTTCGCCAACAATGCTAGTGAGTTCCTTCCTAACGTGTTGGGGCATCCGATATATGTATTTGAGATCCTTCTTCTTCTTCTTCTTCTTCTTCTTCTTCAGCGTTTGTCCCGCTTAGAGGCGGGGTCCGCTATTCTGGTGTGGTGACGCCACTTTACGCGATCAAATGCTTGATCGGGATGGATACCAGCAACCTTTAGGTCCACATGCAACGTATCAAGCCATCGCTGCTTCGGCCGCCCTTTAGGCCGTTTTCCGGGCACATCTATGTTAAGGCCAATCTTCCTAACAGTGTCACCACTAGCTCGAAGAACGTGGCAATACCACCGAAGGCGAGCTTCACGTAACTTGTCAGCAATTGGAGCGACACCAAACCTCTGGCGTATTTCATCGTTGCGAATACGGTCCAGACGCGTAACACCAGCCGTCCATCGCAGCATTTTCGTTTCCATTACGCTGAGGCGAGTCTCAACCTCCTTGGTTGCAGGCCAGCACTCAGCTCCATACATCGCTACTGGTCGGACGATGGTTCTATAGATCTTCGATTTAAGGCGTTCCGGTATCTTCCTGTCGCATAAAACGCCTGTCATCGAGCGCCATTTGGACCACGCTGCGCTCACGCGCGAGTTCACCTCGAACGTCAGACTACCATCAGACGCATTTGCAGATCCAAGGTACTTGAAGTTTGTCGTTCGTACTAGCGCAGTGCCATTGAGCTCAATGGACCCGGCTTCGTTTACGTCTGTCGTCAAGTACTCAGATTTTTTGACGTTTAGCTTGAGCCCGAACATCGCCAAGCGGTCGTACCGAGCTTGCGCTTGTCGCTCGAGTTCGCTCTTCTCTTCGCTTGCAAGCATTACGTCATCTGCATACAGCAGCGTCCAGGGGGCAGGCTTCTGAAGGTCTCTCGAAATGGCATCCATTACGACAATGAATAGGAGCGGACTTTTGAGATCCTGTAAATTTAAAAACAACTCTGACTTGAATAATTATATTCAATGGCCTCCAGAAAGGACATGTGACTATCAGTTAGGAGAAGGAGAAATCCGACTGTTAGAAGCTCGTGAAGGTAGATTCGGTCATGCGTTAGGTCCTCTTCGTGTCGTATAATTCTTAATTTATTCCTCTTCAGCGATCATGTGATCGCGATTGGCGCTTGCCTATAGCTGTGGGCACTCTATATGCGCAGCTATTTCAATACGAATTCGTAAAGGGGTGTGTACTGTAGGAAATCTGAGCGACTGTGGGATGGGGAAGATCAGGCGTTGGTCTTTCCATTCTTTGGACTTCGTACGTAAGTCATTGTATCAAAAATCCTAACAGTTCTCATTAAAACAGAAGGATGACTGACCAACGTTCCCATTTATCATTTCAAGACGAACGAGGAGAGCTTGAAGTCCGTCCTACCATCTGGGATCGTTATCAGCCACAAACGGCGTATGACCTTGTTATCTCAGGCTTTTTTTGGGTAGTCATGGGTGTTTAGGGCTTCTCACTCTTTGATTGCGCTTCAAAACAATCTGGACACCCCAAACTGTTGCCAGTGTTGCATTAGTGATGAGTGCTCATTCGCTGGTAATCTCCGAATCAAGCATCGATGTGAAGTTCGTATTCATGGAAAACACCGTGAAGCAACGGACCAGGGGTAAAGTAGGCTAGCCAATTTCACAAACCTCTAGACAGATTTTTATAAATTTTTAGAACCTTTCGCGATACATATCGCAAAAATGAGCAGCATAGGGAGGTGTATGGTATGCCATTTAAATGCGATCTGATTGTTTGGCGCTCCGAGTAGTGCCCATGTTCGCGAAATGTACCGTTTTCGCGAGTGTATATACAATAGATCGCTCATATATTTCCGAGAATGATAAATTCTTGTATCCATACAAGTACATGGGTGAACTGGTATTAGACTCTATAGAAATCATAAACGATTTCCCCATTGCCTCGCCGTTCATAGCTCGTTAGACAGACAGTCACGGTTGGAATACTGGTTTCAACATCGCCGCCCACTCCATATTCTGAACATTTTGAACAGTGGTCATCAGTGCATTTTTAGGAATTCTAGTCACTAAGGCAAGTTGAAGTCGCCTATTCCAACAGGAACATGTACCACTTCTAGTCATATTAACCTAGGGAACAAGGCCCATGTTCAGCTCTCTTCCCAGATAGACGTAGGATTCGACTAGGCAACCTTCCCTGCAGAATTTACCGAAGTGACAGAGAAGGCAGGCCGTAGAGGAGGAGGAGTTTGTTGTTTAGTAAAGGATGTGATCAAGGAGGAGTTTGTTGTTTAGTGAATCGTAATGTTTAGTAAATGTTTTCCCTATTCCTCTCCACTCTAGTCTAAACTCAGACTTACTTTGCCTCGAAAGTTCGAATGCTGATGGCACTATTCTGTTCAAAATCGTTTTAATATATCGACCACCGAATTCATCTTGTAGCGACGATAATTGTCTTTTGGACTGCCCGACTGGACTATGTCTTTCTTCCAAACGTCTGATAGCTTTTGCGAATTAAATGTCGACTTTAATTATACTGAAAATAAAAATCGTTATTTAATCATCAAGAAATTCGAAGAATTTTTCGGACTTTTTGGCCTTAGTTAACGTTAACAGGTAGCGGCAGCTACCCGTGGAAGGTCCGTGTTGGACACCATTTTAACTTGGGCGCCAATTTGGAGGAACATCTTCATTCTACCACCACTGGCCGTTGTAGAGCGACTTCAATTAACCTTACGAGTCCCGCGTCACACCACTGGTTGACCATAAATTGCGTTTTGGACATATTCACGTCCAATCTAATCTTCATACCTGCCACATTGAGCTCCTTCAGCATTTCCTCGACTTCTGCCGTGCTGGTAGAGATGAGAACAATATCGTCGGCGAAGCGAAGGTTGCTGATCCGTTTACCGTCCACAAGGTAGCCTTTATCGTCCCAGTTCAGGTCCTTCATGGCACTCTGGAGTGCCGCTGTGAATAGCTTGAGAGAAATCGTTCTCCCTGCAGTACTCTTTTCCCGATAGGAATTTTAAGCTTTCGGTCGAACAACTGGTCATAGGTGTCCAAAACTACAAATTACACATTCCATCACATATGATCCTTGGAAAGCAAGAAACGTCACAAGTCGATGTAGCAGTATGCCGATGTCAAATCCAGTTTTGTCGCCGAAACCGTAAGTGATCTAGGTGTTCACCATCCGCGAACAAATTTTGAGGGCGTGACCTAGTTTAGCACAACCTAGAAACGCTTGAACAGAAGCTCTGCGATCTTAAGTCTCCTTCTTGGAATTGTTGCGTATTCACAGTTCCCTATTTACTTAGAACATACTACTGAATCGACACTGAATCGATAAGCCTTCAAAGTGATTAGTTGGGTCTTTTGTTTTATCTTGCTATCCTAATGTTGCGTATCCAATTATGCCATCTTCACGTCGAACTGGATGCTTTTCAAATCAAATTTGACACTTTTCACGCCAAACTGGACACTCTTTTAAGCTCGCCTAAGACTTTTGATATCAAAACGGGCTCTTCCAATTAGAAATTATCTTTAGGCAGGTTAAACTGCTGAGGTACTAAGATGGTTAGATTTTTTTGGTACAAGTCTGTTTGAAATTTGTTTAGTTCACCTTTTTATTTGGATTGTAGTTGGTGTTGCACTTTATAAAAATTTAATTGTTAAAAAGGGTTAAAATTTGTCTTAAAGAAAAACAATGCAACAGCCATGTTGCATTGTTGGAAGACTGGGTCGCGTCATGCGCTCGAAAACTCCGTCGCGATTTTTGTTTGATTGATAGTGTAAATGATGCTTACATGAAGCATCAAACTGAGGGTTTATGTGTTTTTTACAGTTCTTTATGCTGCACAGTTTGCAGTTGTGAAACTCCATAGAAACAGAAATTTTGCTGTAAATCGAACAAAAATTGCGAAGTCTCGGAAGAGAGCATGGCGCAATCTCTGTTTTGCACCCAAGAATGGCTGTCTTCCTACTCTTTAAAACAAGCTTTAAACCACTGTTTTTCCTCCAAAATAAAACTTTTATAAAATTGCAAAATATGTGTTCTCTTATTGGGAAGTGAATTAAAACCTCAAAAGAAATTACGCTACAATTTTCCCTGAACAAAAAATATTCTTGGAGAATCTCTGTGTCTTGTGTGTCGAGTCTTTGGTTTAATGTAGAAAAACTCAACTAAAAGAGTTCGTCTTCATTTGAATTGTCTCATGCTAGCTTAGAAGAGTGCCCAGTTTGATATAAAAAGTGTCTAATTCGACGTGAAAATGTTATATAAGTGCAGAATCAAGGACTAATTAGTTTTGCTCGCAAGTGACGTAAATAAATACATCATTTTTGAATACAAGTAACTCAACGCATGTTATTCAGGTCACATTCAGCTTTACTAAAGTATGTCAGCTGCCATTCAGGAGCTAATAATAGGGGTTGGTATAGTTGCTGATAAAAATCCAAACAACAGGTTTTTAGTCGAATTTTGGTCTATTGTAAAAGAGATGTGCTGCTATTTCAATGCTTATTGAGCGATCTATTCATAGTGGCGTAACGTGAGTTTGCGGCCGTTGATAGAATATAGTACGGGAGTGAGCAGCGGCACAAACGAAAATTATGGGGTACTCAATAAAGAGAAAGATGGCGGGAGTAGAGGAAGTCGATGTGGATGCAATGAACAACCTCGCGAGCAAGGATAGGCCGAAAATAGTAACGTATTACGGAAAGCCAGGTTCCTCCGTTAGGCAGGAATCTGGATAGTAAACCGAGTGGGCTCTGATTACGTACGCCTGAGCAAGAACAGTCTGCTACCCATTTTCTGTTTTCGCTTTTAGGAAATTCGTTAGGAAAACCTTCCGACTAGAGTTTGCGGATTCCCGCGATGCTTGATTCCTTTTTTTAACGGTTCGCGTGCTTTATTTATTAGCTTGTTTTGGTTGTTTTGTTGCTCTTATTGTGGCTGCGTTTTTTCTCACCTTCATTCACATGGCTATTCATGTAATAAACATAAGCATCAAATATACAGCTTGTTTTTTCTGCGTATGGAATATCACGAATGGCCTCAGCATCCTAAGTAACCATTAGTGGTACCACGAAGTCCAAAGGTTGTGACGATACTGAAGAAGAAAAACTTACAGAAGTGTCGACTACGACGTAGCCGTAAGTAGCCGTAAGTGCAGGTGTTCAGACATTTTTTAGGTTGCATTATCAGACAGAACAGAGAAACCGGTGCAAATATCTTGCGCTATGTAGCTCTGTCGTTGTCCAGAAATCGAGCAGCCAACCATAGAGGCTAGCTGTCTCCTTATAACTGCAAGGAAAATCGGCACCGAATGATATTCGTTGTTTATTGCATGGATACCGATGTGAATAAACAAGAAAAAAACGGAACTGCTTGTTAACCGGTTATAAGCTGTCACAACGGTGTTTTGTTGCTATCAAAACTCTTGTGTCACTCCTGGTCCTGCTTGCTACTCGTCCTTGAGTTGTTTTACCTGCGTGCCTCTCCACGTGCTAAAAATAAAAAATAAAATGAAATAGTGTCAAAACATTAGCAATAAAAGTAACTAACAAGATTGTGTGAGCCAAAGAAAATGGAACAATCACGCGCTTTGGGAATTCGCAGAAATACAGAAAAGAAACCAAAAATGGAAATCTCTGTATAGGTCGGAAGGGTCAATACATGAAGCAGTAGCTGGAAGCCTAGCACTAGAACTTGGAAAAGGCTCCAGACTCCCTAGAAATGCCTAGCTAGAAAGGCGAAGTGGCGAAAGTTTCGAAGTGAAGCACTTTAAAACTACCACTGGGGTAGAGTTAGCGCAATAGATCGGAACGTTCGAAAGAGAAATGCCATTGAATGTGTAAAATGCCAGTCATTTCACCTATAGATTACAATGATATAATAACTTTTGCATTCAGTTTCTAGAGATGCTCTTCATACGATCACGAGTACCATACCAGGTGTATGAAAGACTTTCTTCAGCTATTATCACATCACTTTAATGAAAAGCGAATCAAGAAAGAACAAGAGGGTAAGTCACCAAATCAGTTAAAATAAAATTTCTGTATTTGATGAAAATGTTGAGGTTCTCCGCAAAAAGATCAGAATATGCATTCTCTGGTGAATAGAACTAATCCTCTATGTCATCCATTGAATGGCAGCCAAATCGTGCTAGTCGTAGTTCTATGAATCGATGGCTTTATTATTGCCGTTCGATTATTTTTTAGATTTGTTCGTTGTCACTGATGCTACATTTCAGAAGCACTCGCCCTAATCATTGAAAAGAAAGAATCGGAATGGAGTCTCCTATTGGAACAAAAAATCCTTTTCTTCTCTCTTTTTCTACCTTTTCTTGTGATTGCCCTAGGCAATTATGTGTGATGGACAGCCGATGACCAAATCGGTTTTCTATCCTTACCAAACAAGACGGATACCAATCTAGCGATCACTGATGATGTAAGGTATGTATTGCCTGAGCTGGACTCGATCCTTGGACCCTGTCGCAATGGAACGCTGAATTTGTTCAGACTAGCTTTCTAAACTATACGAGCCACTGAACATTTTTTGTAGCTCCTGGACACCTTAATATGTACAGCCTTTTACAGTGTTTCCATGTCTGAATACACGACGTCGTGAGAAAAAGTTGATTGTTGCATCGCAGATACATTCCTCCAACTCCTACATGGATGAGTGATAATGGCTGGCTTTAGGAAATCCTCTGTGGGATGCACCACTCATTCTGCTTCTATGAGATGTCATGGAAGCGATTTGAATGAGTATTTGGCCATATAGTGACTTCCGGTGGCCAGCCGATGGACAAGTCAGTGTTTTAAACTTCACAAACAAGTCTGCTGCCGATTGACAACAAGTCTGACTTCGAAGGAATGGAATTCTTGGTTAGCCTGGCGGGGGAAATTCGAACTAAGAACCTTGAATCAAAGAACACGCCACAGCCGGTGCCTCCTCCAACTCCTCCGACTGCGCCAGTACATACATGCCCACTCCATCTCTCGAGGAGTGAGTCCTGCAAAAAGTACCACGTCGGTGTCAGCCGTCGCCCTGTTATACAAAAGCAGAGATTTTTTCTATTTCTGTTGTTCTTATTCGGTGGTAGTACTACATTTATATATCTTATAAGATCAGAAAAATTCTAGGCCAATATTGGTTGAAACCTCTAACACATTCATAGGCATGATCATGATAAATTAGGAGGATCACTCCAGCAGGAAAGTTCAGGTTTGAAACCCATATGAGTCGTATGTCTCTATCAAATCTCTGCGCAATAGTTGAACAAACTCATCCAATCCGACGCCTTCAAGCTTTCCCAGACAGCCATGTATCTAACTATAGGTGTGCTCAAACGAATTTATTCGAATAATTGTATGAATAGTCGAAAATTCTAGATTTATAGGTTCTCAAATATTCTTTCGAATTCGAACATCGAGGAGTCATATTCGAAAATTATTTGGAAAGCAAATAATTTTACTCGAATGTCGATCAAACTTTAAATCTTCAAGCACAAACCCTTTGATTCGAATAACTTATTCGACCATGTGAATACTCGAATAAATGAAAAAGGGCTTATTCGATTTTCGATCATTCGATAAGGTTGATGAAAGAATACATTAGCTCTAAAATTTTCAACATCGAACTCGTATGAAGGCAGTGGCGAAACGAATCTTTTCAGCTCTATATAGATTTATTTAATTGAATTTATTCGTTAATTCACTTGTTCGATAAAACTTCTCAAAAGCACAACTGTACATGTACCTATCGATTATCCTGGGCAGCACGTACAGTTTTCTTCTGAATTCATTACGTGGAAACGAGCTTAATGTTATTCTGGACGCACTACGTTGTCATCAGAAATCTTTTGGCTCACTGTAAAGTAGACTTTTTTAGAAACAACTATGAGAGGTTGTGTTTTGGCTGGGGCGACTTTCTGCTTTAGGTGTTCATGTGTTGACTCCGAATTATTTAATGGCCCTACCCTAAAGCACCACGCTGTACACGGCGCTTCGCCAACGGTCACCACAAATCTCTGCAAGGCATCACCTCGTGACCCGACGACGTCGCCAGAGGAAATCGCTTCTGATATGGCACCCTCGTCGGCGTCTTCAAAAATCGTCGGCCGAGTGTACTTTGGACTTGCGTCTTTGGAACGCGAGAATCGGGTAGTGAAAGGCTAGCGTTCGCCGAACATACGCCAGATAAGATCCGTACGCTGCGATAACCACATAAGGCTGGAGATGCTATAGCTGACCGAACGGGCAGGCAGAGCAGAACATGATAGCTCAATCGCTTTGAAAACGACTATGCTCACCATTTACCAGAACATGCTGTGATTCGTGGTCTCCACTTAATTTCAGTGAGAATATGCCATGCGAAGCCATATCAAGAGCTTCTCGATTGAGATCACTCAAGTTCTATCCTTTATTTGCCATTCTTTGGCTAATAAAACGGTAAAAATGCCACTACTTTAAAATAGATCTAATCATTAACTCAGTTTTCTCTTGCAATGAATCAGCACTAGACCTCGCTCGGTATTTATAGGGAAGCCGGCCCGTTTCCAAGCTTTCCAGGCTTTGATTGTGTTCCGAGCTCTTCTATCGAGTAAGGGAGGATTCCAGGATGTGGCTAATTTTGGCACAGGTGTGGTAGATGCAGCGAATCTTTGAGCTCTTTGTCCGCTTAGTAGGAATAGGAACCTACTCCGTCACATGTAGCTCTGATGCTCGGGAGCAGCTCTGATGCTTTATTTTCAAGTGTATACGTACAGGGCATCTGAAAAAATGTATACACTGTTCAACAAGTGATAACTTTGCTCACATAAAGGTACTAAAGAAATTAAGGCTCGGATGAAACTTAAGAAAATAGAAATTTTCTTGCATATGAGCTATATGGAATGCGCCACGCACTCGTCTGAGATTTTGCATTTTACGTTCGATTGATTGTGTTTCGCTTAAATACACCTTATAATTTCTTTACAAAGCGGTGGTTTTGATTGATTTGGGCTTCTTTATGGTTGAAAACTTAAAAGCACACTATGGCTTGCGGCAAATGCAGGGTATTCTAACAATGCAGGTACTGTTTCAACGTTGCTGCCGCTGAAGCTATCGAGGACGTTTAAGACTGACATGAAAGTACAGGACAAGACAGGGAGATTTCTGTGGTTTGTAAACAGTCAAGATTGCGCCATGCTTCCGCGTGAAAGCTTGCATTCCAAACGCGATTATTGTGCATGGGCGGAATCCTTGTCACAATCTTGTTACTACTTACCCAAAACAACCTTAATGTGCTTGTTTTAACGTTTGGAACTTGACAATCACGAGAAAGACACTTAACGTGCGAGTTCATTGATTGCTCAATTTGAATGTGATCAGGAGCCCCATTTTCCAAAACGGATTCTGTAAGCTGATGAAGCAATATTCAAGCCGAATGGAGAGGTTAAGCGGCATAGTTGCAGCTACTGCGCGACGAAAAACGTTAAAAGAAGTACATCGCAGGTTAATCTTGTCAGGTAGTAACAAGACTGTAACAAGCATTCAGCCCATGCACAAAATCAATCGAGTCTGAAATGTTAGGCTTCAGACGAGCGCATGGCGCAATCTTGACTATTTGCCACAGAAATTTCTTTGCGCTGTGCTTCCATATGAGCCTCAAACATCTTCACAAGCTTTACCACCAGACCTTTCCAGAGCAGAACCTTATAAAGACTACCTGCATTTTTCGGAAGCCGTAGCGTGTTTTTGAGTTTTGAACCTTAACAGAAGCACAAATTAATCAACACGGCTCATTTAATGGGAAATTGCAACAAGTATTTAAGTAAAACTCAATCAGTCAAGTGTAAAACGCAAAGCTTCAGATGAGTGCATGGCGCTTTCCATACCGCAAAAATTTCTATTCTTTTAAGCTTTTATATGAGCTTTTAACTTTTTCATTACCTTTACTGTGAGCAAAGTTATCATCTTTCAAGCAGTGTATACATTTTTTGAGACGCTCTGTAAAATATATAATTTAGTGAGTGCTTGTTTTTTTCTCTAAGAGACTCAAATCATGTACCGAATTTTCCCCAAGCACCTACTTGCTAGAACATTACCTTCCCAACTATTGGAGTTGCAGGTTTATGAGCTGAAAAGCCAAATAAGCCCTTTTTCTTCTCTACTTGATTGGTACTGTTGTTGTTTTGCGTTTGTTTTATTTCTGTTTGGGCATGGTTTGTTTCAGTGTTCCTTTATTCTAATTGTGAAGCGTGTCTTTTTCGACGCATAAATAAACAAATAAAAGTATATAATTTCTTCGCATTTAATGGAATTCCAGATGCTATATAGTGTTGAAAGGCACCCTGTAGCTGATGGAAATGTCGCACATATCACTCATAGTAGTGGTTATCCTATTCAAGTATTTCACTCCAGCTCAGGAGGTTAGACTAGATCAGAGCTCAAAATTCCGGAATGTCATCCCATGGAAGAAGGACGTATGGCGCATTTCAGAAGGAAAATTGATTAGCACTCACTTTTTTCTACGTATAGTACCGTATTATTATTATTATTATTATTATTAAATCCGTTAGTTTTCCAGCCTTTTGAGGATGGTGGAGATGCACAGCTTCTCGAGGATCATTTTTCTCTTTCGGAATCCCACCCTACCTTCGGCATTCGTGAATTTTTATAATTTTACATTCATAGCAGAAAAGCGAGGAATGCATTTGACGGATACTTCGGCTCGCGTAAACACAACAACATGTCAACTGGGCCATTTGTTTGGCCAATCGTCATGTGATAAGGCAGATAAGGTTTTCAGTTTCTACGTGTCGGTCGATTCGACCACCCCTGCACTAGAAAACAAATCCATCAAGCGAATCGTCCATCACCACAGCATCAGTTCGATGGCAATTTATTACAAATCCTGCTACGAAACCGCACGTACATTCATTGAGCAGTGGCAAAGACGTCGAGGAACTAAGCGACTCTGTAGCAGTGAGCGTGTGTGGATAGCAGTTAAATTCATCGATAGTGCTTTCAGCAGTGCTTAGAGAGCCAATATTTATTTGTTTATTTATTTATAACTGGATAATCACGCAGGTAAGAAGAAACAAAAACATTTACAAGCCAATTAAAGGCATATAAAGGTACAGTATATGGTGACAAAACATTCAGTACTTCAGATAACATATGAATCCACCAGTCTATCAAAAACCTCCTAGGGCCAGATTCATCAAGCGCTTACAGCCCCGTCTAACGGTGAAAATAGAGTATCGTCGGTAAACATCCGCCAAAACGCAGCCGGTGGCGGTTAAATCCGCCACTTCCGCCGCTTTGCCATAACTCCTTTCAAAGTGGATTATATCCAATGAAATGCATATCATTTGAATCAGAACAACATGATGTACCCAATAACGAAAAAAAATCTTGGTAAGTTTTTAGAATTTTTTGCTCGAGATGACCTAGATTAGTGGAACCCGTAATTGTCTTGACCTGGACCACATTCGCTCCTGAGTCTCTCCTAATTGTGCCCCTGGCAGGGATGGATCTGCCCAGTGAATTTTTTAAATTTTTAAACGCTGCCGAAAATGTATTTCATGCTAATCTTGGGTTTTGCCTAACCACGGCGATCTGCCTGATATCAAATTTGCCTAGATTGACTTCATTTACGTCATTCTGATCGCCTAATAATTAGAAAAGGTTGTCTATATAGATGACCCCAAAGAAGTTTCCATCAAGTTGAAAGTAGAGTTCGGACGTCCACTGGGGTCAACTATATTAAGGAAGTGAGCGCTTCTCATGAAAAAATTATTATAAAAGATTACTCGTCGTTATACATGATACTGGTATACTGATACAAGATTACTCCCACATGGTTCAGCGCCTCATCGTGGCGTGGGGGTGGCAATGGGTGTCGAACTGTGATGTACAGCGAAGGTTTTCAATCTCCGGCAGGGTCTCCCAGGCTGAGAAGGAGTTCGACAATTCTTCGGAAGCCTAGCGAAGTCTAAATCACAGCACGAAGCCGAAGGCACGAAAGGGGCACCCCGAAGGCAAGAAAGGGGTGAGAAAGGAGGTAGACACCATGACCATGCGGTTATTGGTTTGTGTTGTCACCTAATTTGAAGTCTGGCACGCCATGCCCAGCAGAAACTGCAAAAATGTGAACGGTTCCAGCGGCAGGCCCAGGTTGACAGGCCGGCTGATGGAGAAACCCGTTCACAAACCATGACCAAAAGTCGCAATAAAATCAGTGTAACAGCTAGGATGGCACCCGGAAGTGAAGCGCAGAACCCTCGCCCGAGTTCTGCGGTCAGTATGCGAGGGCTACCGAGGGCAGAACGACCTCGGCCAAAGAAGCTAGTTCGACTGGGGACTCTGAATGTGGGAGCACTGACCGGAAGATCCAGTGAAGTGGCCGACTTGATGAAGCGCAAAAGGATAGAAATCTTGTGTCTGCAGGAAACGCGATGGAAAGGGGCGAAGGCCAAGGAGATTGGAGAAGCGGTCAATTTGTTCTACATCGGAGGGGACACCAAGAGGAACGGAATCGGGATAGCTGTCGCAGAATCCCTCAACGATTCGATAGCTGCTGTCCAACGGATAAGCGACCGCATCATGTCGCTGCGGCTGGATACGAAGGAGGGTTACTGGACTGTTATGTCCGTCTACGCCCCACAGACCGGATGCCCCGAGCACGAGAAGGATGATTTCTTCCTTACGCTTGAGGAGGCCATAAGGTACGTACCAGAAGGCGATTACCTGTCCATAGCAGGAGACATGAACGGTCACGTAAGGAGTGGCAGAAGAGGAGTAGAAAGGGTTCATGGAGGTAAAGGGGTTGGCTTGGTGAACCCAGATGGAAAAAGAATTCTCGATCTGGCTAACGCCCACGACCTGGGTGTCTGTAGCACCTTCTTTGCGAAGAGGGAGAGCCAGGAGGTGACCTATGCTAGCAGAGGAAGAAGATCGGAAGTCAACCACGTCCTGGTTCGACGGCCTGCCCTGAAAACAGTCCGGGATGTGAAGCTCCTTCCGGCAGAAGATGTAGCACTACAGCACAGGCCATTGGCAGCCGACCTTAGCATACTCTACCCACCAGGCCCAAAGTGAGGACGGAACCCAGGATCCAATGGTGGAGACTGCGGAGTTCAGAGCGGAACGAGCTGCGAAGGGCAGTGCTCGAAGCAGGCCTTCCAGATCCAGCTGGTCCCGTGAATGAGACCTGGAGGAGGGTAGCCCAAACAATCCTGAGATGTGCCAAGGAAACACTGGGAGAAACAAAGGGAGGAACCAGAGGGGATAAATCGGCATGGTTCTGGAACGAAGAGGTGCAGGCTGCGGTGAAGAGGAAGAAGGAGGCCTATAAGCAGTGGCAGAAGACACGCGCACCCGAGCATCTTACAGTCTATAGGAAGCTTGAGCCTGGCAAAAGCAGCTGTAGCAAACGCGAAGAACGTGGAGATGGATGCCCCATTTGAGAAGCTGGACGGGCCACAGGAAGAGAAGTTTGCAATCCAACTAGCTACGGCATAGAGCTTGCGTCGACATTCGAGTAGTCAAAACAGTGAGGGGTGCTGACGGCAGGGTACTACGGAAGCCAGTCGAAGTCAGAAAAAGATGGTAAGACTACTTCAAGGGGTTCCTAAATGAAGAATTCCCTTGTTGGAAAGTCCAAGAAGAACAACCAAAGGAAGGACCCCTCCCATCCTAGACGCAGGAAGAGGTTCGCAACGCCATAGGAAAGATGAATCTCGGGAAGGCAGCTGGATCTGATGGGGTGGCAGTAGAAGCTTAGAAGGTGCTTGGGGACTGTGGAGTTAATTGGCTGACGCAGTTCTTCAACAGAGTCACGATAGAGGGTAAGATGCCGGATGACTGGAGGGACAGCATCATAGTCTTCATCTTCAAGCAGAAGGGAAACGCGTCCGAGTGCTCCAACTACCAAGGGATCAAACTGATCTCACACACGATAAAGATCTAAGAACGTCTTGTCGACTCGAGGTTGAGGGAGATGGTGACAATCTCCCAGGAGCAGTAGGGCTTCATGCCTGAGAGGTCCACCACAGACGCCATCTTTATCGCTTGCCAGGTAATGGAGAAATATCGGGAGAAACGAAAGCCCTGCTACATGGCATTCCTGGACTTTGAGAAAGCCTACGCCTACAGGCTACCTGGGGCGTGCTCTGGAAATCGCTTCGAGGTAGAGGTGTTCCGGAACGTCTGATCACAATCGTAAAGGACATGTGCGAAGGCTCGGAGGCGGCGGTAAGAACCCCACACGGAATGACAAAGAAGATGGACATTACAGTGGGGATACATCAAGGGTCGGCTCTGTGTCCGTTCCTCTTCGTGCTGACGCTTGACTGCATAGTGAAACACCTGGAGGAAGGCCTTCTCAGGACCATCCTCTACGCGGACGATATCGCTCTAGTAGCCGACAGCCGGGAGAAGCTGGAGGAGAAGGTACAGCTGTGGCAAGTAGCCCTCGCGGATAACGGCCTGCGGCTGAACGTGAAGAAGACCAAGTTTATCAGCTCTGAGCAGTGCACTAGACCTATCCTAGACTGCCAAGGAGAGTCGATCGAGATGGCAAAAGAATTCCGCTACCTTGGAAGTGACCTATTGGAGGAAGGAAGTGTGGAGCAGGCGGTGAGGAAAGGATAAATGCAGTATGGCTTAAATGGAGGGAGTCCACAGGAAACCTCTGCGACCGTAGGTGCTCCAGGACACTCAAAGGTAAGCTATATAGAACAGTAGTGAGGCCTGCTCTCCTATATAGCAGTGAGTGCTGGGCCTTATGTAAAGCGCAGGAGCGGCAGCTGCACTCGGCAGAAATGAGGATGCTCAGGTGGGCTTGTAGATGGACTCGTCGGGACAGAGTGCGAAATGAGGATATTAGGGCAGTGATGAACACAGCCCCGATCCAGCTGAAGATGAGGGAGCAGCGCCTGAGGTGGACACATCCTTAGAAGGCCAGAGGATCACCCATCAGGTTGGCCCTAAATCGAAGCACTCGGAAGGCATCCGAGAAGAGCCCCAAGGAGAAGGTGGAAGGATATCATCAAGAGAGATCTCGCCGAACTCGGCGCCACGCCAGACGACGTCCTTGATAAGATGAGGTGGCGACGGATCATAAGAACAGCGGACCCTGCGAATGGGAGGAATAAACGCTCAGGAGAAGAAGAAGACTCCTCGTTATACATAGTGCATCTCTAAATACTAATGGTTGCCAACTGAAGCGGAAATGGTTTGGAGAGCGGTTAAAAACGCATTGAACTCGAGAGTACGCCGTCCAAAGTGTGCTGCACGTAACGTCTCCACAGCACAAGTTCAGCAGGACATACTTTAGAAAATATATAATCCTATGTTGTACAATTTCTAGTATCTACAAAAAATTGTTTAATGTGTGTATGGTTCGCAAAATTTTAAAGGAGTAGTCCGCAGTCAACCTTTCAGCTTTATACTCTGCGTCCCTCAATAACCAGAGGGGTCAATATAAATTGTGTTTCTCTAGGCCTAACAAGGGAGGTCATTCAGCGTCCCGTGGCTTTTTTAAAAGGGACCTATTGAGGTTTGTAGAAGACTATAAGAGAAGCACCGTAGTGGTTTTCAAATTTCCTGCGGACGCATGGGTAGGTCAAAAATTGCAAAAAACTGTACCACTTCAGTGCGGGCCGGTAAAGCAAAACAGACGTCTGGAACTGCCATGTCTTGATTACAATCTCACTTGCTAAAGGTTTGGGGCTGGATCAATAGCGGAATTCAGCGATTTCACTATTTGTTTGTTAGCAGTACAGTAACGGAAGCGGAACATTGAGGTGCGCCGCTCACGACCATAGACGCAACGACTGGAAGGCCGAGTGGGTAAGGGGGAGGATTTGCAGGGAGGGGGTCAGGGGTTCGGATCCGGAGGTGGGGATTCTGCGTTGCTGGCTTGCTTGTAATATTGCGTCTTCTTGTAGTAGTGATGAGGTTGCTGTATGTGACGGTCGTGAGATCACTAGCAATATGATTGGTTGAGCATGAAAAAGACAGATTGGTATTGTTATACTTTCAATCCAGTGGTCGAAGAGGGGTCGAAAACATAAATATGTTAATTAATTAATTAAATAATAAATAAATAGTAACAAAATATAATAAGTAAAAATAAATTTAGAAGCAATAAATAAATAAATATAAAACGAATCTTTTTTATCCATTTTTTTCATTTTCTCCTCCATTTTTGGAGTCATGAAGTACAACCGTTCTGACAATCCCACCATCAATGCCTACCGAATACGGTCAAGACAAAGAATACTATCTATTTTTTAGGCAAAGAAAAGCCGCTTGCTCTCCTCAATAGCCAATCAAACTGTGCTGCTGCTTTGCGTGTTTGTTTTTGTTTTTATACTAACATCCATAGGCCGGACTCATCTACGACTCACTGCAATTTAACGAAGGCAATACAGCCGGTATTTCTGATAGTGCTCTTAACAGGCGACAAATTGCAACATTTTACCATATCGCTTGTTGACAAGTCGCGTTGTCAGGAATCTCGCCTGTATGTTCTCCGTTAATTGCTGTAGGTCGTTGATGAATCCCTCCCCAGATTAAATCAAAGTTCTAGTCTCAGTATGGTAAACTACCGAGGTCAAAATACACTTTACATCGGCAAAAATGGACCGAGCAAGCCCAGCAACTCAGAAAACCGACCTCCGTATGCGAACCAGGGGTGCACACAAATTTCTGTGCGTTAAATTATTTTAAACGAATTTTAAACGAAACGAATTTTTTTAAACGAAAATTTTTCGTTAAATTTCCGGTAAATCGTTAAATTTCGTTAAAAAATACAATTAGCTGCAAACTATTATTTCAAATAAAAAAAATCAAGGAAAGCGTTATATTATATGTTCTATCCAACTTCAACAGATCACCAAGTTCAAGGAATGGAGTGTAACTCTACAATGTAACTTAAACAAATCATTATCAACAAGGTGTGGACAGTAAAATAGACAAAGCTTCGGCAACTAATTGTCTTCATTGTGTGGAATAACACCTGGTATGGGATTATCAATCAAGAAAACGATACTTAGTAGGCTGGTGCGCGCATCGACAAGGTATCTTTAAATGTAAGATCAGGCAGACCTTGAACTTCCTCCCCTTTCCTGGTTCTTTGCGAAACCGTTTTGCGTGACTGTTACACGAACGTGCACACTCTCGATACGGGAAACAACCCGCTAAGTATCGAAAGAATACAATTAAAAGCCTATCAGTGGAATGTTAATACTTTGACGAACGTACGATTTTCGCGTGCCTTATACACGAGACCAGTCGACTTTTTTACATCGTCGAAACTCTGACACGATATCATGTCACACGGTCTCACAAGGCCAAAAAGGAGTGCGTTGAAGAAGAAGAAGGGCGTGTGTTGCGCTGTCGGAGGCGGAGCTGGGTTTTGCACGCATATCCTATATCAGCTTCCTGGTTCGGATTTCCCTCCCAAGCCGACCAAGCCTTTCACTACTCGGTGAATTTTCGGTCGCTGAATTGATACCAGACTTGTTTGGGAAGGATAAAGCGCTGACTTCTTCATCGGCTGCCACCACAGGTGATTTACTGCATGGACAATTACGCATTCAAATCGTCTCGAGGACATCCCCTAGAAGTGGAATGCGTGGCGTATCCTGAAAGGGATTGAGTATCGGGGTTCTTTATCCCTTTACTATCGTATTTCTCAAATCATTTAAAATACGTCCACCGACTGAAAACATTCTCTCGTTTTCGACTGTTTTATGTGGCGAGCAAAGTATTCTGGGATAAGCAGCGCCAGGTGAGGATAAGCATATCTTACGAGGAGGTCAGACCACTGGGTTTGTGGAATTGCTGACGTGCTTGACGGCTCAACGAAGAGCTTTTCTAGCCCCAAATGCGTTATTTCCAACAATTCAAATGCGCCATAGAAGGCATGAGAATAGCATAAAAAGATGAAAATATCCTGCTGATTTCAATAGTTTTTCACGAATAGTCCTTGGGAGGATGAGGCCTACAATATTAGTAACGAATGAGAATGTCCGTTGAAAATTCCGTTAAACTTCTGAAAACTTTCGTTAAGTCGTTAAGCCAGATTTCAACGGAAAATGCCGTTAATTCGTTAAAGTCGGTAAATCGTTAACCGTTAAATATGCACCCCTTGTACCGACACCAGAGGAATGGAGACTTGGTTGGCCAGGGGGAATCCCAAACCGGAGCCTTGAGTAGGGAACATGCGACAGCGACTCCTTCGCCTCTTCCGACTTCGCTAGAATACGTTGGCGAAAAGATCGACTTCAGAAACGGCAAACGCTGTAACGCGGGAAGACGGGCGTTGCAGTAAGGGGCTAGTTGGCGTCTGCAGTTTCATCCTGTTTTTCACATCATGACGAGGGGTTTCGCATATCGATCGACACTACTGTTCGTTTGAAATGTATTTCCAACCTGAAATATTGATACTGCACATATGCGCATAGTTTATATTTAGGTTGAAAACATATTTCAGACGAAAAAGGATAAATTTTGGCGATTAATCAACCCCTTTCGAATCCGCAAAGCGATCTATTTCTCTGGGATGTGGAGACAATAAAGACGTATTTGGCCTATGCAATCACTTGCGATGGCCGTCCGATGGACAAGTCAGTATTTTATCCTATTATCCTTTCATGACGGTGCTTTTGGTGCGGATCTTTCTAGCCTTTTTACAGCATAGCAGCACTTTTCACTACCGCACGTGCTGTCACCGCTCGAGTGTTTTTTCACTGGCTAGTGTTTCTCGTGATATTTCAGCACTACAACCATACGAAACAACGTCGCATTTATTTATTAGACATCAATCGCCTTGCCTCTATCATCAACATCCATGGTTTGGTTGCCACTGACCGTAAACACACGTCAGCGTTTCCCAATAAGGCGCAGCTGAAATAAATACCTTTCCTCTAGATGCTCAGCAGCTGACAGATTAGGAGCCTGAAAGGAAGGGCAGTGCTTACTGTGGAAGGACCTCGGAAGTCTACAAGCGGCGCGAGCATTTTCTCCATGCTTCTTATATGGACTAGACGTCGTATAAGGATCCACCAGCTTGTACCTCAGCTTATCCTTCAAGTCCGAAACCGGACAATCTGAAACGAATTTGTGATTTGTGCGCTACGAAAATTGTTCTCACACTAGTTATATTTATGCTGACATGTGTGTAACCAGTTCTGCCTGCACTTTGATTCTGCTGACTTGAGTTTTTACATAATATAAGTAACAAAAGAAGCGTCGCTAGAGCTGCAAGACCTTCACGTTTGAGCCGACAACTCGATCCTCACAAGAGCTCTTGGGAACTCTGAAAACCCTAACTTGCTGTCCTGACTGCTTAAACCATTCCGCCTGTGCGTCCGACAATAGAGGGAGAGCAGACAGAAGGTCGTCGGCTGCTTGAGCCGGCCGTTGACATAAAGTGATTGGGAAGTAAGGGGTTGTTAAAATTTTCTGACACCCTTTTGTATTCATTTTGTGTGGACTCGTGGCTTTAAAGCTAACACGCTACTGCTCCTATCAACTTCTCTTCGTTTGAACAAGTTGGAAGCGTCGAAATTACATTACCTTGAATAGTGGCGACTGCATTGACGACGGCAAGAACAACAACCAGTAGAATGTAATGCATTTTTTCTGAAATAAAATTAGCCCAGGATCTAATAAGCCCTTTACAAGGGCATTCTCAAGTAACACTGGACGCTTTGTAAGCATCAGCGTGCAGTCAGAGGTAACGCTTTTTTCGTTTCGCTTAGCTAAACTCAAGATGAGGAACCACATGAAACAAGTTGTTGTAGATAAATTTGAAAAAGAAAGAAGTGAAGTCGCTAGGTGATCTCACCTTCAGCGGTTGTCACACGGCAATTAGAAGCGCTGCTCACCCTGCTTTTATACCGTCAGCATTGACCAAAAACTGCTTTCTCGGCTGCACTACCAATGCTGAACAAACGCTTTCGAATGAGATCTTTTGCAGCACAGCATCTGATGAGAACATCTGCACAAATCGCTCTTTGTTCCAGTTTTATGTTTAGACCTGTCCTACATTTTTGGCTGTTTCGATACGCCTGAGACAGTTCCCTGGCATATTTTCGCATTTTGCTGCAAGACAATAAAACCTAAAACATAAATGAAATATAACTCAATACAAAGGCGTTGAATTAGCCTTGTCAAAATATAAGAATTATGACTGTATTTCTCGCGTGATAAGCAAAGAAAGTGATGATATCCTATATTGTATGCTGTTATTATTTTTAGCATCAGCAGGGAACCATCTAGGAGTCCGCTCTAATGTCTGATCATACAAAGGCGAGCACCCCGCTACGTTACGCTCCCTCTCCATAAAGTACAGAATGTTGCTGACTCATTTTCGAGTTGTCTACTATTTTAAATGTTTTAACGATTACTGATGCGCGTTCTACGAGGCCCAAAATGTGGGACATGTCTAAACATAAAACTAGAACAAAAGGCGATTTGTGCAGGTGTTCTGGCACAACTAGTGGAAGCGGGTGCAGTCCATCAGTGCTCGAAAAAGTTACGGGTTTTTACCAGTTTGACCAGGCACTTCTCGGTGCAACTTGCATTACACGTACGTACGCGTACAATGGGGGAAAGTCCACGTGACCAAACCCGAATGCTATGCTCAAGGCGGTCGAAGCCAAGGACTGCCCCCCCCCCCCCCCCCCCCCCCGTCCACGTGTTGCGCCGATGTTCTCATCGGATGCTGTGCTGCAAAAGATCTCATTCGAAAGCGTTTGTTCAGCATTGGTAGTGCAGTCGAGAAGGCAGTTTTTGGTCAATGCTGACGGAATAAAAGCAGGGTGAGCCGCGCTTCTATTTGCCGTGTGACAACCGCTGAAGGTGAGATCACCTAGCGACTTCACTTCTTTCTTTCTCAAATTTATCCACAAAAACTTGTTTCATGTGGTTCCTCATCTTGAGTTTTGCTAAGCGAAAGGAAAAAAGCGTTACCTCTGACTGCACGCTGATGCTTACAAAGCGTCCAGTGTTACTTGAGAATGCCCTTGTAAAGGGCTTATTAGATCCTGG